>CM037854.1:3776816-4458919 GCA_021234595.1 Delia radicum | reverse complement strand
TCTTTATTTAAATTCAATTTTCTGTATTACAAGGTTTTATAAGTTTAATAAAACAGAACATACGACTATGACTTAACGTCGTCAACAACAACAACATTGAATATGTTGTTGAGGATCAAAAAAAAAACAAGAGAGACGCCCAATCTCACGTTTAAGGATTAAAATTTGCTTTTGTATGAAAACTTGTCTTTAATTTAAGAAAAACAGATATATTTGTACAGAGGGTTAACGCTCTCAAGAAATCAAAAATTTTGATACCCATATTGCGTATATAGTGGACCCAGAGCAGACACATTTTTGATATATTTCGTGAAAAGTCGTATAAAATCGGAACGGTTTGGAATATATCGGAAAAAGTTCAGACACTCCTTAAACTATAAAAAAAGCATTTCTATGCATTATTCTCAGCTTAATACAACTACAATTCTTTAATAAAAGGACAGATTAAATGTTTCTCAAAACCATACTTTGGATTTTTCATTAACATTGAAATTGCATTAGCATTGAAATTTCACTACATTACTACTATATAAAATAATTTTGAATATCTCACTTTTGAGACATGCTCCCATACCACATATGGTGACGGCACACTCAAAAAATAGTTAGTAAAGTCAGCAAACATTTTTGCTGAGTCAGCAAAATTTTAGCCAGGATTGTGCTAGCAAAAAACTAACTAATGTCACCAACATTTTTAGCAACAACAACAGTTTTAGCGAAAGTTTTGCTAACAGTTAGTGGGTTAAAGATTAAAAACCCCTTGCTAAAATTTAACAAAATTTTTGTTGAATATTAGTAGACTGAAAAAGGCTCAACAATTTTGTAGAAAAATTGTTATTTAGTTAATTTATTTGCTGAAAACCATAAACATATTTTTGTGACTCTTTTAAAAAATATTTTACAATACGTCACAAAATATAAAAATGTTCCTACTAACACATTGACGACATGAATTAATGTAATATATAAAAAAATAGAAATAATTATAACATAAACCATCTTTTAACTACTTATGGTTGTCTTAATGATGTCATCTTTTAAAAACGAAACGAAAAAATAACAAAATATGACTTATACAACCCTTTATTTGCAATAAGAAAAAGGAAACATAAAACACTACCTATGATGTTTTTCCTTGTCTTTCGCTTTATGCTATCTACCTGAACGTATATTTGTTTGCAATTTGCCCACACTGCATTATTAAACAATTAGTTTACAAATACACATTTAATATGTGTTAAATTTTAATATTTTATTTTGTTTTTTTTTTTTTTTAATTAATAGAGAATTACTCTCACAAGCCGTTTTTTTTATATATGAAAAACAGATACAAAAACCTTCCATGGTTGATTTTTCTTATATATCTTACAAGAGTTGTACTTTAAAGTATCATCTTCTTCAACTAGATCTTGACAAGCCGACACATCTACTTCATTCTGAGTATATCTTTCTATCTGGTTGTCGTCCACATAATTAATGTGCTTATCAGCACAATTTTCTTAGCAAAATAAAATTATAAAACATTGGTAAAATATTAGTAAAGCATTAGTTCAAAACAGTTAAGTGCTCAGTAAGTATAACTAAAATTTTAACTGAAAATATAATTTTAGCAAAAAATTTGCTGTAAAATAGTATACCTGATTTACAAGACGTTTTACTAACACTTCTACTAACATATTTTTTTTTTTTTTGAGTGTACCGTGTTTTTACAAATTTTTTGTGTTTTAATCCAATTTTATTACGCGAATTTCAAAAAGCATTCCAACGATATATAATAATACACATTTAACAAACATTTGCGTAATAAAAGCTAAAACCTTATTCTGAAAGAACTTTGTATAAAAAATTTCTAAATCAAATAGACTCTTGTACGGTAAAATGCTCGCTTATTTCATTTAGATCTCATTTTTAAGAGAAAAAAAACTGGTTTTATATTATCCAAAACATTTTTAAAATCATATATCATTTTGATACATTTTGGGTTTTTTTGTTTTGGGCCAATTTAAAAGGTCCAAAATACCATTGATATGGCCACAAGAATGATAAAGTTAGTACTATAGTACTTTTTTTGTTACTATTTGAGCCGAAAAAGTACCATGGTACTCCTTTGACTCTTTTAGTACTATTTACATATAAATAAAAATTAAAGATTGAGTTTGAATTTGAATTTTAACGTTTTTTTCACACAATTGCAATTAATACTATAATTAATATGCAATTTTATTTAATTTTAATTGTAAAAGACGTGGTAGAGAAGAATGAGTGTATTTTCTAAAAATCATAACTATATTGTAAATTTTTCAATTTTCCTGGATCAGACTGCGCAGTTTCTGGTATTGAACCTTCGTCAGTAAAACATTTTTTTTGAATAATGTAATATTTGTTATGTTTTTGTTTGTTCGATTGCGTCTATATGAAATTTTCTGTGCAATCACTGACCGTGGTATAGATAAACTGATTTCTAATGCCACATGCACTCGCACTACACGTTAGACAGAGCGCTTTAGCGCACTGATCTATCGTCAGGTCGAGTTTTGTTGTGATTAAAAATAGTTTTATTCAATACACTGTGTTTTTGTTCTTGCATACATAATCTCAGAAGTACAACTCCAACTCCAACAACACAACAGTTCTATTTTTAGAAACTTCAGAGAAACTTCAAGATTCAACATTTAATTCAATTACCCATTCAGAAATTAACATTTATCAAATGTATTTATTTGGATCCAATCTTTGTAAATGGAATTGATTAAAGATGTTTTTATTAGAGTTCGAGTAAAACAAAGTGTTCGAAAAGTCAAAAATAATCATCTTAAAAAAGTACAATTGAAAAAAGGCCATTGCCAACATCTTCAAATTTATATTGTGATTCTAAAATCGAATGAGTAATGAAATAGATTTCCTTGCAAAAAAATGTGAATTTAAGAAATAGTCTGATAATTTTTATAAATTCTGTAACTAAAATCAACTAAATTTTGATCTTATATACAAATAAATTTTAAAACCGTTAATTTATAATAAAAACTTGTATTTAGTACTATGAGGGTCGAAAAAGTACTATTTTTTATGCTGGTTGGTACTATTTGAAAATCCCATTTATCATCCCTGTAGGGCCATATTTATTAAAAAATTCGATTATTAGATTTTTACTAAAATAAAAATAATATTAATTTGTTAATTAGAGTTCGTCAATTTAATGCTTTTTTAAAAATGCAAGACAAACCCCTCTGACAATAAAGTTTAACATATTTTATGAATTCTCATAAATTATTTCCGCTCTTGCGATAACATAACATTTTTAAAAAGCCTCCAGAAACACATTTTTTTAATAAAAAATGAATTGCGTCACTTCATTTAAAAATTTGGACAAATATAAAAAGATTTAAAAATGTTATCGTCCTGCATTCAAAAATTTTAAAACCTGTCCTCCTGGTACGAAAATATATGATTTTGATTGCGATTTTTATAAAAAATTAAACAACTTCCCGCATATGCTCTTATCGAATAAAAAAAATCAGGCAAATGTCATAAAAGTCTGAACTAAACGGTTTAAAGTAGTTAGTTCAATTTTGAGCTTAAAGGGCCAAAATAGATAAGAAAGTACCACTGGGCCATCAAGCAGACAAAATTGCCACAAATTGCCCTATTGTGGCACCTTTTTTCATCACTGATATCAAGTATTTATTATTTAAATTTTTTTTCATGCAGTTATCATTTTGAATATATTTGACAATATACTAAAGGGTCCGCCAAATAACTATTTTTTTTTTGAACTCCTGAACCAATTGGACTTTGTATGGCGTCATACCAAGGTCTTTATGCAAAATTCGTCTGAATGATGTCTCCGAAATGCTTAATTGTTGTGAACGACCGTGAATTGATGTTGATGGCGCTTCACGCAAACTTTCTGCCACAGCAGCAATATTCTCGGGTGTACGCACTGTTTCTGGCTTTCCACGCTTTGGTTTATCGATGAGGATGCAAGTTTCTTTCACTTTTTCACAAGATAACTAACATACGGACCATATTCGTTCAGCGGAAGGATAAAACTAATTATCTGTCAAATCAGACATGAGCTAAGTGTTACCATTCACGAAATAAGCACTAGTTGAAAAAAAAGTTTGATGGCGGACCCTTTATTATTATTTGAGTTAAATAAAATTTCTATTCCGTGTAAAGTTTCCTTTAAAATGATATATATAGGATGTGGCACAAATAACTAAAGTACTTATTATAAAAAATTAAATAAATCCTTTTAATTGCCTAACTAATTAATGCCAATATAGAAAAAGTAAACTATGGATATAATTATTAATATCCATAGTTTTTATTATAAAAAAAATTTAATTGAAAATTTGTTTGGACTCCTTTGGTTAGATTAATTCGCCTCTAAGAGTTGTGCACCATAATTGATATTCAATTGATTCTAGTGTCTTTGATTTTTATATGTATCTTTGAATTTGAAACATAGTTAAATGTTTTATTTAATTTAAAAACCCGCCACCCTTTTTTTGTATCTAATGCGAAAAGTTTTCTCACCGAGGAAAACTTCGTCACCCTGCTTTCTACAGGGTTAGTTCAGAGATGATGAAGTTGATTACATTTTTTTGGCATAAAATCTTTCAGAGCTTGTCACTTTAAAAACTGTGGACAAATTTATTTTTGTAAATTATGTATGTGATTTTGATAATTTTTTCTAAAAGTCTCGGTCAATAAAATTAGTTCAAGACAAATTTGGTTAAAATTAATATTCGGTTATTATTAACTAATTTCGACGTCCGGACGTTTTGGTAACAATTTCAATGCATCATCTGTTAAAACAATATTGATTAACCCTCTAACTGGCAAACGATGTTTTGCAATGAAATTCATACTATGTGCTCCAATCGAAAAACAAATAACAAGTTCTTCAACAAAATCGTTTGTCGTTGCCTAATTTAGGCAATATGAGCCCAAATATTTTAGGATGAATTTTGAAAACTGAAGCATATAAAAGAGAAGTTTTGAACTTACCAAGATATAACCACACTCCAAAACTATTTTTTTTCTGCTCCTATTTAAGAAGACTTTAAGATTTTCGCTTTTTGGAAAAAGCGAAATTAGGCGAAAAAGTATCGAAACTTCAATTTATATTGTTCAAACTTCAACGCTTTGCTATTAATACTTAATGTCTTCCTTCTGCCAAATTTCATAAAAATCCGTGTATTACACACAGAAGAAAATTTAGCTATTTGCCAACTGAAATTCGGTTACTTCGACTCAAATTCGGTTATAACGAAATTCAGACGGTTGGCACAACTTAACATTAGTTTCCACAACAAAGTTCGGTTAATTCAACTAAATTTTAGTTGCAATACCCAAAATATTCCGAAATATAATGTTAATATCGTTGTACTAACTAAATTTGTAAGTTGTTACCATTAATATACACTTTCTAATTCGGTTGGCACTTTATTTCTCTGTGTGTAGTTTTTAAGTTAAGATGATGTTCTTTAGAGGAATCCGGATAAAATCCTGTGAGTCCTTGGAAGAATGTAAGGACTTATTATTAAAGATAAAGCTTCAATCTTACTTATATTTTATTATAAAGAGTTTTTAGTCAACTTAAATTTGCTTTTTAGATTTTTAAAAACTATGTTTTTTCAAAAACAATTATTTTTTGAAATTTTACGAAATTTTGATTTTGAAGCTTTCTCGCTTCCAAGCCGTGGACGGCACACAAAAAATTTCTGTGCAAAATATTTAGCAAATTTAGTTTTCTATCGGAATATATTAATTTATAAGTAAAAAAGTCTCATTTGACGCATTTGTGGTAAATTTTATGAAGACTGGCCTGAGGCAGCCTTACCCGTTAGAGGGTTAATATGAATCCTCGGTTAAGATAAACTTTTTTTGACAATCCCACGAACGAATTTTCATATAATTTTTAATTTTTGCTACGAAATTCCCAAAACTTTACAAATATTACTATAATTTCGTTGAATTTTAACAAATTTTAGACCAAACACTGAAATTCTTTCTTGAACTATAAATTTATGCTACAAATGAAATAATTTCACAATTTTAAAAAAAATTTATAAAATTTTTGAATATTTGATATATTTTTTATTCAAAATAAATATTATGCGGACAATAAAAAAAATTGTAAACAAAGTTTACTCCAGTAAATACTAACCTCGATTACAACGAATTTCCGGGTTCGTGAACCAGTAGAGGTGTCCGTGAAGCAAAAGTAGGTGTGAACCGCTGCCTTGGTTTCAAAATTAAAAGGACTTCTTTGATTTTTTATAATTAGTGCGTTAGTTTTTTGAACCACGTGTTTTATATCTTTTTAGAGGAAATTTCTCAGAGAAGTTTCAGGTTTTAATAAAATTTTATTTAAATAAAATCACAACATTATATTCTGAAATATATTCAAAATGTTAACATGATGAAAAAAAATTAAAAAATAAATACGTTTTCAAAATGTTTTGGATAATTTTAAAACATGTTTTTCCATCCTTTAAAAATAGATATTAAAAATGCGTGGCCACAAAAGCTAAATAGAGAATAATGTATGTGATATTGGATCTGAACCGACTATACCTACTAGTACAAAAATGGGGTAATTTTAACAAAAGATGGGGTAATTTTAACCCCTTAATGTGAGACTTTGCAGTTAAAAAAAAAAAACAATTTCATTGCAATCGACGGGAACCCATTCACGGACTCTCCTGTAAGAAATAGATTTTAATAAATGTTCACTTTGTATGTATAGTTTATCTCTTAAAGTTGCATTTCTTTTTGAATTGTCAGGTTTGAGATCATAGTGCCATATTTGCCAGTGCTTGTAGGTGAAGGCCACGGTGACTTGGAATGAATCCATAGCGTATTACAAATTAAAATTTTTATGCCGATTTTCACAAATTTTGTTAGGTTCGCAGCCAACAAATGCAAAAAATTTAATAATTTTTCTTAAATTTTCCATATCAGCTGTTTTACTTGCATCTTTTTACATTTTCAGCAACTTTTCAGGAGGTTGCAACCTGAAAGCTCTTTTTTAAAGCGGTCGATTCGCAGTAACATTTTTTTTTTTGCAAATTCAAAGTATTTCTAGCTCAGGATTGTGAATTGATATTTTCTCTTGCCAACATATGAATATGACAACAATATGTTGATTTAATGATGAGTAATGGGCAAAAAATCTACGGGGTGGCAACCCTCAAACCTTTCCCCTACTATTATAAATAGAAAACATTAATTGCTAAATAAGTGTATGAGAAAGATGCAAAGAATCTTGTGAGGATCAGCGCTAGAGGGAGTGTCGCGCTTGTGACCTTAGCGACTTGATCATCTCTAGGCTCACCCACACGAACTTATTTAAACATTTAAATTATGATCTCAAACCTCACAATTCAAAATAAAATGCGATTTGAATAAATTTTTAAATTTTTTCTCTCAAGTCAACAGACACATTATTTTAAGTGTACCAGTGAGCATAAAGCAGTTTTATTAAATCAAGTCTTTTGCCTAAAAACTAGCATTCCTTTGTGATTATAAACTATTTAGTTTAAGGCTAAAACCAAATAAAGTAATATTTGAGATTGCCCAAGGAATATTTCACACCATTTTTATTTGAGAAGCTAAAGCTTTTTAACAACCACGAATAGATTACCACCAATAATTACAGATGGTAGTGCAAAAGTCCTAAGGCCTAAATCAAAACGCATTTTTAGGCATATGTATGATAACTATTTAGCATGTGAGAAGCTTTTGGCAGCTTAATAAAAAATATGTTGGAATTATCGAAAGAATTGCGATATTTCAGTGGATGAGAAAGAATATTTCCCATTCACAAAGTCCACACACGTACATGTCGTACGGCTATCGAGGGAAAGTAATTGGCATATGTTTGTGAATAATTTTAAAATTAGAAGAAACAAAAAAAAACTTTCTGATGTCAATTTTAAACTTAACGTACTCAACAGGTAGAAAAGCGATAAATGCATTAAACATTACATTTGTTTAAGCTGAACTGTACGTATAATTAGAGTGACCATTTTTTTTTGTCATGAAATCAGTACTACAAATTTAAACTTTGGAATGAATTCTAAAAAACATAACGAATTTACTTTTCGTATAAAAAAAAAACTCAGATTACGAAGATTTTTTTTCGACAAAAGAAGTCCAGTAAAATTACTCAGTAACAAAATTACAGAGAGTAACACAAATTTACAGAAAAGTGAACGAACTTCCGTTTGTAAGAATTGCTAAAATATATAAAACAGGTGATTTTAAATACCAAATATTAAAATCAACTAGTTAGGAAGTTAGTAGTTAGTTTAGACTGTTTTTAACTTCTTCCATAGTTAAATCTTTAATATTTTTCACTTTAAATCCATAAACAATTATAATTTAATTTAATATTTGCTTTTGTTAACTAAAAATACAAGCATATTTTTTCAATCATACACTCAAAATATTTTTTCTGTAAAGTGTAATGAATATACACTTTAAATTAACTGAAAATCAGTTAAAAACAGGACTACTTACTTTTCTTTTAAAACAATTGTATTTTTTAGTTTATTTTCAACTGTTGAATATTAATTGACCAAATCGGTAAAAACAATAGATTGTTTTCGTTTTCTCAATACTCAATATAACATAACAACTTTTTGTTTTAAATAGAAAATTTTAACTAAATATTTTAAATCTTAAGGCTGAATTAGTTTGTACGTTACGTTCCGTGACGAATCAGCTGATTTGTTTTTGATGTATGAAAATGAGTGTGTGTGGTTAGCTTGTCTGAACTGTAACGTTGCGTGCCGGACGAACCTGTTAAAAACTGAATTTTCTCTACTACGTTCAGTGACAGCAAAAACAGATGATTGCTCTCACATAAAAAAACTAAACAGCCAATACAAAAACGTTTTTTTGTACAAAATAACATAGAAAAATGTTTTGTGACACATTATGACTATAATCGTTTAGCCAAAGCTGCTATGTTGTTACGGAACAGACTAACCACACAAAACAGTCATCCGGAACAGCACGTTACAGAAACGTCACGGAACGCAGAGACTAATGGAGCCTTTACCGAAAGTCCGTTTTTTTTTTTATTTTGTTTATTGAATAAGATCAGAAAGTAAAAAAATGTATCTTTGGCATCAATCTGTCACTTTACTCTCTTTTTACTATTTTGTTACTGAGTATTTGTGTAAACGAACACCTTCCAGTAAAAACTTATACAAGTTTGTAAACGTTTTTGCGTAAGCAAACAAACTTATTATTAAAAATACCAAAATTTATAAGAGAATGTAGCCAATTGCGTCCTGTTCTCTGAAGTGGACCGATCGTTTGTTGTTCTGTTTTTGCATGAATATGACAAATCTCTCAACTGTCATTAAGTTTAATTTCCGCTATCAATGTTTTAAAAAAGCTTAGACCTTCTCCTGATTTTATTGTGTCATTTCATAATATCGCAATACAAAGTGTCATTTTTCGTAAACATAAAAAATATAATGTCAAACGAGCTTTAAAGAGATTTCCGAATCGGATCTTTGTAAACGGTAAGAATTTTATTGACAATTTTAATGAAACTAATTGATTCCATAAATAAATATAATAAATAAAATAGAAATGTGAAAAATTGGTGAGAGTAAAGTGGTTGCTCTAGATATTTCCAAGGCGTTCGATCGCGTGTTGCACGGGGCACTCGTGACTAGGCTAGTTGCTTTTGGTGTCGGTAATGTCTTTTCTCGATTTATAACGAGTTTTCTCAGAGACCGCACTATACGTGTTGTTTTAGATGGAGTCTCATCAAACGAGTTTCAGCTAAATTCAGGGGTACTGCAAGGTTCTGTTCTTTCTCCTACCCTTTTTCTTATTTTTATTAATGACCTTCTTGGTCAGACCTTCAATTCTATCTACTCTTTTGCAGATGACAGCAACATTTGTCATTCATTTTCATTCGATCACAGGCCAAGCTCCTTGGAGATAGATGTCATGCGGCAGAACATGAATGACAAACTCAATCAAGACCTTTTTACAATCTCTGAGTGGGGTCGCGCGGATAAGGTCGATTTTAATGCACGCAAGACCCAATGTTGTATGTTAACGGGCTGTGGAATTAACATTGTCATCTGTAGCTATGGATGGTGTAGGTATTGAGGAATCGGATACTCTTGATGTTCTGGGCATGAGAATACAGTGTGATGTCCGTTGGAATAAGCACGTATTTCAAGTGTCGAAAGAGGCATTCAAGTGTCTTGGTTTTCTGAAACGGTGTAAGACTTACTTCACTCCATCCGATCTCCTTACTATTTATACCAGCTATATCCGGCCGAAAATGGAATACAACTCCCATATATGGGCAGGGGCTTCAGTGTCTATTCTGAAGCTTCTGGACCGTGTTCAGGGGAGGGCGTAGTGTATCCAACTCTATTGATTCATTGGAGCATCGTCGGAATGTCGGTTGTGTGGCACTTTTCTATCGATATTACCATGGGAGATGCTCATCTGAGATAAGTGAACTTATTCCTAGAGCCCGAGTTTTTATTCGTAATACTCGCTTATCTAGTAGAGCTCATCCGTTTGTAGTTGATTGTCCTGTGTTTCGCACAACGCATTACAGAGAAAATTCGTTTTTTAGTCGAACGATTCGTATGTGGAACAAACTTCCCGCAAAAGTCTTCCCTGTTACTTACAATTTAGAAAAATTTAAATCAAATATCCACAAACACTACTCCCTCTTTCCTCCCTCCCATACCCTATTTTCCTGATTAACACAATGCACTGCATGAGTAGGGGGCATCCCCTGAGTATTGGTTAAAATAAAAAAAAAAAACAGCAAAATATTGGTAATGTCATATAATTACTCTTTGTATTACCGGTAATGGAATTATATAAAACTCCCTTCTGCATAATTTTAAAATACGGAATATTGCCGTTTAATAACGGTCTATTGTAGTGATTATTTTTAATTAAAAAAAAAATACTACTTACCCGAGTAAAAAAAAAATATAATGTTCTTATGTTCTATTCTATAAAACCTTTATAAAATATGATATTAGGCATATATGCCATACATAATAAGATATGATAGATCTATACAATTTTCTGAAAATGTTAAAAATCCGTGAAATCAGTTAAAATTTTTAATAGTCAGTACACGCTTTTTTCATCAGTGCAAGTGACCAAAAATCTGTGCAAGTACTAATCAAATTAGTACAAATGGTCACCCTACGTATAAAGTGCTGATGATAATAATGATGATGCTGCTAATGATCATGTTGTGACTGTGTTAGCAACTTAATAAAATGTTTAATTTAAGCATAAATATTATGGCAACACAAGAAAGGAATCTTCAACTATAAGTTTACATGGCCGTTTAAAAAATGAAATCACCACAACACTAAAACTCAAATGTGGATGTGATGTGGGGATTTGGATGTCGATGGTAATATTTTTGTTGCTGTTGCTTTTGGTTGTTAAAGCTCATTTAAAACTGACAAAAATACACAAACTTTATGAATGTGGAATGAAATGAATGGTCAAGTTAATCCAGCCTAAGCAGGCAAGCAAGCATGCAGTCAAACCAGAGCCCTGATAATAATAAGTACAAGACGTGACATAGAAGTAAATTTAAAAAAAAAAACAGCCAAATGGAATGGAATAGTGGCTATAAAAATGGTTGCATAAATGGATAAATGAATGTTTCTTCGTCTTCTTCTTCTTGGTCATCATCATCATCATCTTCTTCTTTATTTCTGTATTGTGTGTATTATGAACTTGAGATGATCTTCCTTCCATCCTTCGTTCGGTTAACATTCTCATCACAATTTCTACTTCGATTCGACTATGACTGACTGACTGACTAACTGACTAACTGACTAACTGACTACTACTGTCATGGGTATAGATATCAGCTAATGGTCATGATCAGGCGAAACGAGCGAATGACATGTTTTCGCGACATTAATCAACATAATTTCTGTATAAGTGGTCAAAATTGTCTTACGCTGCCGAACAAAATTACAATTTGATGTGAAAATAAATTGTGCAGCAGCATATTTTTTTATATATTTTTTTGCTAAAAATCTCTAAAACGAAAGCGTTTATTGAACACAGTTTCATTCCTACTGATGGCTTCGCTGGCTCTGTTTTTTTTTGTATCTTTTTTGGGCTGACTGTCGATTATCACTCATAATTGCTTGATGAGCTTTAAGCGTTGCTTATGCGCGCATATTGACTAAATTAAATAAAATTTGATGTTCAAGATTTTTCATGCCAAAACATGCAATCGCAATTTCGTATGATTTGGCGACAATTACGGCTTTTGTAAGAAATCAACACAAAGACTATGACGACGTCGACGGCGATGATGCCAAAATGTTATTTAAACTTAAATTGAGCTTTAACCCATTCAGCCACCAGAGAAGCTATAAAATACAACATTTACTTGCTTTTAGGGTGTGTAGCTGAAAAAAAAAAGTTTTCTTTTTCTTCTTCTTACGTCTTTGAAAATATTTAAAACTATTTTTTCTGGGTTTCTTGCGTCAAAGGCCAACGTAGCAATAAAATAACATTCATTTACATTTAAGGTTCATAGATAGCATGACACCCACACATGCCGTTGGTATCCCCATACGGTACCCATAACGAAGTTGTTTTTTTAAATACCCAAAATGTAAAAGAGCCATACTTCAAAAGATCTCGATCCACGATGAGAAGAGTATATTTGAACACAAAGACCAAGAGTAAACCAAACTAACCAGTTTAAATGATGCACTCAGTGTTGCCACCAGTAAAAATATATTATGCAGCTGCCGCTCAAAAACTTCTCAGAATTCTCCAAAACTACACTAGTCATTTTTTGTAATCCATAATATCTCTCCCAAAAGGAATTTTTCGATATCATTTATAGTAAGCATTTGCAAAAAGTCCCGGTTTACAAACCATAAAGGGTAGCTGAAATAATATAAGTTTTTCTGATTGATTCACTGTCACGAGTGGATACATATTTTATCTCTGATTTTAAGAGAGCAATTTCAAAAATGTAAACGGCAGTTTATCGTGTTTCATACCTCCAACTTTGAAGGGTTTACTGTTCACACTGACAGCCTTTCGTAGTTTTTTTAAGGCCTTTTGGGGCTCATTAGAAAAAAACCTTTAAAAAAATAATAAAGATAGTTGGAATCACAGGGATTTTAAGCAAAGAACACAATTTTTTTCTTGTATTCACTTTAAACAAAAAAAGTGGAACAAGTTTTTACTGAAGTGAAAGCAGTAAAAAATAAAAAAAAATTGTGGTTACTTCTAAAAATGCAACGAATTTACTTTTCCTATATGCCCTAGTAAAGAAATTAATAAATGGTCTTATGTTTTTTCGTCTTAAAATATATTATAATATGTGATTATATAAAGCGTCATGAATAGCGATATATTATTATGTTTTTATATGGTATCATATAAACCGATATATTTTTATATATTGACCTTTATAAAATTAGATATTAAACATGTATGCTATACATAATAAGATAAGTACTCATATATGGTGCAATATAAGCTATATAATTGAAGATAGTATATATTATACGCTGTCTTATAAAACATATTTTTGTGCGTGATGGTGTCATATGTGTAACACAACTTAATATACAATTATATATGACATTACACGATCTAAGATATAATTATATAACATTTCATATATGACGCAAGATTAACAACTTAATTTGAGATAAGCCTTTATATGGTAAAATATCCTTAAAATTTTCTATGCGTATAAGATATAATTACATATTTTTATATATAATCCCAAACAAAGTTATATATGTCTAAATTATTTTTAAATTTTAATAAAAATTATATATGTCATGCGATTTGAGAAAATCCAATTTAACTTCAAAATATCTGATTCGATCCACCAAAAATTACTTATATTTTTTATCTAATTAGATCTAAATTAATCCCGTTGAATATTTAGGGACATATCAGGATGTTAAATTAGAAGTTATTGGATCCGCCAATTTTGAGATACATTTTTATCTAATTGAATCCAGTAATATATTTGAGAGATCTTATTGGATATTACTGGATACCCCAAATTTGAGATAAACTTGGATAATAATAAATATCGATCTATATCAACTGAGATCTGATTTATTTTTTTTATCATGTGTATAAACATTTAGATTTTACTAAATTTTATATTAAAAAAAATATCAGATCCACATAGTTTTTATGAACAAATAACTTACAAAAACTATAAATTTGTTTTTTTTTTTTTCCAGAGAATACTTACCCAGCAAAAACGTAGTAATGACTACTTATTATTTTATACATTACTTTGCAATGAGTATGTATTACAGTTGCAATACTTTAAATAATAAAGTAATGTGTTACCGATAATAAATTTATACTACATTACTCTCATACAAAAAATAATTTGTGAACTATAATAGGTTATTCATCTTACTTCCAGCTTAATATAATGATAAAACAATTTTCTGAAAATCTATTTATAGAATCATTATAATTCTTAAAATTGAAAGCTAAGTATACGGTAAGGTGTAAGTTTAGGTATATCTTGAACGAATTTACATAGAAGAAAAGTTCACTTATACTTTCGTGCCTCAGGTTACAGAGCAGCCGCCTGTTAATGAGATGACCCAGGATTGATTTCCGGCACGACCATGTTTAAAACAAATTAATAACATATTTTTTTAAAATTCGTAATTTTTTGATAAATGTATAATTTTATATTCATTATTTTTCTTCTTCTGATAATGGCTTATTACTCATACCCTTGTGTGCATATAGGTAACCCATTATAATTCGTATCTACGTTAGGCTCAACTCTTTACTTTTGAGACATTATATAAATAAAAATTTGAACTATAATATAAAGGGTAATACGTCTTAACCTTCGAGTTTAGATTAGATTTATATGAAGAAAAACACATAGGTGTTTTTTTTTTTGAGAATTTCTACTATTGGTTACATATAGGAATTTTTCCTAACTTCGAAACCAGTGGTTAAATGTATGATTAAATTGGGTTTTTAATACAAAAATAAGTGCGCCCCGGTAGGCCAGTTGGTACCGTGCTGGCTTATCTGTGCGGGGGTCGTGGGTTCGATTCCCACCAAAGGCACTGGTCTGTTTTCGCTACAACGCGCCGAAGGTCATAGTAGCTAGAGCTCGGTTAGGGTAATAGTATACATATTTTATCTCTGATTTTAAGAGAGCAATTTCAAAAATGTAAACGGCAGTTTATCGTGTTTCATACCTCCAACTTTGAAGGGTTTACTGTTCACACTGACAGCCTTTCGTAGTTTTTTTAAGGCCTTTTGGGGCTCATTAGAAAAAAACCTTTAAAAAATAATAAAGATAGTTGGAATCACAGGGATTTTAAGCAAAGAACACAATTTTTTTCTTGTATTCACTTTAAACAAAAAAAGTGGAACAAGTTTTTACTGAAGTGAAAGCAGTAAAAATAAAAAAAAATTGTGGTTACTTCTAAAAATGCAACGAATTTACTTTTCCTATATGCCCTAGTAAAGAAATTAATAAATGGTCTTATGTTTTTTCGTCTTAAAATATATTATAATATGTGATTATATAAAGCGTCATGAATAGCGATATATTATTATGTTTTTATATGGTATCATATAAACCGATATATTTTTATATATTGACCTTTATAAAATTAGATATTAAACATGTATGCTATACATAATAAGATAAGTACTCATATATGGTGCAATATAAGCTATATAATTGAAGATAGTATATATTATACGCTGTCTTATAAAACATATTTTTGTGCGTGATGGTGTCATATGTGTAACACAACTTAATATACAATTATATATGACATTACACGATCTAAGATATAATTATATAACATTTCATATATGACGCAAGATTAACAACTTAATTTGAGATAAGCCTTTATATGGTAAAATATCCTTAAAATTTTCTATGCGTATAAGATATAATTACATATTTTTATATATAATCCCAAACAAAGTTATATATGTCTAAATTATTTTTAAATTTTAATAAAAATTATATATGTCATGCGATTTGAGAAAATCCAATTTAACTTCAAAATATCTGATTCGATCCACCAAAAATTACTTATATTTTTTATCTAATTAGATCTAAATTAATCCCGTTGAATATTTAGGGACATATCAGGATGTTAAATTAGAAGTTATTGGATCCGCCAATTTTGAGATACATTTTTATCTAATTGAATCCAGTAATATATTTGAGAGATCTTATTGGATATTACTGGATACCCCAAATTTGAGATAAACTTGGATAATAATAAATATCGATCTATATCAACTGAGATCTGATTTATTTTTTTTATCATGTGTATAAACATTTAGATTTTACTAAATTTTATATTAAAAAAAATATCAGATCCACATAGTTTTTATGAACAAATAACTTACAAAAACTATAAATTTGTTTTTTTTTTTTTCCAGAGAATACTTACCCAGCAAAAACGTAGTAATGACTACTTATTATTTTATACATTACTTTGCAATGAGTATGTATTACAGTTGCAATACTTTAAATAATAAAGTAATGTGTTACCGATAATAAATTTATACTACATTACTCTCATACAAAAAATAATTTGTGAACTATAATAGGTTATTCATCTTACTTCCAGCTTAATATAATGATAAAACAATTTTCTGAAAATCTATTTATAGAATCATTATAATTCTTAAAATTGAAAGCTAAGTATACGGTAAGGTGTAAGTTTAGGTATATCTTGAACGAATTTACATAGAAGAAAAGTTCACTTATACTTTCGTGCCTCAGGTTACAGAGCAGCCGCCTGTTAATGAGATGACCCAGGATTGATTTCCGGCACGACCATGTTTAAAACAAATTAATAACATATTTTTTTAAAATTCGTAATTTTTTGATAAATGTATAATTTTATATTCATTATTTTTCTTCTTCTGATAATGGCTTATTACTCATACCCTTGTGTGCATATAGGTAACCCATTATAATTCGTATCTACGTTAGGCTCAACTCTTTACTTTTGAGACATTATATAAATAAAAATTTGAACTATAATATAAAGGGTAATACGTCTTAACCTTCGAGTTTAGATTAGATTTATATGAAGAAAAACACATAGGTGTTTTTTTTTTTGAGAATTTCTACTATTGGTTACATATAGGAATTTTTCCTAACTTCGAAACCAGTGGTTAAATGTATGATTAAATTGGGTTTTTAATACAAAAATAAGTGCGCCCCGGTAGGCCAGTTGGTACCGTGCTGGCTTATCTGTGCGGGGGTCGTGGGTTCGATTCCCACCAAAGGCACTGGTCTGTTTTCGCTACAACGCGCCGAAGGTCATAGTAGCTAGAGCTCGGTTAGGGTAATAGTATATAATTTGTAATTATATGGTTATTAATTAATAAAAAAAAAAAAAAAAAAAAAAAAATACAAAAATAAAAAAAAGACAAAAAATTACTCATAGGTGTTCACGTTGGCGCACCAACGATATTTTCCTTAGAAAAACGATGTTTCCCGATATTACTTTGATTATATTCTATATGAAACGACACAAATTCCAAAAACTTTAAAAAAATATTAAATGTGAAAAAAGTAATCATAAAATAATTTTAAAAATATGAACCCATTAAAAAAATTCTATATTGTTTTTATTTTGTATAAAAAATCGTTTTTCTACGGAACTTATTTTGAATCCAATTTGAATTTTTTGTAAGTTTTAGAGGACATATTGACCAATTTGCAAAATTTAAGAAAAAAAGAGATATTCGAGAATAATGGACATTTTAAAGTTTTTATTAATTGTTATAGGCGTATATATCAAAGCGTCACATATCTCAAAGAAATTATAATAAAAACTGTGAAATGAGATATTCATTTTTAAAATTGGACTATGCGTGCAATAATTTCAACCATTTTAAAGGTATGTATTTCTTAAAAAAATAACACCTTTAGCAGCGATAACGAGCGCAAAGTTTGCAAGTTTCATGCAAATCGGAAGGGGTGAAGTGGAAAAAGTCATGTTTTCGTTAGAAGGTCTTGAAATGACTATATAACATAAAGAAAATTTCCTAGTTTTTAGAAAATTTGTTTAAAAAGGAATATTTTTTGTGCGATGGTTCGTCGTAAGCGTGTTTTTATTTCAAAATGTTTTTTATATGAAGTTTATATGAGTGAAGTGGAAAAAGTTTTTAGAAAATTCGTTTGAAAAGGAAATTTTTTTGTGCGATGGTTCGTCCTAAGCGTGTTTGTATTTAAAAACTGTTTTTTATATGATAATGCTTGCCAATATTAAACAAGAACTCGCAATTTTTTTTATATCGAATACACCTGATATTATTTCATCTTAATACATACTAACAATTATGTGCTCTGAAAGTTTTTATATTTTAGTCACATTTTCATGAAACTTCACACAGCCATAATTAACGTAATTTCATAATTAAGTTTCAAAGAAGGGTTCCTTCAATGAGACACCAAAGTAGGACTACTCGGATATTCAAAAGCTTTGAGAGCTTGTCAATCTTTTATTTATTTTTAAAATTGAAAAATTTCTGTAATCTGCTTCCAACAATAAAGACGAATATTCATGTGAGTTATCTCTTAAAGTGGGCGTGTGGGCGTTGTGGTGTAATGGTTAGCGCGTTGGACTGTTACACAGATGGTCCCGGGTTCGATTCCCGGTGACGACAACATCAATTTAGAAAAATAATATGTATGAGTTTTCTATCACTTATATGTATCGCTGTGCCCACCTTCGGTGTTCCCATAGCACTTAACCCCACCGAAGTAAAATAATGAATCAGGGCTATGAAACAAAAAGCTTCAATAAATTCGTCAACTCTACATCAGGTGGCGACCAACAACTGTTCTAGGACTTATCATCTCGCGCAATCACAGTGTTGCCATGTTTGAAGCCCTTCATCTTTCACCACCTTTCATCTCTCCACTATCCCCTTTCCAAAGAAAGCGACACATTAATTAATAGGAAGAATTTCCTGAGTGTTACTTCTCTTTTAAAAAAATAAAAAATAAAGTGCATAAGATATTCGAAATTGAAAATCAAAATTTAGCATTATTTTTTGATATTTTTTATTTTACAATCATCAAATAGACTATATCTCGGAAACGAAGCGAGATGTAGCAAAATGGACTCCTTATTTACTACATTATTGACCACTTACATTCCCGGTAATAAATATGAACCTGCCTCTGGCTAGATCCGGAAGGAACTCTTTACCAGATACTTCATGTTTATTCAGCTTAAAAATTCTGTTGAGTTAGCTCAACTCTTAGTTAATTTAACTACAAGTGTCAACTCAAATTAAGTTCCTCTAAAATTTTGGTCACCTAAAATCCCAAGTATGACTAGAAGACACATGCCACTATAGGAATCGTGGTTTAAAAATTTTCATATCGGTATTAATGTGGGCTTGGTAGGCAACTACCGTTATAATGAAAAGGTAGTATTTGTGCTTTCATTTAAAGGCCTCATTTTTCGACTTTGTATGCATTTAAAAACGTGTTATGAATTTAAATTAAACTATTTAGAATGTTTATGGCCAAACTATGGAAAAAATCTGAAAATTTCAGTAAATAATAATGCAGTAAGTGGCAACACTGTTTAAATAACTCCTTTTAGAACTTGTTATGAGAGTTATTTACCCTAGAGAGTATAAAAATATTAAAACCTGTTCGTTTGTATGGGTGAGTTGTGATCATGCAGGTGAGATTTATGATTACTCTCAAGAGAATTGAAATTAGCTCAATATCACTTTTATGATTGCATACTATACTACTTAACAATGAGTTGCTGAGAATTCATGTTTATTGAAGACCTGATTGTTAAGGTTGGAGTATGCTATGCGTGTAAGACGTCTTGGTATGGGTTACTCATTTATACTCTTGTGGTCCGCGTGAAATACACTAAGCAATGGACATTTAGTTGGTTCGTGGACTTCTCAACACTGTGCGCGCTTATCGCTACTCGTATACGTAAACAGCGGTCATTTTTAATTTTTTTTTTTAAAGAAACCTATTGGAAAGTAACCGGAAAAAGCCTCCAACTAAAGAGGGGAAGAATTATAATTAACCCTTAAAAATAAACAATTAATAAAATTTATGTAAATTAAAAAAGATCGTTTAACAATTCATACGTTTTAAGTAAGAATTTGGTGTGATTTAAACAATATTTTTGCTTTCGTTAAAGTTATTACAAAACTAAAATTTTGAAATTATTAACCTGGTTAGCTGGTTTAGTTTGTGTGTGTTTTTTTTTTTTTTTGTTTGGTAACGTTTTGTTTTGGGTTAAAACGTCAAATACGATCTTTATGACTTTTTGAAAGCGTGACTAAGTCGTGATTTATGGTGGCGTGTGGTTTTTAAAATTCATACTCATCCCGTGGCTTCATCTTGTTCTGGTTTAGCAAACAGCATACTTTTGGGTAAACATTAACAAACTTCGTCATCATCATAGTCATCATCATCATCATCTTTTGGTGCTTAGAGATCGTCTTTCTTTAGTTTTTTTAAATCGATTTGTTGGCTTTTTTGTGAATTTTGCGTAGGTGATTGTTAAGCTTATGTAAGCAAAGACAAATCATCGATTTTTATTTCTTCTACTTGGTATCATTTGATATCCTGCTGAGCTTTTACCTTTGTAGTTCCCAAGAGTAGACCATTGTTGTTTGTCATGGACTCCTTTGGTTTAAACCCCGTTAGCAATATGCAGGAATTTAATGCAACAATTTCTGCAAATGCTGCACCCACAACAACTCCATCAGCAACAACATCTTCGTGCTCTTCTTCTTCTGTTTCGATTTTATCCAGTGCAACACATCAGAAAAGTTAACTACAAATGATTCATGTACATATCTGAATACTTCCGAGGTCAGCAACCGTAATCAGAATCATCATTCAACAACAGCAACAACTACGCAAACGCAACAAAATATTACAGAAATCATTAACAATCCAGCTTTGTTGGAAGTTTTAGTAAATGCTTCAGCAGTTCAACATCAGCAACAGCAACAACAACAACAACAGCAAGCATCTGCAACAAAAGATGTGAATGCCTCTAGCAAATCAAATACTCAGACGCCTAGCAAAACCACCA
Source organism: Delia radicum (assembly GCA_021234595.1). Taxonomy (NCBI): domain Eukaryota; kingdom Metazoa; phylum Arthropoda; class Insecta; order Diptera; family Anthomyiidae; genus Delia; species Delia radicum. The sequence continues at coordinate 4,437,770 of CM037854.1, read as the reverse complement.
ACACCATTTCAACCACTACAACAAATGATTTGGCAGCTGCAGCTGCTGTGGTTCTATCATTGCAAGGTACAATGGTAACAAGTTTACAACAGGCTGCATTACTTCCCGTTAATTCACCAGCTGCTGCAGCTTTAAATTTGCAAGCTTTAGAATCATATTTAGCATTACAACGTATAACCGGTAAATCCGATGTATTCCGTTTCAATACCGTGGGAACTACGTCAACCGCAGCAACATCACCTTCATCATCATCGTCAACAACATCATCATCATCATCCGCGATAGATACACCAAGTTCGGTGAATAAAAATGCAACAAAAAATGTGTCTACGTCTTCTAACAATTGTAAGGAAACTTTAAACGATAATGACTCAATATATAGTGAAAAGACTACAACTAAATTGCCTTCGGCAAATAGTCTATTTCACTCTCTTCACTCATCTTCATCAGATCTCGGGGACTGTGAAATACCCCTACTTAATAGCCATGATGATACCTTGAATTTTGAATCTTCAGAATTGGAAAATACATTTCTCTTCAACTCTGCCCTAATTAGCACAATTTCAGGAGCTCAACAACAGCAACATCAGCAGCAACAACAACAACAACAACATCAACAACAATCTGGCTGTAATCAAGATTTAGAGCAAGTGCCTAATCTACAATCGACTATGTTTCAAGATAAACTAAATGCTTTGGCGGCCACTGATTGTTCCTCTCACTCATCTAATGCTGAAGCGTCTATATGTGCCGGCGCTGGTATTAATCAACCAGTTTCTGGTACTTTGGCTAGTGCTCAACGTTCCAAGAAACAGTTTATATGCAAGTTTTGCAATCGTCAATTTACAAAATCCTATAATCTACTGATACATGAAAGAACTCATACCGATGAAAGACCATATTCGTGTGATATTTGTGGTAAAGCTTTTCGTCGTCAAGATCATTTGCGAGACCATAGGTAGGTTTAAAAAGAACTCTACCAAAACAATATTGCGAAATTCCATATAACCCTAACATTTCATCCTTCATTTTGCTTTCGTTGTCTTTCCTTTAGGTATATACACTCAAAGGAAAAACCTTTTAAATGTGCTGAATGTGGCAAAGGATTTTGTCAATCTCGCACTTTGGCCGTACATAAGATATTACACATGGAAGAGTCACCTCATAAGTGTCCTGTTTGTAATCGTTCCTTCAATCAACGCTCCAATTTAAAAACTCATCTCTTAACACATACTGATATTAAGCCATACAATTGTAATGCCTGCGGTAAAGTCTTTCGACGCAATTGTGATTTAAGGCGTCATAGTTTGACTCATAATCTCACCTCTGGTTCAGTTTCGGGAATAAATGACTCCTTGCTATCCTTAACGTCTACTGTAAACGAATTACTTAATGGTTCAGCTGTTTCTCAAAATAAGGATACCTTCAACTCTGCTTCCTCTCCCTCCTCTTCCACCACTACATCAGTGATGTTAACAACGACTTGTACCACATCAACCACAAAGTCTTCAACTATGGATCTGATTACTGTAAATGACTAAATATTAGTTTGTTTTAAGTTATTGTTAATTTTCTCTCTTGCTCTCTAAATCTCTCTCTCTCTCTAACTAACTTTGACTATCTTTGTCTGACTCCTCAAACTAAAATGAAACGAAAATCTCAAATTCAATATTATCGCCATGATCATCCTCATCATTATTATCATCAAAGTCGTTGTCGTCGTCGACGTTATGATTAGAGCTCTTTTTCATTACTCACGTTCTATCCATTTGGCTTCCATTAAACCATTCAGTGTTAAATTTAATGTTAATCATAGGTAATAAATGTTTAGTTTTTTTTTTTATTATTATTTTTTACATGTACAATTTATAAGCTATTTTCTTGTATTGCATATGCTTGAAGCATTTTAAGAAAACAACAATCCGAATATGCGGATTTAATGATTTAAGAAAAAAAAAAACGTATAAAGTTTTCAATAAATATAAATTTCTGATATAAAAAATAATTGTATTTTTCTTTCTATTCGTGTATTTAATGCTAAATTTTACTTTCACTGACAATATGCAAACTGAATGATTTGGAAATAATTAATGTACTAACAAAACGGATTCAAGAGTTATCCCTCCCGATCACCTTCACATCCGTAAATATAAAAAAACCCCTCTGGAGCCCCCCAGGACAAATTATAAGTTCCGAGCTATAGAGGTTTGGGCTGGGTAATTAAGGATTCCATTCTCCCTATTAGCCGCATTTTTACCGAGTTCTTTTAGAAAATACCAAAATTATATTATTTGTAATTATACCATACTCCACAAAATTGGCTCTACCGTGACTAACATATTTGTGTCCAATCGAATCTATCGGTTGTCGCCACCGAATTTTTCGGTTGTGATAACAATCATTTGATTTGAACAACAAAAAATCAAAATCGCCAATAGAATTTTTATTACCTCAACAGAAATTTAATTACAACTACGGAGTATGCTTCTAGCCAAACTAGTTAAAGCCGGAGCTTTTCCTGTTTCTCCTGGCTGAAAATCCAAAAAGAATATTAATTAACGCAGCCCGATAAAGGGGATATTTTTGCCTTAAGTACCCGTTTACCACGTTTCTAGCGAAAATTTAAAAAAAATTATGAGTGAATAAGAAACCCCCTTTACCATATTTAAAAAACAGTTTCATTGTACGAAACAATTCAAAATTAAATGTAATTTTAAAGATTCACAATACATACATACGAAATTCTCATACCAAACATACAGGTACAATGCAATGTAAAGTCTAATAGGAAAGCAATCAATTAGAATGCGTTGTGTTTAAAATATTAGTATACATGCCGGATTCCCAATTCGTTACCAGTAATGGTTACATTAGCAGTTGGACTGGTAACCTTGCCAAATAAAAAGCTCTAAGATTTAAAGTAGTTGGACTTGTAAGAAAAGACGAAAATAACTCATATTGTTCGGGTAATCAATTAACATCACATTTTTTCAGTGGTTAGTTGATGTATGTACCTCATCAAGCCATGAGTTTCTTGTGGGTGGTGGAATAGAATGATTCTGATGATGAAAAAGTCGCTTAGGTCGAAAATGCGATACTCCCTTTAGCGCTGATCCGGACAAAGTGCTTAGTCTAGTGGAGTAGAGCAGAAGGGGGAACTTTCGCCAGTGGGGCACAAATACATCCCTTATTGTCTATGAATTTAACAGAGATAAGAAATCAGCTTTATCATGTTTTATATGTTGATTTTAATATAAATTTTACGATCGGCTTTTTCAAAAGTTTAAGGAAATTGTAAATAAGTTAAGGCTTTGTGAAAGTGGTTGCACATCCACGCAGAGAAAAGAGTATCATGATGATTGATTCATAATTGGTAGTCGTTCCAAAAATATAGTAACTACTGTGAAACCTACCAATTGCTTACACTCCTAGTAGATACACCCATCCTTAATGAATAATTTTGGTGCAACGGAATCACCAAAACAAAATTTTTTAGTAAATGGCCTCCTTTTACAGTTGTCTCTAACAAACTAATTTAGACTTATGATTATGCAGTTATTATGTCAAAACCCCGTTTAAAATCTGGCAGTTTCAAAGATTTTTTTTAGCTTAGCCAATTGTGGCTTGTGCCCCATGGGTTTCTCTAGGAAGTTCTTGGTTTACCTTCACTTTGCTTTTATCACATACCCAAGTTTCATTAAGATCCGAGAGTCGGGAAAAGAGACTTTCCCTGTGAGTACAAATCATTTTAATGCTGCATTTACATTATGCTCGAAATACAGTTTAAGCCTTTAATGACTGACGCCCGATGTCATTGTCCAATGTTGATGAAACATGGCATATTAGTATTTAACGATTTAGAAGTTATATGGTATAATTCTTTTTTAGATTTTCCATACATGGGACTTATGAATTAACCAATGAAAATTGTTTAAACGAGAACACCTAAGACTGAAATCTAACAAGAAAGTTTCCAGATTGTTGAGTTTCCTAATTTTACAGAAACATTTTCGTACAATTTGTTCGACTATGCAAATTTGCAGACTTTTGAACCGTTAAGTAGGGTGGGAAATTTTACCCCAAAGATTTTCTTAAAGTTGTTTCATCCTTTCAGTAGCTGCCTGTGAAAACCAATTAATGCACCTCTTACCTGTTTCAAGATATATTTTTTTTAAATGTCTCTTTTTTGGGTATTTAAATACCCATTAGGCAGGAATGGGTTAAAATAGATTTCGATTATATGGTAGTGTACAAAAGGATACATGAACTTGATTTCGAAATCTAGTTTAAACTAGATTTCTAGCCTACACTCACATAGCAAATTCGGTTGAGTCAACCAATAGTTTGCCAACCGAATCGATTCGGTTGCTGCAACCTAGTAAATTCGGTTGTGACAACTGAATTTGGTTAGAACAACCGTATTTACGATTTTATCAATTCGGTTTAATAAAACCTAGTAAATTCGGTTGTGACAACTGAATTTGGTTAGAACAACCGTATTTACGATTTTATCAATTCGGTTTAATAAAATTTTCGAATTTCAATGGGAGTGTATGTAAATTCTACTTAAGAGGCCCACCGTTTGAATTGGTCCAAAAACGAACAGGACAATCGCAACAGTTTGTATGTTAAACGTTTATTTGCATAACTCGGAAATCTATATATTTTTGTGTATTTTCTAATAACTCAATGTATAATTTTTGGAATACTTTTAAACGGTGGGTCATTCACTTCGTTTTCATTAAAATTGGATTATTTTTTGTAAATTTTAAATTTAATTTTAAAGAATTTAATGATCAACTTAAAAATAATCATAATGTACTCCAACAATATTAATACATTAGGCCGTCTCACGCCTCATAGTTCGTTTTTATATCGTATTTATTTTCAAAAAAAAATATTATGCTAGTGTAAACCGTTGGTGGCATATAGAAAAAAATAATTTTTAATAAAAAATCAGCAATTTTTATAACAATTTTTTTTTTGTCGTTTTCGATTATATTCTCTGTAATTTTTCGCGTAATGTCTTTCGAAAAAAACTAACGAAAAACTTTGCTTAAACACGCACTTTAAGTTTTTTTTTTAAACAGTGCTTCTTACGCTGAAAGAATTTTTCTTCGTACTATTATTGAATGTATTTCATTAAGTTGGATTCATTGATTCAATGAATAATTTTCATTAAATTAATGAAAAATTAAATATAAATAAATATGAGCAAAATATAAAAATCTAAATAACCATGAAACAGGAAAAATAAGAAACAAATATATTTTTATTCATTATAATTCATTTAATGAAAATATTTCATTAATTCATCGGGGACTCTTTGGGAATTTTTAATGGAAAAATTCATTGTATTAAAGATGGATTTCATTAATACAACACACTAAATTCTATCAGTGTAATATTGGTTATTGTCAGACCCAAAATATATTGGAATCCCAATTCATTTGCGAACATGAACTTGTTTTTGTGAAAGGCCTTAATATTCATACATATAACTTAACAACATACGTCAATCGTCAACGTCCATAAAATACTTACCCAGTCAGAAAAAGACAAACGGACCACCGCTGGCAAGTGCTGCTGACAGCAAGTGCTTTCGCAATCCCAAAATGATAACATCATTAGACAAAAAGTGTCAGAAAAGCACTGGATAAACAAAATTTCCAACGTTAGCAAAATGTTGATGAACCATAAAATAGTTGGACTTAAAACAGATTTTCAATAATAAAATTACAAATAAGTTCATTTATAATATTATTGGTTCTGGCGGGATTCTAATCCTGCCCGCCAGATTGCCAGCCGACAACTGTACCCACTGAACTAACAAGACATATAATAATTCATAGTTTAAAAAGTAAGTGAATGTAAACTGCTGGATAACCGTTGGTAGTTCAAATATAAAAGCACTGGCATAAGGTTTGCTGGAAGCAACTTGCGAACGTTCGGAAAACAAAAAAAAAACAAAAATGGTCTAAAAAGAGATTTTCCAGAAACAACAAAGAAACAATTTTTTATATAAAAAACATTAAAAAGCATAAGAAAAATGTTAAAAAACATAAAAAATTAAAAAGTACAACAAAAAAATCTATAACTGCAATCCGGATCGAACGCGGAACCTTCAGACTACAAGCTTTATTAAACAAGGCATCATAATTTTTATAAAATAAATGCTCTACCAAACGTATGACCTTTCAAACGTTGACAATTTCTGACTGAATAGCACAGGTAAAACACCTAGTTTTTGCCAAATTATTTTCTTGCTAATTTTTTTTTCTATCTACCACTGTAATTGTTGTGAAAAAAATGATGGTGAAATGCATTCTGGAAACGCTGGCAAAGCGTCTTAAACATAAGTTCTGCCAGTAATTTACTTACCAGCCCTCGGTGTTATGCCAGTGCTTGATATTGTGAACCACTGACAGTTTCTGACTGGGTAGGTGTAAATATATTCATTCGTAGAAATAAATCGCATTTCCGATTATTACCGTAAATAAACGGCTGATTACCGGCAAAATGTGAAGAAATGAAAAAAAGTAAACGTAAATGTGCTAGTAAAGAAACCCCTTATTTTATGACGAAATGTGGAACTAAAATAAAGGTTACCGCCGGCAGTTCATATGTGTACTCAACTTGATGATTAAAAACGATTAAAGAAGGGTTTTTTAAATGGTTTTGTTGGTCAAATAGACGGACGAACGAACGAACGAACGAACGAATGGGTCGACCAACAAACCGAGCCAACGACAAACTTACGGATAAGCATGAGAATGTTATCTGTTGCGCGGTAAATATTTATTTTTAAGGTCTTGGATCATTTGTCGGTCTCTCTTTCATCAATTTCAGTTATAATATTTGTCAATTGGTGATATACGAGCTTGTAATAATGTTGACATGATTGTTACATACTCGTACATATATAAGGTGTACTTTGTTTCTCTAACGTTGCAATCAAGTACAATTTAAATTCAAATAAATAATTATGAGTGTTAATTGGCCAAAACGAATTTTATATGTACTTACCCTCTATTATTTCTGAGTTGTCAGCTAACACATTTTTCTTTTTAATCTCAGTGATGTAGTCCCAAAAAAAAAGAAAAATAGTTCAAATAATTTGTTTAATCCGTTTTGTCAAGCAAACACTATTTCCTTCGAGACTGTATACAGAACAAAACTAAAAACGGGTTTCAATAAAAAAAAAATTATTGAATTAATTAATATTTTAATTGATTTTGCACCTACTATTACGGCAATGATAATATTAATTAAAACTTTTATTGAAGTAATAATATAATCTTGGTACACCAGAGTATTTTTTAATGTATACCAAGTACAGTTTTTATAATTTATATTTTTTTAAATTTGTACAGAAAACAATTTTACTTACTCAAAACTAAAAAAACCTCGGGTGGACGAAAATTACTCTACAGAAAATTTAAAAATATTTTTTCAGTAATAAATCAGAAATTACAAAACTTTGCCCTATTTCGAAAAAAAATCGAAACTTTTTTTTTGGTCAATTTGTGTTCAATATATATTCTAAATAGTCATTAACTTATTATAAACAACAATTCAAAATTTGTATTAAAATAATACTAATTATTTAAAAATAAAATATTTTATAAGAAAAATGTTTACAAAAATGTAGATTCCCGCTTAAAAATCGATACATATCGATCTGTACATGAACACTAGAGTGGTTTTATATGGATATGGGCAATTTTTTTTTTTTTTTAATTTGAAGGTGCTCAGTTCTAGGATTGTGTCATTTAGTGTAAAAATGATATTGTAAAAGTTTTAGCTCAATCGGACACGGAATACAAAGCGAAAAAGTCACTTTTTTTTTAGTTTTTGTCAAATTTTTTAAACGTCGTAAAAGTTTTTACTCAACAAGGTAAATTAATCGCAGTGAAGATACAATTATAATTATTTTTGGGGTGTTTTTCAAATCTCCAATTTTAAATTTTAAAAAAATTTCTTCAACAAAATCGCAAAAACTAAGAATTGGACTCCAGTGGCTTGTTTAAAAGATGTTAGAGATCGAAAATAAAAAATTTTAAAAATATCCCCTGGCACACTTGGGTAGGGCAAATTTCGAGGAAATTGTGTTTTTTGGTAATTTTTGGCTTATTCGTTGTAATCAAATATTTAAAATCGTAAATTAGCTACTTTTGTACCGTTTGTTGTTTTTTTTATCATCATGACTTAAGGTTGAAAATAAAAAATTTTGGACATCATTAACCCATGTGGACCAGAGGCCCCTAGCGACCCCTTACTTATATATTTCAATTTACAAAAAACGTTGATGATTTTCTTACTACTTTTGAATTTTAATAAACGTGATGTAAAATATAATAACACAATATTTGAAGATTCGGTGCCAAAAGTTTTGGACATATTAAACAACGTAACCCTTGCCGAGCCGCATTAAGGTCAAAGAAGTTACTGCGAGAATTTATATAAAGGGTCCGCCATCTAACGTTTTTTTTCCGATGCCGATTTTGCCAAAAAAAAAATCATCTTTTCAGATGAAGCTCATACTGCATGGCCAGCCGAGGCAGCTATTTGAATGAAATTATTTTTTTTAACCAGAAGGATTTTACTTTCAAATAAAAAAAGAAATTTGAGAAAATATTCAGTAGTTTTTTTTATAGCATTTTCAAAAAAAAAAAGTTATTTGGCGGACCCTTTATATTTGAACAAAAAGTATTTAAATTCTTTTTTTTTACAAACCTGGCTAAAACCAGTACTTTAATCATTTAACATATATTTTGAACTAAATTAACATTTAGATGCTCTTGGTATCTTATATTTTTTAAGTTTTTACAACTATGGGTCTTTTTGACACCAAGAGCATATAAGGGATAATTTAGTCCAAAATATATGTTAAATGCTTAAATTACTGGTTTTAGCAAGGTTTGTCAAAAAAAAAAGAATTTAAATATTTTTTGTTCAAATATATATTTATTACTGGGCTAGCTTTTAACCGATTTTGTGTTTTTATACCTTTTTGAAAACATAATTGTATCTTCATTTCAATTAATTTACCTTCTTGAGTAAAAACTTTTACGACCTTTAAATTTGACAAAAACTAAAAAAAAAGTGTTTTTTTCGCATTGTACTCTGGTTTCTAAACTTTTTACAAAAGCATTTTTACACTAAATGGCACAATCGTAGACCTGAGCACCTATAAAAATCGAAGATCGATTTTTTAAACCACTCTAATGAACACACATGCTTCATTATTGCCCACATGATTCATGTGTGTTCATAAACCATTCTTGTATGTACATATGAGAAATCGCCCCTTAAAAATACAAATTTGGGTGTAAAATAACGTATCCTAAAAAATTAGGACAATCGAAAAGAGGAACACGTGCCTCAACGGGCCTGAAGTTTCAAAAACGGTGTATATGGGGAAAATATGACTTTTTTTAAATTTCTTAAAATTTTAAATATTTTAAGTTGATCTTGAATTTAAAGGATTAAAAAATCATAATAAACAGTAAATTATCTTTCTAATAAGGCAATAAAAACTAAAATCGACTAAAAAACATCCAAGATATTACAATTGCCCCCGGCAACTAATGTGTCACAGAACGCTTAATCAAGAAGTTCGAGACCAAATTTTGAAATTCGTAGAAATAATGTAATGCAAAAACATTTTTATATTTTATTAGCTCCATGGTACCCAATAAAAAAGTATTTTTTATCATGTGCTTTGCAAACTCGTTTTAAACTAAAGCCAAAATAGTCTGAATTATTAAACACAGTTTTTAAATCTCCAATTTTAAAATTTCAAAATTTTTTTTAAAGAAATTTAAAAAAATCAACGATTGGACTTTAAGTTTTAATTAAGCACATATTAAGGACTAAAACTTGAAAAATTGAAGGTATTCCTCTTTTCATTTGGCTAGTGCAGCGATTTTAACTTCAGCGGATTTCGAGAAAACAGCGATTTTTGTTACTTATTAAGGTTTTATGAATTTTTTTATTTTTTTTTTTTCAAATTCATTGCAAGTTTAAAAACTTATAACTTACGTTTTTTAATGTCACAAGATATATTTGGATATATTTAAGATTCAAACAAAAAAAAAGCACTCAAGTATCTTGGTTTTATTTATCGGCAATGGGAACAATTCCCAAATAATTCTGGTGTTATCACCACACAGAGAGAATTCCTTGGACGAGTTTTCATGAAGTTTTTTAACTAAACTAATGAAATTTTCTTCACAATGTGTATGAAAAATTTCTTAAGCTTAATGAAAAAGCTTCATAGTTTTAATGAAACTATTTGTAAAGATATTCATTAGTCGTTTGAAATTGTTAATAAATAGAATGACAGTTTTCATACAATTTTATGAAAAACTTAAGCAATTTAATGAAAAGTTTTAAAGGACATTTCATTGGTCTAATGCAAAAATTCATTGATATCATGCAGATAATTCTCTCAGTGCAATGAAGGTTGCGGAACTCCAACTGAAATAGTCCGAGTTGGAAAAATGAACGGATTGACCATTGATTGGTTTTATTTAAAACAGTTTTCAATTAAACGTTACATATTAAATGACAAATTTATTATACCCACAAATGATTGTAAGAACAAAAATCAAACAACAATTATAAATGTAATTATTACTTATGATTATTATCATTTAACAGCAACAGTAACACAATTTATTTGTTGTCATTGCTGTGGATCGTTTATATCTGATTGATAGACTGACAAATGGATATATGGATAGGATGGTTTGTTTGAGGAACGATCGTTAAAGCATTATCGTGCGCTAGCTCTTAACACTTGTTTACTTTGGTTGTGTTTTACTTAAAACTCTAACACGGCCTGCCGTTGGACACTGACAAATATTTATGTTAACGTTTTTTTATGGTTTTGTCTTTAGTTCTTTATGTCTTTGTGTCGGGCGATCTTATACAATGGTGGCTGAGATCATTTTAACCATGTTATGTTCAACTAAATATTCTATTCATGGTAATATAGATTTTATGAGTTTTAACGCAAAATTACTGCAATTTCACACTGTTTGCGTTACTTAACCGATGATGCTTATTACACTACTCAACGGCGAAAAAAAACTCACAGGAAGATATTGCCGATGGTCTGAAAAATCAAGCATTGGCAAAGCACTGTTTGCCTTCATAGAAGTTCAAATCATATTTATGACATGTTTCATACATATGAAGAAGTTTTATAGCTTTTGTTGAAATTTTTCATAAATGTTATAAGACTATTTATTATAATGATGAAGCAAATTCATAAATTTTATAAAATGAAAAATTTTCTTTGGTGTCGTATAAACACAATAAAAGCTACAGCCAAAGACGAAAATTTATTTTTACTTTATTGTTTTAAAAACCCAATGTTTTACAATTATAATTCAGAATATATCAATTAAGACCGAGAATTTCAAATTTAAATTCAGCAAATGTCAATTGATATTCATTTTGAATTTAAAAACATTAATTGATGTTAACAATTTCAGTTTACTCTGAAATTTATATTCACAAAATTGCATGCAAAACTTAGAACACATCAACTGATTAGAATTTCTGGCTTTCAATTCGTTATGACAGTTTCCTTATTTTAAATAGAAATATCTAAATTACAAATTAAATTTACTTAATTTCAAATAAAAATTCTTAATTTCTATTAATGATTTCTAAATTTCAAATAGAAATTCTGAATTTCAGTTGATATGAAAACAAAAAAATATGTTCACACTGTTTATGAAACATTTTATGAAATGATGAAGATTTATGCAACATTTGATATACATATTTATGAAACTCTTCATCATAAATATGATGAAATATTAATGACAGGGGATTTATGAAAAAGTTTAATCAATATAATGAAACTTTTTTACCTGAGTGAACGTTGGGAAAAACATATTAAAAGTACTGGCACAGCCCCTGTTAACAACGTTTACACAAAATGCTTTGCCAGTACTCGTTTTACCTAATTTACAACCGTTTATAATGCAAACAATTTATAAAGAACTGACAAATCACATGCTTTCGTATAGCATATCTATTCAAAATTATAAGATTGGGAAAACTAAACTTATTCATAATACAACGCTTTGATTAAGTGAATTACAAATTAGCGTTATAAATTTCAAATATTTTTTATTTCAAAAGGATAATCGATTTCAATTTTAAATTTTCTAGTCCTTTCTTTTGGCAACAAAATTTTGAAATTTCAAAAATATGTATTTTATTTGATTTATTTTTGATTCATAGAATAAGAACCCATACAAAAACTGTTAGTGGTACACAAAATCAAGCACTGAATGAGTCTTCCAAGCGCTTCGAATATCAAAGTTAAAATTAAATTTCTTGATATAAAATATGTTAACATTACAACTGAAGAATTTGGAACTTTTTGCAGAACCTGTCTTTGTAATACATATTTTCTAATAGACTTTGGTACGCTGAGTCTAAATCTGGCAAAAAAAATTCTTTCTCATTTCTAGTTTTTTTTTCGCGGTTTTTATATTTACTCTACGTACTCTATTTTTTATATAAAATTTTTTAATTTTCTAAATATTTCAGGATATTTTCAACGGATTTACAATTTTAATGAAAAGATTATTTCAGTTTAATAAAGGGTCCGCCATCTAACATTTTTTTTTCAACTAGTGCTTATTTCGTGAATGGTAACACTTAGCTCATGTCTGATTTGACAGATAATTAGTTTTATCCTTTCGCTGAACGAATATGGTCCATATGTTCGTTATCTTGTGAAAAAAGTGAAAGAAACTGGCAACCTCATCGATAAACCAAAGCGTGAAAAGCCAAAAACAGTGCGTACACCCGAGAATATTGCTGCTGTGGCAGAAAGTGTGCGTGAAGCGCCATCAACATCAATTTACCGTAGTTCTCAACAATTGAACATTTCGGAGACATCATTGAGACGAATTTTGCATAAAGACCTTGGTATGACGCCATACAAAGTCCAATTGGTTCAGGAGTTCAAAAAAAAAAAAGTTATTTGGCGGACCCTTTATTAAGTTTACTCATAGTGATAAAATTAAAAATTAAAATTTAAAATTTATAAGGGCATGCAAAATTACCATCTAACTTGCAATACCGGCAAGATATCCTGAAAGATCGTTTTGTGTACACTCTAATTAATTTATGTTGAATTTTATCCAACTGTACTCGTACCATGTGGTAAATTGGTACACACAAAATGTGTACAAATTTGTTAAGCAAAATGGTTCATTATACCTAGTGGGTGTAAATTTACTCATAATGTGCATAATAAAATTTTTAAGTAGTGGTTACATATTCACATCCATATTTTCATGTAGGAAAAACGCACATTGTCACATGTCTTCAATTTATAGAAAACAATTTTTGTTTTCTATTTTTAATTAATTTATTTTTGTAAATATTAATAAAATATTACACAAAAATGTTATGTTGACAATGGAAAGAAGGAAATGTACAAGCATGTATGTAGATGCAACGCGTGCTTCAGCGGCTCAAGATTTGTTTTTCCACAATTTGTCCCTATTGTCCTTTTAAATAAAATTTGTTGGTCCATTAAACGATTATTTATGATTTAGCTCAATATTTTATATTTTGTGCATTTTCGTTTTAAATTTAAAATATGTTTTCAATTAAAAAAAAATAAACATATATGTATGGATATTTTTTGAATTAATTTGCTTTTGACCAGGTTCACACACGGCAATTATACTTGCGCAATTCTTGAGTTTATAGAAGAGGGAGGAAAAGAGAATGGAAGGGGGTACATACTTGCCCGTACTCCAATTCCGTTTTGTTTTGTCATCCGCAATTTTCAACACTGCAGGTTGATATACGAAAATTGCTGAAACAAACTTTTCCTGTGTGAACACAAAAGCAATTTCAAAGGAGAATTGAAGAAAAATTGCGCAATTATAATTGCCGTGTGTGAACCAGGACTTTGCTATTTTCTATTTTGACATATAAATTTACTATTATTTGTAGGTAAAAATGTTTATAAATTTAAATACATGTTTCCCAACATGCAGGTTTTTATCATTTGTTTGTATTTTTGCAGACGTAAATTAGTTATTTAAGCATTTTGTGTGTATATTTAACCATTTTATTTATTTCTACACAAAATTTTACTCACTTTGTACCAGTAAATTTACATGCATTTTTTAGAGTGTAGATTTAAGCAAAACCTACGAAAAAAAATGTAAATTATGTAGATATAAAAACCGCGATATTTCAAAAACTGAAAATGGGAAAATAAAGTTTTGACATCAGCGTATTTAAGTGTATTAAAAATATATATTTCAAACTCAGGTTCTGCAAAAAGATTAAATTTGTTGAGTAGTGTTATTGTTTTTTTTTTTCATCTTGTACATTGTACAGAGAACTGGAGGAGTATGGTCAGTTGTATGGTGAGACCCCCTTAGTTGGTGTTAAAAAGTCAAAGCAGACGAAGAATAGTTAGAGGAAAATGTTGTGGTCCCATTTTTTTTTTTGCGGTGCGGATGTTTACTTTTGTTTGTTGTGCTTTATGTTGACAAATGCTCATGATGATCCACGTCTGTCATTGATGATGGGAAAATTATGAAATTTCTTTATTTGTGTTTAACTAACAATTATGACAGCAAGCAAGCGAACATGTTAGCATTTGTACACTATGCCCACAAATTATTCTACATATTTTTTAATCTAATAAACAATAAGTAATTAACCTTTCCAAGCGAATTATATACACAAAAAAAAATTAGGTTGGAAAACACACCCTCCACATTGACAATAATATTGCGCATATCGAAAAACAAAACACAGACAATTGATCCTCAATATTTGCTGATTTGAATGGTGTACCCAGTTTTTGAACATTTCGCAAAATAGAGAATTTTTATTGTTGATCTATATAAATTGTGTGTGAGTTGTTGGTTAGTTCGGTTAAAGGTCATGAATATTTTTCATATTAACAGAAAAATTATAATTTTGTTTGTGATAATTTACTTTAATTAACAGAAAAAAACAATTAGAAAAAAGTTATTTGACACCTGCATGAATGGAGTTAGCTTTCTAGCCCGCAACGGCCTTCATCAACATTCTTCGTGCCTTAAAGTGTTAAATTGTAAACATCATCTATTTAACTCAACTAGTTAGGTTAAAAACATGCCGTAACTTAGTTTGAGTATGACGAAATTTACTGCGAACTTATTTTCTATAAAGCTATGTTTAGTTTCATTAAAGTTTTCCATATTTTAAGGAAGGTTTTGATACATAAAATTTTAAAAATAGGAAATTGTATCTTCATTATTTATGGGAAATACTGATACCACCTTCAGCAACATTCAGGTATCAAATTTGATTAATAAAAGTGCAAAATTACCAAGTAACTCCGCTGTTATTTTCAGTATTTGTTATATTTTTTCACAATTTATCATCCAATTCCTGAATTGATTAAAGCATTTTTGTGCATAAGCAAAAGAACAAATCTGAACAATTAAAAACTACAAAATGCAAAATGTGCCTAAAATTTATTAGACAGCATATCGCAAAAGGATGACCTATCAGTTAATTTTACTTTCATAAAATAAATGAAAATTTATTAATTTTACAAAAGTTTTGTAGTTTTGACAATAATTTCGTATTATTATGTATGGATTGTTATGAGTGTAAGTGCACTATTAAAAAATCGTTACACATTCCAATGCATTTTTCTTAGAAGATTTCACCTAGTTTGTTGAATTTTTAGTGAATTCAAAAAATACAAATCGGGCAACTAAACTTTTAATAACTTGAAATTCTACACTCACAACATTTTTCCGTAAGGAAAATAAAAATCAAATTAATTGAAAATCAGTTACAAAAATTACTCTTTATTTTTCGTTAAAAACAATTATATTTGTTAGTTTATTTTCAACTGTTAAAAAATTAATTTACAAAATCGGTAACAAACAATTGATTTGTTTCGTTTATTTCAATACTCAATATAATATTACAACTTTTTGTTTTAAATAGATAATTTTAACTGAATATTTTAACTATTTTAACTGAATATTTTAACTAATACCGAAAGTCCGTTTTTTGTTTTTTTTTTTTTTTTTTTTGATTATATTAGTAATTGATTAAAGACAGAAAAGTAAAAATATATATTTCTTTGGTAATTTAACTACATATTCAATTAAAACAACTTAACGGCTTAACATTTTAAATAACTCTTGCACTTTTATGGAAAATTTCTTGTGAGTGTATCTATCAATGCAGTCTGTTTAATTAAAAAAAAAAATGTGTATACTATTTGCACATAGTGTTCAATACAAATACAACACTGTCATTAAGCTTGAACTATACTCTGACAACAACAGCAACACTAATAACAATAACGCAAACAGATCAAGCAATTACACCGCCGACTGACTTCTTTTGACGTTTTGGCGTACGCTTTGAATTTTCCGCTTATGTGAAATATCTCTAATGAGACCATAAACTTTTATACAACGAAAACTATCGAATCGATCGATCCACAAACACTTTGTTGCCATTCTGTCTAGTTTTAATGTGTATATTTATGTATTTTGTAATTCGTTTAAACATTTTAAGGCAATAAGGCGTGGTGTGGAGTGTTTGGAGTGTGTGTAGTGGTGGTAGTGGTTGTACTTACTCGTTGTCTTGTTTTTCAGGTGTATGTATGTGTGGTTGTTGTATTGCTTTCTTTAAAATATCGAGGATGTTTGCTTGTGTCGTAAAGTATTGATGAATGTTTCCTAGAATTCGAATTTTTGAGAATTACAGATTTGTTGTGGTAAAGTGCATACGGTCATACTTGGGAATTTTTCATTAGCATTACTTGTGGTCAATGCCAAAAAATTTCATTACCATTTCAATGCCAATGGATTTTTTTTTAATTTGCATTGATTAGACCAATGGTAATGAAATGGCATCAGTGCCTAAAACAATTGTAATTGTAATTGACTAAAAAAATAATTGTTTTAAAAAAGTGTTTTGTTTTGTAAAAAATGCTACAAATTTAAAATTTAAGTACTTATTTTTAAAGTATTCGCTATTCTATGCAAGTTTTATCCCGTATATACTATTTATTCCTGTTTGGTAACGGATTAGTCATGATGAATCAGCATTTAATAATATATACACTCAGGGAACTTTTGCTTTAAAAATATGTAATTGTTTGCGTTGTAATACAGTTTCTAAGTCATTTTTAGAACAAATTAAATTTTTTACTAACCTTGATAACCTTCAATCAAAAAACAAACCACATCAAATGACTCTTTGATGATTTTACATTAATTTTTTACAGTCGTTTTTTGTTATTTCAAAAAATAAATGTTTGTTTATTTTCTACTAACATATGTGGTTCATTATTACTACAATTGTGGTTCATTTTTTGAACATTAAAAAACAAATGACAATGTTAGTTGAATTTACTGGATTTCGAGCAAAACACAGTTGTACAACAGCCTTAATCGATGTATCCGAGAGTATACGAGAAAACATTGATGTTGGTGATATATCGTTCCTTATTCTACTGGATCATTCCAAAGCGTTCGATACTGTCGATCACCAAGTTCTTTGTTGGAAATTGGACAAAATGTTTAGTTTCTCCCCTTCATCTATCCGTTTGGTTGCTTCGTATCTTTCTGGCCGTAGTCAATCTGTTACTGCTAATAACATAACCTCAAAATCGTTACCAGTTCTTAGGGGAGTGCCACAGGGATCAATACTTGGGCCACTACTATTCTCAATTTATATAAATGATCTAGATAAACAATTATTACACTGTAATGTTCACCTATATGCTGATGACGTACAACTATATATTAGTAGTCCTTTTATAAATATAAATGATTGTGTTGAAAAAATAAACCTAGATTTAAAACGTGTTCACACATGGGCAAATGCAAATGGTTTGTGTATAAACCCCACGAAGTCCAAGTGCTTGATAATAACGAAAAAAACACTAAAACTGTCGCTTGAACCTATGTTATCTCTGAACAACAAACGAATCGAAATTGTACAAAAAGCTAAAAATCTTGGCATTATTTTTAATAACACACTCACTTGGTCTGATCATGTAACCGCTGCTGCTGGGAAAACATATTCTATGCTGCGAACGCTATGGAACACTCAACACATCACACCGCTTAATATTCGAATGTTACTTGCAAAAACGTATATCATGCCAATTTTATTATATGGATGTGAACTGTTCGCAAGTTGCGATTCAACAAGCCTAGGAAAACTTGAAAAAACTTTCAATGCGGTATTGAGATATGTTTTTAATCTAAGAAAGTATGATCATATTTCCCTATTTATAAATAAACTTTTTGGCGTTTCCCTAAGAAATCTGTTAAAAATCAGAACCCTAATGCTATTACACAAAATAATATTCAAACATGAACCAGTGTATCTTTTTGCTAGAATATGCTTTACGCGTTCAAGAAGATCAAATGATATAATACATACTAGATATAGAAGTCAGGTTTCTGAACGTCATTTTTATATAAATTCAATCCGCCTTTGGAACTCGCTGCTACCGCCTAATAAATCTATTAGCAACGCTTTGCATTTTGAGAGAGAGTTATATAAATTTTTTAGTTCAAATTAATACTATTATTCTTTTTAATATGATGTTTTTTAACTTAGTTAAAATATATTTGTTCTTTTTTTTTTCATAGTAATATTTTTTATACAAAACTATATATTCAATAATGTAATTACAATATAAAAATCCAATACTATAATTATAAGATTAGTATCTTGTTGTATTGGAAATCAAATAAAAAAATAAATAAATAAATAAATAAGTCGTTCTTTCTTTAAGTGAAATTGCATTTGTTTTTAACTGCATTTGCAGTGTTCCTTATCTACATAGTATTCTAAGTGTACTTCATAAAATACCTAATATTTAAAAAATTAGTACGCAAAATTTTTCTTGTAGACAATTGTAGAAAACAATTATAATAATCAATTAAAATTGAATAATTAGCATTGATCAATGACAATTAAAACCAAAATTCAATTTTAATTGTTTTAATCAATTGTAATGCCAAAAAAAAAAAAAAAATTACCATTGACATCAAACAATGTCAATTAAATCGTCAATTAACTAGTGTATTCACTTAATTAGTGTCAAGTATGTATAAGGTGCTCTTATGATTTTAACAATTTCCCGTTAGCTACTAACTGGGACTTTAACTGACACATTTGTTGTTGTTTCCAATATAAATTTTTAATTTAACTGTTTGTTAAATTTTAACTGGTCACTCAGGAATCGGGTCTTAAAGTTTAAATTTTGATTAACTTAAGCTGAATCAGATTCCTTTCAATGAAATAATAACATTAATATACACTATCCGACAAAATATAATGCAAATATACGGCGCTACGAAATAACCCCCAATGAAATAACACCCAAACGACAAAATGAAATAACCCCCAATGAAATAAATCCCAAAAAAAATGGATCAAGTCCCAACAAAAACTGCGGCAGTCTGGTGTATCCCTTGTGTCCGTAAAATTTTTCAATAAAAATGTTTTCTTCTTCTTCTTCCTGTTAAGAGACTAACTAAAGAAATATTCTACAGTAATTAATATAAAAAAAAAAATTAATTACGATTGTCATTATCTGACGGTTGCAAAACACTTTCTAAAATAAAAAAAAAAAAAAATATAATATAATAATACCCAAAAGAAATGAAATATTGCCCAAAGGTGAAAATGAAATAACACCCAAAATTTGGGGGTTGTTTCGTAATGAAATAACTCCCAAAGGAAGAAATGAAATAACCCCCAATGAAATAAGCTCTAAAGAAATGAAATATGTCCCAAATTTTTTTTATTTTTTGTTTTCATATTTTTGGTTCTTTTGTTACACTGTTCAGTTTTTCTGCGTGGCAGCCTGCGTCCGATCTTAGGGGTTTTCTCCTCCATAGGACGCGGCAGGTGGCTTCGCTGAATACAGTTTTCCTGCGCGCGTCTCATTATCTTCCCTAGTGTGACGCGCGCAGGGAAACTTTATTCAGCGAAGCCACCTGCCGCGTCCCATGGAGGAGAAAACCCCTAAGAGCGGCCGCAGGCCGCCACGCAGAAAAACTAACAAATATTAAAAAAATTTCACTTTTAGCAAAATGAAATAATCTCCAAAGAATTTAAATTTTGGGCTTTATTTCATTGGGGGTTGCTTCATAATGAAATAATCTCCAAACCGTAAGATGAAGTAATCCCCAAAAATAATGAAAAAACCCCCAAACAATTTTACACAATTTTTTTGAGGGTTATTTCATTTTTGGCCGTTGGGGGTTATTTCATTGGGGGTTATTTCGTAGCGCCCAAATATACACGCAGAAAAAAAATGGTTGAATATTATCTAAGTGCTTAGTAAGTACCCAACCACATAAGTTTCAAGCTAGTTTTACAAAGTTCTAGGTAAAATAAGTACAAATTTTTGTAAAATATATACAATCCTAGTAAAAAAATTCTAAAAAAAAATGCATAATTTTACAAAAAATTTGTAAAACGAACTTGAAACTTTGGTAGTTGTATAATTACTAAGCAATTCGATAATATTAACCCATTTTTTTTTGCGTGTATAAAACGAATGTTAGCCAAACAAAAAAACTTAAAGTTTCGTTAAATGGATTTTCATACACTGAAAGAATTTTCCTTCACAGTATTAATGAGTCGATTTCATAAAAAAAGATTCATTGATGTAATAAAAAATTTTATTAAATCAATGAAAATTCATTAATATTTGGAATTTTTTCATTATTTTTTATGATTTTTTCATAATTTCATAAAAAAAAATTCAGTAAATCAATGAACATTTTTCGTTTTTTTATTTTCAAAGAAATTTTAACTTGCAATATGCAAAAAAAATTTAGTTTAGTGCAACTATTTATCCTATAAACTACATTTTGGACTAAAAAAATATTAGCTGAATTTAAACTCCCAGTATTACAAATGATATAATTTTTTTGTTAAACAGAACTAACAAAAGCTTTGAAATAAAATGATGTGAGGCTGTCATTTTTGCCTGATAACTTATCTGAAAAGAACCAAAGCTTAGAGCTAAACCATAGTTATGAATGTAGAATTTATAATTGCGTATAAAATCTGTGGTTAATGGTAAACTCAGGTTATTTATTAAAAAAAAAAAACAAAATTCGCCCTTAAGGCTGAAACATAAGTGGCCTAAGTCAGGTGTTGGAATGAAACGGAAATTTAGTTTTGCTTTAATTTAAATAATTACATTTCCAAATTTTCGTTTCATACCAACAACTGTTTAAGTCAATTAAGCCAATTGTGTTTCAGCCTTTAGTGTATAATATAAAGTGTTAATGTGAAATGATAACTGACTACAAAATTCTTAAAAACTTTACTTAAATCGACATAAGTGCTTCTGTAATGAACGCAAAGTTGAGATTTGTGACTAGAATAATGGCTGGAAAATGTGGCTGGAATTAATGAAAAAAATTTCATATACCTTATGAAATTTTCGTTGGGTTAATGAAACCATTCATTAAAATTGATTTAATGAAACATCTTTCATTGATTTAATGAAAAATTTCTTTGGGTACTTTTTTATGAAAATAAATTTTCTCGATCTTTTTGACAAAAATACAGATATTTCCACAATTACACACAGAAAAATATAGTGCCAACCGAATTAAAAATTGTATTTTGTTGCTGCAACCAATAAATTCAGTTTTTACATATTCAAATGTGATCTGTGAATATTTTGTGTGGTGCAACTTAAATTCAGTTGTGTTGACAGAATTTTGTTGTGAAAACCAATATTCAGTGGTATCAACCGATTTTAATTGTAGTAACAAAATTTTAGTTGGCAAATGGCAAAAGTTTTCCTCCTGTATCCATTAACCGATCTACATATATAGACAAATAATGCTTTTGTAGGGTATTCCGAATATTTAATAGTAAAAGTTTAACAAATAGAAGAAGCATTCCGACTATGCAGAGCACTTGACATTGCAAAAAAAATATTTTGAAGTAAAAAAATTTTGATAAATCAAAAAAAAGCTTGTGATGAAAGTTATAACGGAAACGCATGTTAATATTTTTTCGAACGCATACCTTAAGAGGTTATATAATAACGGAATCGCATTTGGAAAGAGTGCTCTTAATATTTCATACAGTAAAGTCATGAGAACAATGGGTGCTTTATAAGAGAAATTTCATGTAGAAATTCCAAGTAGATATCAATAAAGTATCGTCAAAAAGTTTTAAGATTTAACAGCAAATTATCACTAAAGAAAAAAAGTAGTCATAAAATCGAATTTCAAAAGATTTGAGGGTGTACGCCAACACCCAACAAAATAACCACTACAACAATCACTACAGGAGTAAAACGCTAGTTAATATACTAACCAGCCACTAGATGAGTGAATTGTTGAAAAACTCTCATAATCATAAACAGAAATTAAACTGCAGTCACTGCGTCTGTCCGTCCGTTCTTGTTTACGTTGCGCGGTTTGCTTTTCATGTGTAATTTTGTAATATGTACTACAAAGAATTGGCGTTTTATGGTTGTTGGAAGACAAACATTATAACAAATGTTTTATAATACACTTTACGGAATATGGCAACAGCACCACCAGCAAACGACTTTAGTTGCACAGCTTTTTATTCGTTTATTACCAGTTAGTAGGGGATACGAGTATGAAATACCACACAACGGTTTTGTTCATACATACACTCAGAGAACTTCTGCTTTAAATACTTGTATATTTATTTTTAAGTCAAGTAATTTCAATTAGAAATTACTTCAAATTTGACTACATTTGTAGTTCATTAGAAAAAAAAACACATCAAAATACTGTACTATGAATTTACATTCATTTTATCAGTTTTTTTGTCTTTATTAAAAAAAAAAATAAAATAAATAAACGATTGTGACTTTTTTTACTACATTTGTTATTAGTTTTTACTACATTTGCAGTTTATTTTATCAACAGTAAAACACATATGACAATGTTAGTTGAATTTAATGAAATGTAAGTTGTTCTGTTTTCAAGCGAAATTTCATTTGTTTTTAACTGCATTTGCAGTGGTCTTTACCGACATAATATTGTAAGTGTACTAACATTTAATAAACACCATTGAAAACATGAGATAGTCCGTCGTTTGTCAATTACTGTTCACAGTTGATATTTTTAGGCTTATCATGATTATTAGCTATGGGAACTACTTTTATAAATTTTGCTGATAACCCACCAAAACAGCGCTTATACATGCAGACAGACGGAACATTCATCCATTTACACATATTACCTCCAATTCCAACAACTAGTCATATTCATAATAACAATATTGTTACATACCATACAAATATACACTATGTTCAACAAGTATACACTCAAAAAAATATAAAAGTATAAAACTTAGTTAATCGTCTTGTAAATCAAGTTTACTATTTCCCAGCAAATTTTTTGCTGAAATTGTGTTTTCAGCTAAAATTTTTTTTATATTTCTTCAGCACTTTGGAATATCATGCCTGATATATTTTGTTGAACATATTCCTCTTGATGATGACGACAATTTAAAAAATAGTCCGAATGGACAAAAGAAAATGATATGAAAAATTGTTTGTATAATTTATTAATTTACCGAAATTCTGACTTGACACAAAAAATTCGACTGTGCACGAACAATTCATTGACCGAAAATACAGTTAATTAAAATAATTTAAATCATTTAATAAAAAATTATAAATTATAATTTGGTTTTTAATTTGAAAAAATACATATTTGTAGCGATAACTAATGCAACGTTTCCACTGGAGGTGTTTTGGACGTGTTTTGAAATAAAACATGTTTTGTACCAAAACAAATGTTTTGCTCAAAACATGTAAGTGGAAACACAGTATTACATTTCTTCGGTGATATAATATAGCCCAGTCTTGTAAAAATAATAACATATCATTATTTTTTGGACTACCAGTAATGAAATATATACGAAAAATATTTTGTATCAAATTGATAACAAATCGAAAGCTTGATTATTAAAAGAGTGATTATATAAACAAAAAAAAATATCATGCAGAGAAGGTTTAAAGACAAACATTTTGAAAGGACACCAATTAGCAAACTCCACTCAAAATAAAAAATTAGTTGAAAATGTTGTTAAAAGTCTTGTAAACGTCTTTTTGAGAAAATTTTTTTGCTAAAATTATATTTTCAGCTAAAATTGTAATGTAATGTTTTTCTACTATTTTACTAATGTTTTACTAATTTATTTTGCTAAAAAAATCTGTTCTTATAAGCACATTAATAGTATGATCGACAACCAGATTGAAAGATATACCCATAATGAAGTAGATGTCGATTCATGTCAAGATGTAGTAGTGACGAGGAAAATGATACTAAAAAGTACAACTCTAGTAAGACATATAAAAATATCAACCACGGAAGATTTTCGTATCTGTTTTAATACATAAAACAAAATTATGGATTAAAACAACTTAAATTTTGTGTAGTCACCGGCTTGTGAAAGTAATTGTATATTAATTAAATAAAAGACAAAATAAAATAAGTTTGATATAATTTTTATTAAAAATAAAATAAAAATTATGTTTTTCGACCCTTAATAAAATATTTAAATTTAATAAAGTTCAAATGTGTATTTGTAAACCAAATGTTAATATAGATTTATACAGTAGTGTGATCAAATTGCGAACAAATGTAAGTACAGGTAGACAGACTAAATCAAAAGGCAAGGACACAATTCTTAGGTACTTTTTTATGTTTCAGTTTTCTTATTGCAGAAAACAGAACCAATTGCTGCAACCGAATTTTTTACCAACCGAATTTTGATAGTTACATTTACTAATATTTATTTTACATAGAAATTCAATTGAAGTCATTAATATTTGGCTATGAGTACTGACTTTTCAATTATACATACGGAATTAAAAAAAAATACATGTTGTCAGAATTGAATTTATTAAGTAGATGGAACCGAACTTAATTAAGTAATACACCATATCCAATGTTTTTATTTTTATTTATTAAAATAAACATACAGTCAATTTAAATTTGATAGAAATAAAGAGTAGACCGGTCTACTTGTAAAAACCCGTCAGGGCGATTTGAACAAAGTATCTTTTCTCAAAAAATTGCATTTTTCACAAATAAGTACTCTTTTTCCAAGAGAATTATATTGATTTCAAAAAGTATATGTTTTCAAGTACATCTTTCAAAGAAACTATCCTTTTTCAAAAAAAGTAACTTTTTCACAAAAAAATATCCTTTTCGAAAAACTAAACTTTTTCAAAAAAAAAAATCGTTTTTCAAAAAAAAACTACTCTTTTTTTTAAAAAAAAGCATCGTTAGTATATCTATTTTTTAAAAGAAGTACAATTTTTTCAAAAACATACATTTAAAAACAATGTCACTTTTCCAAAATAGTATATTTTCTCAAAATAAGTACATTTATAAAAATAATACATTTTTCCAAAAAAAGTAAATTGTTCAAAAACGAGTACCTCTCCAGAAAACTATATTTTTCAAGCAATAACCCTTTTTAATGAAAAACATCCTTTATAAAAAATATCTTTTTCCAAAAAATAACTATTTAAAAAAAATGTATTTTCTTAAAAAAGTACATACGTTTTTAAAAAAAGTTAGTTTTTCACTAAAAGTGACCTTTTTAAAAAAGAACCATTTTAAAAAAAGTACCATTAAAAAGATACCTTTTTTTGATGAAAAGTCACTTATTTTGATAAAAGTGAAACAATGAACTTTTATTCGAAAATATATCTTCTGATACTTTTTAAAGAAAAAAAAAAACTTTTTTTTAAACGTACTTAAAAAAAAAAAAACTCCTTTGATAAGGTACTTTTTTGAAAAAATGTTCTTTTTGAAATCAGATACTTTTCTTTATGGTCCTTTTTTGGACAGGTAATTTATTTGAAAAAGGAAATTTTTTTTGTGTAAAAGTATTGTTTTGAAAAGGGGTACTTTTTTTGAAAAAGGTACTTTTTTAAAAATTTACTATTTTGAAAAAGATACTTTTTTCAAAAATATACTTTTTTTAAAGATGATACTATTTTGAAAAGGTTAGTTTCTTCAAAATAGTACTTTTTTGAAAAAAAGATACTAATTTTTTATATTTTTTTAGTAATTTTTTTTTTAAATGTGATTTTGTGTTTAAAAATCATATATTTTTATGCAAAAAGTAGTTTGTTTTAATCGCGCTGACCGGTTTTTACGAGTACACCGGTCTACTTGGTTTTCGGTGTAGCCAGGTTTTCTGGGATTCCCGTTTTTTCGTTCTACCCGGTATTTCGGTCTATCCGGGTAAACCGAAGACCGGGAAACCCGGAATAACGGTCTAGACCGTAGGCTCTACTTAAAAATTATAAAACATCTTTTCGAAACTGCGCTAGATAGAGCAATACCGTTACTAAGTAGTTGTGTTAACATGTTATTTTTCTTCAATTTTACCCCATATTTGAAGCACCCGTTTTTATAATTTAAGAAAAAAAAATGTTGCGCATTCTAGTAATCCGTCTTACAAATATATTTTCAATTCTGAAAGAAAAAGGAGCAACTACAATAATTTTCTTTTATATGTACACAAAATTTAAGCTTACCACATCAGCATCTTTTCTTCTTGGTTTTTCAACTATTCCATCGTGTTTGTTTAATTTTATTCCGTATTTTCTAAGAATTTAAAATTTTTGTTCTTATATGTTTTACTAAAATTTTCTTTGTTTCAATTTTCTTTTTGTTATTTTTAAATAATTAATTTGACATACATAGCAAATAACAAT
This sequence comes from Delia radicum, assembly GCA_021234595.1. Lineage (NCBI taxonomy): Eukaryota > Metazoa > Arthropoda > Insecta > Diptera > Anthomyiidae > Delia > Delia radicum. The sequence goes on along the minus strand of CM037854.1, from coordinate 4,410,970 downwards.
TATTTTTTTCAGAACAAGGTATGATAATTACGGCAATTGGGAGCAAGGGTCATAGTTATAATAAAACTGCTGTATTTACTGAAGATTTTTTTTTGTAGTTGCATAGACTAGTAGTTTTCCCAACCATATTTTAAATTTTATAATTAGGGAAATCAACCAATTGTCTGTCAATAAGAAAGTTAGTTTGTTAAGCTAATTTTTAAACTTGCACTAGACAAGCTAACTGGTCCTGATTAACATTTGTATGCACATACAGCTAAAATATTTGTGTACCAACTTAAATAATGTAATATCGAACGAATTGCAACTGATCGTTTCCCTGTGTGTATATATAGTTATACACTCAGGGAACTTCTGCTTTAAAAATATGTAGTTGTTTGGGTTGTAATACAGTTTCATTATTTTTAATGTAAATGTAAGGCATTTGTAGAACAAATCAAATTTTTAACTAACCTTGTGGTTCATTTAAAAAAACAACTCACATCAAATGACTGTTTTACGATTTTACATTCATTTTTTTACAGTTGTTTTTTGTTATTTAAAAATATAAAAAAAATAAATGTTTGTTTATTTTTTACTACCATGTGGTTCATTTTTACTACAATTGTTAGTCATTTTTTGAACATTAAAAAACAAATTACAATGTTAGTTGATTTTAATGAAATGTAAGTCGTCCTTTTTTTAAATGAAATTTCATTTGTTTTTGACTACAATTGCTGTCGTCTTTACCAACATAATTTCCTAAGTGTATGTTTGTTTCGTATCTAAAATTTCTGCAATTGTCTTCTTTTAAAGATGTCATCATTTGGACAGCCATTGATGTTAGTAGTTGAAAAATAATTTTGTTTATGTTATACATAATTATTTTCATATATTTTCAGATATTACATTATATCCCTTCAAAATTCTGATTTTTATAATTTGTAACGTATTGTAAATTATTTTTAAAAGTATCACAAAAATATATTTATGATTATCAGAAAATAATTTAACTAAAGTATTATTTTTGTAAATTTTTTTTTGAGTTTTTTCAGTCTACTAATATTCAGGAAAAATTTTGTTAATTTTAGAAAGGGTTGTTTAATTTTTAATCCACAAATTGTTACCAAAACTTTTGCTGAATATGGGACGTTATTACACCACGTACTAATCTTTTTTTGTATGTCCACTGACAGTCCAGCATTTTCCCTTCAAAATTCAGGTTTAACCTTTCTTATATTTTTTAAGTGAAATTTCATTTGTTTTTAACTACATAGTATTCCAAGTGTATATGTATATTGCTTTGACAATACCTAAATAACTAAAATAATGTTAACGTTAACTTTTAAATATAATATCAAAAAAATACCGTTACCAAAATAAACAAATTACCGTTAACGCTGAAACCACGTTACAGAAATAACTGAAATATCGTTACCCCTAAAATATTGTTACCGAAATAAAAGAAAATAGCGTTATGCTTACGGATGCCAGCATCGAATCGGTTACCAAAAATGGTTTTAATTGATATATTCTGAATTACAGTTTCAAAAATATGTATTGGGTTTTAAAAAAAATGTATTAAAAATAAATGTTCATCATGGCTGTGGCGTTTATTGTATGAGTACGCTACCAAAGAAAATTTTTCATTTCATAAAAACTTATGAATTTGCTTTATCATAATAATAAATCGTCTTATAACATTTATGGATTATTTTATGAAAAGCTATGCAACTTCTATATATTTATGAAATGTTTCTTTTAAACTGTCTGCAATTTGAACTTTTTTGAAACAGCTTCATCATATTTATGAAGTGTTGCATTGGACGATAATCAATGAAGTTTTTCATCACATTAATGAAGTTTTTCATATATATGATGAAACTTTTCCTTTGCGTGACCAAGCTGATGTAGGGCCACATATAGGTACATTACCTTATAGTATGTTCGCTATTAGTTCAAAAATTGGAAATTTTCGTTACATTATTTTTTCATCAATATTATTTTACATTTTTTAGATATCTTTTTTATTTTCTGAGATATCGCCCTATGAAATTTATTAATATGGCATTTTAATAACGCGTTTTGTTTTTATATCGAAAATATTAAATAAAGGACGATTTCTTCGATTATGAATAAAGAAAGGTTAAACCGGAGTGGGGCACATAGGATTTTTAGATGACAGCTTAGATCACGATGATATAACGTCTCGAATAAAGTGAAAAACCGCAGTCTTTTTAGCTTGAGGTTAAGAAATTCTGAGAAAAGTAAGAAAAGTTTACACCAGCCTCAGAGTCTTGACTTTTTTGTCGGCTCGTGTAATCGAGTTAACTATGATTGTTTTTCCTATGTTCAGTAAAAGTTTAAACAGAAAAAACAAAAAAAAAAATGTTTTTTATTAAAAATGCGAGTACTTTTGAGCATAGTGTACATGTTCTTACATGTAGTTACAATTAGCTACGTTGTTACTCTTACTTTGATACGTGACAAAATGTAGGTGCGGCAGCCGGTTTTTATTAGAATCGAGGCAATAATCAGAAAATTTGTAAACAAAACAAAAAATGTATATAAATAAAACAACACAAGATAAAACCAAGTCAATTGTGCCGTCTAATTTGTCATTACGAACAAATTGACAAGATTTCTATTCCATTGAATTGGAGTTGATTTTTGTGGGTTTCGTTTACTTTATTCTCATCATTTGCTATTTTTTTTTCTTTGGGTTTCCTAATATGATTTTGGTGTTTTTTGTTTTTTTTTTGTTTGCTGGTTGGTTGGTTCCATGTTAACAGATGTGTTAATAACATTATCTTGTTAAAATTGGTTTGGGCTTTTATTTTTTGAACACAGAAAAAAATCTTTGGAATATTCAAGGGCTTTTTATAAAAATTTTCCCACCATAAAAACATATTCTTTTAAATAAATGAATATGGTGCTTTCCAAGCCAACTGTCCAGCTAAAAAAAAGTATATCGTAGCATAGCCAAACTAACAGTACCCTATGGGGAATTGGACCGGTTCTGCGTGTGCCACAGAATCGGTCCCTTCGTGTCAGAGACCGGTCCTATGCTAAACCTCTGCTATGTAAACAACTGGCAACTTTAACATTGGCTTGTCATAGGAGGGGGTAATTTATCCAGCTTTAAACCACATAGTGGCATGCCACAGGACTAACCAAAGATGGGCATAAAACAAGACTGTCGCAAAAGGGCCATGTCGTATAAAATAAACGAAAACTAAACAGCTTCCAATGGGTAAAATTCTGGCCAACTGGCTTTTTCTTGTTAATAAGCATTCTGGTTAAGTGGTATGTCCTTCCTTTACCAGTCACATGATTGATAATTTTAAGACAATTGACACTGCTTAACCCACTCCAATATTAAATTATACCAGTGCTGTGATAAGTCCTTCTTTAACCAGTCACTTTTAGGACAATTGACTCATTTCCCATAGGGTATTTGTTCTTCTATAAGAAACTAAAAAAATGGAAAAACTTTTTAATTTTTTTTTTTTAATGGACGGAGTATGCGTGGTTAAATATTGACAAATTTTGCAATAATTTTTAGTTTATTATTTATTATTATTTAACCGAATTTGGAAAATACTAGAAATTGTGACTACATTCAGGGAAAAAAAAAGTTTCATCATATTGATGGAACTGTTTCATAAATCGTTTGTTTTTAATTATTCATCATATTTATGAAATTTTCAAAGATATGATGAATATGTTTCATAAATCTTCATCATTTCATAAAAATGTTTCATAAACCATCTTAACATTTTATTTTCGTTTTCCTATCTGTTGAATTTTCATTTTAAATTTAGAAAATTTAACTTATAATATAGACTTTCCATTCAAAATTTAGAGGCCATCATAGCATTAGTTAAATGTCAGAGTTTTTAATCAGTTGATAAATTTTGCATGGAATTTTGTGAATATTAATTTAATATTTATAATTTTTAGTGGATACGGAAATTCTTAAAATCAATTAATGTTTTTAAATTCAAAACGGAAATTCTTTACTAAATTTATTTGTTCTTAATTTTAATAAAAAGGAAGATAAATTCATATTTTCATAATTTAAATTTGAAATTCTGAGTTTTCAATGATATATTCTGAATTACAGTTGCAAACTTATTGGGCTTGAAAAATAATGTTTTAAAAATAAATTTTCGTCATTGGCTGCAGTATTTATTGTGTTTGTATGCTACCAAAGTAAATTTTTTCAATTTATGAAAAATTATGAATTTGCTTTATCATATTAATAAATCGTTTTGAATTATTTATGAAACATGGCATGGAAAGCTATGAAACTTCTTCATATTTATGAAACATTTCATAACTATATATTATATATATTTTATGTCCTGTGGTTCCTATTGGGAACATAGGGCCACAACGAATTTATTCCATTCGGACCGGTTGGATGATAATCCTCTTCACTTCTCCCCAGCTTTGATCAGTAGATATGACTTATATATTCAGTTGACGGCACCATGTGTGAGACGGTCTGCCTACTCTTCTCGTCCTACCCTGTGTTTTCCACTCAATGGCGATTTTAGCAACATCACCTGGAGGTATGCGCAGCGTGTGACCAATGTAACGCCATTTGCGATTTATTATTTCTATATGGATTGCCCACTGGTTTGTTTGTCTCCAAAGTTCTTATGGTGTTAGGCCAAAAAACTTTTAGGATTCTTCGGAGACATCGATTAACAAACAATTGTAGGGAGTTTATCTCGTATTCTGTTGTGTTCCACGTCTCGCATGCGTAAAGCAGCACAGATTTGACACAGGAGTTAAAGATGCTTATCTTAGTGTACCTGGATAATGCAGAAGACTTCCATATCGACCGGAGGGTACCGAATGCTTGGTTGGCTTTAGATATTCGATACGCAACATCCTTGCTGGAATCACCTGTATTTGTTAAAATGCTACACAGGTAGCAAAATGACGTGACCTCTTCCAATTCAATATTTCCTATGCGAAATTTGTTTCTGTTCACGGTATTGCAGCGCATTACTTTACTCTTGCCAATGTTTATTTTCAGGCCAGCTTTTGCTGCCTCTGTTTCGAGGCACTTTAGCTACGATTTTATATTTTAATAGCTGTGGGAAAGTAAGCAGATATCGTCTGCGTACTCAAAGCTCTCGAGTTGTTGGTTGAGACCACAGCTGATACCTCTATTTACTCTAGTAGCATTGCGAACTATAACATCTAGAACGATGTTAAAAAGCAAGGGTGATAACACACAGCCCTGGCGGACGCCAGCCACGACATTAAAACTGCTACTCAGAGCATTATTGTGGACAATACACTCATAATAATCTATGCATAAAAATACGAAATTATTGTCAAAACTACAAAAACTTTCGTAAAATGTACAAATTTTCGTTTATTTTACGAATAATTTTGTTATTTTGACATTTATTCGTAATTTTTCGCATGGATTATTATCAGTGTACGGCATCACAGTATAAAGACTGGGTAAGGCTAATGATTTTAGGAGGAACCCCTTTTCATAACAATAATGTCTTCAATTTGAACTTTTATATTTATGAAGTGCTACATTGGACGAAAATCAATGAAGATTTTCATCATATTTATAAAGGTTTTCATATTTATGATGAAGCTTTTACTTTGGGTGTATATTAACCCTTAAATGCGCACAGTATCTTTAAAGATACAACCATTCAAAAATTTCCTACGACTTTATTTTAAGCTTAATCAAAATGAAGACTTCACTAGTGTGTTAAGAACTCTCAAGCGCTCTTTAATAAAATATATTTATAAATAAATATTTAGAATCGTACCTTTTATTAACCATCAAATTCAAAAAAATTAAAAACTTCAAAATTAATTAAAAACTCAAGAATTGCGCTTTTTATGATATCGAAAAACGGGCACATGTATTTTAGAAAGTTTAAATAAAAGGCATTAGTGTTAAGAGGCAAATATAAGCTTTTGAATGATATATCTTTTTTGTTCCTAAGTCACTCCGTTTTTGTGTAACGGGCAATTTAAAATTTTGAAAATTTTGGATTTTTGCTTATAAAAAGCGTAAAAAAAATTATTTGAAAAATCTTGGTACGCAGTTGTTTTTTAATTGGCATTTCATATCATAAAAACATAATTTTATTCAAATCGAAGCTGTTGAGCATTTAAGGGTTAAAATATTTTTTTTATGATCAATTTAAAAAAAAATTTAATTTTTTAAAAAAATTTAGAACTGGCTCCGAATATTTTGTGTAATACAAAACTCCATTTATCTAAAAACCAGCCAAAATTATTTTTTTATTTATTTTATTTGTTAAAAAGTTTAGACGTTTTTGATAGACTCAGAAAATTGTATAGTGTAACTCGCAGTAGTTTTGGAGCAAATATTCGTTGAATATAGTCCTTCATACATATTTCAACATTTGTGTGCTAAATATATATAATTATAGCTAAACATTAGTGACGGCTTAAGATAATACAAAATTTATTGGCTTAGCGGTTTTCTTCTCCAGTCCGTTCAAAGCCCGGCTTCGCTGAGGAAAGTTTTCCTGCGCTGCTTAAGGGGTTTCTCCTATATGATAGGCAGTTCAGTGGCTTCGCTGAGTTAAGTTTTTCAGATTTGTGATTTTATCAAAAAAAAAAAAAAATTAGCGCCTCATGGAAAATTTTAAACGGGTGAGGAGGGCGATACGTATCATGGATCCTAAAAATAATATTATTTATGAAATCCTGAGGAAATTGCCTTTAATTACAGTACATACACTTATATATTACTGCACGAACTGGTTTTTGGGTATTGCGGGGCCCCACCCCCTTAACTGAAGATAGAACAAAACGTTCTTTTTAATTCTGGAGGGAATCAACTATTTTTTTTAGAAACGCCCCATAAAGCGCAGTTTAGCAAAAAAATACAAAACATTTTTTTTTGCCGATTTTTAAATAAATTGCGTTTTGTATTAGTTTAAAACTTCGGAACAAGTTCTGAATTTTTAAATTTTTTTTTTTTTTTTTAAATTCGCCATAAAAAATATATTTATGTATCGTTTAATTTCTAAGATTTGACGAATTAAGTTATATAATAATAATAAAAAATAAAAATAATTGTGAAATTTGTCAGTATTTAACCACTCCGAATTCGCCTATTTTTTGAAAAAATTTTAAAAGTTTTTCCATTTTTCATTAGTCTCTTATAGAAGAACAAATGCTTTTAGTGCTTTTTCCTGTAACGGTGCAGTTGGCTTGGAAAGCAACATATCTAGGAAATGTATATATGTTATGATAGTTATGACTGACTGCGTTATTCACTCATACATAATACGTATGGTTCATTCATCAATTCATAGTTTCATTTGTCAATTTGATGTTTTTTTTTATATTTTTGGACAGGAACTCAACTTGTCAAGATTATGTTTGTTAACAGAAATTGAAGATATGTTAACATTTTTGTTAATATCTATTTTTTTTGTTAGCTTAACTTCCCACGATTGTAGGTGTATCTCTTGGAATTGATAAATTTTACACATGTTTTTGTTTTTGATTGATTTATGTGATGATACATTTCCGATTTTTAACAAGAAAATAAAAATTACAAGAAATGTTTTACATTATTTGTAATATTCCATTTATGTATGGCGAGAGTAACCCCCGTATTCATAAAAATAATAAACATTTTTAAATTTTTTTCAAATTCATTTTAGTTAAAACACAAATTTTAACCTTAAAGCTGTATTCATAAACGAATATTAACTTTTACACAATGTTTAAAAGTGTTTAAGGCTTAAAATGTGTTTTAACTAAAATGTATTTGATACCTGAATTAAGATATTTTATGAATACGGGCGTAAAGATTTAAAATAAAGTTTACTCTCTTGATAAACTGTATTCACAATATTCTGTTATTGTATCTAAAGAGAATTTCATAAAAGTTTCTTAATCATTTCTCTTTTTAAATATAACATAATCCTAGATTGGTTTTTAAATCTCTCAAACTTTCACTTTATTTGCATCATATTTAAATCTTTTCTTAATAAGATGTAATACCCAAATTAAAAACCTTTTGTCGGTAACCAAACAGTATTTCATTTCTCACAATTCTGAAAACCAACTACAAAAAATGGATCAGTGTTGCCAAGTATTTTTTTTACAAATCCCCCTAAATTGTAAAAAAAAAACCGTAAAATTACTCCAGAGAAAACCAGGAATAAGTTACATAAATTTTCTTCGAATGTAACAATTTCATCAATATTTATGAAACATATCATAAACAACATGATTTAAACTGACCACTTCATGGTATCAATCAGACATGGGCGTTAATCATTACATTTTGTAATTAATTACGCATTCAATTACAAATTACAAGTAATTGTAATTGAAAAAAACTCAATTACAATTACATGTAATTGTAATTAAGCTGAAGCAAAACTTCAATTACAAAAAAATGTAATTGTAATTCAGAAAATACCAATTACAAATTACATGTAATTGTAATTGAAATAATATCAATTACTAATTACATGCAATTGTAATTGAAAAATATGAATTACAATTACATGTAATTTAAAAAAAGGAATTGGTTTGAAGAAGTAATAGTAAGAAAAATGTAATCATTATATAAAAAATTAATTAATTTCGAAAATGTATTCAATTACAATTGTTATCAATTACATATAACAGCAATCAATAATAATGAAAATAACAATAACGATAATGAAAATAACCACAATAATAATAATAATATAATCATAATTAAACCAATAATAACAATATTAATAATATTAATTGTAATACTAACAGCGATCTTATTTATTTATTAAAATAAGGCGTAGTATTATATAAAAAAAAACCTCTGAAATTTAATAAAAGCTCTATTTTTTTTTAGTTTAAGTTGCTTTAAATATCAATTCCACTTTGGTTTCTTGAAGAGGGATTAACACATTTTTTCGTTTTTAGCACCACTGCAAAGCCTGCGTCATTATTTTGGAACTTATAACGTATTTTTATGAAAAATTGTATTAGCTTTTACTAAAACCACTTTTTCAAAATTGTCATCAGTTGCCTCATCAGAACCCGAAGTTTTAGAAAAGTTAGAGCCTCCATAATAGGCAGAACTTTAACAAAAAACCTATTAATAATCAATTTTGCTGCATATATTATTATTTATATTTTCATATTCATCTTCAGAGTTCGTTAAGTCTAGTTTCGTCGATTCATTAGTTTCTTCCAATTTAAAAGCTTTTACCCCAAACTCTTTAAAAGCTTTCACAAAATTTGACCCATTATCAGTTACAGTAGAAAATACATTGAATTGATTTAATTTAAATTCTTCATTTATTTCTTGAATTACATCCGCAAAACGATCAAAAGTGTGGGCTCCAGTGAATCGTTTACAGGCCAATGCAGCTGATATTCTTTTAAAGTCTTTACTCATCCAGTGACATGTAAAAGAAGCTCATATGCTTATTAGAACAAATATCAGCAGTCGTGGAAAAATAAGCACTTTTCGTAATACTCTTCATGATATTTGATTTAAGAGCATCGAAACGTGTATTTAAACCACTTGAAATAATTTTTCGACTTGGAATTCGGAGGCGTATGCCTCCTACATGTAATTGTAATTGAGTTTTTTTATATGACAATTACAAGTAATTGTAATTTTTTTTAGTCCTTCATTTCAATTACAATTACTTGTAATTGTAATTGAAAAAAAGGCAATTACTAATTACATGTAATTTAATTGTAATTGAAATGTAATTGAAATCGCCCAAGTCTGGTATCAATGAACTTTTTTCTACACAAAAATAATGAAATCCTTACTAATACAAAATATCTATTATATATATAGTGAAACATTTCATAAACATGATGAAATTGATTTTATATTTTATGAAACGTTCCAAAAATACTATGAAACGTTACATTCGGCGAAAATCTATGAAACATGTCATATATATGATGATGCTTTTCCTTTGAGTGTACTATTAAAACATCAAAAACAAATTCAGTTTTTATTTAAAATTCTTCCCTTGGAGTATTATGTAGGTAAGACCCCTGCAAATGTAGTTAAAATCAAACGAAATTTCACTTGCAATAAGGACGATCTATATTTCATTGAATTCAATTAACATTGTTATTTGTTTTTGCCTGTTGATAAAATGAACCATAAATGTAGTAAAAATTACTAATGTAATAAAAAATTGAATATTATATATGTTCTATTTTTTTTAAATAGAAACAAAAAAACTGAAAAATTAATGAAAATTCATAGTACAGTAATTTGATGTGGTTTGTTTTTTTTTTTTTTAATGAACTACATACCGCTCATTTACTAAAAGACTGATATAACTTAAAAAGCACAATTTTGCAGAAAACGCGTTCCGAGTTTTCAATCTATATCGTGACCTCTCTATTAATATGGTCACGTTTTTTCATAAATATGGTTTTTAATGCATTTTTCTCTTAGTGAGAGTTGGGTGCGAATTCGCCAATAATCGAGAGACCCGTGAGTACCAAAGTTTCTCTACTAAGTATATACTCTTTGCACCCACTTTCCATAAAAAATAAAATATATTTTCCTCGAACTCGGAAAATATATATGACATTAATATAAAATATTTACACAATATGAAGCTGATATATCTAATAAATCTGCATCAATAACTCAAAAATCGCGTTTTTTTTTGACTTATGGCAGTCTTTTAGTAAATGAGCGATATGTAGTTAAAACTGAAATTTTTTCTACAAATTACTGCTTTTTCACTTAAAAATAAAGATACGGTATAAAAACTCAAACAACTACAAATATTAACAGCAGAAATTAACCTCTAATTTCGTTAGAGCTTTAAGGTTTTCGTTGACAAAATCTGAAATTGTATTTTAACAGCGCAGTTAAATGACTTAAATTCTACCAACAATCTGAAATAAAGTTCAAATTATGACAAACATAATAATTTTACAAAAATAATAATCGAACCGAACATTTATTTTTATAAAGGTAAAATGATCCATTTTAATCAGATTTTTAACCCCCCCCCTAACAAATTGTTACACCCTATATCCCCCTAACGACTAAAAAACCCCCCTAACTTGGCAACACTGAAATGAATTTTAATGTGACAATCACACACATACATTCTGACTATGTCAATGTAAAAACGATAACTGACAAAATGTGACAGGAATCTTTTGAATAAATGTGTGACAGCGACAGTACCAACGATTGTTCATTTATATTTTGGAAAATCTAACATGGCTTAACACTCTGTTAATGGGAGATTAATGACGAATGCTTGAACATATACAATACCTTTGGTTAATTCGGCAAATTACCACACAACAAATGTCATATTGAAAATCATTTGAACTGTTTTTTTTTTTTTTTATTCTATGAAGGAAGAGGAAGTATTCAAAAGACCAGTAAAGTAACCTTAGGAGATAATCTGATGCATACTATTGATAAAGAAATCATTATCAGGCAGCTCAATGACACGTTCGTACGTTTGTTTGTCTTCTCCATAAATTTTTCAGATGGAGAACCCAAAATTAAAAAAAAAAAACACATTTCACCTTTTTTATAACATCTTTTTCTTATAATTTTTTTTTTTTTTTTTTTTTTTTTTTGGTTTCACTGTACCAACAGATGTCTGACTATTTTCAAGCAAAACCCAAAGACAAATTCTCAATGTTATCTCCACCGTGATATTTCGTAACATACATTCGAATGTATTGCAGCGAATGTTACCTTGGGTTACATAAGATTATCCATAAGTATGATGGGCCCCTTTTTTAACTACCCATAATTATTACTTTAAACAAAAATAATAAGCAAACATTGAACAGAGAGAGGTGGTCGGTGACGATGATGGTTTAAGGACATTTTACGCTTATTTGAATTTTAACATCTATTTATACGACAGTTGTAAACCGAGAGTAAACACACAATACAATTATATAAAAAAAAATAAAATATCAAACATTTCATCATTTTGAAATTTGTATAAGAAATATGCTCTTGTTGTTTTCGGTAATTCTAACGATGATAATGATGATTAGCTTCAATTTATGGCCACATTCCAACTCTCAATACGGCGGCATTTATTTTAGTACTCTTTGTACTAGAGGCTAATCAAATTTTATTACTCGCCCGATTTTGTCCAATTTTAATCGCAAATCAAATTTTATGAAAAATAAAATTCTGTAACCTACTCATGTTATTAATAAAACAATTTCATTTAATTTTTTTTCCGTTGATTCAATGATGAATTTTTTTTATACTTTATGTGTATATGTAATTATTATTGAGAAATTTTTCATAACTATTTATTTTAAAAAATATTATATTTCATAATTTATATTGTTATAAAGTGCGCCCCGGTAGGCTAGTTGGTAGCGTGCTGGCTTATCAGTGCGGGGGTCGTGGGTTAGATGCCCACCAGAGGCACTGGTCTGTTTTCGCTACAACCCGCCTGGTGCGGAAATAATAATACGAGACGGTTTTAAGTTAACTGGTGATTATTACTTTATTTACAATCTTATTTATAATTTAAAATTATTCTAAATATGCTTACAATTAATTTATTTTAAGCAAATAAATAACCTAATTATTTAACATGCAAAAATGAGTAAGCATTTTTGCATAAAGAAATGTTATTGGATTAATTACCAAATGCAACTGTCATTGAACTTGGTCAGTAACCCAATCCACATTATAAATATATTAATTTAAATATTAAACATTCTGCCGACCTTGAAAGGTTCTACTCTTTCAATGAAAACATAATGTACAAAAAAAAAATTGTTTTTTGTTTTTTGTTTTTTTTTTGTTTATGACTTTTACGTTAATTTATTAAACAACATTAAACATATTTTGATTTAAATATTAAACATTCTGCCGACCTTGAAAGGTTCTAATCTTTCAATGAAAACAAAAAGTGCAAGTTAGCAAAAATAAATTTATTTTTTGTTTTTATGGATTTACGTTAATTTAAATGGAGAAGCAACAAAAAAAAAATATGACAAATAAAATAAATGACTAATAAAAACCATTACTCTAAATTTTACGTTAATTTAAATGGAGAAGCAACAAGAAAAATATATTACAAATAGAATAAACGACTAATAAAAAACCATTACTCTAAATTTTACGTTAATTTAAACGAGGTAGCACAACGGTTGCAGGCAAGAATTTTTCTGACATCCGGCAGGTTTTTCTTAGGATCCAAAACAAGGCAATGATGATGATGGCTATGATAATCCATGTAGTCAGGCTCATTCCATAGTGCGTTAGATGATGTCTATCGAGCGTCGTTGGGAACCCCAGTATTTTTGTGGGAGTTGGAATATCTGGGATTTTATACATCTCCATTTCACCGTTTAATTTAAGGTGTGTTATAGATGGCATAAATTTCGTTATATTTAAGGATGGGAACACATAGTCGACATCGGATGAATAGGCATCGTATGCCCACAAATTTATTTCGGCTGCTTCGAGATGGCATTCTGCTTGCATAGTTAAAAGGCCGGAATTGCTGAGAACAACATTTTGTCGATTTCCGTTGCATGTGATGTCTGCTGGGGTATCTTCATATAGAGAAAACAGCCATGTGTTAGGTGCATGTGTTTGTCGCCAATAGTTTTCAAATCTTTTAATTTCAATTTCACAACTATCTGGAATACTTTTAGCTCTCAAGAACAGTTGTATTTCACAGCTGTTCGTCGTTCTAGTGTTGAAAAGAGGATGAACTTGGTGACATAGAGTTAGGTCTTCTACTTGCTGACAATGCTCGAAGTTATCATTATTTAGACTGTAGTACAACGTTTTTCTTTCATCTATCAAAAAGAATCGGTTGGTAACATGAATATTTATATAGAATCCATCATGAATTGTTGGATATGTGTATATTTCATACGCATATAACAGTTCGTTGTTTATCAGTGGAATTTTAACATTGAATAAGACAAAGTCTTCTGTTGTTCTAGTTGACACAGTTGATAATTTGGATAGCTTAACAGGTTCCTCTGTGGGCAATTTTAAGTTTTTGTTCAAGTTCATCTTTATAAGTTCAATTTGTTTTTTAAACTTTTTTACGGGGAGTATTCCATAAAGGAAACTTTCTTTGGAGTTAAAAATGGCTTCAATGATGTCTTCTTGTATTTCTTCAAATATTTTTAAAGACACTAGCATATTTGATATAGCGCTGCTACGGGTAGTTTCTGTCTCAAGTGTCTGGATAGCCTCACTGAACGTTCGGATCTTTTCGAAAACTGCTTTATTTTGGCTTTTGATGATATCCAATGTCATATCTTGGACGGATGACAGATTTCGAACAACGTTGAGCATATATTCATCATCTAGAGCGTTCTGCTTAATCTTCTGCGATACTTCTTCTGCATGCTCTTCATCCATAAGACCAAATAAAGAATGATAAACACCTCCAATGAATGGTAACAGAGACCTTTTCGGCCTTTTTTGTGTTGAAGATGTTATAATCTCATGTCTGTTTAGAACCCTCTCATAAATTTCTTGTAGACCTTGGTACAGTGGTGTCTGTTCAACTGCTTCCTTTCTTTGTAAATTGACGAGTGATTTCATAGCTTGATCAAAGGACGTCTTTGCGGCCCCATACTCCGTTATGTTGATATGTACAGCGATGTTCCACGATGTTCTTGTTAAGCCTACCGTTGCTACCTTATCAAAAAAAATACCTGCTTCATTCTTGAAATTTATTACATTAAAATCTGACCTAACCGGACTTATGATTGCTAACAGAGACAGCATTACTGTTAACATATTTTTATTTTTAAGTTTTTTACATTTACCACTTATTTGGTGGATTTGATTTGCCTTTTTATAGTTCTCCATTTTTTTTTTATTTTCTAAATTATTATTTAAAGATGGATTTTCCATTCTTTTATTTGATTCTAAAAATGGATTGTCCATTTTTTTAATTAATTTTGTCTTTGCAGAATGTATAGAGTTACTGGATGGTTTGTCCAGAACTTCTTCATTATCATCAGTAGGAAAAGGACAAACATTGTGAATTGACCTCTTGGTTTCCCCATTGCTGGTCCTTACGTCTACCATTCTACACAACCCATCCGAACCCATTATGGTTCGGATGACCCTCCCCCGCCTCCAGCTCATCGGAGGACAATTTTCATCCTTTAGGAGGACAAGAGCACCAGGTTTTATATTTGCACATGGTCTATTCCACTTGTATCTTTTCTGTAATTCGGACAAATATTCTGAAGACCATCGTCTCCAAAATTCCTCCATATTCGTTTGCACGGATTTCCAATGCTCTCGCATTCCTTGGTAACATTTATTTCCTGTTGAGTCAATAAATGTCGAAAACGATTCGCCAATTAGGAGGTTTCCTGGCGTTAGAACTTTAAAATCATTTGGATCGTCTGACAACGGAGTAAGCGGACGAGAATTCAAAACGGACTCAATCTGTGTCATTAAGGTGTACAATTCCTCATACGTCATTGTTCCCTCAGTTACCTTGTAAAAATGTTTCTTAACAGATTTAACGCATGCCTCCCATAATCCCCCTACATGTGGTGATCTGGCTGGAATATTCAACCATTCGATGTTACGTGAAGTACAAAATTCGCTTAAATTCATCTGATGCTGCCCACTAGCAAACAAATGAAAAATCTCATTTAGGCTATTTGCTGCACCTACAAAGTTTGTTCCATTATCCGAATAAATCTTCAATGGGCAACCTCTTCTTGCTACAAACCTTTTCAAAGCGCCTATAAAAGCTGCCGAAGTTAAGTCTGATACAACTTCTAAATGAGCAGCTTTAGTAGTAAAGCAGACAAACACACATACATAAGCTTTATCCGTCTTTCTGCCTCTTACCTTGTGGTGAATTTTTATAGGACCAAGAAAATCAATTCCCACATTCAGAAATGGCCTTGTTCTTATTACCCGATCCTCTGGCAAATTTCCCATTAATTGGTGTATATTTGTAGGCTTTACCCTAAAACACCTGTAACATTTGTTAACTATTCTTTTTGTTAACTGCCGCCCACGTAACGGCCAAAATTGTTGCCTTATAATTGCCAACAACCCTTGCGGACCTACATGTAAATGTTTAACATGCAAATACTCTACAAGTAGTTTTACCAATTCATCGTGATAGGGAAGAAGAATAGGGTGTTTAGAATCATATGACAGGTTACTATTTTCTAACCTGCCCCCTACTCTAATAATTAAATTCTCATCTAATATTGGACACAAACTTGACAAATTAGATGATTGTTTTAAACTTTTATGAGCCCTAAGTTTCCTTATTTCCTCACAAAAACTATCGTTTTGAATCTGTTTCACTATTAGCGTTAGAGCTTCTTTTCTATATGTTATAAACGATTTTTCAGTAGCGCTTTTCCTAATTTTATCTATAAATTGCAATACATACGCCACCACATTGTTCAAAAAATTAAAATTATTTTTATGGTTTATCTCTCTAATCATCGATTTAGTATCCATCACTAACCCAACTATCTTAACTTTCTTGACCTCAGGTACTTCTTTGACTGTGCTCATTTCTGGTTCATCATAAAATTTTTGCCCTTAAAAATTTGGGACCTTCAAACCAGAACTTATTTTTCAATATTTCCTTACCCAACAAGCCTCTGGATATAAGATCAGCAGGATTTTCTTCGGACCGAACGTGTCTCCATTGAGACACGTCAGTGCTTGACTGAATCTGGCTAACCCTATTGGATACAAATATATGTAATTTAGCTGGATCCAATTTAATCCAGCTTAAAACAATAGTGGAGTCGGTGTAATAGAAAATACTGTGAAAATCTAACTTTAGACTTTCCACAATTACTTTCATTAACTCTACCAATAAAACACTTGCACAAAGCTCTAGCTTTGGCAGCGTTATAACTTTAATCGGGGCCACTCTTGATTTTGATGCTGCTAATTGAGTCAGCACGTTGCCGCAGCCATCGATTGACCTTACATATACTACTGCACCGTATGCTTTCATAGACGCATCGCAAAACCCATGTAGTTCTATTCTTGCTGGGTTGACACAAATAATATGTCTAGGAATTTTCACTTCGTTCAAATATGTAAAGCTCTCTTTAAGTACCTTCCACTTGGACGCTACTTCTTCTGGAACTTTTACATCCCAATCTATTTTCACCTTCCACATTTCCTGCAGTAATATTTTCGCAGTCACTATTGCAGGACCAATCAAGCCAAGTGGGTCAAATAATCTGGAAACTTCACTTAGAATGGTTCTCTTCGTGATATTACCCGCTGGTTCCCATTTATATTTAAGCCCGAATTCATCTGATCCCGGATTCCAGATAACGCCCAACGTTTTAACAGAATTAGGTTGATTCGAATCTATGTTCAAATTACCCTCGATGTCACTATCATCGATGTCCTCCATCAATGACCTTTCATTTGCACACCACTTCCTCAATGGCATTCCAAATTCTAACATAATATCATTAATATTTCTCCGTAGGGATTTCACTGATTCAAGACAGTCTCCTCCTGTCATTAAATCATCCATATAAAAATCACTTTTAATTGATTCAGACTCTGATGGAAATTGGTTTGTTTTCAACTCAGAAATCTTTTGCAAGCATTTTACTGCCATATATGGCGCCGATGCTGTGCCGTATGTTACGGTCTTAAGAGCATACGTTTTTAAACTCTCATTTGGGTTCCATCGCCAAAATATCAATTGATACTTTCTGTCAGCCTCTGGTACCCAGATTTGCCTATACATTTTCTCAATGTCGGCTGAAAACACATAACGATGTTTTCTAAAACGTAATAGAATATTAAACAGATCCTCCTGAATTCGTGGACCTGTATGCAGAATATCATTTAATGAGATATTTGAAGTTGTTTTACATGATGCATCAAATACTACCCTTAATTTGGTAGATGTACTTTCCGGTCGTAAAACACAATGATGTGGTAAATAATACCCACTGTTTAACAATGAACGGTCGGTCATAATCGCCATGTGACCCATTTCCAAATATTGCATCAAAAATGTATGATATTGAATTCTTAGCGCTTGATCCCTTTCCAATTTTCTCTCAAGGGCAAAGAATCTTCTCTTAGCCACCAGACTAGAGTTCCCTAATAAGTTTGGCTCACCCTTGAAGGGTAATGCAACCTGAAATCTTCCATCCAATTTCAATTTTACACTCTGATCGAATAGTTTTTCACAATCCTTTTCCAATCTTGTCAACTTATTCATCTTTGGGATTTCCTCCGTTTCCCAAAACTTTTCCAGAGTTTTATCACATGCATCGCATACTGTTGCAACAATATTTGGTTCTGGTTTGGAACCATCTATCCTTGTCATGCAGTATGCAACCCAGCCCAATTGTGTATTTTGCAATTTCGTATTTGTCCTCGCATCCTGTATCTTCCCATCGCATATGAGATCAAATACAAACTGATTGGACAAAAGAAGATCCACCCCATTTGGAATATTATACCCAGGATCCGCCAATTTGATGGTTTCTGGAAACTCACCAGCCATCATTTTCATTCCCGGTACATTCGACACAAATTTGTCCATTACCACCGCATTGAGAAAAGTTTCATAATCAGTCACCTTTGACCTCATATTTACTCCCACCTTTTCCTCAGAAGAAGACTTTTTCATCTTCAAACCCTCAAATTCCCTTTTGATCCTGAAGCCTTTAAGTTTCAGCTTATTTCTAAACTCTTTAGAAATTATGTTCACCTGCGATCCACCATCTAACAGAACCCGGCAATTTATCCATTTGTCATCACCCGTTTTAACCTCTACAATTGCTGTGGATAGAATGACCTCGTCATCCTCCTCTCCGTTTACCAGAACAGTTTTAGGAAGAGCCTTGTCCTTATGCAGAAGCGTGTGATGATCACCTTTGCAAATTTTGCAAATAAATTCGCTGGAACATGTTTTCTTAACATGACCAGGATTTAAACACCGCGAACACACTTTGTGTTCAAATACCTTATCCCACTTTTCCTTGATGGGAAGGCTTCGAAATTTGGAACACTTATATAAAACATGCCCAACTGAACATTGTAGTGGACATTGTAATTTTCCCTGCCCCTGAGAATTCCATTTATTTCCCTGTGGCTTTGGCCATCTCTCTTCACATCTTGTGAATTGCTGGCTCGCCTCCAGAGAATAATGCATCTGGTTGAGAAACTCCAACAGACTTTCCAATTTTGGCAGCTCTCTTGACTTCCCCAAATGCTGTTCAAATTGCAATCTTAGCTGTTCATTTAACTTCCGCTGAAGAATGAAGCATAAGAATGCTTGATGCATCTCTTCAGCATCGATCTTCATTGCACCAAGCGCCTGTAAACCCTCGTTTACAGTCTCAATGAAGACCTTTACACTCCCAGAATTATAACTAACTGGGGGAGCATCCAGTATAGCCTTGAAATAAATAGACGTCGTTGCCCGTCTATTCGAGTAATGATCGTCTAATATAGCCCAGGCTATATTAAAGTTCTCATCCGTTGAAGGCAGCTTGGAAATCTTTCCAGCTGCCTCACCCGAAAGCTTCGACTTTAAAATACACATCTTCTGTGTTTTCGGAATGGGCTGATCCATTATCAGCTGCTTGAATAACTCCTTGAAGGTGTCCCATTCCGTGAAACGTCCATTAAATATGGGAATTTCAATGGGAGGCATCTTAAAAGGTAGGCTCTGTGTAGAGCCCTCTACTCCAGGTATCCTAGAATAGGTATCCCTCAAGTTGTAGAAGATTTCCGTCAACTCATCGTCAGGAAACTGGCTCATATATTGCATAAATATATTCTCTGCCACCTTGTACCTTTCCCTAATGACGTCTATGGAAATCTGCCCGGTCACAAATCCATTTAACTTCGACTCCAAACTATCCAGAACGTACTGGAATTGTCGAATTAGGCCCCTGTTGGCCTGGGCTTGCCTGCTATCATCAAACAAACCCGTTGTAATTTCCGAATGACCCAGGCTTCCTGGTGGCACCACAGGAGGACTCGGGGCGGTTCTACGTACTGCACCCGGTTCCTGCTTAAGCCTTTCCCCCAATTGATTAACCAACTTGTGAAAATCGCTGACAGACTTTCGAACCTTATTAACGAAATCTGTCTTAAAATACGGGTTTTTCGTTAAAGTTGCCGATGGAGGCTGAAGTACCTTATCGTTCTCTTCGAACTTTAAGGCCAGTAACTCTATTCTCGCTTTGAGCTCCGTAACATGCTTTATCAAATCCTCCCTGGTGGACTCCGATTGAGTCAATTCACACAGGGAGTTATAACATGAAACTATCTCCGCACCCAAGGACTCTTGCTCTTTAAGCGTATCCATTATATGTAAAAAATTTACACAAAAATAAACCGAATTCGCACTAAAACTACTACGTCGTTCCGTAGTATCACGTAACTTTTAAATTAAAAATCAATTAAAAAACGCTCGAGTTGCCTAAATGTAATCAGCAGAGAAGACTAAAAAAGCAAAATCACACTTCAAAACTAAGAAACTCTGACGAAAATTTAACAAAAACAAAAAGCAACGTTTCCAACTATGTTTCTATGTAAAGTTTTATTGAAAACTATTTTATTATATTTTTCTTATTTCGAGTTTCCGAGATAAAATTTAAAAAAATGACGTAAAAAAAGCACTTCTGTCTTCTCTGGTAATCAGTATAAACAAATAGTCAGTATAAATATATAAATAAACATAAAATACCACTTACCCTTTTTCAATAATGTAGCACTTTGTTTCTTTGTTTCTTTGTTTCTTTGTTAGTTTTTTTTTTTTTTTACTTCGCGACGCGTTTATTAATTTTTTTTTTTTACAATGCGTTTTTTTTTTTTTTTCAACCTTAACGCTTTTTTATTAATTTTTTTTTTTTTCTGCGTTATTCTTGCACTTAACGCTTTTTTTTTTTTTTATTAATTTCTCTGCGTTATTTTTGCACTTAACGCTTTTTTTATTAATTTCTCTGCGTTATTCTTGCACTTAACGCTTTTTTTATATATATTTTTTTTTACAAACAAAAACAGAAGGTTTTTATGTATCTTGTTTTTTTTTGTTTTTAACAGAAAGTATTTTGAGTTCCTTACCACTGGTGGGGGGAAACTTAAAATTTTACTGTTATCACGTCGGGGTCACCAAAATGGTGCGGAAATAATAATACGAGACGGTTTTAAGTTAACTGGTGATTATTACTTTATTTACAATCTTATTTATAATTTAAAATTATTCTAAATATGCTTACAATTAATTTATTTTAAGCAAATAAATAACCTAATTATTTAACATGCAAAAATGAGTAAGCATTTTGCATAAAGAAATGTTATTGGATTAATTACCAAATGCAACTGTCATTGAACTTGGTCAGTAACCCAATCCACATTATAAATATATTAATTTAAATATTAAACACCGCCGAAGGCCATAGCAGCTAGTGCTCGGTTAGGGTAATAGTATATAATTTGTAATTATATGATTATTAATAAATAAAATAAAAAAATAAAATATTGTCATATAGGTTAGGTTATGTTGAAAAGAGGGATCAGAAGTGAAGATATCCTTCACAATAAAATGGAACATACACTGAGACCCGAAAGTCGGCTTTTTGTGCGCTCTCGAGTACGGTGGTTCCCGTTCCTATATATTACAGCAAGCAAGAATTGATTGCCTTGAGAGCCGCCTGTCTATCTGTAAAGATAATTATATTTCCGGTGATTCCTTCAATATTAATTAATTGTATGCATTCCGTTATTGCCCTGATCTACGCCTGAAACACGCGAAAACATTTTGCAATAGAGCTGTTCCATCCGTTTTCAAGAAGTGAAGTGAATACCTGGATCATCACTAAAGAGGTAACCTCCAACTAGGATTCCCGCTCGGAATTCATGTACTGCACCTTGCAGCTAGTAACCTCTGAGAGATCCTATCACAATTCAACTCTGTGATGTATCCTGGTAGCTCGTCTAAGATTTTCTGGTGGTTGGTTTCTCAATTGCCATAAATCCACCGGTTGCATTCAGCCGCAGCATAGACATAGAATCTCAATAGGTTTTATCAACAATATTGTCTCCAATGAATTAGTAGAAGTGGTTCTGATGGCACCGGTGATGCTTAAGCAACATAGGCGCTGCATTTTCTAAAGTGGCGTAATATTGCACTTTCTCTTCATTGATGTCCACCAGACTACTGACGCATACGTTAAAATGGGTCTGACTACGCTTATGTAAAGCCAGTGTATTAATCTCGGGTTTAACCCACATTAAGAGCCTACAGCTCTTCTACATGTGGCCCAATCTTCGTGGGCCTTAGTGATCCTGTCTCTATGTATTGTTTCCAGTATAATTTCTTGTCAAGAATTACATCTTAATACTACACAGCTTCGGAGATACTAATGCTTTTGCCAAGAAAACGAGGTTCATCATAACTAATGACACTCGTCTTTCTAGTGCAAAAGGTATAGCACAGTTTTGTCCGGATTCACGTTCAGACCCCTAGGGCTAGCCCTTCCACTCAGACGTCTAGGATTTGTTCCCCTTCAAAGCATCGCCACATCGTCTGCATTCCAGACAGGTTGAAAACCCTCATTGGCTTAAATACTTAATCCTATGATCACCCATAGTAGTGGAGAAAGAATGTCACCCAGTGGGATGACATTCTGGCAATTAATCACCACATGACTGATCCTGTCTTCAAAAGCCCACTCAATGGCAAACTGGTCTAGGGACCGGATAAGCCTTTCGGTTTTAACATTATTAAATGCTCCCTCTATATCAATAAATATAGCAAAGCACATATATGCACATCAAACGATCTCTCAACGTGGCAAACCACCTCATGACGAGCAGCTTCCACTGAATGTTCCTTTAAGTACGCGTGTTGCTAGAATCTAAGCAGATCGCTAGGGACTTTATCCTTAAACATGTCATGTACAATTGAATCGCTCCATAGTTTTAAGTAAAAACGATGTCAGACTTACCGACCGGTAAGTTTTAGACAACTTTTGCTTGTGTATTACACCCACAGGTCACGACAGGGGTTAATTGGTATATCTCAGGAAGTAGGAGGAGCTTATCCAAGATCATGGTATCAATCTTTGGAAGATTCTCTAGCAGAGTAATGCCTAAAACATCATCCTAGCCCGCGTTTAACGGGTTAACTTTTAATTTCAAAAGTGGACATTTTTAGCCGTATTTGGGAAAGTAACCCTGTCCGGGATTGGCATATCTCAGGAAATAGGAGGAGCTTATCCAAGATCCTGGTATCAATCTCTTCTTTGGAAGATTCTCTAGCAGATTAATGCCTAAAACATCATCCTTGCCCGCGTTTAACGGGTTAATTTTTGTGGGCATTTTTAGCCGTATTGGGGAAAGTAACCCTGTCCGGGATTGGCATTATCATACACACTGTGTATGATAATTTTAGATGCTCAGAGAATATATTTGCCAGATGTACGTCAATCAGATCAATGATCAGTTGTAAAAGCAGGAAAACCTCCATCTGCTTTTCTTACCATGTCACCGGTTATACATATTAATGCTCCCGCCAAGATCATTTACTGGTCAAGCTCATTTTCAACTCGTCATCCCCCATTTGGTGCTGGATACCCAACTTGTTGTCTCACAGTAGGCCCAACTTGTTGTTGCACATTGGGTCCAACTAGATGTCCTGCATACACAGAAAAGTTTCCAGGAGTTGCGCTTTGCCGTTCGAATTTTCCCGTTGTATTCCCTGCGCCTGCTATGATAGTTGTCCCTTTACATATACTTAATAAAATGTGTCTTTAGAGTTATGAAATTACTTTTTTTAATTTTTTAATAAAATTTCTTATGTTTATTAATATTTATATGTTTTAATCTTGATTTTGAAGATTTGTATTATTAATTATTATTAAGATTTGTAATATAAAGTGTATTATTAATTCAACAAAGCATTTTATTAATTTTGAACTTCTTTGAAAATAACTAAATGCCCACTAAAATTCTCTTTGCAAATTTAAAATGTTTTCAAATATTATATGAATTTTATTCTATTCTAGAGAAATTATTGTCAAATTTGGTAAGCAATTTTTCAAGATATACTCACTGTGTGCGTTGTTGCGGGTACGACTCCCAGCGACAGCAACATAAATTTTAAAAATATTATGTGTGAGTTATATATCCAGCATACTCGTACATACTAAGTTGAATGCATTTTTAAAACATTCTGGGAGAGTTTCATTACTGCAATATTTTCGGTTGTGCCTTGAAGAATGTTATAATTTTATTAGGTCTTTTGCATGTTGAAATAATAACTTTTAATACCAAACTTTAATATTTTTTGTTTAATAAAAAAACATTCTAATGAAAAATTTTATTGTATAAATGAACAAATTCAAACTTGTATCAGAGTATTTTAAAACTTTATGAAACTGTTTCAGAGATTGCATGGAAGGAACTCTTCATTTTTGGAATGATTTTATTAATTTGATGAAGATTTGCAGTAATTCTCTGTAACGTTTCATAAGCATTGACTTTAATAAAAACAGTTTGATAGATTCTATGAAAAGTTTTAATAGACGAATTTCAGTTATCATTTTCAATAATATTTTGAAAAAATTTAGTATTCATTCCTCTTAGTGTAGCGGCAGAGATGTATTCCCTGGGGTAGAGGGTAACTATCTGAAAACGTATCTGTTAGAAATTTCTTTGAAAGGAAAAAGTCTCCTCACACTGAGAGACTTCTCTGCATGATATTAATAATTTTTTTCATTAAAATAATGTAAGTCTTCATATACGAGTAGTACTATGAAAATTGTCATTTTATTTATTAATTTTCTTTAACTAAATGAATCATTTCTATTAAAAACTAGTTTCATAAAATATATGAAGCTATTCATTAATTTTAATGAATTTTTGTTCACTTTATAAAGACAAGTTTCATTAGCTTACTGAAAAACTTCATTATTTTTCGTCCACTAAAATTATCTGTGTGCATTAACAAAATATAAAATATATGAGCGAAGTACTTTTTGTAATTTTTACCAGGAACGTGGTAAGGATGGGGTTTAAACGGGAAAAGTATTTCTCGTAACATATTAGTCGTAAACATCCACTATAGGTTTTTTGAAATTTTAATGGGTAGCGACAACAAGGGAAAATATTCTCCTTTTAACGGCGCTCCCAAACCGAAACCTGAAATTTAAAAAAATGTGTTTCCTGGAGTATGGATTATTTAACTGAGCAGATTTTTTTTTTATTTTACGTTGTAAAAATGGGGCTTAAAAAGTTAAGCGACTTCTGTTAAAGATCCGATGTTCAAAATAAGTATTCCCTCAAGTATGGACTAATTTACTTATAAAAAAATTTTTGGAACTTTCCCCAGAAACGGGGTCCAAATGGTGAGAAGTCTCACATTTTGTATATCTGGAAAAATCTTTTTTTAAAGAACCCTGAAATTTAATATACGAGAATTCTGGAGTGTTGGCTAACTCTCGGAAGAAATACTTTTTAGGATTTCAAATAGGAACGTGGTAAATGGGGTGTAAATAGGAAAACTCTGACATAAACATCCTTTAAGGCAGGAATTTTAAAAATGTTTACGGGAAAGGAAAAAAGGTAAAAAGTCTGCAGCTTAACATCCTTAACCACTTCGGTTCGAGATTTTAAATTTAAAATATATGTTCCCTGAGGTATAATCAAATTCATTAAATGGATACTTTTAGGCATATTCAATAAATAAATAAAAATTACGTTAACAAGCGAATACTCCATAATCACCCAGCCTAACCTGCTGAATGCAGAACTTAAAATTAGGCCTGTATGTTTCACATCCGTAGTAGACATATCTTTTCAATGACGGAATCTTTGAAAAAAAAAATTCAGGGATATGCTAAATGGTAAACGTCTTCCTCTTAGCACCCTGCCCACACATCTTGGGCTGAAAATATGAAATTGAAATTACAAAATTGAAAATAATTTATATATCTTTGGTTAAACCTGTTTTTTTAATAACTTTGGTAATGGGTGCGACAAAGTAATGCATTAAATTGTAATGTATACTCCTTACCTGTATAATTATGCTCCAACGAAACGTAATGAGTTACCGATAATTGGTTACATAATGCATTACTTTGTAATGGATACACCTTATCTTCAGCATTATTTTGAAACATAAAGTAATGATTTACCAATAATTGTGTACTCTTGGATTACCTTGTAATGATCCATCATTACCTTTTATATTAATTCAAAACATAAAATAATGACTTAGCGATCAGCAATTACATAATGTATGAAATATAAACGTAAAGTAATATTTAAAATATATTTTTTTGAAAATCTATGTTTAGATACATTACTTTGTGCTTTTTTGTAAGAATGAGGTCAAGGTATATATTTTTAACATCATAAACGCGAACTCGAAGCACAACAATTAATTTACATTTTAAACCACTTATATGTGAGAATAGCTCAGTGGATAGGGTTCTTGCCTAACAACCAAAAGACCCAAGTTCGAATCCCAGCGAGACCATGTTATTTATTTAATTAAAAAAATGTTTGTAATATTTTCTAAAATAATTTTTTTTTAAAGAAAATTTATTTATAGACCCATTACTTTTTCGAACCCGTTCACCATATAAGTAACCAGTTACTTTAACACCTATTAGGTAATGAGTCCACACATTACTTTTAGGCTCACCGCCTGTAAAATTCATTAGTGAACTAACGTGTATTGTAATGGATGAAGTGCTATGGCGATATATTACTTTGCCCATTATTTGGTAATGTGTGGTTTTGCTGGGTTGTGAAAAAACAATTTTGCATCGGCTGAAAATGTATGGTTCTCAAATTTAAAAAAAAAAATTAATCAGAAAATTCAAAATTTTATTTGCCAAAAATATGTTTAAAATGCCACCCTAATAGCGGTGATGATTGCTATAATTTTTTTTCAATCACTTTATTTTGTACAGATGTTAAGGGTAAGTAATATATATTTGGATAATTTAAAGGGCGTGTCTGTTCTTTTGGTTGCCATTCAGGATATCACCACTTAACTGTGATTTAGAATTTATTCCACTGTATCTATTTCACAAAATCCATATATCCCGTCATCCCTGCGTACACTTCTCACTGGTGAGATAATTAAATAAGCGCTAACATTGAAATAAAAACAAATTTCCAACAATTTGTTTGTGTGAAAATAACCCCCTTATTAAGGACATTTTACATCAAAAGCGTTATACCATGTTATCAATGTATTTTTTGTGTCCTGTGGCGTTTAATCTCTACATTGTTATCTCTATCGCTGTTTTTGCTTTTTAAAATGTTGTATTTTAATTTTTATTTTTATAAATTGTATGCAAATGTTGCTTTCATCTGGAAAATGTTATTACTTGTTTACTGCAATTTATTTAGTTTCTGATCGATTTTTTGATATAAAAGGGGTGATGTCAAATGTCAGTAGTACAGATGTGGAGGTGTTACTAAAGGCAATATATCTACAAGATAGTATCTTAATATCGCACATTTACTGCAAGACTGACATAACTCAAAAAACATGGTTTTGAAGAAAACGAGTTTAAAGTTTTCCATCCATATCTGCCTCGCTCGACCCTTTCTCTATTTATTTGGTCACGTTTATTATAAATTGTGGGTTTAAATGCATAATTATCTAGAGACCCGCGAGTAGCATAGTTTCTCTATGAAGTATACACTCTTTGCACCCACTTTAAAGAAAAAATAATATATCCTCTGTCTCGTAAAGTATATATTATATTGATATGAAACTTATACACAATATTAACCATGATATAACTAATAAATATGCATCATTAACTTAAAAATTGTATTTTTGACTTATGACAGTCTTGAAGTAAATGAGCGATATGATAAAAACAAAAGCATAAGAGTGGAGATGAATTAAATAAATGTTTGTCAAAACATACAGTAATGGATCAACAATTTCCATTGTTGTGAATGGAATCATCCTCAAAGTTTTAAAAAAGTTGTTACATTGAAAGTAATAAAATCAGAATTCAATTAAAATTTTTTTTTTATTTTGTTAAGAGTTTAATTGAGTTCAGACCTATTAACGAAATTGTAGTATCAATTTAAATATTTTATGGCTATTTAATTGATTAATTTTAATTAAAGGTAAATTAACCCATTTCCTTAAATTTTCATATTTTGTATTTTACTTTCAAGTAAAAGTTAAAATTTTAATACACTCAGAATATTATGTAGTTAACTGTTTGTTCACACAGACAAAATGTGCCAACTGAATTGAAAAGTGTAGTTCAATAGTAACAACTTATAAATTCAGTTAGTACAACGATATTTACATTAGATTTCTGAATATTTTGGGTTGTTTCAACTAAAATTCAGTTGAATTCACCGAACTTTGCTGTGAAAACTAAGGTTCAGTCGTACCAACCGACTGAAACTCGTAATAACCGAATTTGAGTCGAAGTAACTGAATTTTAGTTGGCAATCAGCTAAGTTTTTTTTCTGTGTGTAGTTTAATAAAAAAATTTTAAGTTGAGTTAAAAATAAAGGAACATGCATTTATTTTTTTTAATAAATAGTTTTTCAACTGGTTTATACATTTGTTCAAAATTATTTACTACCATTTAATGATTTTTTTGTTTCGTTTATTACTTTCATTTATTTAAAGTTTCATACAAATTTAATCACAAAATCAGGATATTGTAGTTTTTTTATTTCCATTACAGTTATTATAAATTTTAATTTTTATATCTTGCTTGCTTCAAAAAAATATTCTAAAAATTCCTGTCTGTTTTTCTATTATTAAATTGTTTATAAAATTATATTATATTATGTTTATAAAATTTTTATATTCAAATCACAAGAAATTGAAACAGTTTCCACAAATACTACAGAAATTCAAACAGACTTCAATTACGTGTGTCTACATTTTATAAAAGAAACAAAAAAAGCTTAAACAATTTCAAATAACTGACTTATTTTTACTGATCTGTAGTTAAAAATTGAACATTTATTTTTAAATTACTATTCTTTTGTTCTTACGGATTTGTTAGTTATTTAAACAATATTTAAAAATAAATATCAAGAAGCATTTGATTTAAATAAAAAGTAAGTAGACCGGGTTCCAAGTGATTTGTCATATATGTATAGATTTATATGAAATTTAAGTGAACAATGCTTGTAAATGGCCAATAATTTAATAGAGGAAAGAAGAAATCAAATCAAATAATATTTTAGAACACTATATCAATAGTTTCATAAAAAATCTAGAACATAGTATGTACTCTCTATGGAGCGTATAACACATCTCCATAATCAAATATACCTTTTTTTAAACGCGATTTTTCACGGTTAAAATTTTTTTTAATTCCAAAAGTACACTCAGGGAACTTCTGCTTTAAAAATATGTAGTTGTTTGGATTGTAATACAGATTCTTTATTTTTAATGTAAATGTCAGTCATTTGTAGAACAATTTTTTTTTATTTACTAATCTTGTAGTTCATTTAAGAAAACAAACCACTTCAAATGACTGTTTTATGATTTTACATTCATTTTAAACAGTCATTTTTTTGTTATTTAAAACTGACACTAATAGAAAACATATGATTTTCTATTGTTGATTTATTTGAATAAACGTCACTACATTGCTAGGTCTGTCAAAAAAACAGAGTAGTATTTGGAAGATGGCAAAGCCAATTGTGATAATATTTTGTTGTTGTTTTTGTTTTTTCTTTGATATTTTAAATTTTGAATCTCGCTCCTAGACGAGGACAAGAAATTCTCATTAAGTTTGTGATTTAACATAACAAATATCTCTTGAAATTCTAATAACAAAGTCCAGAGGCAGGAATGAAATCCGGATAGGGACAAGCCTACAGTAGATTGTTTTTCGCAATTTGTTAAATAAGTTTTGGGACTTTAGCACATTTAATTACTATAAATGCAATTAATTTTTAT
This sequence comes from Delia radicum, assembly GCA_021234595.1. Classification (NCBI taxonomy): domain Eukaryota; kingdom Metazoa; phylum Arthropoda; class Insecta; order Diptera; family Anthomyiidae; genus Delia; species Delia radicum. Next base: position 4,381,037 of record CM037854.1, on the reverse strand, counting down.
CCCGATGAAAATAAATTTAAAATAAAAAATAAGTGTTTGTTTATTTTTTACTAACATATGTTGTTCATTTTTACTACAATTGTAGTAATTTTTTGAACAGTGAAAGCAAATGACAAATGTTAGTTGAATTTAATAAAATGTTAGTCGTCCTTTCTTTAAGTGAAGTTTCATTTGCTTTTGGCTACAATTGCTGTCGTCTTTACCTACATAATATCCTAAGTGTATTCAATTTTGAAGAGTCATATATTGAAAAGTTGCAAAGCAAAAAAATACCCAGCCAGAAAAATACGAACGGCAAAGCATTGGCCCAGTGCTTTCAACGGTGGTATAAGCGTTGGCAGAGCGTTGGATTTCTAAAGATTTAAGTGCTTTGCCAAGCCCAAAATGATAACACCGGGCAGGGCTTTTTTTTTTAAAACGTTGGCAAAGCACTGGCAATGAGCGCTTTGTCAGTACCAAAACCATAATTTTAAAACGTTGGGAAATCATTGGGAGAACAACCAATAAAGTGCTTTTTTTAATGATAAAATAAGTGACGAAATGCATATGCTCTACATTGGTATTACGAAACAATTAATTTAGAAATTAATTTTACAAAATTCTGAAATGTTTATTAGTTTTGAACGAGTTTCAATTCCTCAAAAAATCTTTCTAATATATCGAAAGACGTACCAGTCGAGTTTCAAAGGAAGACATTTGACTTAATGGATTTGGGAAATAGGAAGGCTACTCAATTTAGATTTTTTTTGTTATATGCTGGAGGGGGTAGTTTTGAAAGAAGTATTCGAAGAATATCAATATAGGCACTTCCGGATTTTATATGCATCACGTCGCATCTTATCTTCAGTGAAATTATCGACACAAAAGGCACCTTATGTTAAACACGTTTTAAAAAAATTTATGGAACTAATGCCGCATTTTTATGGTCCTAATTCTCATACAACTTAATTCATATTGCAGATGACGTTATAAACATAGGGGCACCAATTTCTCAATATTCCGCCTTTGATTTTGAAAACAGCCTTGATTTTATAAAATCTATAATAAATTGTCCTACAAATCCAATTGCTCAAATACAAAGAAAATTGCATATTTTTCATACCAATAATAATACGAATATTTCATTGGTGTATCCCATAAACAGAATTATGAAATATTCTTTTTAAAATATTCAAGAAACCGTGGAATCGAGAGTAGTTTTTTCTTCTCATCCATTCTTCCTGATATGATAGTAAACGAAATTTTAGCACAAAACTTTCTAAATAAAAAGTTTATGATATTCATTTAAAAGGCAATATTTTTAATGAAGTTAGCGACTCGTTTAATTATCCAGTATCATCAAAAGACATTGGAATATTCGCAGTTAAAGATATGATTGAAAATAATATTGAAATAAATATAAATATGGAAGAACTTAAGTGTATTCTTACTACTGTAAATAAAGAAACATTTTCCATAACCCTTTTACATAAATAATAGCAATAAAGTATGTAAAATATATTTCAAAAATACTATTTAATTGTAAAGCGTTGTGAACAAGGGCTGTGCATTTGCTTTTATTATGTTAACGGTTGTAAATTTTGTAAATAAGTACTGGCAATGTTGGGAAAGCGTTCTAAGCCAGTGCTGTGCCAGTGCTTTTTTATTTTTACGGTTGTAAATTTTGTAAATCAAGTACTGGCAAAGCACTTTTTACGAACGTTGGCAGAGCGTTGTAAATGAGTGCTTTGCCAGCACTTTATTTGTTGGAACATTGGCAAACAATGCTTGATTTTTCAGGCCATTGGCAATTTCTGGCTGGGTAGTTAAGGTAATTTCAGTGATAAAGTATGCTTCCGTGCATTACAAAGAATTTTAAAATTTAAGCGAAATACCAGCTTTTAGTTTAATTAAACAAAAAATTGGTTTGAACTTTAAAAAGGTTTATGCGGAGACTTTTTTAAAACCGCAAAAAATTGCGTTTCTTAATATTTTTTTATTGACTATACGGCTAGAATAAAATTTTATAATTGCACAAGATTTTCCTCGTGTTATTGTGTAGTTGTGAAAAAACGCAACATAAAGTGTGAGTTTTCTTTAACAAGCAAAGTGAATAAAAAACAAGTTTTAATAAATTTCACAAATCTTTTTTTTCGTGTGTATGAACTCTTAGCATATGTTAAACTTCTTAACGTGGATCAAAAATAGAGGTATTTTGGGAGATAGGCTTTACTTCTCCATAAAACTTTTTCTTGTGAACAAAAATCCAAATTTTGTACGTCAACTAAATCCCAACTCAGGATATTTAATTATATCTAAAACCACTTACAAAATATTTTTCATATGGCAACGCATATAATTTTATTAAATGTGGCTTTGTAATGGACCATATATAATAAGATCTGAATTCAATTAAAAAATATTCAAAGCAATGGACCTCTTATATTTCTATATAATTTTGTATGGAGCAATATATGGCTTTATAAACAATTATAAAATGTATAATTATATGTACATTTAAGTTGATCTATATACGCACACCTAGTTCAAAAGTGACTTAACTCAAAATAAACTTATAAATAAACTTATTTATCTATAAAAAAAAAATATCAGTGTATTTTGTTGTTGTTAACTGTTGCTAAAAAACCAGTTATGCCTTTCTTTATGTTTCAATTGGTTGCAAATATTTTTTTCGATTTCTGGAAAATTAATAATTTTGAGTTGAGTCACTTTTGAACTAGGTGTGCGATATAACTCTATATTGCATATATATTAATATATAATTAGGTATATTAAGTATAATTTTATAAAACAATATATTGCTATATAAATAACCCCATAAAAATATTTTGAAACATCACAAAGCTATATATAATTATATACAAATACTTATGCTGATATGACTATATGTTTATATGACTATAAAAATTTACACATTGAAATATTTTAGTATAGAGTTTTATCTGAATATATATATAAACTTTTTTATTTGGGAATTCATAATTTCTGAAAAACTATTAATAATTCTTGAAAAACAATTGAGAACTTATTTAATACAAATAATAATTTTTGAAATGCAATTGATATTTTTTAAAATACAATTGACTATTTCTGAAATACAATTGGAATCTTGAAGAAAAACAATTGCAAACTTTTTCAAATGCAATTGAAAATTTCTTAAATACAATATTTAAATTTGCAATACAATTGATGATTTATGAAAAACAATAAATAAATTCAATTAGTATTTTCTGAAATAAAATTGATAAAACTGAAGTACAATTTTTAGTTTTTGCAATTCAGTTGATAAATTTGAAACACAAATACAATTGATAATTTCTAGAATAAAATTATAACTTTTGAAAAACACTTGAAAATGGGGTTCACATTTTTGTATCGATAATAAATATTTAAAACTCTAATAATTACATTGGCAGAATTGTTGCTGGATTTCTAATAAATTTTTTTTTTCAAATAATCAAAAAACTTCGCGTGCCACCCAAAATGACGTGTCACAGATTTACCATACCTGCTACAGACCGATTCACCTTATAAAGGGCGTTTTTATACAGGTATAGAACTTTAAGTTGGCAACACTTTTTTACCTGTCAGCCATTTTGTCAGCTGTCAAGTGATTTATGTTTAGTTTGGTTTGGCATTTCAACATGAACAGACTGAACATCGCTTCCAAATTGGGCAAATTTATTAAGAAAATCATGGTTCTGTTTGATATACGTATCGCGCACGAATTTTGTTTAGCGATGAAGCTCACTTTTGGTTAAATGGATACGTCAATAAACAAAACTGCAGTATTTGGAGTCATGATAACGCTCAAGCGTATGTTGAGACACCGTTACATCCAGAAAAACTGACTGTTTGGTGTGTTTATGGGCTGGTGGAATATTGCAGTCAGTGGTGACCGCTATAGAGCCATGGTTATTGACTTTTTCGTTCATCAATTGAACAACCATGATGTGCAGGATCTGTGGTTTCAACAAGGCGGCAAAACATGGCACACAGCTCGTGCCACAATTGATTTATTGAAGGAAACGTTTGGTAACAACATAGTTTCAAGTTTCGGACCCGTGAATTGGCCTCCAAGACCGAGCGATTTTAACGCCGCTAGACTATTTTCTGTGTCGATATGTGAAGTCGCTAGTCTACGCCGATAAGCCCGAAACGATATACCACTTGGAGGACAACATTCTCCGCGTTATTAGCAATATACGGCCACAAATGTTGGAAAAACTCATCGAAAATTTAACCACCAGAATAGTCTACGTCCGAGCCAGCCGTGGCGGTCATATGCCAGAAGTCATAGTTAAATTATAATGCCAGATGATTATCTTTCGAATAAAGTAAATTTCATGTCAATTTAAAAAATTCATCATTGTTTTATTCCTCTATAAAAACACCCTAAATCATCCAACCCCAAGACTTTGACCCTTATTTCGTTTGTAATTTTAAATAAACATTTATTTCTTTGCAACAAAATAAATGTTTATTTAAAATTGCCATTTTTAAAAGAAACAAAAATTGCTGCACTTTTATCCAGACACTATGTACCAAATATCCTTTAAAAGTTTAAATTTTAAAAAAACACCAATTTTTTCAAGTATCCTTGATCTATAATTTACTATACTCTCTGCGGCCCCTGATATTAAAAATTCCTAAGTACATCATCGACACTGAAAATGTTACAATTTTTGCGGCTTACTTTGATTTTATCAAATATTTTACCTTGCTATAATTGCACTTGATTATTAAATATCGTGTTTCTCTGTTCACACCCCATATTACAATATTTTCCATAGAAAAAGCTTTTAGTTAAGTTTAAGTTAAACTCCCATAAGAAATAAGATAATAGCAAAATTCAATCACTAGGGAGGTGACATTTAATGAAATGTTTGACAACAAAGGGAACTTAATGTTTCTCTTTGTCTTTGGAAATTTGATTCTAAATTGTACCATAAACGCCAAAGATATACATGTTGTTACATTAGCAAGCTTAAGTTTAACTGCCGGATGTGGGCGTTTAAAAAAAAACTCTTTTTTTTTCCTTCATTGTAACCTGATACCAACAAATCGGATCATTAGACACGTTGACTGGCTATAAAGATATTTTGTCATATAAAGCTGGCACCAAAGCGTACATAATGTGGCCTAGTAGAAATAATAAAGTAGATGATGGTGGTGTGGTGGTGCTGGCGAGGATGTTGATGATGATGACGAAGTAGACAATAAGAAAAAAATATATAATAGAAACAGATAACGTCAACAAACGGTCTTTATTGTTGCTGTTGTTGTTGGTATTGTCGCCGTTGTGGTCTTTGGTTGTAAAACTATTTGTTTTAAATAAACCATGGGGAGAATAGATTCATAAGATGCTAGATCGATCCCAACAAAAAAAAAAGTCTAACTTACTCTGTCAATGCATGTGGCGTTCAAGCAAAAAAAAAATATTAAAAAAAAATGCGGAGGTGGCGGTATAAGGGCTAAGTTAGTCAGCAAGCCAAGAAAGCGTATATTGTGCGCATGTGGAGCATGCCACATGAGGTAAATACACCAAAAGAACAAAAAATATTAAAAGAAAAAAAAAAGAGTCACAAGGCACCAGATGATGATGCTTGACTTTATTTTCGAACTTTGACAGAATGAGTAAGCCTAGCCCTTGTTTTAGATATTTAAACCGAAATAAGAATAAAAAAAAGCAACCTCAAATGTGAAATGTGAGGATGAATGGTTGGTTGGTTAGTTAGTGGTTGTATATGAATGGCACACAATCCCTATGAAATCGAATGTTGGTTGTGTTGCATTCAAATCAAACCACAATATACTATACAAACTTTATATATTTAATGGATGAATGAATTGTGGCGCTTGTTTTTATTATGGCTCTTCTTTGTACGCTACGATACACATAGAGAAAATTTATATGAAAAATGTGTGAATTAATTTATGTTACCCGCATTGTTTTTTTGTAGGAATGTAGTGTAAATATTAATTAAAAATGTAAAGATTTCTTTGATCTTCTTTTTTTAAATTCAAATTTATTTATTAATTATTTATTTCCAATATTTCGTCTCCACATTGGGTGACTTCTTCAGGAAACAATTATTACAATTTGAAAAATTAGTTTTAATAATTAAAAACTTATATACATATAACAAATTAAAAAAAAAATTGTTATATGCATATAAGGTTTTAATTATTACACCAAGTTTTTCAAATTGTAATAATTGTTCGCTGAAGAAGTCAGCCAATGTGGAGACGAAATATTGGAAATAAATAATTAATAAATAAATGATCTTAATCTCGTTTTAACTAAGAAGAAGTAAATATTAATTTTTAAAATGAAACTGAAATAATAAGAAGTTTTAGTGCACTCATGCAAATAAGTCTGTAAAAATAGCTGAACAAGTCACTAAAAATAAGTTAAAAATTACGTTGCAGGAAAAAGCTGTAAAATAAGCAGAATAAAACAGCAGAAAAAACTGTAAAATCTAGAAATTTTTAGTTACATTTTTAGTTGTTTGCATTAAAATTTTTATTATATATAACTAAAAGCCAGCGTTATGTGTAACAAATTGGGAATCCGGCATGTTGGTAATATTTTAAACACAACATATTCTAGTTGATTGTTTTCTTATTAGATTTTACATTGTATGGTACCTGTATGTTGGGTTTGAGAACTTTGTATGTATTGTTCGTCTTTTAAAATTGCATTTAATTTTGAATTTTCAGGTTTGAGATCGCAATTAAATGTTACTATTAGAAATATAAAACATTTATTGTTAATCTTGCCAACGATCCTCAATGAAATGCCAGCAAATCTCATAAATAATTCAAATGAACTTAGAATAAAAAAAAATTTTAAAAAGTATTTTATTTCCTCTCAATGAAATTGCAAATTAATTAGTATAATCAAATCCAAAATAGTATTTACCTGCAGACAAGCCATATGGCTCTGTGGGTTCCTTAGTATTATGGAACATATGTAGTACAATTTATATAACAAATAAATATATATAAATAAATAAAAAAAAAAAAAAAATAACTGTAAGAGATGATGAAAAAATATTGGTGGGATCAGCGCTAGAGGGAGTGCCGAACTTCCGACCTAAGCGACTAGGTTATCTTCAGCCTCAATCTAATCCATCACCCACAAGAAACTCAAGTTTTAATCAGGTCTATATATCAACCATATACATTATTAACAATTAGTGCTTTCTATTTATAATAGTAATTATGATCTCAAACCTGACAATTCAAAGTGAAAAGATAAAAAATTTAATATTAATAAATTTCAGTGTAAACCTAAGTTCTTAACATCAATAAATGTTTTTAAATTCAAAATGAAAATTCTCATTTTAATTTTTTTTCTGAATTTTAATAAAACTATATAAAAATAATAATAGTAATATTAATATTTTCTAAATTTAAATTCTCCGTTTTAAATGATATATTCTGAATTACAGTTAAAAAAATATTGAGTTTTAAAACGAGTGTATTAAAAATAATAGAAAAATATAAACTGTTGCGTTGTTGGAGTTGTACTTCTGAGATTATGTATGCAAGGTATTTTAATTTTTTTTACATCAAGTCGAGAATATGATGTCATGGTATTTTAATTTTTTTTACATCAAGTCGAGAATATGATGTCATGTCAATGGCCGCCGCCACAGTTGATTGTCATTTGAGCCCTTTTTATGGCATTTTCCATCACTTTGGCCAAAACTTCCGGCGATAGGTCCTCACATTCTTGACGGATATTGTCTTTAAGAGCTGCAAGAGTCTGAGGATTGTTGACATAAACCCGCGACTTCAAAAAGCCCCACAAAAAGAAGTCTGGAGCGGTCAAATCAGGCGATCTTGCTGGCCAGTGCAAATCGCCAAAACGGGAGATTAGGCGCCCGGGAAATGCATCCTTCAGCATATCGGTTGTGGCACGTGCAGTGTGTGCCGTTGCACCGTCCTGTTGGAACCACATGTTTTCCAATCCCAATTCATCAAGTTGCGGCAAAAAGAAATCGTTAATCATTGCTCTGTAGCGCTCACCATTCACAGCAACCGTTTGGCCCGCGACGTCTTCGAAGAAAAAAGGTCCGATGACTCCTCCAGCGAAAACAGAACACCATACAGAGCGGGTGTAATGGCTCTTCGTGGGTTACACGCGGATTTTCAGTGCCCCAGAAGCGTAAATTTGTTTATTTACGTACCCGCTAAGATGGAAATGGGCCTCATCACTCATGATTATTTTTGATGAAAAATCATCTTCCTCTTGGTGGTGATTAAGGATGGCTTGAGCGTATGTTACACGCGATTGGCGGTCAGCATCTAACAGCTGATGCACCGTCTGGACTTTGTACAGAAACATCTTCAAATCTTGTACCAAAATTCGCTGTAATGACCGTCTACTGATACCCATTTGCGTGGCACGTCGTCTGGTCGATGTCGACGGCGCTTCCATGACATCCTCGCCTACAGCAGCAATATTCTCTGCAGAACGGCTACTCCGGGTTCTGCCACGCCTGGCAGCATCTCGTGTTGTGCCAGTCTCTTCGAGGCGAGCGGCTAAACGTCGCAGTGTTTCACCAGTAGGCGTTGGACGGCCAGGAAATCTGCGACGAAATTCACGTTGTGCCAAAGTCGCCGACCGATTATTGGTCAAATAAATAGTCACAAATATTCCGCGTTCTGGAGCAGTGTAGCGTAACATTGTTTATTAACGTGTATTTCGCATGCGTTTATTACACAAATGTCAAAACAGAACTGACATTAGGGGCCAATCGCAAAATTTATAGCATTTTCTGATAGGAGGATTACTTTTGCGTCACCTTGTATATCGTTGGAAAGCTTTTTCAAATTCAAGCAATAAAATGGGGTTTATATAAAACTTAAAACTGAGATATGCAAAATTATTTTTACATACACTCATAAAAAAAGCTCATAGCCAAGCCGGAAACGACTTTCTAAATTTGAGCCAGCAGAATTTTAGAAGAACTAAATTTGAGTTGGCAGATGTAGTTAAGTTAACTAAAGTTTATTTGATTAAAGGGCTTACTAGCGTTAGAAATCACTAAAAACGACAATATTTAAGTAATTATAAAAAAATAAATATATGGTTTATTAAAAAAATTATATTTGCGATGGGAAAACACAATATTAGATATTATTCTAAAAATTATAATTCAGAATTCGGTACGCCATGGCAACCCTGGTAACCATTTCATTACAGACCCTTTTTTTAAAGGCAAAATCGGGAGCCATCGGGGGGGAGCCTTGGGTACTCATCTGAGAAAAAAATTTAATTTTGTTTCACACACGAATAATTTATTTAGTCGGTAACGTAGCCGGACTTTAACATTTTTGATTTGCATTAAAATGGTCTACAACTAAACAAAAATTAAAAAAACACCAAAAAAAATGTTGCTTAGTTTCCGAGATACAGCCTATTTGATGATTATAAAATGAAATGATTATAAAATAAACAAATAACGCCATCTACAAGTGAGACTGATAGCGGAGACATAAAATAATAATGGTTTGCAAACAATTGTGGTATAAATTAACAGATAAAATTCGTAAATTTGAGAGTAACGAATTACTAAATTTTAGGTCGACAAATTAGATCAAATACGGATGAAATTTGTTCTTGAGGTAAAATAAGGTAACTAATAACTTTAGTTTAATTACTCAACTGAATTAGAACCCGTTTAACAGACTTTTGAACAAATTTTTTTTTATTAGTGTAGCAGTAATGTTTTACCAAAAATATGAAGTTTGTCATCCACATTCACTATATTTTGGGCCTGTGGCAAAATAAAGTGCTTCGGGAAACTTCATCTAAAATACGTACACGCAAGAATATCCAAAAACCAAGAAATACGTGTCCACTAAAACTTAATGGAGAATAACGACTATACCTCCGAGTACAAAACCCCCCAAAATGTATGTGTTTATTCGAATCGCACGAACAGTTGAGCATGCTTGGACATGCTACTTTCTACCGGTGATGTGCATTTCAAATACTTTTCATTAGATACCAAATTTATATATAGTTTCTTTGGAAGAAATATGAAAAAACGCAAAAAACAGAAAATGGGTTAATTTTTGACACCACTAAATAGAATAAACCATAGAATTTATTTTGAAATGTGAATTGGGCTAATGAATGGTATTCAAGTTCTAAAAAAAATAAAAAACGGTAATAAACCAAAATTTTTCATGATTTCGGTCGCTTTGAGCCACATCTAAATATCTTTTGATTGGCCCAAATCGCATATTTCTAAGGAGTGCGACAATCTATTCCGTGACCCTCTATTCAGCGACACATCTATTCCCGAGTAAAAAAAAATAATAATTTGACCAGAACTGTTTTACCGGATCTAATATCATAGATGAATATATATAATAAGATATCAAAAATGGGGAAAAATTGGAGATCTAATTAGATCTGGTCGAATCTAGGTAGATCTGCTCATATCTGATATTTTTAGATTTGGAGAGGTTCAATAATTTCAAAAATTTTCTAATTAAATGAATAAAAAAAGTTTCTATTAACTTAAATACGTTTACTCAAAAACTTGAGGCAAATAAATGTATAACAGGAACAAAATGAAACAAACCAACATTTTTATATGTTCCAATTTTTGGAACTCCGCTATGGCTGTTGGGTTTATTTCAAAATTTTAAGTTGTCATTTTTAAATGTCTTAATGAAACAGTAAATATATCAGTTTCTTTTCTTGCATTTACTGCTTTATCCACAAAAACAAAACTATTACAGTTATATTAGTTTTTTGTTTTTATATATGTACATCGAGATTATTTTTATGTTATTTTCAATTTATAACGAGCTTTCAACCTCCGTATATTTACAAAAATAAAGCAAATCAAACATATTAGCTAGGTTGATACTAGTATTTCGGTCTAGCTAAAGATCTCATCAGAACCCGAAGTTTTAGAAAAGCTAGAGCCTTCATAATAGGCAGAACTTTAACAAAAAACCTATTAATAATCAATTTTGCTCCATTCTTGTCTTCTTAGTAATCAACCACGTGGTTAGGTCTTTTCCTAACAAGCATCATGACGTTACTAAACTTTGAAGACCAAAAATGTTCTATTTATATAAAAAATTTTTAGTGGTTTAATAACTATAATTTTATTATGGTTTAAAAAATCGTTGTCCATAATTACATTTATATTTTACCGGAATATTTTTACATTCAAGAACAATTTATAGCACAAACACAAATTTATTAAAATTTTGGTAGTTTTCCTTAAGTTTTCAAAATAAACAAAATAGCAAACACAATAAAAATTAAAAGAAAATTTAAAGTTCATATTTATGTTGGTGCTTGAATGGGATTATATCTGGTACCATATCTGGATAAAGGGATTATGAAACTTTTTCAGATACAAACAGATCTGGCAACCAGATATGATCCAATATGGACAGATCTGCTTATATCTGGACACAAAAATTATTCAATATCACAAATCGCATCAGATATGAACAGATCTGGTAGCAGATATTAGCAGATCTGGATGCAAAGTTCATCATAAACGACATATCTTATCATATATGATCAGATGTGGCACCAGGTCTAATTGTATTCAATACCATCTAAACAAATTCTATCATACCTATTTAGATCTAATCAGTTAAAATTTTTAATAACATAATACTAAGAATTTAATAACAGACAATTTTAATTGAATCCATGACATGTTTCTTTTTATTAAAAGGAACTTTTATCATTATCAAACCTTCCCAAACATATTCCGTAAATATAGTATATTCGAAAAATCTCGATGATTTTGATTTTATCTTAAGCCATTTTTTTCTTTTTAATTGATATATCTTGGTTAACAATAAAATAGATTTTCAGTTTATTTTATGAATTTTTAGAGTGTATTAAAGCTTATATGTATGAGTGTAAGCAACAAGTTCAAACGTGGGCGATTGAGACTTCCTTAGTATATAACATAAGGTTTGGCAAATGCCCTGCGGCTTGCTATTGAACTCGAAGTTATGAGCCAACAATGATGGACGTATAACGACATCGCTAAAGACGAAACATTTAAACGTCCTTATAGTCGAAAATGAATGGCTGAATAGATTGTTGTTATGTTTAAATGTTTGTACGAATTCTTCTTTGCCAGACATCAAGTTAGAAATAACGTATTGAAATGGATAAAGAACTTGAGTTTTTTTTTTTTTTGTTGCATCTTTTTTTGGCTGGTGTAAGATGATTTTGTGTGATGCGTTTTTTTCTACACCGCAAATACGTCGAATAGGCGTTTATTCCCCAAAATATGTATGATACCCACCCACGAGCAGCATTTACAAAATACAAAAATATTCAAGAAGAAACCTTATTGCCTTGAGTATATCTCAATGCCTGGCAGCCAACAAACCAAAAAGTTCAGCCATCTAAAAATCATTCATCCATCCATACAAACTTACACATTCTATTCACTTCTATACATAGTGCATTTCGGCTGGCGCTGCATTTTCTTTCGTACTTCTACTATTCTTCAACAATGCCTCCAAAAACAATGCCAAAAAAAAAACTTATAAAAAAAAGAATTATATTGTTATGTTACCTTACCTTGCTTTAAGGTGTGCTCCAGGTAATAATTCACAGTACTCTGCCAAAAAAAAAATACTGATCTGAATACCCTACTCGAAGTTTAAAGTTTTGTTTGTTTCAGCTGATGCTTGTCACAATCAGAAACATCAAATACGCGAATAAATCCTTCAATATTTTAGATGTAACATAAAATATATTTTCGAAATGTTGAGGCTCAAAAGAAGAACAAACGTTTTTCTCTAAAAATTATAAACACTATAAATTTTTAAATCAGACTAGACTAGTTTCTGCCTTTTTTATGGACAGGCGTCATCAGTGATTTTCCATTTAAATTGTATTATTATTTGCTTAACACTTTTTTTTTTTTTTTTTTTTTTAAAAAGAAAATTTTTCCTATTAATTAATGTGTTGCTTTCTTGGGAAAGGGGATAGTGGAGAGATGAAAGGTGGTGAAAGATGAAGGGCTTCAAACATGGGAACACTGTAATTGCGTGAGTAGATAAGTCTTAGAACAGTTGTTGCTCGCCACCTGATGTAGAGTTGGCGAATTTATTGAAGCTTTTTGTTTCATAGCCCTGATTAATTATTTTACTTCGGTGGGGTTAAGTGCTATGGGAACACCGAAGGTGGGCGCAGCGATACATATAACTGTTAGAAAACTCATACATATTATTTTTCTAAATTCATGTTGTCGTCACCGGGAATCGAACCCGGGACCATCTGTGTAACATTCCAACGCGCTAACCATTACACCACAACGCCCACAATATAAAATAGAATTAGCTTGAATACCAACAACCAACAATTTAACGAAGATTTTGTCATTTGTATAAAATATTAACCTCAAAAAGTGATATATAGTCCGAATCAGGGAAGAGGTGCATCAAATTGGTTTTCAGAGAAAGTGAAAATTACTTTAAAAAAATGCTGGGGGAAAAATTTCTGCAGATTTACATAGTCGCAAAAATTGCACGAAAATGTCTCTGAAAAATTGAGTAAGTTTAATTTCGATAACTTTCTTGTGGACTTACGGTCTTAGGTGTTCTCTATCATAGAAAAAATGTTTATCTGTTTAGACATGCTCACCTGGGATACATGTATCATTTCGTGATATTTGCACTAAAATGCGCTTTTAAAAGTTTTATAAAATGCTCTTGCTTGAAATATCGATTATTTTTAAGTAAAAATAAATTATTTTTATATTTTAAAGTAAAAAATTAAAGTGGTCAATTAATAAATTTGAAAACAAAAACTCTATAGATTATTTGTTAGGACAATATCCTAATAAAGAAATATAGAGTATGGCCTCGAACTTGAATAATTTTCATTTTCATTGCAAAAATAAAGAGCTTTACGTGGTCGATCATAAAAAAAAACATGGCGAAATAATTGATAAGTCCCAAGTATGGAAAATAAAAAAAATATACCATTTAACTTCTAAAGCCTTAGGTATTGAAAGCGTGAAGTCTCTAGACTAAAATTTTTTAGGTTGAAAAATCATCTCAAACAATCAAAACGGCAGTTTTTGACATTTTGAAGAAAAATATAAAAATTTATATAAATTTTTTACACAAAAATACAGGTTTTTAAACAAATTTATTTTAACCGAATAATTTTTTCCGAATAATAAAAACATGCCGAATACTATACTATAGTAACCGAATAATCGTTACATCTCTAACAATTCATGAATAAATTCGAAAATTATAACCAATTCCTAAAAAGAAATACATGAAATTCAATACCAAACGTATACGTTATATTAATTGTATAACACTCATACGCCACGCCATCCACCATCAGTTCTTCGTATTTAGTATTTTGCTTATTAAACCTTAACATTTGACATTTTGAGATAGATTTAATTCAAAAATAACTTGTTTTAAAATAAGTATGCATAAACAATTTGTATTCAATAATAATAAAAGGTCTGTTCGTTTACTTACTGCAAGTTATTACTTTTACTAAAACTGGGCAATTTCAATACAAAAAAGTTACCAATATTTTCCAATTGACCTACACACAATACTTTTTCCGTAAAGACTACTGAATATACACATTAAATTAACTGAAAATCAGTTAAAAAAGGACTACTTACTTTTCGTTTAAGACAATTGTATTTTTTAGTTTATTTTCAATTGTTGAAAAATTAATTGACAAAATCGATAAAAACAATAGATTGTTTTCGTTTATTACAATATTCAATATAATATAACAACTTTTTGTTTTAAATAGAAAATTTTAACTCAATATTTTAACTATTACCGAAAGTCCGTTTCATTTGTTTATTTTGTTTATTGAATAACAGACAGAAAGTTAAAAAATATATTTCTTTGGTAATTTAACTGTATATTCCCCTGAAACAACTTTATGGAAAAGTTCTTGTGAGTGTAGTAAAAAAAAATTTTTTTTAAGGCACGCTGATTTCAATGGCTTACTTTATTTTTCTATGGTTTTTTACTAAAAAACTAAAAAAAAAATTTAAGTTTTTATGTGCAAGAATTGTGCTGAACGCAAAAGGAAATTAAAAAAATATAGTATTATAGTTTAAGTAAATTGTTAACCCTTTAGGGAGGAGCGAAAAAAAAATGTTATTAACAAAAGCGGTCCTCAAATGAAAGTAAATTACGAAAATAGTTTAAATGTGCGATTTGTTTAAACAAACTTTTTAATTTTTTTTGGAATCTAAAAGTACTTTATCTTAAATTTATTTTCCGTCAACCCTACACTCAGGGAACTTCTGCTTTAAAAATATGTAGTTGTTTGGGTTGTAATACAGTTTCATTATTTTTAATGTAAATGTAAGTCATTTGTAGAAGAATTAAAATTTTTAACTAACCTTGTAGTTCATTTAAAAAAACAACTCACATCAAATGACTGATTTATGATTTTACATTCATTTTTTACAGTTGTTTTTTGTTATTTAAAAAAATAAAAAAAAAAAATTTTGGTTTATTTTTTACTACCATGTGGTTCATTTTTACTACAATTGTTAGTCATTTTTTGAACATTAAAAAACAAATGACAATGTTAGTTGAATTTAATGAAATGTAAGTCGTCCTTTTTTTAAATGAAATTTCATTTGATTTTGACTACAATTGCAGTCGTCTTTACCAACATAATTTCCTAAGTGTACGTTATCTAAAATTTACTTAAATTGCTTTATTTTATCCTATTTTTGTTGCTCAAATGAAGGGAAATTAATTTGAGCACCGTTTTTACACATAAAAAAAGTTTACAGTTTTTCCCACCAGCAAGCTTTTGCTTTGAAATCCATTAAAATAATCTCGATGTATATAAAAACAAAAAGCTAATAAAACTGCCAAAAATTTTAGATTGACATAAAAATTTTTGATTGCATATAAAATTTAAATTTAACTGCACCTTAAATTTGAATTGGACTCTCTCCCACCTCACGGTGCGCCTGAGAAAAGTTAAATAAATTTGCGTTTTACTCCAACCTTAAAAAGGATTCTGTTTCTAGATGGTGGGAAAACTATTTTCCAATTAATACGGAAAAAAAAAATTTAAATTAGGCTTGCCTTTATTTACTTTAGGAGCACCTCACCGATTTTGATTAAAAATTAAGCAACGATTCAGATACGTGAGCTGATTCGATAATTTTTAATAAGACACGCCCCCTTTGGAGGCGGAAAGGCTTAACAGTTATTTTTTTAGTCTTCAATTTTCTCAAAAATTACTTACCTGTTTGGGACAAATTATGTGGCACTAGAAAGCTTAAAAAATCTCCTTTCCTATGAAATATATACATTACCAGGGATGGGAGCGTGTTATTTAACTTTAAAGTTAAAAACAAACAAAAAAAATCTGTATTTTGTCAATTTGAACAACTAATTTCACTTTTTATTTTGCGTTTAATTTATTTTTATTTGACATAATAAAATTTACTTCCGTTTAAAGCAAGAAAATCTTGTTTTCAAGACTTAAAAGTTAATTTTTTTTTAGTTTCAATTTTCTCAAAAACTACTTATCAGTTCGGTACAAATTATGCCATTGGAGAGCTTATACAATCTGCTTTCATATAATATCTATACATTTTTTATTTTAAATTGATGGGAGAGTGTTATTTTACTTTAAATTTAAAAATTAACGAAAAATAAAAAATAAACTATATTATGTCATTTTTATTTTTATTTGGCATAATAAAATTTACTTTTGTTTAAAGCAAGGCAAACTTATTTTCAGTTGTTCGTTAATGATAACAACTATGAACTTCCAGTTAAAATATAATAATTTTTAATTCTGCAGTGAAATAACATCCTTGGAAAATAAAAATGTAATTATATAATACGAAAGAAGATTTTTTAAGCTTTCCAATTACATATACTTTGTACCGAACAGATAAGTAATTTTTGAAAAAATATAAATTAAAAAATGTTACCTTTAACCCTTGCCACCTGCAAATGGGTCGTGTCTGACAAAACAAAAGTCTCAACTCAGCTCTAAATTTTTGTTCGTTTTCGTTCCTAAATTTTTAATTAAAATCGGTGAGGTACCCGTAAAATAAAGACAGGTCAAATTTTGATTGGCAGCGAAAAAAAGCGCCACCTTTCTTTCTTTTTCGTTGGAAAATACTTTTTAAACCGTCGAGAAACAGAATCCTCTCTCTGATAGGAGTATCACGCACATTTTATTTAAATCGACTCAGGCGCACCGTGCTCTGTATTCAATTTAATAAATTTATTTTCACTGGATTGCATCGTATTAAATTATATCAAACTCAATGTAATATAATTTATTTATATAAAATACTATCCACCATATTTTGGTTGCATCATATTAATTTTTTTTAATTTGAAACTAAAATTTTTAATTTATGACCTTGAGCCAAACCAAAAAAACCTCATCGCATATTAAAACAACAGGTCAACTATAAATTTCTAACATTTTTGGAGTTTGATATTTTAAATTGTCATGTTTAAGATACTTTTAATACAAATTTTCGAGGAAAGTTTTCAAGTTGATATTAAAATTTGGAGTAGGATGTCACGGATTTCAAAACAAAGACGTTACTTTTCCAGAACTTAACTTTCTGTTTTACATTGTTTGGTTTAATCCCATATATTAATTTAATTCTGCAAATCCAATTATATATTGCCCGTCTAATAAAGTATGTCTAATAACATATTGTAAGATAAAATTTGATATGCCGTTATATGAAAAATTACAGTGGAAAGTAAAATTGTATCTTGCTAAACATGATGTCATACTTAACTATGTTAAATTGAACAAAACTGGATCACATTATACAAGTTTATATAATATTATTTTGACTCGGGATGTTAATTTAAGGTAATTTCAATAAAAATTTTCGAGTTGATATTAGGACTGTTTTCATATTTTTTCCAAATAGTCCAGTAAAAAATACTCACAATCAGTAACAAAATTACAGAGAGTAAGTCCAAAAATGTATACAGTAAAAACTTGTAAAAAAAAAACTTTTTTATATTTTCGTAATGAGTATTTATCTAAACGAACATCTTCCAGTAAAAACTGTTTGTGTTCTCGAACATACTTAATAAAATTTTGAGTAGGATGTTGTGGATTTTAAAACAAAAGCGTCACTTTTCTACAACTTAAAAAATGTATGCTTTTTTAACATGGGCCAATGCATTGTTTTGTTTAATCACATATATTAGTTTAATTGTAAGATACAATTAAATATGCCGTTCTACGAAAAATGTCATACTTAATAATATTAAATTTTACAAAACTGGATCACGTTATATAAAATTATATAATATTAATTTTACTCGGAAGTATTTAATATTGTGCCTTTCTATAGAAAAAATTATATTTTTAATAAATAATATTTTTTTTAGAATTATTTATATACATATTTCTAAAGATAGTTAACCCCTTAATATTCCGGATCAAACCGCTGGAGTGGGAAACTTAAAATTTAGATTTTTGAAATTTTCAATGGAAACGTTACTACTACGGTTCGATCGATATCTTGTCATATGACAAAGTTTTAAGCATTTAAGTGAATTAAGAATCTATAATTTTCAAGAAAAAATCCGAAAATAATGTTCTGAAATTATTTCCAAACTTTGTTTAAAATTGAAGTTAACATCCGATAATGTTGATACTTGGAACGATCGAATGATTCTGAATAGTTTTTAAGTCTACAATAATTATACACATTTTAAATGTTTAATAAACAAATGGGCGCTACGAAATAACCCCCAATGAAATAACCCCCAACGACCAAAAATGAAATAACCCCCAAAAAATTGTGTAAAATTGTTTGGGGGTTTTTTCATTTTTTTTGGGGATTATTTCATCTTACGGTTTGGAGATTATTTCATTATGAAGCAACCCCCAATGAAATAAATCCCAAAATTTAAATTCTTTGGAGATTATTTCATATGCAATTATTTTGGGGGTTATTTCATATTTTTTGGGGGATATTTCATTTTGCTAAAAGTGAAATTTTTTTAATATTTGTTAGTTTTTCTGCGTGGCGGCCTGCGGCCGCTCTTAGGGGTTTTCTCCTCCATGGGACGCGGCAGGTGGCTTCGCTGAATAAAGTTTCCCTGCGCGCGTCACACTAGGGAATATAATGAAACGCGTGCAGGAAAACTGTATTCAGCGAAGCCACCTGCCGCGTCCTATGGAGGAGAAAACCCCTAAGATCGGCCACAGGCCGCCACGCAGAAAAGCTGAACAGTGTAACAAAAGAATCAAAAATATGAAAACAAAAAATAAAAAGATTTGGGACATATTTCATTTCTTTGGAGCTTATTTCATTGGGGGTTATTTCATTTCTTCCTTTGGGAGTTATTTCATTACGAAAAACCCCCAAATTTGGGGTGTTATTTCATTTTCACCTTTGGGGAATATTTCATTTCTTTTGGGTATTATTTCATTTTTTTTTGTTGGGACTTATTTCATTTTTTTTTTGGGATTTATTTCATTGGGGGTTATTTCATTTTGTCGTTTGGGTGTTATTTCATGGGGGGTTATTTCGTAGCGCCAAACAAATGGAATTTTAATTTTTATATGGCAACTTAAAGTCGGTGTGGACCTGTTTCATAAGTTTCATATTTGTATTTTTATTATATTTTTGTCAAAACAACTCACAAATTTTGCACAATTTAAAATAAAGAAGATGATGATTATTGAGGGATGCAAAATGCCAATAAATAAGTTCAAAAAGTTTACTTTGTGGTGTGGTTGAGGATCGTTATTTTACAACTTTTTAACAACTGTTTAGCGTGAAGCTTTTCTTTCTTTGGCGGCATTCAGTTTAAAATGCAAACAACAACAACAATAACAAAAAACAAACGTGTGCCCACCTATAAAGTAAATAGTTCGTAGAAATCTTTTTTTTTTCGTTTCTTCGTCTTTTTGTATTTTTGCAAAATATTCATAATCATAATTATGAGTAGCAAATATTGACCCTAGTGACTTAAAAACTAAAAATAAGTAAATAAAATTGTGGGTGGGCCATTGATTTCTACCTAGGTAGAGATATGTACATAGATATACTTTATAGTGATAACAATCAAATAAGTTTTGAATAAATTTTTCAACTTGTGATAATAATGAAATGTCAAAGTGGCATTTGAATTAAAGGACTTATCTAAAGCATTTCACAACAACAGGGAAAGTACTTCAAGCGTAACTATCCAATATAGAAGAAATTCAAACATGAGATAAGAAATCTACCGTCTACACTCACATAACAAATTCGTTTGTGTTAAACGATTTTTTTTTTCCAATCAAATTGATTCGGTTACTGCAACCTCGTAAATTCCAACCAAATTCAGTTGTGACAACATTCTGTTGTCACGATGATGTAGCAACCGAATCAATTCGGTTGGATGAAATTTTCGAATTTTTACTTATGATTATTGGGTAATTTAGGGTATTAAGGAGTTAATTATAATGCCTACAACTTTTTAATTAAAATTATATCGCATGCTTATGTTTTTGCCATCGAATTAGATCAGCCGGCCCATCAGACAATTTTTCTTTTGAGCCATTTTTTCCTGATAAAAAAAGATGCTTACATATACGTCATAGACTTTAAAAATTTTACAATTTTAATTTTTTTTCTTCGATAAAATCGGTATTTAAGAGCATACTTTGTACTTAGAAAATGCTTTTAAAAAAACCGCATGAAGGAATATTTTGCTCCTACATCAACAGATGTATAATTTATAAGATCATTAATAAAATCTTATTTGTGAGCTAGTTTTTAAAAATTAAAGTTTTTCAAATCCTTGCCAGTCTTATAAAATTTAAATAATATTTTGCCGAAAATTATGTTATGCAGTAAATTTCCTAGCGGGTATTTTTTTTTTGGCAAAAAGTGTAAAAAATAACCCTATATTGATCAAGTTTTTGTCCCCAGGCAACTAAGGGTTAATGATTTTTTAAATAACAGTAAAGATAATTATAGTCTTAATAAATTTAAGTGATATTTTCCCAAAATTATATTGACTTTGATGAAAACATTAAAATGTTCTTAAATTTTTCACAAAATAAGCTATTTTTATAAAATGTCCTGGAAAGGAGTCGCTCCAAATACAAAATCATTCTATGATACATCTATTTTTAATTGACATCCTAATGAACGTATAAGAAACTATATGTGGCTGCCTCCATATGCCCAAAGACAAATACATGGACGAATATATTAATTAAATTTTTAATTAAATTTAAATAGAAAAAAATATATTAAAATTCGTAAATAGATTTTATTTATATGATCTATTTGTTTAAAGTTGTAAAAATTACAGTAAGGATTTTGAAAAATGGTGTATCGAATCAGTTTTATGATTTGTCCTTTTAAGGACCGATTCTAGACAACTTCAATTCATAATCTAATTCATAAGGACTCTGATTCGTGTTGTTATTATGTAGCGTATACCTAAATTCCACATAGATTTTTGTATTGCTTTTTTTGATTACTCTTTTTTTTAAATTTCATTAAGTTCAGCAGTGGTTTTTACAAATATACTTTCAAATGGCAGGGTTTGTACTTTTAAATCATGGTTTACGCATTTATTTTATTTTTTTTGTTGCTTTTTGGAAAACTTTAAATTGCCAAATTAGCACTAAAAATGGCACACCAATTCCAAAAATTTCTAAAAATAACAGTTGGTTTAAAATTTTTTGGATAATATTATTAATAAAAACTGTAATGAAAGAATTTACAGTTTAAGTGATAAAGTGCTATCATAGTTAATTAGTATGAACTTAAAATTTTAAATGGTGGTTTTAAATTTAAAGCAAATTAAAAATATTAAAATTACAGTTTTTGCTTGGATTTACTTAACCCTACAGTACTATCCTTATTCAACTTACGCCATTACTATCATTGGGTGTAATCCACCCTTACCTATTAGTATCTGTCATTTATATCAGTTAAATTCATTTATGCAAATAATATTTTTTTTTTCAATAATGAACTCCAAAATACAAAAAAAAACAAATTCAGTTTGGCAATTTATTTATTTTAAATAATATTTTGTTAATGTACATGTCTCTTGAAAAAAAAAAAAACAAAAATTCAGTCTTATGGGTGGATTCCATCCAGACGATAGTACTGCAGGGTTAAAGTTACACGAATTTACAGATCTCATTGCATTTATCACATGACATGTGTTTGCTAGGAATTGAAAAATTTATTTTTCTTGCAATTTAGGCCGTCGCGACGTAAAGAATCACTCTGGATACCTAACTCTGTTTTCAGGCCATTTTTTTTAAAAAAAGAATTAAATTTCACAAAATTTTTTAAAATGATTCTAAAATGTTTTGCGTTGGAAAATTTAAAAATGCCTTTATGGCTCGGATTTGCTGTTTACTAAGGAACTCATTTCACGCAATAAAAAAAATGTACGCCAATTCCTTATAAGTTTGTGGTGTTCATATCCTGTTACTACACTTAGAATACGATGTAGGTAAAGACTACTGCAATTGTAGTTAAAAAAAATTACATTGCAGTAAATATAACCAACTTTGTCATTTGTTTTTACTGTTCAAAAAATTAACCAAAATTGCAAAAAAATGTTTGTTTTTTTAACTACGTACATATATACGTGATACGTAGTAAAAAAACACACATTTATTTGGTTTATTTTTTTTTTTTAATAAAAAAGAACTCCGATATAAAATGAATGTAAAATCGTAATACAGTAATTTTATGTGTTTTGTTTTTTTTAATGAATTTCATATGTAGTTAAAAATTAAATTTCTCCTCAAATGACTGTTTTTTCACTTAAAAATAAATAAACTGTATTATAACTCAAACAACAACAAAAATTTACAGCAGAAGTTCCCTGAGTGTATATTTTTTTAAAGATCCAAATGTTCCAATTATAACCCAATTTGTGGCTTCAAAAGTATTTTAGCTTCAGAACTCTTAAAAATAGTTATATGGTTACATAGCCTGGACATTTTGCTATTGATTTCTACCCCAATGTGTCTCCACATATTCGTGCACTTGCGAGCTACACCCATTTTTCTCATCCAAGATTTGAAAACTTCTGTGGAAAATCTGACAGTTTCATTTATCTTCTATATATATAAAAAGAAGCGTTTGATTGACACTCCATAACTCGAGAACGGCTGCATAAAATAAAAAATGGCTTAATACGTTTTGTAGAACATGCAATGAGGATGGTTTTAAAAAAAAATTGTTTAAAAATATTTTTGTTTGGTCGAGATGTGGTGATTTTTGTGTAGTCATTTTCATATAAATTTTGTGAATGTCACAAATGTTTACTTTGTTACACAGAATTGCTTGGATACGGGTACATTCTTCTTCGAAATATCAATCTACCACGACTTTGTAACGGAACCAGACTTTCAATGAAAATAAAATTTGAAGGCAAAAGAACGTTTGTCGGGTCAGCTAGTAATAAATAAAATAAAACAGTCACCTTCCAAAAACCAAACTTAAAAATGAATTTAAAAAAAAAAAACTTATATTTAATTCAGAACCAAAAGGGGTGTACTAAATGTTGTATGTGTTGAATAGTCGTATCGAAACTAGAGATGGTAGTGAACTATCTTCGAGTGTGCTAACAGAGTGAAATAAACCAACCCAAAAAACCCAAAATCTTCGTCAAATTGAATATTAAATTTTACCATCTCTTTTTTTTACAATACAACATAAAACATTTATAACACTTAGTACACCTTGTGAAAACCCCTTATGTTTTATCCCAAATTTTGTTTTTCTTTATCTGACTAACGTCATATTACTGAATGTCGAGTTAAAATTTAACAAACAGTTAAATTGTAAATTTATATGGGAAACAACACTGACATATTCAGCTTAAGTTCCCGTTAGTAGTTAAAGGGACATTGTGGAAATGAGGCTAAATTATATTGTATACTTTGTCCAAAATAAAATAAAAAAAGCAATTAAAGCTGAATTTCACTATCAAACTCATCACAACATTTCAGTTATGTGGTGAAATTAAACAAAAACGGCGTATAAATGTGAAACACTTTATAAATATTCTTGTTGTTGAAAGAAAAATGTATTTTCTATTCAACAAAAAGAAAGCGAACTAAAATAGAATAATTCCTTCAAAAATTATACACACAGAAAAATTCAGCTATTTGCCAACTGAAATTCGGCTACTACGACTGAAATTCGTTGATTACGAATTTCAGTGGGTTGGTATAACTGAACATTAGTTTTCACAGCAAAGTTCGGTTAATTCAAACTGAATTTTAGTTATAACCCCCAAAATATTTAGAAATCTAATGTAAATATCGATGTACTAACTGAATTAATGAGTTGTTACCATTAAAATATACCTTTCAATTCGTTTGGCACTTTATTTCTCTGTGTGTAGAGTTTTGACCGCCTTCTCTGAAAATATGCGCCGGTTGTTTTTACAAAAGATTGCTAAGATGTTTTCAAGAGCTGCAAAAAATACAATTTTACCCGGAATTTCGCCAGTTAAATAAATCTGCGAATTCTTAAACTAGTTTTTACTTACAATTCATTGTTGTAAATTGCCAGTGACAATTATATTCGAATTTAGCAACACAATTTCATATAAAATCACAGCATTTCTCTTCTCTTTACAACGTTAATTGGTTATTGCTATTCTTTTTATAGTCCCGGTTCACACACGGCAATTTTACTTGCGCAATTCTTGAGTTTATAGAAGAGGGAGGAAAAGAGAATGGAAGGGGGTACAGATTTGCCCGTACTCCAATTCCATTTTGTTTTGTCATCCGCAATTTTCAACACAAACTAAAGAAAACGAACATTTCTGAAACAAACTTTTCCTGTATGAACACAAAAGCAAGTTCAAAGGAGAATTGAAGAAAAATTGCGCAAGTAAAATTGCCGTGTGTGAACCGGGACATATAATCCCGAGGACATTTGAACTGTAGGAAGTTAAATCATCAACCATTATGACAACACTGTTTTGACAAATAATTCAATGAACATGGCATCACACTTTCAAATGTTTCATATCTACAAAATCTTCTTGAATATAAGATATCATTAATTAAATTGTTATTTCAGATGTTTTGTCTGCATAAAAGGTGTAAAAACACAGATAAATGGCAAAACATAAACCCAGAAAAAAATAACCCTCTCTTTTCGAAAACAATATATATACGGGACAAAAAACGATAACTTAACTGATTGATGGCTAACAGATGAAATTTCTTTGTTTCAATAAATTTTGGTAAATTTATTACAAATTGTCTCGCTTTGGAACCTGCGTGACAAACTAACAAACCACCGTACGTACTAATGATATGGCCAACTAGATGGATGGATGGATATAAAAGAAAACTTGATGGAGGGCTTAAAACAAAACTCTAAAATAACCATATAACAAAAGCTATCGAATGGATACTTTTGGATGAGCTTAAGAATATTGATAGGTCTGTATTGTAGTAAATAATGAAGTATGAATGTAGAAGACAAATATTCATAAAATCTTGCAGACATACAAACGAAACGAAACGCTGATGCTGATGATAATGATGACCATGATTCTTCCGGTAAACAGAAGTGTCAGTTGGGCAATAAATAAAAAGATAATTTTCTGGCTGCTTGCTAGCCAACAAATTAGAAATCAAAATTGACCCATACCCAACATTAATGTCTACTCAATATCATTTTTATCTTATGAAAATACAATACCAGCCAACGGAGTATGGTTTTATATCCGTACTGTATAAACAAAACAAGATTTCAGACACCCAAAACGACACACAGTTTTTTGTTTTATGTTTAATAGTCTGTCTGTATGACCGTCCATCTGTCCGTCCGTCCGAGAATTTGGTAAAAAATCTTGAAATGTTCATTCATACTTAAAATTGTCGCTTGATGAGTATTTGAGTAGTAGGTAACGACGCATCTTCTGTTGGTTTCTGGTGACTTTTAACTGTTGCTGGCTGGGATGGCCAATGCTGGTGGACTAACTTCACTGACTGTGTGTATGTGTGTGTGAGTGTGAATGTGTGTTTGTTTTAGTGCTGATAACAAAATTGAAACAATAAACATTTCCTCTTAAAAAACATACAAATCCACTTAGCAGCAGACCACCACCAACCGTTCCATCTACAGCATCTTCTTTTTGTTTTACACTATCAGCCATTCAGGAACAACCAAAAAAAAAAACGCAATCTATAATTTTATAACATCAGAAAACAACTAAAACAACAACAATAACACCAATTTCAATATCGCTAGTAACAGAGATGACACTACCAAAACAGACAACTATTTATGTTCAACAAAACTATGATAAAAAATTATTTGAAATTCTTCATTTTTACTGTCAATTAAATTTTTTACTTTCAATGCAATTAAAAAAGGGACAAACAAGAGACTAATATCGACCGGTCTCGGCTTTTGAGCCATCTCAAAAATTAAGCGGGTAAAAAAATAATAAAAACTTTTTGTTTTCCTACAACTTTCTCCAGAAATAAATAAAAACTAAATCTGAAACATTTTGCATCGCAAACAATTTTCATTTTGAAGGGCACGATTAGAAAAATATCTAAATTAAATTTGATCCTAAATATGGGTTCATATAATTGTATGCGTTTACATCAAATCTGATGCAATTAGATAAATGTCCGGTGCAATTTTATCCGAATTATGCCCCGATAGAATCGTATTAAGTTGTATCAGTTTTGTATCTAATTGTATCAGTTTATATCAAAACTGATACAAATAGATATAATTATATATAAACCAAATATTTTTTTATCCGGATTTTGACCTGATATAATAGCATGTGATTGTATGTGAACTGATACATCTAAATATGATTAGATCCGAGTTTAAGTCTGGAAAGTTGCACTAAATGTTATATTTCTGTATATGATTGGGTGAAAATATACGCAATTTCATACAAATATATCATCATCCCATCATATATGTTAAGTCTATAAAAAATATTAAGAAATCTATTACTTTTTTGCGGTTTTTAAAAAAGTTACGGCATAAATCTCTTTTTAGTATCAATGCAGATTAGGGTGCCCCGAAAGTGTACAGTTTTACGTAATATTGCTCAAACGATGAGTAGTATTCAGTTGATTATGGGAAAAATAAAAAAATAAAAATTCGAGAATACCTGCAGTTCTCTTCTCATATTTTTTCGATTTTTGTGCAAAATAGGTAATGCTGACCATATTTTTGGAAATATATTTATAAAATTTCCATAGAGTAATTTTGGTACACTACATCTTTCAATTTAAAACAAGTATAAATAAAATGACGTGTTTCAAACTAAATGATGCTGTGGTTGACCCAAATTAATCTATGGAAATTTTTCAAATGTATTTCCCATAATATGCTCAGCATTAGCAAACTTTTAAAATCTTCTTAGCAGCTATAAATATGTACCCCAAAAAAATGTTTAATTTTTATCCTAAAACAGCTCAGTAATCCCTATCGCTTGAGTATGCGACGAAATTCGCAACTTTTTTAAATTCGGAACAGGCTAGTATACAGCCATTAAACTTTAAATGCGGCATATATAGTTTAATTCAAAAGAAGATTTACATTTTTCTTATATGAAACGATAAATAACTATAAATAGGTCAATATGACGTTTTATCCAAAATGAATTATATCTTTTATAATATTACACTATATGTTATTATATATAAGTTTGTGTTAAATCTAATTATACATATATTCGTACATAATTAGATTAACCGTATATAATTTTATATGTCATATAAGATTATATATTGGTCAATATGTAATAATATGTGGCGTCGTATTAAAAAATTTAGAGGAAAACATTTTTATATATAAACATACCTAAACATATGTATTTACATATAATAGCATACAATAGCATATATATTTATATAAAATAATTCATGATTATCTGTAAAAGTTTTTAATCTGGAAGATATGACAGATCTACTGTCATATATAATAATACATTCTCATATATAACAAAATATGCAATCGTGACATGTAAGCAATATAATTTAAGATATAATATACTTTAAAAGATATATATACTGTATTATAAAAATAATTTGTATGTGTTATATAAGATAACTATGCTTATGAATAATGCAATTCAAGATATAATTATATATGACATTAAAATGGACAATTTAGTTTGAAATATTTTTTTGTTTTTTTGATGCGAATAAGATATAATTACATATTGTTATATATAATCCCATACATAATTACATATGCCAATTTATTTTTCTTTAAATTTTTTTATATTTTTATTAGAAATATATATAATTAAAGCCCATTAAGTCTCAAAATATCTCATTCCATCCACCAAACATTACTTATCTTTTTGGATCTACTTATATTCAAGTAGATCTAAATTAATTCCACGGGATATTTTAGGATCTGAAATTAGATATTTTTGTAACCTTAAATTTTGAGATAAATTTTGATCTAACTTAGTCCATTTGAGGGATCTAATCGGATATTACTGGATACGCCAATTTTGAGATAAACTTGGATACGAAAATATATCTCTGTATATTAAATGAGATGTGATTTTGTGTGTATTTGAGATCTAACTTTTTTTTTTGATCGGGAAGGTAAAATAACAAAAATCCTGAGACCTCAAGGTTTTTTTTTGGATCAAATCGATTAAATTGCGAATTAACATTTTATATACAATTGTATTTTTAAATTTTTTGCACAGCTTTGTCGCAAATTAATATTGAGTTTCATATCCATAACTTTTGAGCTTTGGATCCAGAAATTCTGAAGTTCTTAGCATCTCTTTTAAAAATCCCTTCGAAAAAGGAAAAAACTTATTTTTTTTCTCAAATAAATATTTGGCAACTCTGTATAACAATTTTGTACAAGTATTTCTATTTGTAATTATTTTATGTAAACTAAATCAAAATCATTTTTGAAATGACTTTAGTTATTATTTATTTGTCGAAACTTGAGTCTAGCAATGATGGCCGTCCATTTAAAGTAGGATACAATTCTCTTATATGCAATCGGAAACGTCATTGTAATAACATTTGACTTATTTATAATGACATCTGTTAGTTCAGTGGCATATAGTTCGTCACAAAATGGGCGGTTATCTTTGATTGCTTTGAGTTTCGACAAATAATGTATGTGTTTATAAAATATGTCAATAAATTATTATTTTTTATTTAATAAAAAGAACAGAGAAATATAATTTAAACGGCATGACATCATACAAATTAATAAGATTATGCCGAATTCTATATATTTCGGGTATGCTGATTTCAATGCCGTACTTAATTTTTCGATCTATGGAACAGTTTTTGCGGAAAATTAAAGTTTCACACATCTTCACACTCTCATAAAAACTTTAAAACTGCATCCAACCGAATTGATTCGGCAACCGAATCAATTTGGTTGGATGAAATTCTGTTGAGACAACCAAATTTATTATATGAGAACATGCTGTTTTTAATATACAATAATTGGCAAATATAATAAATCTAATTCTTTCTGCTGAAATCCAGGGACAAGACCAGTAAACCCGCTGCTACGCGTTTTTTCTCATTTTTTTGGTTTTCGCGAAAATGACAAAATTGTATGTTGAATAAAATATACCTCTTTAAATTTGTTACATACAGAAAACAGATTCATTACGACTATCGAATTTTTCGCCAACCTGATTGTTCAGTTACAGTCAACGATAGTTTTGTTTGTGACAACAGAAATTCGGCTAATACAACAAAATGTCTGTTGGAGCATGAAATATCAATTAACACTGGAATACATTCGATCGCTACAAGCAAATAATTCGGTTATTTCAAACAAATCATTCGGTTGGCAAGAAATTTGGTTGTCACAATGAATCTGTTTTCTCCGTGTACAAAAACTCTTGCCAACTCATTCACATAAAAAAGTATTAAAAGTTCATTCACAATGACGGATAAATTTACGCTAAATATTCCAAAACATGAACAAAAGGACCAAAATCCACTCTGTAAAATTTGGTACTCCAGCATTCTGATTAGAGCTTAAATTTTAAAAATCATAGTTTACTTCAAGGTGACCTTGTTTTAGATATAATTTTCTAAAACTTTCAAATTTAGAATTTTCCCGAATAATATTCGAGCACAGTGTTTGTAGTAAGAATAAAAACAAGCAACCTCCTTTTGGCCTCATCTTCATCATCAGTGCCACCATCTCGGCAATTTTATCAATTTTGAATAAACAATTTTTTTTTTTCTGTTTAATATTAAGAGATACCGAATGGTTGGTTGCTGAGTCTGTTTATTTGTTTGTTTGTTTTTCTTGTTTATTATTGTTGTTGTTTAAATTGTGTTTGTAGACAATTTATTGATGAGTTTATTGCGCATGCGCGTCGCTTGTTTTTACGACTGGCACCCAAACTAACTGACTTTGGCATCACATCACATCACATTTCATTTAATTTTCTTCTTACAACAAAATGCATCAGAAGTATACAATTTTGAATTGGATACTTACAATGGTGTTGTTGTTGTTGTTGTTGTTGGTGTTGCATCGTATCTTGTATCTCTTCATGTTATTATTAAATGTATTATTAACGTTGTCGTTGTCAACATCATCTTGGGTATCATCATCATCATCCTCATCAGCATGCATCTTTTTACATGTATTAACTTTATCATCAACATCATTATGATGATCATTGGTGGCAGAATATACTTTGGTGGTATTGTTACTGCTGCTGCTGCTGCCATTTAATGATGCAATGAAGAGGTTTCTTTGTTTTTTTTTCATTTTGGAGACAATTAAGTTAAATTTCATTTTTATGGTAGTGTGGAACGTTATATGTTTTAAATTATTTTTATCCATGTTTTTGTATTCTATTTCTATGTTGGATTTTAATATTCATTGGTCGCACCTTAATATTATCTAAAGGTTTTTTTATGGTACAATTCCATATTAAAATTGACATAAATCAGTATTGTTTTTTGCGACAGATGAGTACTTAGTTTGACATTTAATTAGTGTAATGAACAAACTTGAAAAGAAGAAAAAATTAACTTTAATACCTCTAAGAAGGAAGAAATTTACCTATGGGCATTTTCATAGAAAGGTCAACCGTGACCGCGCAACTATACAAATTAAACTAGAGTACCGGCCAATGATTCTAAATATTTCGGCCACGCTGATTTTAATGATAGATAGATATTTCAAAACATATTTTTACATAGTTAAACTAAATGCTATAATATATTTGAAATTTTTGAACATACGACAATGACAATAAGTCGTCTGTCTTTGATTGATAACTCTTTGGTTTGGTTGATAACTCTTTTAACATTTTTCAGTAAATTTTTCTAAAATTTACCACAAACAATTTAGGTGAAAAAATAAAAATAACAGTTAAAATATAATAAATTTTACGCATATTCATTTAGGATTAGAGACCTATAAGAAAGGGCACCGATAATGTAGTTAACTAGATTATCCCAGTTTTCATCATTTATACCATTTAAAACATTTATTATCTCGTTTTCATTCAAAAAAGGTTTTCCAAAAAATCTTCTACTCAACACTTTCTTGGACATCTTCCAAGAAAGTGTTGAGTATTTTCATCTTCATTCAAATTACATATTGTGCATAGTCTTGGATTGCTGACATTTGATCCGTTGAGGTACAATAATCCACATCTTGCTTTAAAAATCCACATTATTTTCGATCTACTAAAGTTTTCTTTAAAATATTTGTTTCCACAGTTATGATCTAGCCATTTATAAATTCTTCTAGTATCACTACCAACCGCACGTACCCACATTTTTTGGTGATTGCTTATTTTTATATGATCGACCAGACTTTTAAATAACTCATACCAATTTTCTTTATCAAGATTTACTGAATTCCAGGACAAGCCATAACAATTTACTAGTTCATTCAGATTTTTTACCCAAAAAAAATTTTTTGACAAAACTTTGCGTGACAATATATACGGGAGTCTTTCTTCTTCATATACGAAAAGAATTTTCATGATGTATTCTAGATGAAGTTGTAAAGTATATATGTGGCCATTTTCCATTTCTGTTTCCAACATTATACCATATGTAGGAGAGTTGTCTGATTTTAATGACGTACCCAGTTTTTTTTACTTATGGGCCAGATTTTTCGTAAATTGGCATTAAAGTTTAGCATGTTTTAAAAAGTTGCATATTTTCCTGCAGTTTTTTATACCTAAAATTTTAAAAATCAAATATTTTATCTTAGTGTTTTATGGTAAATCCATTTGGTTAATATATGTGCAGCATTAACAAGTAAATCTATGTTTTTCTCAGTTTTTACTATTTTTGCACTATTTATCATCCAATTTCTCAATCGATCAAAGCAAAAAGAAAAATTTTACCAATTATTTCCAGTAAAAACAGACAAAAAAGAAAAAAAAATGCGTTTCCTGGGAAAATCGCGAAATGTACATAAAAATTATATGACAGCATAGCGAAAAAGGACAACCTATGAGTAGATCTTTTAGCGTAATATGTAAATAGCTTAAAAATGAGTTGTACTAAAATTCAACCCAAAAAGTTTATATTTGCTAAATTTATTTTAACAAACACTTTCATTACAAAATATTTTCTTCACAATGTCTACAAAATATTTACAAATTTTATTTTAAAATCCATAAAAATATATTAACATTTTTAAAATAAAATTTAGTAAGAACTGAAATAATATAGTAAACACCTAGAAAAAATGCGGATTTACTTTTTAATGCTGCACATTTCCATTAATCAACTTTTTGTTGTCATCTGAAAGTTCTGTTTGTTCGGTCTTAGCGCACATCAAACATTTAGAAAAGACTCGAGGTTAAAAACTTGTTGGCAGGTGTAATTGCATTAATTTAATTTCTATGTTATTCATTGTAATTCTCAAAAATATAGTAATCCCATACATTTTATATTATTTTTTAATTTTATAAATAATAAAAAAATAATTTTATATAATTGCTAACATTTACCAAATGTCACATCACGCTATGTAACATCACGTTTCGCACTATGGGTCGTAAAAGAAAATCAAAGAGTTTTATTATTTTAGCAAACTGTAAAACAAACTATTATATCATAACTATTATATCAGAAAGTATTATATCATATCAAAAAAAAGTTTTATCAAAAACTTCCGGCGCAATTGGCAAAATTTTGCATTTTTGTAAAAAACAGAAAAAAACCAATCTCTAATTGATGTTCCAACCCATAATTTTTCGATATTTAAAAACTTCCGGGCTGCCACAGTTTCTAAAATAAAAAAATACGTTTTCGAAATAAGCGTTCACTGCCAAAGATGATCACCAATCAATTAGTCGTTGAAATAAAATCGAAATGATATATGAGAAAGGAATTGTAATGTTAGATTAAAACCTTTAGTTTTAAACTTAATATTTAAAAATGTTCTTACTTTAATTTCTTTGCATTTAAATTTAGTTTAATACCAAAAAAAAACTGTAACCTTGATCTTAATAACAAAAAACTTAAACCTGTCTCAAACGGAATTCTTAAAATTCCAAACAATAAAATTCTTAAAACATTTCGGCCAAAATGAATTGAATTATTTTTTCTGTCCCATATTTTAAAATCGGCACAATCGCCTACGCAACAACCAAAAAATTTGTTTCAACAAATGTAAAACAGTGATAAAATCTTAATTTCGATGAGATGAGATGATATTTCACATACCAAATTTGAGAGGAGACGAACGAGTATGTATCGACTATTGGGAATACCATTTTTGGCGACAAGAAACATGAATAAATCACCAGCAAAAAGCCCCCAAAAAAAGCAGCTAATAAACTAACAAATGTGAATGAATATAATTTATTTGAAACTAATAGGGATAGGAGAAGAACACCGTCAAAAGAGGGGGTAGGGAAGTTCATTTATAAACCTTGTTAGAACTTATCTTTATGGCCATTTTTTATGTAGATTTTTATTTTGTATTTTTGGCAACATGTATAAACACTTTGTTTCAGTCAATATTTTAAATTTCAGATTATCAAAAAAAAAAAAAAAAAACAATTGCTTTGTCAATTTGCTGGTGTTGCTTTTGTTAATACAATAAAATGCAGCTTTAATTAATAGCTGTTGACAGTGTTAAAGACATGTCATCGAAGCAAATTGTTGGTGTTGCTGTTGTTATTGCCGCTTGCTATTGTCGTTGACTTTATTGTTCTTGTTGTTAACTTAAGTAGTATGAAGGCTATTAATGGCAAACATTAACTGATTTTTTTTTTAACATACACAATCGGTGTTTCATTTTTTGTTGTTAGTAATATTTCTGGTTCACTATGGGCTAACTGATAAATAATGCAGTTAAAAAATTACTTTCCAGCTCAGATAAGCTATTAATTTTTCATTATGATGTGAGCAAGATTATTCAAGTTCAAGGTTATTTGTTTTTTGTTAAACAAAAAACCGTGCAATGTTTATTTATTAATCAAAAAAGTTTTCTGTCCGCTCACTTAAAGCTGACTTTATATACTGACAGGTCCTTGCATGTTTCATTTCGCGTCACCGAAAATCATCAGAGAACCAATGTCGAAGGGGTAGCATATTATTTTATTTTTCTTTAAGAATTTTTTTTAATCTAATACTATTCCAATCAAAATTTTATCATAATCTGAAACTGTATTTATGAGGTCCCAAAATCTTAAGAGTTTTTATCAAGGGAATAAACAATTCAAAAAATTAAATTTAAAACATCAAGTGACCTAGTGTAGGTTGAAAGTCTATCTGAGTGTATTACTAACCCTCAAATTTTCGAGATAACGGTATAAGAGTATTTTTTGCAACTGGCGCATTTAAGGATTTGTAACTCAATCATTTGTCCAACCGATTTGGAATTTTAAAAACGGTATTTAAATTACTTGTGGGGGAGTTCTATAACTATGGGAGAAGTTTTCTCACCGAAAAATACAACTCTACCACGTTTAGAAGAGGGTGAGTCACATGATGTCCAATATACTTAGTTGCATGTAAAATAATTCCTTTGTAAAAAATCAATATTATATGACTCCCCTGCTCTAAATTTGGTAGAGTTGCTAGTTTCGATGTGAAAACTTCTAGCATAGCTACAGAACACCCTCACTTGACTTTTTAAATATACACACAGAAAAAAATTTAGCTATTTGCCAACTGAAATTTGACTACTGCGACTCAGATTCGGTTATTACGAATTTCAGACCGTTGGCACAGCTTTACATTAGTTTTCTCAACAAAGTTCGGTTACTTCAACTCAATTTTAGTTGCAACTCCCACAATATTCAGAAATCTAATGTAAACATCGTTGTACTAACTGAATTTGCAAGTTGTTACCATTAATATACACTTTTCAATGTGGTTGGCACTTTATTTCTCTGTGTGTACATATATAGGCTTATGTCAAAAAATTATAAATCCTTTGAAACTTATATTATTTCGCAATAGCCTTCACAATTGTTATATTTTAGAAAAGCTGGTAATACGATTGGACAACACTTTAACTCATAGGAGTTCACAATTTTAGGGTCACAAGTCTATATTTCTAATTGTTTTCGTTACGCAAAGTTGAACATTACAGAAAAATCGTTTGCAACAAGCTCACTTTTTTATATTTTTGCTTGGGGCTTTCATCTTTTAGATTCCATTTGCTAATACAAAAATCTCCCAACACTTGAGAGATAAATAACCTAACACATAAATACATGGTAGTCGAAAATTGAAACAAATTTTTTTTTCAGGTTTACAATTGTTTGTGTTTTTTGTACCGGGCTCTGACTCCCGTTCATGGAATAAAAATTTGAAATAAAAATTTGTTCGTTAATGTTATAATTCTTCACAGTTGGAGGTATATCGCATTTATGTGCCCTTAACAGCTAAAGAGTACGACCGTCTCAAAAGTTGCAAAACATGAGCGTGAAATTTATTCAAAAAGCAGTTTTTTCCAAGGCACTTTCGCTATTTAGATTTAAATAGGACAGTTTGCTGAGTGAACTGAGTTTTTTGTTATTTTACAACACAAAGTTAGAGGTGCAAATAAAAAAATTTAAATCAAAAATTAAATGGACTTGTTGAATATTTTGCAAATATTGAATAATTTGTTTTTGATTTTTTACAGTTATAGCAAACAGATGTTAAAAAAAAAACTATAAATAATAGTGGAAACGCCATATTAATTTTTTTTTAGAAAATGGACTGTGTGGAAAAAGAATTTAATATTTTATCTAAACACGTTTTGCTCTTGCACATCACGACTGTTGCGCTGCTACACAGATGTATCCGGGTTCGATTCCAGGTGACGACAACAAGTTAGAACACTAATATATATGAGTTTTTATATCCCTCATATGAATCACAGCGCCCGCCTCCGGTGTTCCCATAGCACTTAACCCCACCGAAGTAAAATCTCCATCAGGTGTTGAGCAACAACTGTTGTAAGATTTATCATCTCGCACAATTGGAGTAATGCCATGTTTGAAGCCCTTCATATTTCCCCATCTCTCACCTCTCTACTACCCCCTTGCCAAAGAAAGCAACACATTAAAAAAATATATATATATATATATTGACATATATGGTTGCATTAATCATATATGCACATATCTGACATATATGAAATCATATTTGGGCTAATACATTGAAAGTTATCGGTCATATATGGAAATTTATGACACCATATACGATAATATATTCCATATATCGTTCCAAATATGGCACACATATTCATACATGAGTTCAGATAGTATTCCATATATGAATTGAATTTTCTTATTTCAATGTCAGTAGCAAATACATATATAGACACATTTCAAGACCCATATATGAAGACCCATATATGGAGGCCTAGTTTTTTTTTTTAATTTTGCAATTTTTATTACAAATTAAAATCCTATTTGAACGAATTTTTCACAATCTTGTTTTACCAGAGCAGACACTTAAATTAAATTTAAAAAATATGTTTTTTACGTATGAGTTATATTGAATTCATAATTAAAAATAACAATCATACGCCACGAAAACCCCTTTTACATTTTATGTTACAAAAACCTCAAAACTAATTTTATTTCAGATAGTTCCAATTTTCAGTTACAATATTATATGGCTGGCCCATAGTGGACTCGTTAACATTCAGTATATACTCGTATGAATGTGTATTAACAACTTTCGAAACAAATTCACAAG
This sequence comes from Delia radicum, assembly GCA_021234595.1. Lineage (NCBI taxonomy): Eukaryota > Metazoa > Arthropoda > Insecta > Diptera > Anthomyiidae > Delia > Delia radicum. The sequence continues at coordinate 4,343,830 of CM037854.1, read as the reverse complement.
AGATTAGTCAGCATTATTGTTGGTTGATATTTATTAATGATTATGGTTTTATTAACACTTGTTTATGTCATTTTGTGTTGTTGCTGTTGTTGGCCCAGTATTATAGCCTGATATCAAAATTAAAAAAAAAAAAACTACATTAATAATATGGTAAAATTAAGCAGTTAACACCACAAACAGATTATTGCTCTGGCTTAAATTTTTGTGTTTCCAGAGAATAAAAGGGCTTGTTCCGTTTCTCCATTTATTCATTCATTCATCTTGTTCCAATTAAACAAAAGATCTAAAATAAATGTTTTTAGTGTTTTTAACTGTTAAATCTTGTATTTTATTACAATATTTAATTTGTTTTCTTTTGAATCCTTTTTGATACAAGAAAAAAAAAACAATTCTGAAAATGCATTTACTGCATTTTTATTGGATTGAAAATATTTTAAAATTTAACAAGATTTTTTTTTTTTTTTTTTTTTGGAATTTTTTGTATTACTTTTTGCTGACAACAGAAGGTGACACATGCCAATATGTGAAATGAATACAAATCATCTGCAAAGTGAAACATCACATACCATTATGGAAGTTTTTTATTTTTTGGTTCCTCATTTTTTTAGGGTTTGGAATTTTTGCATAAAAATGGTCGCGTGTCATCAACATATTTTTATGTATAATTTTTTTTTTTATTATTAAAACTACAACAACAACATAAAATAAGTTCACTCGGGAACGGGAAAAATGCTAATGGGAATCATATGTAAACGTAAAGATTTCATGTTCATTTACTTTGTTGTTGCTGTTAAACAAACTACAAGATACACCATTTGGCTGCAAAAAGAAAGAAGCAAGCGTACACAAAAAATATATTCACTACAAATTGCAGTCACTTCGAACTATGCATGTGTTTCTTCATGTGTTTTATAGTTGATTGCCTGCTAACAAAATTGTGTTCGATTCCAGATCAACCAATGACTTCACAATATACTCAATGTTTAACAAATTTACTGACAAGCAACATCAAGTTAAAAAAAAAAATAACAAAATAACTTTAAAAAATAACATTTACACTTAGCAAAAGAATTGGATGGTATTTAAAGTTGATCGTAAATATTTAGATCAATTAAAACATAAATTCCATTGTTCACCAGGATACAAACAATACACCAATATTAAAGCGGATTGCAAATACAAAGATGTTTTAATGAAATTTGATACACATGCTGATTAGGGTGTTCTAATAAACCGAAATCCGATTTTGGGAAAGGATGGGTAGGAGTTTTTTCTGTTCTGTTTCTGCTTTGCCGGAAATCGTTTGAAAAAAAAAATTTGTGATTCTTTAAAAAAAATTGACCATACATTAAAAAGTATAGAATTTTTTTTTATTTTATTAATTAATAATCATATAATTACAAATTATATACTATTAACCTAGCCGAGCACTAGCTACTATGGCCTTCGGCGCGTTGTAGCGAAAACAGACCAGTGCCTCTGGTGGGAATCGAACCCACGACCCTCGCACTGATAAGCCAGCACGCTACCAACTAGCCTACCGGGGCGCACTGAATTAAATTATTTTCTAAAAATATATAGAAATAATTATATATAAAACAAAAAAAAATATATATTTCAACTACTTACATCTTACATTTCTGCATGGTGACAATTTGGACTGAAGTTAAATGCCGTAGAAAATTTTAGAAACAAAACAAAAAAATAACAAAACATGACATACATAAATAACATTTTTTCGCAAATAGAGAATGGAAATATAGAAAATTACCTTAGATGTGTTTCCTTCTCTTTCGCTTTAGTCTATCTATCTATAGGTAAATTTTCTTTTGCAATTCTTCCACATTCCAAATAATAAATTACCGCTATAAAAATTTAGTTTACAAACACATTTTATTTTTATTAAATTTAAATATATTATTTTGTCTTTAATTTAGTTAATAATGAATTCCTTTGACAAGACGGAATCAACACAGTATTTGAGTTTACCAGATCAATAATTTATATGAGTACACATTGTTGGCGTCCTTTTCTATGAAAAACAGATACAAAAATCTTCTATGCTTGATTTTTTATGTCTTACAGGAGTTGTACTTTTTAGTATAATTATCCTAGTTTCTACTACATCTTGACATGCCGCGACATCTACTTCATTCTGGGTATATCTTTCAATCTACTTTTCGTACACACTATTAATGTGCTTATTAGCACTATTTTTTTATTTTAGCAAAATAAATTAGTAAAACATCAGTTCAATGCTATTAAGTGCAGAATAAGAATAACTAAAATTTTAGCTGAAAACATAACTTCAAAAAAAATTTGTTGAGAAATATATATACCTGATTTACAAGACGTTTTATTAATTTTATTATATTTGCATTGCATTTAATAAAAATCTGACTTATGCCACTTTAGGAGAAATAAAATTTAAAAATCAAGTACATAATCGCTTTTTTTTCCTATTTTACACGAAGCTTAAGGGGTCAGTATTTATTAAAACGTTCTCACAAATCAAACTTTAAGAGTTGAGAAATTCCAGAAAAAGGTATTTGGTGAAACGACATACTGAGAATGAATTGTGAAGGCTATAAGATTCATTCCAAAAATTTGTAAACGATTTTAACCAATTTTGGAATGGACGTGTTTGGATTTCATTAAAAGTTGGCACTCAGGCACGTGAATTATTAGATTTTGAAAATTTGGTTTAGTTTAAGATAAATAAATCGATGTTTAAAGTTTAATAGTTTTTACAAAAGTGAGAGAAATACTGCATGCTTAAACTGTTCTTACTTAATAAATTATTACCCGATTTTTACAAATCTTATCTTATGAGAGCATGGAAATTCTACTTTTTGACATTTTTAGTATTACTGAAAAATTTGTAAAAATGCTTCACGCATTACATTACTCCTTACTTCACTGATAAATTTGACAATCGATGAGCCTAAAAGTAATGCGTGTACTGGTTACTTATATGGTTACATGGTGGGAAAAAGTAATATGTCTATAAATAGATTTTCATAAAAAAAAAATGCATAACAATTTTTTTACAGATATTTTTTTTAATTAAATAAATAACTTTTTTTTTTGTATTAAATAAATTACGTGGTCATGCTGGGATTCGAACCTGGGATCTCTGGTATTTAACAATTAGTTAGGCGAGAAGTCTACTAACTGAGCTATCGATACATATAATATTTTATTGCTTAAAATTTAAATGAGTTGTTGTGCTTCGTGTTTTCTTTCGTGATATCAAAAATATACACCTTATACTCATGCTTACAAAAAATCACAAAGTAATGTGTCTATAAATAGATTTTCAAAAATATATATTAATAATTACTTTACGTTTATAATTCATGCATTATGTAATTGATGATCAGTAAGTCATTATTTTATATTTTGAAGTAATATAAAATGTAATGAGGTATCATTACAAGGTAAGCCATGAGTGTTCAATTATCGGTAACTCATTACTTCTTGTTGGAAAATAATGATACAGGTAAGGAGTACACATTACAAGGTAATGCATTACTTTATCGCACCCATTACCAAAGTTTTGCTGGGTTGTAAAGTCAACTGTCCGGCAGCTGAACTTTTTCCGATTTGACCTTGCAGTTAAATCGGTGTTTAACTTTATACCAGCAACTACACTCACAATAAATTTTCCATACAAGTTCCATAGTTATCTAAAAAGTAACTTGGTAAAATTATATTTAATTGCATATGTATTGCAATTAAAATAAAATGTATTTTTAACTTTTCTATCAGTTATTCAATAAACAAAATACACAAAACACGGACTTTCGGTGTTAGTTAAAATATTCAGTGAAAACTTACAAACAGTGGTTTATTATATTGAGTATTAAAGTGAAAAAAAAATCTCTTACTTTTACCGATTTTGTCAATTAAATTATTAAGAATTATCCAAAAAAAAAAAAACAATTGTTCTAAACTCATTTTTTATAAAATTTAGTGTTCATATTCAGTAGATTTTAAGAAAACAAATATTATGAGTGAATGTTTCCGATATAAACATTTCTCCATAATGCTCAAAAATACTGAACATTGATCAAATACATTTTCTCGCCATCGGACACTTCTAAATTAACTAAAAGAGTCAAGTACTCAACAGAAATAAGACCAATAAACTTTTCCCTAAAGTTAAGTCTTAAAATTTTTTATTTCCATTTTTTCTCCGTGTATTTTTGTCCACAAAACTTCCTTAAAATTTAAAAAATTCCAAAACATTTTATAAAAAAAAAAAAACAGAATCGAAAAAATTTCAACTTATTCTATAAATACGCGTATACCATCCGTATGCCAAAAGATGTTCCACCAATCAGTCTGTCTATATTTGATGCTATCACACCACGACAATATTTTCACTTTGTTCTGTTTAGATTTTTATATCACAACTTGTCCTTATTCTTGTTTTTTTTGTTGTAGTTCTTGTTGCTGAGAATTAAAGGACGATCAAAAAATAAATACACAGGGCAAACAATGCAAATGTATAACAACAGCAGTTAACAACAACAATTCATGTTGGTCAACAACATTATAACAGCAACAACTACAAGTTGACACAATATATGAGGTATTCCATTCTAACTGAGCAGCTTAAAGAAAGGTCCTCTTTGATACGAATAAAAAATATACGTTTTAAAATTTTTAGAAAAGTTTATTGAAGCAGGCGTGGTAAAATATTGATAAATTTTGCGCTGATTTTTAGTATGTTATTAATACTAATCAGGGACAGGAACTTCATGTATTAAAAAACAGTGTTTAAGACTCCTATAATATGCATGCAAAATTTGAAAATATGCACTAAAAACTTAAAAAATATACACTTGAATTTTTTTTTTTAAATTTATTATTTGCATGTTTTTAAGCAATTTTAATGAAATTTTAATATTTGTATTCTCTGCACATATTTTGCAAAATTAACACAAAATTTGAATTATTTCTAAACTTGTATCTCTTAGTCACAGTTTTCAAATAAAATTTAAGAGAACACTTAGAAGGGCTTGAGCAGCTCGGATCATCATTAGTATATATGCTCGTTAGTGAAATATAAATTAATATTAAAAGTAATTCTTTACGAAAAACTAAGTAAAATTTAATTAAAATATACAAAATAAATAAAAATGTGCAATGAAAATATAATAAAAACATGCATTTATAGCTAAATATTCAAAAATATTAGTGCGATGTCATTTTAACACAAACCACATTTTAACTAAGACCGTGAGTTCAAATCACAGTACGACACCAAAAAATAAAAAGTTTTTCATATAGAGCAAAATTAACAATATAAAATACTTTGTTCAATTGACACATAAATTAACCACTGACGAGTCCCAGGAGGGGGACGAAACTGCGGCAGTCTGGTGTATCCCTTGTGTCCGTAAAATTTTTCAATAAAAATGTTTTCTTCTTCTTCTTCCTGTAAAGAGACTAACTAAAGAGATATTTGGTTTTGTTTACCCTGTTCTCAGACTTAAGGAAAAAAAACATGCATTTGCATGAACTTAAGGTCCCTGATAATAATTCACTGAATTTTAAAAATGTTCTAAGTTTTACAAATTTTATAGAGAATTTGAAAAAAAAACTAAATTTGTTTTTTGAAAAATTCGGAACTAGTTCCAAATGTTTAACGTGATAGTTAATATATAAAAAAGTTAAAATGTTTTTCCATCAGTCCACAACATTTCGCCGCGTAGTTCAGTTTAGTTTTGGATAAAATATTGCTTGAATTATTCATCTCATATATTTCAAAATTTCTTAGTTACAACTACAATGCGTATGATGAATCATAAAACACATCTAATAAAATTCATCATACGCATTGAAGTTCTTACAAACAAATCTTTGAATATTTAATATAGACAATAATTAACAAATTTTCTAAAGGTATAGAAATAATTTGAACTTTATAGACAACGAAAATATGGCTATTTTTAAATGTATAGGAATTGAGTTATCTATTACACTAAAAATTCAGAACTAAAAATTTGTTCCTCAAAAAAAGTTAATAAAAAATTTTGCTGAGTCAGCAAACTTTTGATCAGGAGGGTGCTTGCAAAAACATTGCTAATGTCAGCAAAATCTTTTGCTGAAAATTAGCGAGCTGATTTTTAGCAACAAAACTAATAGATTCAGCAAACAGTTTTGTTAACGCTTAGTTGATTCAAATTTAAAAAATCCTTGCTAAAAGCTAATGAAAGAATTGCTGAATATTAGTAGATTGAAAAACACAACAAATTTGTATAAAAATTACACTTTAGTTAATTTATTTGCTGAAAATCTTAAAAAAAATTTGTTATTCTTTTAAAAATACTTCACAATACGTTACAAATTATAAAAATAAAACATTAACTACACAAATCAATTTAATATCTAAAAATATATAGAAATAATTTTATATAACAAACAAATTATCTTTCAACTTTCCAGAAACGAAACACAAAGAAATAACAATATATGTAATATACAACCCTTTTTTTGCAAAAAGAAAAAGGAAATATACAAAATTACCTAAGATGTGTGTCCTTGTCTTTCGCTTTAGTCGGTCTACCTGAACGTACATTTGCTTGCAATTTGAGCACACTACATTAATAGTCACTATAATAACACGGTGTTACAAATTAGAAAACATTTAATATACTTTTAAAATTACCTAGTGTAGGATGTAAGCCTGGTTGAGTAAATCACTTTACAATTTTCAGAATTTTGAATGCACCCTCAAAATCTGAAGTTATCGATAAAAAAACGATTTTTCAAGACTCTACCGACTAAAATATAGCCATTTTTAACTTTTGCACAGTTTTGGAAAGATGGATAGTTAAACTTTCCAAATATATGTAGATGTTTATACTTTTAAACACATGTTAAATTATTATCTATCTTGCTCAAATCATAAATTATCTAAAATATTTAAAATTTTCAACTTTTTTTTTAATTTTTTAAAATTTGGCGCTCTATGTTTTTCTTATTTTTTCTTGAAATTACGTTTAATAAAAAAAAAGTCATTGTTAAAATCGGTTTAAAATTTAAGTTTTTTTAATCCGCAATTTATATGCATACATTAAATAAACATTGTTGGTGTCCTTTTGTTGTATGAAAAACAGATACAAAAATCTTCCATGGTTGATTTTTGTACATGTCTAACAAGAGTTGTATTTTTCAGTATCATTTTACTCGTCTCTAATACATCTTGACATGCTTCGACATCTACTTCATTCTGCGTATATCTTTCAATATGGTTGTCGTCCACACTTTTAATTTACTTAGCAGCACAATTTTTTTTTTTAAAATAAATTAGTAAAACATTAGTAAAATATTAGTAAAACATTAATTCAAAACAGTTAAGTGCTGAATAAGTATAACTATAATTTTAGCTGAAAACAAAATTTCAGCAAAAAAATTTGTTGAATAATATGATTTACAAGACGCTTTACTAACTTTTCTACTAACTTATATTTTTGAGTGTGCGTATCATAAAGGTTAGTGAATACGAAAAGTTCGACATTGATAAGGTTTATCTTTATTAGATGAACTGTTGATATGGAAAGTGTCATATGTATGTAGTATTAAAAAGCAACAGCTACAAGTTAACAACAGCAAACAGAAAAAGCAACAAGGAGAAATCTTTGTAAAGGAAACAAAAATAACGCAAACTTAAATCCAAGTAGAAGGTGAGCCCGCGCCCATTCATGTCATCGAGCGTAGTAAAACATGCCGTATTCCATTAGCCGCAGTAAAATACGAATTTCTTGTTAGATGCATTCCGACAAGTTGTTTTCTGACACCTTTTTTTTGTATCCAGCAACAACAACAGCCACCTCAGCAATGAGGACTGTGTGATAAATACTTGTAGAGGTCTGCTCTGATCAGGTTTAGGGAAATATCGTACGTACAACAAATATCTTTGTTGTACTCATATGTTGTTGGTTGGTTGGTTGTTTGCTTGTTTGTTTGGTGGTTGTTTAGTGGTTGGTTTAATGTCTACAAACGGCCACAAAATGTATCGCTTAAAAGAAATTAAATTACGCGAATTTAAGGTTGATATGGTGAATCATGCCACCACCACATAATATCATTTTTATTATTGCTAACCAAAGCAACAAAGAAAAAACTTTCAAAGCAAATGAATAAATGCAACATGTTGTGGCATGCATGCAGAGCGAGCCCAGCAGTAGTAGTAGTTTATATTGGACAAGTTCAGTTGGCCAATTCGGTCGCGTATTAATTATTGATTTTGTTGTGGCTTTTGTTGCTGCTTATAAACCAGCAACAAGCCAAGTACATATGCTCGTACATATGTTGCACTCTGTGGCACCTTTATGTTGTTGTTGCACTTAACTACTATTCGTTTTACTTGAAGCTGGCTGAAACGCTTGACCAAATCTTATATAATTTATTTAAATCACACTTTCGATTTAGTGGATTTCGCACCAACGACATCAGCGCCGCACCGCCACAACTAATACCACAGCGGTATTCAATTCTAAAACGATAAAATGTAACTATTTGTCCGACCAACCACTGTGTTGTGGCAACTTATAGTCCATGTTGTTGTCGTCATCCCTATCGTATCAGTGTATAATTTGGATGCATAAATATATGAAAATATATTATTCGAAATCGTACATTAAATATAAGGGAATGTTCGTTAGTGTGTTCTATTTTTAATATATCGTTTAAAGCTGCTGTTGGGGTTACCATTAGTTAAAGCAACAGACTGTTGCATTTATTTAATAATGCTAACTTTTTTGATTGCGGTATACAAACAATATTTTTTTTCTGTTGTGATCGATGTTGAACAATATGGCATATATTAGCGAAGATTTTGAAAATTTAATTTTTCAAATTTATTAGTATTTTTTACGGAATCAATTAGCTGTATTAAAATTGTGAATTAAATGCTATCCGTTTGCAGACATCCGACTTGGAAATTTTTTTAAACTTGACTATTATTCACTTTTTATATTAACGAAAAACTACACTTTATGTACACTCAAAAAAATAAGTTAGTAGAAAAGTTAGTAAAGCATCTTCTAATCAGGTATACTATTTTTCAGCAAATTTTTCGCAAAAATTATGTTTTAAACTAAAATTTTAGTTATACTTATTCATCACTTAACTGTTTTGAACAAATGTCTTACTAATATTTTACTAATGTTTTACTAATTTATTTTGCTAAAAAAATTGTGTTGATTTGCACATCAATAGTGTGAACGACAACCAGACTGAAAGATATACTCAGAATGAATTAGATGTCGCGGCATGTCACGATGTAGTAGTGACGAGGAAAATTATACTAAAAAGTACAACACTAGTAAGACATAATGTAAAAAAATCAACCATGGAAGATTTTTGTATCTGTTTTTCATACATAAAACAAAATTGTGGATTAAAACAACTTAAATTTTGCGTAGTCACCGGCTTGCGAAAGTAATTGTCTATGAATTAAATAAAAGATAAAATAAAATATTTAAAGTTAATAAAGTTTATATATGTATATTAACAATCTTGTGTGGTCAAATTGCAAACAAATATGCAATAGGTAGACAGACTAAAGCGAAAGACAAAGACATACATCTTAGGTAGATTTTTCTGTTTCCTTTTTCGTATTGCAAAAAGGGTTGTATATGTTATATTTTGTAATTTTTTCGTTTCGTTTCTATAATTCTCTGCATTTAGACAATAATTTATGTAAGTAGTTCAAAGATAATTTCGTTTATGTTATATATAATTATTTCTATTGTTTTTAGATATTACATTAATTCATATCGTCAATTTGGGAGTATGAACATTATTATATTTTGTAACGTATTGTAAATTATTTTAAAAATAATCACAAAAATATGATTTGCTAAAATCAATTAACTAAAGTATAATTTTTCTAGAAATTTTTTGAGTTTTTTTCAGTCTACTAATATTCAGCAAAAATTTTATTAATTTTTAGCAAGGGCTTTTTAATTTCTAATCTACTAAGTGCTAGCAAAACATTTGCTGAATCTACTAATGATGAATGAACCAATTTAGCAAACATACCACATTAGCGAACACTTCCGTATATAATTTTTTATGTCCAACGGTTGGGTCGGTCGTTTGCGTTTACTAAAGCGCGTGTCAATCTAAGCAATAATTTAATTGCAATCAACTCTTTGCTTAGTTAGTTGAATTTGAAAGGTGCCAGTAAATTTTATTTAGTCATTTTTAGTCTGTTTCTTAAGTCAATTCATAGTTACAGTACCAACATCCATATGAATGGATATTTTATGAGTCTTCCAGTTAAGGTGAATCTATTAAGTGTGTAGGATACACTATTAAAAATGAATTGGAACTGATGAATTGGTAGTTAAAGTGGATGTTAAATTATTTTAGAATTTTTATTTTTTGATGACAGGGTACAATTTAAAATGTATAAAGAGTTCCCACATACATAAAATATTGTAAAATCATTAAGTTTTACAAATCGCACAGATGTAAAGTGTAAACTTTAATTCATTACCAATTTATTAAACCAATATGATAACGCATGTATGCATTCTCATCATTTTTTTAACATTAACGCACCTAATAATTACAGTTCAGGGAACTAATCCAGAAAATTGTTTGCGGGTATAAAAATAAATTGCACTATCGAAACCAAGTTTCAACATGTGATGTTCTTATGTAGAAAATTTACGAAGATAAGATCTATTCATACACAGGGTTATAGTACTCAAGAAAACAAAAATTTTGATACCCATATTGCCTATATTGTGGATCCATCATGGTCAAATTTCTTCATTATTTTAAGTGCAGGGGAAAAATGACTTTGGGTGTCTTTATTTTTTATTCTTTACAACGTATCCAGAGTTCTTTAAGATATGCGGGTTGGGATACCTCCCTTGTTATATGTTTTTTTATCGATTCTTAAAGTATCTACTCGGATCGGTTTTGGAAAAAATATTAATTTATGGCGGGGTAAGGTTTCAAAGCTTATTCTGTATTTTTTTTAATGAATGGATAACATAACAGCAAAAAATTTCCAAAAAGGTAAGCGGGTTTGTAATCAAGCATTTTGGGCAGAACGCATTCCTTACTCGATTACCTACTCGATTCTTTTAACAGGGCGTGAGACTAAAATAATTGATTCTTTAGAATTGATTATTTTTTTTACCGAAGAACCATTTACTTTATATTTTTAAGAACTACATACATTTTTTAATAAAGAAATAGTTCCATTGTAAAACTACGAAGTAAATAGTTCCCTAGAAAAAATAAGAAGTACTTACATTAAAAAAAAAGAAGTAGTTCCATAAGTAAATTCAACTTTTACTCACACGTGATTCTCCTAGGTCACTCAAATATAACGATCAAAACTCATACGGAAATAAAATCCTAAAAAGTGAAACATCGAATTGTTATGATAACATGGGTTTGTCATAATTTTGGAGCTATAAACCACGAAAATATAAATTTTTCAAAAAAAAAAGAACGATTCAAAAACAAAAATACGACTCACGCACAATCACCATCGAAAATTTTTTTTACACTCAATAACGTCAGTAATTTCAACTTCCACTCACAATTTTCTGCTCACGTGCGCTTCCCTAATTTATACCTAACCACAGTTTAACAAAATTTAGGCAACATGCAAGATCTGTTTTTAGTATTATTTTCCTGCTAATAAAAATTTGTTTGAAAAAATATACGAGATAAATTCTTTAAAATTGTATAACTTTTTTTTCAAAATTAGGAACTACTTCCAATAACGTCCTTTTATTAAGAAAAAGTTTATGATTACTTCTTGAGTACAAAAAGTTATACATATAAGTTAATAACATTGTTATTTTCTTTTAAGTAAATAATTACTTTGTTATTGAGTTCATGCTTTCTGGTTTAAATTTAAAGAATTGATTACAATACTACTTGCTTTTTTGACTTTATCGTTGGAATGAGTTTGGTATTGCAGTTACTAAATTTGGCAATGAGATATGTAAGCAAGTGTGGGCATCACCTTCTTTTTGGAATGTGTAATTTTTTCCTGGGATATCATGAATATTGGGCCAAAATTTCAGTCAAAATTTTTGTTTTCTTGAGTTATTTAACCGTGAGTACAAATAAATCTAATTTTCATGAATTAAAGACAAGTTTCCATACAAAAACTAATGAACTTTTAAACCTACTTTTTAACCCTTAAACGTAGGAATAGGCAGCTAAAAAAGTTCAATAAAATCTTAATTATAAGTATTATTGAAAATATTCAAAAGTGAAAAATTAAAAATTTAAGTGGTTGAAAAAAATAGTTTAAGATAGTTGTATGGTATGCTTAGGGAAAAAGCACCAAGAAGCACAATATATTCCATATTTACACGGTTTGAAAATGGAGTTGCATCAGCCGGGATAAAAAAGAAAGGAAGTCCAAAAAATTAAAATTAAGTCCATTAAATTAAATTAAAGCATCAAATCGTAAGATGGCCAGAAAATTTCGCGTTTCCAAGAACAATTCGCAAAAACTTGAATTGAAAAAACTCCCGACAAGGTACTGTATGCGGCCAAAGCGTAGTTTGAACCAAAAGTACTAATGTGGGCAGCCATTTCGGGTATACTCATCTATACACTCAAAATAAATTATAGTTTAAATGAACTGAAAATATAGTTTAACATAAATAATAAATACGGTCTACTTACTTTTTTTTAAATCGAATTATTTATTTAAAAATATTGTTTAATAGCTAACAAATCTGTAAGAATAAATTAATAGTAAGTTAAAAATAAATGTTCAATTTTTAACTACAGATCGATCAGTAAAAATAAATGTTCGAGTAAGTTATTTGAAATTATTTCAGTTTTTTCTGAGGGTAGTTTCTGAGTTTCTGAGGGAATATTATCGAAGTGGTTAATAACACAGGTCAACAGCAAAAAAAGGCTTGACTAACCACTATATAGATTTGATGCATCATGGCTGCCTAAGTACAAAAATGGTAAAATTTTTCAATTCTATGGATAATTTTTTTTTTAAAAATTTTTTAAGTAAAATTGACAATATTTTGAGACATTTCTCCACTTATGTTGTCATAACTCAAAAACAACTAGTCCGATTTTGTCAAATTAAATTTACAAAAATTAAGGTTTACAATATCTTTAAAGAACGTGTAAAATTTTTTTTAATGCGATCAATAGTTTCAAAGTTATGAAACAAATTGTTAGCAAAAAAAAAAAAAAAATGCTAAAAAAAAAAAAAAAATGAAAAACAAAAATCTGGAAAAAATCGAAAACTGCAAAAAATATTACTTTTTATTTTTTTGTAGTAAAGCTACATATCATGCGAATTAAACTAGATATGGATCATAAAAATCGATGCATGCTTTACATTTTTATTTACAATTAATTGAAGGTATCGCATATTTACAAGCACTGTAGAAAATTGTACCTACTATATAATGAAAATGCAGAACATAAAAACTCAGGTGCATTTTACGACACGCATTTTGGCAAAACCCCTTTGGGAAAAACCTCTATGACATTTTATGATTCTAATAATTAAAAAAAAATAAGTAATAAACAAAAGATTGTTTAATTTTTACGATTGCGGTAGGATAGTAATAAAACGCTCATAAATGTGCGTGTACGCTGAAGTGCTCTTATTTTCCGTTAGCTACCTGTAACGGATGATTTTTTTTTTTATAAAAGTCCTTAATGTTTTTAGGATTCTTGGGAATAATAAAAAATTTGCAGCACACACAAACTGTATCCACACAAAGGGTTATCCCAAATTATAGTATCAGTATTTATAAGATCTCCTTGACCCTTTTTATTTCATTCAAGAAGTGTTTGCGATAACGCAAACATCATTTAATACCTACACAAAAATTAGAGTCATACAGCTTAGAAGTTAAAAACAATTTTCAAATATTAATAAAAATGAGCCAGAAAGCCAGAACATTTTTATGTAAAAACGATCCAGATTTATTTTGTTATGTGTGCGGCCAATATATCACCGGGAAAAAACGGAAGTGCTTCTTAACTTCATTGCAAAAGTCATATCAAGATTGCTATAATATCTATCCGCACAATTTGAACCAGCATTGGACACCGAGTACTATATGCATTCCATGTCGATTGAATTTATCTATGAAGTCTTCTAACGTAAAGTAAGTATAAATTAATAGATTTGGAATATTTTATAATTACAATATTTCTTAATTAAAATTTGAATTCTTCATATTCCTGATTTCAATTTTTTTTTTTCATTTTACAGACGACACTTGGAAATTTTGAAGCCTATGCTATGGAGAGAAACAGCGAACCACGCATCCGAGTGTTATTTTTGTTTAAGTACAAAAAGCGGTTTTGGAAAACATATGCGATGGTCTTACCCCACGAGGTCTGCTGATGGGTTTACACTTGCTCACAAATTCGCAAATTGGTGAACGATACTGAATTTGGCAGTTCAATGTCAGAAATTGAGAAGAATGCATCGGATTCGTTTGTATGGGTTATTCAAAATTTCTTAGGAAATAACAAGGGTGATGATTACGTTGCGCACGTTGAAGAGATGTTAACTCACTTCCAGAATCTTGGATGCAACATGAGCATCAAAGTACACCACCTGCACAGTCACTTAGATCGTTTTCTTGAAAATCTAGGAGACTTGAGTGAAGAACAGGCCGAACGATTCCACCAAGATATCCGGACAATGGAGGAACGATACCAGGGTCGCTGGGATGCACACATGATGGCTGATTTTTGCTGTAGTATTCAGAGTAACACTTCGTTATTCAACAATAGTAGAAAATCGACTAAAAGAAAATTTCAGAGTTTGTAGTTTATAATACATATTTATTTATTTATTTTCTTGTTTTATTTATTATAATAAATGTGAATAATAAAATATAAATTTTCTACTATTTAATTTATTTATTTATTTACATTTAAGCTCATCCAACACAAATGTCTTTCCGAAGAATAGAATCAGTATATTCTAGGTAGGGTTTTGCCAAAAAATACACGAATGTTACTATGTAATGCATTTTTGATGTGAAAATTTGTACATAGCATGGGGAAAATGTTTTCAAAATTCAATCAATCGAAAGAAGAACATTAACTACTCAATTTTATGTATATCAGACAAAAAACTAAAATTTGGTGAAAATGAGCGAATTCACTTAATTGTGAATAAATTCGAAAAAAATCAATCGATTTTTATAATCGATATCTCATTTTGTTCCTATTACATGTGGCTTTGCGATAAAGCAATAAATCTGAACGAGTTTTGCCGTTTTCGATTTTTTATGATTTTTTTAAAACAAAAAAATTTGCTATTTTCACGTAAAAAAAATATTTTTTCCCTCAATTTTTTATTATAACTCCGAAACTACTGAGCCGATTGAAACGCAATATATTAACGGATTAAAGGCTATGTAAATTTCAGTTTTTCTAAATTTATTTGAATAATATCGGACTAATTTTTTTTTAGTTATCTTTAATTATGTGGAGAAACGTCTAAAAAAATTTATAATTTTACTTAAAAATTTTTAAAAAAAAAAACCTCTCCATAGAATTTCAAAATTGAACCATATTTGTACTACTGGGACCACAATACATCAAAATTGTATAGTGGTTTTCAAAGCCCCTAAAATTTTTTCAAAATTGTTGCTTTGTGTAATTAAACAACTACATAAGTTTCAAGTTAATTTTACAAAGTTCTAGTAAAATGTTTACAAATTTTTTGTAAAATATATACAAACCTAGTAACAAACTTTTTAAAAAAATTCACATATTTCACAAAAAATTTGTAAAACTAACCTGAAACTTATGTAGTTGTAATATTACTAACCCCTTCGATAATATTCCCCCATTTGTATTAACCATTTCGTTAATATACCCCCTGTTGTATTTCAATTTCTTGTATTTTGAATTAAAATAAACCACTTTAATAAAAATCAGACAGAAATTTTTGGAATATTTTGCTTGAAATAAAAATTAAAATTTATAATAACTGTAACGGAAACAAATAAATTACAATATTCCGTTTTTGTGGTTAAATTTGTATGAAACTTTAAATAAATGAAAATAATAATTTTTTTTTTTCAATTCATTTTATTTGCAATCCATTTTATATATAAAAATAATAAGCAAATTTTATGATTATTTAAAACTAACTTAAGATATTGAGATCCAATGAGCTCAATATAAAAAAAAAAGAATTACAAAGTAGTATTGCTGATATATACAGGTTTATACATATTTACATTTTTCTATTTTCTAAAGGGCAGGTCAAGTACATGAAACCTTTTTAGTCTACGTATTTCATCGCTATCATTCAATAAATTTATAGCCAATATATTTGAATGATTGCTTAGCCTGTTGAGGTGTCGTTCACTGAATTTGATGATCTCTTCTTTGACTTTCGAAATTCTAAGATCGTTGTGAATGTTATCGTTTGTTGCAAACCAAGGCGCATTTGTTATTAGTCTTAATGTTTTTGATTGGTATCTTTGTAAGATTTCAATATTCGAGTTGCTGGTAGTGCCCCAAAGCTGAACACCATATGTCCAAATAGGTTTAAGAATAGTCTTATACAAGATAACCTTGTTGTCTAAGCTTAGTTCCGATTTTGGTCCAAGTAGCCAATACATTTTTCTGGTTTTGATGTTTAAATGATTACGTTTTTTAACTATGTGTCCCTTCCATGTTAGCCTTCTATCTAAATAGAGCCCTAAGTACTTAACACAGTTACTTTTTGGAATAGATGTGTCGTTCAAGTAAAGTTGCGGGCAATCATGCCTTCTTAACGAAAAAGTAACTTGTACTGACTTCTCTGTATTTACCTTGATGTTCCATTTTTGTAACCAATTTAGAATTTGATATAATTCATTTTGAACCAATTCAGATGCTTTAATTCGTGACTCATGAGAAACAAGTAAAGCTGTGTCGTCTGCGTAAGTTGCAATAGTAAGACCATCTATAATAGGCATATCTGATGTGAAAATTGTGTATAGAACTGGACTCAGAACACTGCCTTGTGGGATGCCAGATTTTATTTCACCAAAATCAGAGTTTTCATCATTAATATTAACATAGAAATGTCTGTCATTAAGATACGATTTTATTAATAAGAAAAATGGTGCAGGAATAAGCTTTTTCAGTTTATATAAAAGTCCAATGTGCCACACTCTGTCAAAGGCTTGTTGGATATCCAAAAATAATGCTGAACAATATAATTTTCTCTCTAGTGCGTTAGTTATAACGTCGACAATCCGATGACATTGTTCAGGGGTACCATGTTTGTGTCTGAACCCAAACTGATATTCAGGAATTATATTTTGTTTTTCCAAGATAGGAAGTAATCTTTTAGAAATAGTCTCTCGAAGATTTTCGAAAAGGTGGATAACAGACTAATTGGTCTATAAGATGAAACTGAATTTTCCGGCTTATTAGGTTTTAATATCATAATAATTTCTGCATATTTCCACTATGAGGGATAGTGATTTAATCTTAAAATGGAATTAAAAATTGTCGTAAGAAATATAATACCTTTCCTAGGCAAAGATTTAGTGTTGTTAAGTTTATTAACTGCACTCTGAACTTCAGAGGGAGTAATATGCTTGATAGGAAGATCCATTTGGCAAGGTATGTCAAGGAAATGCAATATCTCATCTCTATCAGATTGTGTGTTTAAAGTAAATGGGTTAAAAGTATCTTCCAAATATTCTTTAAATGCATTGGCTTTGCTTTGATCAGATTTACACCAATCTCCATTAACATCTTTTACTGGTATGTTTCTTTTAGGCGGACGTTTAAGATATTTTGTTACCTTCCAAAGACTATGATCATCATTTCTTGTTACATCCAGTTGTCTTAAGAACTTTTTGACTGAAGAAAATAATAAATGAAACTAAAAAAATCGGTAAATGGTAGTAAACTATTTTGAGCATATGTATAAAATAGTTGAAATAAATATTTATTTGAAAAACAAAAGCTTGTTCCTTTATTTTTAACTCAATTGAAATTTTTTTTTTTTTTTAAATCACAAACAGTAAACTACATAATATTCTGAGTGTACATACGGGAATCAAAAGCTATGGCTGTAAACGCGGATGTTTACATTAATAAATGTTTACAAAAACTAGAAAATTCTATCAGAGACATAGACACTATAAAGACGACATATTATTTATTTTGGGCAGATTGTGCCAAAAAGACATTAGAAATGGCTTAATGCAAAAACCATACTTTTTGCACCGAAATACGCAAATCCTCCAAACGTCCCAAAAGCACGTACAATTGAGAACTTTTGGGATCTTTTATGCCAAAAAGTGTATGAAAATGGATGGGAAGCCAAATGCACTGAAGATTTAAAGAAAATAATTTAAAGCGGGAACTCGCGATAACGACGTCGAACACACCCAATAAATGTTAATCACACGAAACATGTCGTATTTTCATATTTTATTTAAATTAGTTCCGGGTTTAATAAAAAACCACAACATATTCTGTTTTATTGTCCATAATTTACATTAATGAGGTCACTTTGACAGCAGAAATATCAAATTCAATCATGAAAATCTCCAAACCCAAAAAAATCTCAAATTCAATATTCATTCATAAAATTAAACAAACAAAAAGATCTTTTGCATAAGAGAAGATAAATACAAAAAACACAAAATTAGAAATCACTGACATTTAAAAGTAGATTTTTTATAATACAAAAGAAAGACCAGTAAATAATGTCGATCATAATTTACGCAAATCTCTTAAACATGTATTTATACACAACAAAATGTTATAAAAGTTACCAAAAATAGTCTATTATGTCTTGTATTGTATTCGGTCAGAAACACTAAAAAAAAAACTGAATGAATTACCGACTGACAGACATACAGACAGACAGTCAGACAGACTGGTTATGGAGATTAGGTTGGATGAGGCTTAAAAGCTGAAAAATAAATTATATTCATCCATACGATAGCCAAATGAATGTGTGAAATATAGATCATTTGTATGTGCCATATGCGTGAGTGTTTTGTGTGACAACTAGGGTTTCCAAATTCACAACTTTTTTAACTCGGGAAATTTTTTCAAACATTCTCGGGATTTCCAAAAATGTATTTTTCTTAGGAAAAACGAAATGTATAATTAAATTTAAAGATCATTGTTAATTCAGGAATATGTTTTAAATATTTATTTTACTTAAAACAACTATAAATATTGTTTTTTTCAAAACTTTTAAAAAATTATTTTTTACATACTCGTATTAGAATAAAATATTTTCTCGACATATTCTTTATGTATGTATTTATCATCTTCCTTAAAAACTACTCCTTAGGCTATTCTGTTAGATATGCATTAGGCGGAGGTCACCGCGATTACGGAGTGCATTAAGGAGGTGAATATCATGGGCTTGACCGGTGATATTGTGATTTTCACGGATAGCCAAGCGGCCATCCGGGCTTCATCTACGGACTCTGTGGGATCAATGACGATACTCAGGTGTACTCTGCACGGGGACGCATTGAGATCATATGGGTGCCGGGACACTGTGGTAAAGCGGGGAACGAAGTGGCTAATGATTTGGCTAGGGGAGGATCTTCCCTGGAATTAGTCACTTTGGGGAACGCTAAACCCTTTCGACACCATGCATAGGACTATCTGGGAAAATGCGTGTGTTGGCAGGACTACGAATATTCTCTGGGGCAACCCGGACAAGGACAAGACGAGGGAAATTCTGAATCTCAGTAGGAAGGAACTGAGTCTTTTGATGGAAATCCTCTCGGAACATTCGACACTTAGGGCCCATCTCCACCGTATTGGTAGGGCGGACTCGGAAGTGTGCAGGGCCTGTGGGGAGGACGAGGAGACCTTGGAACACTATCTCTGTGAATGCCCGGCATTTGCCGGGATCCGGGTCGAAATACTATCCAGTGACACAATATCCACATTGGGGGATCTTAAGGGCATGGGATGGAAGAAGTTGAGGAGTTTCGTTAGTGCGACGATGTTCCTGGGGTAGTAAGGTGACATAGAACCGATTGTTTAGAGCGCACAACAAGCCGACATTCTGGCTTAAGTGTAAGACCTCAGGGACTTGAGTCGGATTAGGGAAGTATTTTCCCTTCTCCGAATCCTATTTTCGACCTAACCTAACCGAAGATATGCATTTTCACAAATTTATAATATAACTTATAGTATTAGAAGTAAAAATGGGGTGTTCACTAGGGTGTCCCATAAAAAAAAATGTTGTATTATCACTCAAATGATGTGCATATTGAAGAGCTGAATGCGGAATATATAAAAAAAACAATATTTTAGAGGGTACGTTTAGGTACCAAACAGAACAAAAATTGGTTGAATTCGGTCAAAACCATTAACGTTTATTTGATAGGACGTTTTTTCATTAAAACTTATCCATAATCGATTAATAAAGCAAAAATACTGTACTGACAAAAAAAAAGAAGAAGGAAAAGGATATGAACTGAAAAACAATCCTATTATACAATTATTAGTATTTTCAATCAACTTTTCAAATAATTGTGTACGGTAAAAGCAAACATTTAGTTAATGATAATAGTGATAATCTATTAAATTTATTGAAAAATAGTCAATAAGCCTAAAATGTAACTGCAAATAAGGATTTTCCATTTAAATATGCAGTTAAATTAGGGTTTCAGTAGAACCAATCGAATGGTTTAATGTATTATTTATAGAAGCAACTAATAATTGGTATTGGTAAAGCCCCATTTACATAATCACTAGGGTTTTTCTTTTCCCGAGATTTCTAATTTCCCGGGAATCCGGAATACGTTTTTGAATTTCCGGTATCCCGGAAATTCTCGCTCAATAAGAATATAATTAAAGTTTCTTTTTAATTGACAAAGTTTTCTTAGAAATGATTCATTATAGATCCAAGCAAAATTACAGAAAAATCGCATTATCTCCATGTTTATTGGTAGATTTTTACTTTTATTTAAAATATTACAATAGTACACCTTTCCTTAATTATATTTGATAATAGAGCAATTCCATATGAAAACGATCAAAATTGGCAAATTTTTGGACGACCCCTCTCCGATTTTAAAATAAATAGTCTCAATCGATTGCCCAGCAAAAAATAATGTACCTACATATATTTTTTTTTTTTTTATAGTGACTGGTTTAGTGGTGGTGTGCACCACTGTCATGTGACAAAATTGAAGAATTCTTCATAAGGGACCTCATTGAAAGTTGTTGGAAAGGTATTGAATCAGGCTTTAATTGAAAAATAAAATTTTCCTAATTTTTCTCAGAAATTTACCTTTTTTCCCATGAAAATTAAATTTTCCCATGAAAATTAAATTTTCCCATGAAAATTAAATTTTCCGATTTTCCACAGAAGCTCCTAAATTTTCCGGCTAATTTTATTTTTTTTGGATTCCTCATAATTTTTGCTTTAAGAATCAGCAATAAAAAAATGGGCCCCGACTCCTTGTTTTGGACAGGAGAAGAGCATTTAAGAGACCACCTTGTTCTCATTGTTTTTATATTTTTTATAATTGAATTATTTTTAATTATTTAACAAGAAAAATTAGGAAAATTTTATTTTTCAATTAAAGCCTGATTCAATACCTTTCCAACGAGCTATCACTCGTTGCGATCGCTTTAGTACTTTCAACTTTCAATGAGGTCCCTTATGAAGAATTCTTCAATTTTGTCACATGACAGTGGTGCACACCACCACTAAACCAGTCACTATAAAAAAAAAAAAAAATATGTAGGTACATTATTTTTTGCTGGGCAATCGATTGAGACTATTTATTTTAAAATCGGAGAGGGGTCGTCCAAAAGGTGATCGCTTTCATATGGAATTGCTCAATACTATTATTAGTTTTTTTCATGAAAACTCATTTATACACTGACTTTTTGCGTAGCTTCAATGAACAATTTCATTATATCCAAGAAATTTTATTAATGTTAAGAAATTTTTCATAAACTTTTTTTCATAAAATTTCATAGTTTCATAAAAAAAAAATCTTTCGATTTCATAAATTATCTCTTCATAACTCTAACGAAAATTTTATTTTGAGCTATGGAATTATTTCAAAGACTTAATTTTTTATTTTTTCATAATATTTCATAATTTTATTAATTTTAAAACATTTCAAACTTTAGTTTTAACTAATAATTCTCATATTTTATAAAGTACTTTATTATTTCAATGTAACCTTTTATTAATTATGGACATCTAGGAATTTCTTTAAAAAAAACATATGAAGCTGTTCATTGGCTTAGTTTCAATTTATTTTACAAAACATTCATGAAGAACTTGTAAAATTAAAAATTTTATGAAACTATTTCATAAATTCTATAATCGCTTCATTTTCGGAATAATTCAATAGTTTTATGAAGATTTTCAGTAATTCTACAAACATTTCATAAACATTTCATAGCATAAAGTTTCTTGGAGGAGAGAGTTTTTTATTTATCAAGTCCTCTATAATAATTGTAGTATTTTAAAATTTGAGGATTTTTGAGGATTTTTTTTTCTGAAAAAATTTCCTCACAATCCCATAGAAAAACATCGTTAGCGTTGTGTGGAAATTTTGGGAAAAATTTCCCTGAAAGCTATGGGATATAAGAAAAATTTTAGAAGTTTAAAATGTTAATTCTAGAAAGAATCGATTACCCTACTCTACGGCCAAAAAAAAAACAGGCTTTGAAACACAACCTATGTACGCTGAATCCAAATCTACCAAAAAAAAATTTTACCATTTACTGTTTTTAAAATATCGCGATTTTTATATGTACATCATTCACCTCATTTTTTCGTAAACTTTGAATAATTTTTTCGAAATTTTATTTTAAAATCATGAAATTTTTTTTAAGAATATAAATCTACACAAAATTATCTTTAATTTGAGTATAATCATGTCGGCGTTTGTATCAGGATATTTGTCCTTTTTTTTTGTTTTATTTTTTGCATGTTAAAAAATTTTGAAATTGTATCATTGTACATAAACTAGACATTCCAATGAACAATTTTTTGTATTAGAATTGCAAATCCATTGAAAAACTCCTAAAATATTTAGAAAAGAACTTATAATTTTAACTGATTTTACACATGCATAAAATACCAAAGTAAAAAAAATTCTTTCATATAAAAATATATTATTAACATTACTATTGTAGAATTTGCTAATTTTTGCAGAGCCTGTCTTTGTAATTTATATTTTCTAATATTTTCTAACTGTGAGTCTAAATCAGAAAAATATCTTAAAATTGGGACATCAAATTTATACGTATAAAAATAAACATGCACAATTTTCAACTTCCTTGCGATACCGGTAAAATTAAAATTTTGAAAAATTAATCAAAATATATAAACAAATGGGGTAAATAATATAAATATAAAAACGTATATTCCAAAAACTGGAAAAGAGAAAAAAAATGTTGACAGATTCGGATTCAGCGAACCTAAGTGTATTAAAAAATATATATTTCAAAGAGAGGTTCTGCAAAAAGTTGAAATTTGTAGAGACGTGTGTTGAATTTGCACCACATTTGACAAATATTTGTGAAATGTGAACATTTTTACGATTTTCTTAGTGTTTTTTTTTTAATTCTGGGAATCCCAAATCGGGAAGTGAAAAACCCTAGTGACAACTATTATGTATTTGAACACCAACAATATTTCGTTGTTGTTTCTGTGTTGTTCGATCAAAAGAAACTTATTAATTTGAAGGTGTTTTTATTTAAATTGATTTTACTCATTGTAGTCATTTCCGCGCAATGCAGTCTAGAGAAGAGCGCTATGAGGTGAGGAAGCTTTTCTGATGCTAGCAAGCACATCCCAAAGCAGTTAATCATGTGTAGGAGCCGTGTGAACAAATAAAACCTATAAAACAAAATGCACTAGATGTCAGAATTTAAACTGAAATGTTTATGAGAAAAAGATGCTAAGTTGCCGACAATAAAAAAATACTAACAGACAAACGAACGGACAAACGAACGGACGGACAGACAGAAGGACAGTCAATATATACCCAAGCAGAAACATACAATCGGCACATTATTGGCAAAGCGTCGTCGTCGGTCGGTTATACGTTGGCAGAACATGGGATAAACAATATTGTCCTGTTACCCGATTAATAACAGTGGCCAACCGTTGGTTTGTTCGAACTTGCCACCGTTGGCATAACGTTGGTAATTCAAAACATTGTGTGCTGTTAAAATAGCTGAAATTAAATGAATTTTGAGAAATATGTATAATAAAACACATTTAAAAAGCTGCAATGCAGTTCGGTCTTTGTCTTATACTTCAAATTTAAATGTGTGAAATATAAAAAAATGCCACTAATTGGTTCTAATATTGGTAACAACAATATTGGCAAAGAATTTTGCAGGTGGTTCTGGTGGCTTTGCAAACAAACTAGTGTTTTCCTAGTACAATATTAGTTGTACCTTGGGTAATTTTTAACACGTTGAATTTTACAAAAATAGCAGTGGTTTGCCAGTACTTTTTTTTTTTTTTTGATACGGTTGGCAATTTCTACCTGGGTAAGTAAAGAATCAGCATATAACACCAGACGAAGACCATGAGTAATTGTGGGTACAAAGTGTTGAATGTGAAGATAAATGAGTTGTTGTATTAATGTTGTTGACACCGACGACAATAGTGTTGCGGTGTTTATTTGTTGCTGTTGTTATTGTGTTGCTGTTTTGTTGCAATTCAATGTTATTATCAAATAAAAGATGATCTCCCAGTCACATTCATTCAAACATCTAATAGGATTTTGTATGGTTGTGACAAATGGTTTCTTTTTGTGTGCTTTTCTTCCACCAACT
This sequence comes from Delia radicum, assembly GCA_021234595.1. Lineage (NCBI taxonomy): Eukaryota > Metazoa > Arthropoda > Insecta > Diptera > Anthomyiidae > Delia > Delia radicum. The sequence goes on along the minus strand of CM037854.1, from coordinate 4,319,011 downwards.
CTTTTGTATCCGTATCCCTTTCAGTATTATGGCGGTGAACAAGCAACCAACAACAGCAACACTTAAGTGTATTTGTATTTACGTGCATAACCAACTCATGCTCCTTTTGTTAAATTTGGTTATGGAATCATTTAAACTATAATTTGTCATATTAATTGTTGTGTAAATATTTTGTATACATAAATGTCATGTCATTTGAAATTTATATTATGAAATACTAAAAGTATCTCATTCTTTATTTTAATACAACATTTATTTATTTAGGTAGCGAAAATTTAAACAATTTCAATTCAGAAACTTATTTGCTTAAAATACTGATCTAAAGAAATGAATTGCTGTTGCTTCTTCAATCTAGCAGATTCTGGAACTAATTCCTACCCAGATACATTTGCCAACAATTCTATACTGTTATTTATAAAATGTTGGATGACATCGCTTCTTTTTAACCCATTAGTGCATGAAACTCAAGATTTTAAAAAAAAAATTATATATGATAGAGAATGCAACAAAAAATATGCCAATTTAGTAAATAACCAATTTTTATAAATGATCAATTAAAAAATAATTATTTTTTTTGAAAAAGTATTTTTATTTACAACACAGTATAGACTATACATGAGACTAATCAATTGATGATTTCATTTCAATTTCATTGATATAAATTGTAATGAAATTCTTTTCATTAGCATTTTTTTAATTAATGGTAATGAATTTTATTGATTTGATTTCATTGAGCAATGGCAATAATTTTAAATTTCATTGCGATTAGTAATAAATCAATTGAATGAAGCAAATTGCAATTGACAGAATACAAATATGCTAGGAAAAGATTACCATAGACTAATTTTTTATGAAAAAACTACAGGGTGGCTCAATTATTTGTGTACACAAATACGTACGTGAAAATACCAATTTGGAACAAAGGTCCAAAATGGAACGATATTTAATGAAACGGGGAATGAGTGGAATCTGAACACTTAACACATGTGTGTTGCCGGAGACAGGCGCGCTTGTTAAGGTTTGTAAACATTTTGTCCGTTTTGCGATATCTCATTTAGTTTTTGAGATACCAGCCATTTTACAAAATGGAGATATTTCAAAATGGCCAAGATCTCAGAAACTAATCGGGATAGAGCAAACGGACAAAATTTTTGTTCCACTGGAGTATTAATATACTCTTATAATATAAATAGGCTAGGTCCGAGAGAGATCCCGATTGATAAATTTTTATAAAACAGCTACAGGGTGATTTTATTTTTTATTACTTATTTACGTGATAATACAAACATAAACATATGTTATCGGATAATAGGAAGCTAGTTCCTCTTTCCATTTCGTTTCCCGCATTCAGTGTTACAATTTACTCTCCTATTTTTTTTTTTTTGTACACAAATGCCTTTTGTGCTCAATTGTAATTAGTTTTTTTTAGCCATTAGTGTGATTTCATTAGCATTAGTACGACTAATGCCACACAATTTCTAGTGTCCGACCGAACAGTTCGGCCAGAAAATGATTTTGGTCTGTATTCGGTATTTTAAAGCATTATGGACAAATTTGGCGGATGGAAAAATGTTTATTGGGCTGATTAGATGCTATTTTGAGTGTCAAATTGGAAGAAAAGTCTGTAGTTAAGCAATGAATTTACTGTTCGGCCTCAGAAAGTTCGGCCAAATTGAAAATAGTTTGGCAGCCGAACTTTTAACTTTATAGCTAAACTTCGTCTTTTCTCTTAAATTTTATACACAAAATCGAATTAAGTCGGCTCAACAAACATGTTTCCAATACCAAAATTTGTCATCATTACCTCAAGATATCAAAAAAACGACAAAATATAGTTTTTTTGGCCGAACTGTTCGGTCGGACACTAACAATATCATTGCAATTAAATGGTAATGAAATTTTTTTACTAATGAAAAAATACCAAGTATGTTATAGACTATAAATTATTAAATCTCTTTTTGTAGAGAGCCAACGGATTACGATTTTCTATTTGGCGTATTTTTTTTATTATCATGTAAATTTTTCTTTTGTTTTGAATTTATTAGATCTTTATTCATTTAAAGTAAATATTTCATTATAATATTGTTGCCTCTGGGCCTTAAAGGCATTGTAGAGGCGAGTTGGTAATACAAATATTACAAACATAAGATGTGTATATTATTTAAACTAATTAAAAAAATAAATAAAAAATAATAATAATATATGCATATATCTTTACTATATATTAATTCAACATTTCCATTCGCTATACTAAGATCTCTTCTATATGTAGAGGTAAATAATCTTTAACGTTTTTTTAAAAATTGAAATTCTGTCTGTGTTTTTAAAATTTGGAGGCAAATTATTGAACTCACGACTACCCATATATTCTATCCTTTGTTTCGTTGTTTCCAACCTACACCAAGCAACTGATAAATTCATATTGTTTCGTGTATTGGACGAAGACTGGTTTCTCGAAAAACTTATAGTGTGATGACCAATATTGTGAAGACATTTGAAAACATAAATTAATAACTGCAACTTATAAATTCCGTGAATAGGTAGAACATTTTTAAAGATTTCTATATAATAACACCGTAGAAGAGGTTATTGGAAGGTTAGCTACAACTTTTAACGCTTTATTTTGCATTCTTTGTAACGCTTTGAGCTCATTACATTTTTTATATTCATACGATATAGCCAAGTAATTGAAATGGCTTTGACTTAAAGCACTATAAAGTAATAATTTCGTACTTTTATCAAATTTATTTTTAAATTTATAAAGTAAACCTACACCGTGAGAAGTTTTTGTCTTTAAATTACGAATATGCTGACTCCAAGATAGGAACTAACTTCCTGAACCTCATTACCATCCACAAATACGCTAAAGTGACTGCGACCACCATGCTTTTAATTATTTTCTTTAATTCCTAAGTGCATTTGGCTTCCCAACCATTTGCATACACTTTTTGGCATAAAAGACCCCAAAAGTCCTCAATTGTACGTGCTTTTGGGACGTTTGGAGGATTTGAGTATTTCGGTACAAAAACTATGTTTTTTGCATTAAGCCATTTCTAATGTCTTTTTGGCATAATGACAGCTTGCTAAATCTGGCCAATATAATATGTCGTCTTTAGAGTGTCTATCTCTGTTAAATTTGTTTAGTTTTACTAAACATTTATTAATGTAAATATCTGCGTTTGCAGCCATAGCTTTCGAATACTGTATGTAAAGTTGTGATAAACCTTTTGCCGAAATAGCTGCCACACTAGTACTTCGCTTTGGACAAATACTGTACCTTGTCAGAAGTTGTTTTCAAGTCATCAGAATAAAATCCAGAATTAATACTTCCGTTGTTCCAAGCAAAAGGAGAGTATTTTTCGTAATCCACCATTATTTGAACATTTTTTCATGAAGATTTTTCTCAGTTGTCTGCTTTTTGTTGGTATTTCTGCAAATTGGGTTTTAATGTATTTGGGTACAGTCGCGTTCATTTGGGGAAAGTTTTTGCAAATTGTTTTTAGAGAAAAACGTTTATTCTTCTTCTTAACCTCAACATTTCTAAAACAATTTATTTTTGATCGCGGTTTTGATGCCACTCCATTTTCAAACCGTTTGAATATGGAACATATTGTGATATGTGGTAATTGTTCCTTAAGGAAATAATGTAACACTTCGTTTTTAGGATACCGTCCCAGCATGTCACAGACATTTGAATTTTTTAACTTTTGAATATTTTCAATAATGATTATAATATACGATTTTTTTTGGTATACATACAATTTGAAAAAAAAAAATGCACTAATTTATATTTCAATTTTGTCCATTTACTTAGTTGGCATAGGCTAGTTTAGCGTCTTCATATGTTTTTATATTAAGGTATTTTATCAAAGGATAACGATTAGATTACATATATGGGCTTATGACAAACATTTTAAAATTGTTTGAAACTGATATTATTTTTTAAAAACTTACGCAATTTTTCTCTTTTAGAATAGTTATATGTTAGAAGTACAAAATTGAATGGTCATATGTCTATATTTACAATTGTTAACGTTGCCCAAAGTTAAAAAATCTAAAGAAAAATCGTTTGAATCGTTTTCTTTTAAATATTTTTATTGAGAGTAATTTGAAAAAATGATGACAATTGAAAGACATTAAATATTTTTTATATTTATTACAAATTCTCTGAAATAATAAAAAAAAAATCCCGCAAAATCCTGCACAATATTACCGGAATTACGGGATTGGAAAAAAAGCGGGACAAAACCCCTAATTACAGTATGATATTATACAGGGTGGGCCAACTTCGACTGAATGATTAGAAATATTTATAACTTTTTTATTTTTACAGTTTTTTATTTTTTTTAAACGAAAGTATAACTTATAAAATTTAACTAAATATGAAAAATAATATCAAGTAAATGGGGTCCCTTTTCGTGTTGGCATTTAATGGCTCTTTTTTGTTGGCGTAAACCCGTTGCTTCCAGAAACCCCACAAAAAATCAGGTTCCATCAAATCTGGGGAACGCGTTGGCCACTCAAAGTCAGCATTTATTTAAATTGTGATGACCGAATCAAAAAGTTCTCGTAGAATCGCCATTGTGTCGCTCGCGGTATGAACTGTAGCTCCATCTTGAGAACTACCGGACGTAAAAAATGTTCCAGCATGGTCCAATACATCGCCCCGGAGTTGGTTTCTGGTTCAACAGCTTTATTTTCGAAAAATGATGGACCGATAATTCTACACCAAAACGTTCATCTTATAGATTGTAATTGTCGCTGATGCCCTGCTCTAGGATTTTAGGTACAACAAATTCGGCAGCCCTGTTTATTAACATATCCATTTAAATCAAAATTTGCTTCATCAAATGCTATAAGATATAATTATATAATAAGCCATATGTGACACAAGATTAGAGTTTTAGATATGATTATATATGGTCCAACATCATAAATATTTTCCATGCGCATAATATATAATTGTGAACAGTTTATATTTTTCGTCGCAGTTTTTATTAAAAATAATATATTGTATGTCATGGGATTTAGATAATTCCAATTTAATCTCAAATTATCTTATTCGATATACTAAAAATTATTTATCTTTTTGGATCTAATTAGATCCCACTGGATCTAAATTGATTCCATGCGATATTTTAGGATCTATCAAGATCTTAAATTACATATTATTGGATCTCCCAATTTTCGGATCAATTTTGATATAATTTAATCCAGTATTAGATTTGAGGAATCTAATAGGATATTACTGGATACCCCAATTTTGAGATAAACTTGGATAAGAATAAATATCGATCTATATCAAATGAGATCTGATTTTGTATTTGCGACATAACTTTTTTTATCGGGATAATACAAAACATTTTTTTTATGCTATTTTTATATTTTTGGTGGTGTAATATATATTCTGAAATGTGATAAATACAATATAAATATAAATTTATGTATGTTTAATTAAATCCAAACAAAAACTGTAATTTGAACATTTTTTACTTGCTTTAAACTTAATTTTTCAGCCGTTAAAGATAAATGATTAACACGGATGAATGATTAACACGGATTCTCCATGCTTTAACATCGCCTAACTGATACACAAAAGTTTATAAATGTAATAAAAATAAATTTTACATATTTTGTCTCAAAGTGTCGAAAATTTTTAATATTTCTCATATATCTCCAAAGTTTGATTGAAAAATGTTCAGCGGATCTATGATGTGCCCTTAATTAGTTGAGTAAATATTATAATGTACTTGAATGTTATTAATAATTTTAAACCTAATTAGGCCTAAATAAAATCAAAAAAAGTTTAATCGACATCTGTTACTATAAATGATTTCTATTTTTATATAAATTTATTTTCACCGCCTTGTCCTCATATCTCAAAAATACCCTTTTTACATAAATAAGTTACAAAGTTGACGTTATTCATAACCCAACGCCATCAATTTTCCTTTCATTGCTGACAAAGTTATTGAAATTATCGCAACAGAATCATGCTGAATTATGAGACTGCAACGAATGAACAAACCTCGAACAACAACATATGATAATTCTTTTGGAATAGCAGAAGCAGAGGCAACAATCAAGCTAAAACTATATTTATGTATACTACATAACCTTAAAAATTATAACCAGATATTGCATATCGATGGTCATAAGTTGAGAACTCGAAACTAATAATTAAATTTCAACTGGAGGAAAAAATGCTAAACGTTATTAGCATCATAATGAAGTCATTTGATATTCTTGTTTTAATCGGTAATTTTATCAGTTCGATATGTTAAATCAACTTATGACCATCGACATTTATGTAGACAATTTTCAAATGTACATAAACTTATACGTCTGAAATGTACTTTGTCGTTGTTTTTAATACAGTGTCAATTGTCGAAGTACAATACAGTCAGTCAGTCAGCCATCAGTGATTGTTCAGTTGCTCGTATTCCGACTTACTCTTGTGGAAATGTTTCCACAATGATAATTGAATTTGGCATGTGACTAATCTGAAAATAGACCAATAACTATAACATACGATTAGGTAAAGGCAGTGAACATGAACAACGAAACAAACATACCAAATCGCCAATAAGTTGGAAGTTATTATTGTTGCTGTTGTTGCTAATCCAACCTATTAATTCTTGAATTGCTAACAGCTTTGGTGACATGTAACTAAAGATTCAAAATTTACGCTTATTTCCATTGTAAATGTTTATGATGTTAAAAAGTGTCCAGATGGAGGAAGTAGTTTTTTGTTTCTCATTTTTGAAAGTGTTTGCTAAGGTATTTCAACACTATTAAGCTTTTGGAACTGGAGTTTCTTAATGGAAATGACCTCTTCACTTTCCTAATTCTGTTTCCTGTGTTAACAGGATTAGGAAAGAGGTGATGTATATATCCTTTAGGCTTTTACATCCACCACCGGTGCCCATTTTGTTTCGAAGCAAGTCCAAAACAAATTGGCCTAGGTTTACATCGAATGTACAGATCTATCTTGCACACCACCTGTTTTTTTTTTTTGGGTCAATTTCAAAAAAAGGGGTAAATCATGCCTTTTTTGAGAGAGAAAATCGACCTCGTCCTTTATGATTAAGACTATTGAGCGCTTTGTTGGTCCGAAAGTGAAGGATCTCTATCTACACGAGAAGTATACCATATTGAATGGTTTTCGAATTTATACTCTCGCCATTCTTATTAATATAAAGGTGGTTTTAATAATGTCCAATACGCTTATTCCAACTGGCTCGGGAACATGCTTGAAAATTTGTTAAATTACTGCGAGGTAGGTGGTATGCAAATTAGGGACAGTGTAAGTTGGGCACTTCACAAGTGGGCATATTTTCACCTCTTACGTGGGTCTTCAGCTTACACAGCATTTTAACTGGAATGTGGTATGCAAATTAGGGACAGTGTACGTTGGGCACTTCACAAGTGGGTATATTTTCACCTCTTTCGTGGGTCTTCAGCATACACAGCATTTTAACCGGAAACTCTGTTTCCTTGGTGGTTACGTCGATGGCGCGGCGAAAATGATTGAATATGTTATATTGCTTGGAATGAAATCTTTAATTTTTTTAAATCAAATTTCGGCTAAACCAAAAGATAAATGTTGGTTTAACCAACTTACAGCAAATATTCACTGACCCCTTTAATAAAGCAAACTTCTTATCTGGTATGTTTGCAAGAAATTCATTTTTGCCGGTGGACGATCAACCACTCCCCTAACTCTCAAGAGTGTCGTGTACTATGCCTATGATATTCTTCCGAGCTCGAGGGGTTAAATGGGTTCTTGCAGACCTGAACGTAAATAAATCGCCGTATCCGGATGTATACCAGCACTGGTCCACAGTGCCCTACGATGCTTGCTTGTGTATTGGCTAAACTTTTCAGCGTTTTGTACCGTGTTGTAGTTTTCCCTTTATGCTGGAAGGTTGCGAATGTCCAGCCCTAAAAAGAGTGAGGCTAATAGCCCTGAAAATCACCAAACAATCGCAATATGCTCTGCGCTCTCGAAGGTGATGGAGAGCATGGTTAATTACCATTTTGTGAATTATCTAGAGTCTAATTCACTTCTTAGCGATCGACAGTATGGTTTTCGTAGAAGTCGTTCTACGGGTGCCCTGTTAGCGCTCCTCTCAGAGCGTTGGAGTTGGTCCATACACCGTTTTAGTGAGAGCAACGTGGTTGCTCTAGATATTTCTAAGGCGTTCGATCGTGTGTGGGACGGGATACTTGTATCAAAGTCTTTTGCTCTTAGTGTCGGTAATGACTTTGCTCGCACTATACGTGTTGTTGTAAATGGGATCTCATCCTACAAGTTTTAGCTTAATTCAGGGCTACCACAGGGTTCCGTCCTTTCTCCTCTATTTCCTCTTTTTCTTAATGACCTTCTTGCGTTGGGGCAGATTGGGTTGGGGTCAAGAAGTGGATTACGAATGGCACACTTAATCAGGACCATCCCACAATCTCGGAATGGGGTCGTGCGAATATGGTCGACTGTAACGCATGCAAGACCCTTTGTTATATGCTAACCCATAGGCAGGTGGGTGCGTGGTAAACTACACCGCAACAACAGTGTGAATTGACACATAAATTGCACCTTTCGAGGATGGGAAAGGTTAACTGCAGGGTTTGTGGTACTTTGGATATGATGATGAGATTCTGGAACACTTCCTTTACTTCTGTCCGGCCTTTACGGGGGTAAGGGCGTGTAATTGAGAAAACATATGGGCTACTTAAGGGACACTGAATTCTCTAGGTAAATCGGAGTGTAGGTGCCTTACTGCAAGAGTGCACAACATGTTCTGGCAAAAGTGTGATCATGATGATCACCCTTAAAAAATTACGAAAATTAAGATATATTTTTTTTGGCTTTTTGACCAAACATTTTTTTGCAACATCGGTTTCTCTGAAACCCAATTTTTAATTATATTTGAGAAACATGACTGCCTAATACGCACATTTCGTAAGACAGATTTTCTTCTGAAAATTAGATTTTTGCACACATTACAAATATGTTTCGTGGAAAAACGACATATTAGCTAAAAAAAAAACTAAGGATTATTCATCTAACGTTTGGAAATGTTTGAATATTTCTTCTTATAAAATGCTTTGCTGTATATTAAAACTATTTGTAGTAATTTCAAATAAATTAATTGTTCTAAGTCTGAGATGTTATAAATTTTAAATCTAATTCAGTCAAATCGATAATAACGATTTAAATTATTAACTAAAAAAGACACCAGAAGACTATAATTTTTAGTAACACCAATCACAAATTACTTGATATCTTTTTACACCAATCCATCTTTAAACACTCAGGTGTTCTTTCTAAGTGTTGCATGTCTATCACAGCAATGAGACAAAACTTTTTTCTATTTCTCAATTCCAAAGAATCAATCACAGGTTGTTTCTTTTTTTCTGTTAATTCTTTAAACTGCAACTGTGGCTTTACAGCACTGTTCAATCATTATTATTGTTATTATCTTAATTTTGAGGCTAAACAACAAAAGCTTTATCGAAATTATCCTCCTTTTAGAAAAAAAAATAAGAAAAAATCATAAAAACCAAAAATGATTTAATAACTTTGCCATGGTGTTGGCTTTCTGAATGGGTAGATGAATGGATGGCTGAGTTAGTTCGTATCTGCCACACAACGACGGTGGCGGCGTCGGTGCAACATTAATAAATTTAAAAACAACAAATTGTAACATTTTACTGTAAAAATTAAACGCGGTCCGCCCACCATTTGTGTAGTTGGCCACAGAAAATACCCAAACAACAGCAACACAAAACAACTCTAAGCTGACTGACTCAAACATATGTTGTTGCTACAAATGACTTTTGGATTCCCGAGTGTGTGTGTTAAGCGAGCATTTTTTCATTCACAGTCACATGGGTCCACTAATCACTACACTGCGTTGCAAAACTATAATTACACATTAATTTCACAAAATTTTGTAAGTTAAACAAAAAGTAGAAGAGTTTAACCAGCATATGTAAAACCAATGGAAAACTAATAATATTTAACAAAAAAAAAAAACAAAACATTTATTTTTTATTTTACTATTTAAAAGGGAATAACAAAATCAATTAGTGGGGGGATTCATATAACGTTTCGTATTTGGTGTATAAGTACACAAAGCGTGTTTACAGTTACGCAAATTAACAAATGTTCCTTCGCTTCTTTTCAAATTTCGCGTTTATTTCTTTCGAAAAATGTTCCTATATTTATAAAATAAAATATTTTATTATAAATAGTCAATACTACTTTTTTTAAGTTTTGTATAAATGTTTCAAACTTTCAAATAAAAATACAAAACAAATTGTATAATACATTTTCCAGGGTTGGTAAAACATTTATGACATTAATGTTATAAAAATATGATGTTTACAATATATACGACATTGCATGAATCCGGCTAGTGCTTCATAACTAAATATACACTTAACTTAATATACCAAAATTTACAAAAATTAAGAAAAACATTTTAAAGCAGCAGTTTTAATAATGCGTGAGATCTCTTTTTTTGAATCAACTCAAAAATTAGATCAGACCCACTGTCTACTAGATTTATTCGAAGTTCTTTCGTTACAGATCTCCACGCATCAATAACTGCTTCTTTTAGATGAAAAACGCTTTGATATTGACGGATTTCTGCGTAAACTCAACTTGTTAATAATCCCCAAATATTCTCAGTGGGGTTTTGATCCGGAGAACATGCGGGCATTCCAATACTCTTATATTTTCTGATGATAGCCATTCCATCGTTTAACGGCTTATATGTCTTGTTGGGAAATTAATTATTCTTCGTTGATTTTTTAATAAATGGCACCAATTTTTCTTCTAATACTTTAATGTACTCAGAAGAATTCATTCTAGAGATTGGAAATGCCAAATCCACCATACCGTCGGAAGAAAAAGCGTCCCAAACCATTAAGGATCCTCCTCCAAAATTTTTTTTGAGAAATATCGTGTTTCCTTACGTAGGTCTCTCCAATAGCTGTTAAAATCATCTGTATCATCAAGATTGAACTTTTTCTCAACAAAAAAAAATCATCTTTAAAAGAAATTTGTGTACTACCAATAACAGCGATTATTAACTTATCTTTCTGCGGTTGGTTCGTAAATTTAATTTAGCGAATTCAAGTCGAGCAGTTTTGTAGCGAAGTAATAACTTTGGCACAGACATCAGCCTTTGGAGAGTAATTCTCTGGGAATATTTTAAGAGTCCACTTATGGTTGATTTGGACACATTTACCTCACATTCATCGTTTATCTGATTGACACTCTTCATTATTTTACGCCGGTCCCGATCAAAAACCTTTTATTTTATTTGATTATTTGTAACAACCAAATGTGAACGGTTTATTTTTCTTGCAATTTCCCGAAAACTCAAGCCACTTTTTAAAGTGATCTTTTTCAAAATCACTTAGATATGAACCACGCAAAATTTTATTGCAAATTGATTAAAATTGCTTAAAAAACACAAAATAATTCTCAGATTTTTCTTTATTCTTTTTTGTTTGCCGTTATGAAATACTAACAAAATATTAGTACAAAATTTTTCTCTTAAAGCCATTAAGTAATCTCTTAAATTTTACACAGTAAAGCCCCAGTTATGACACTCTTAAAAACAGTTACAAGTTTCAAAAAAATGTGTAATACTAGAAAAAAAGCAAATATCATTTGTAATTATAGTTATGCAACGCAGTGTATACTGACAGTATATCTAAATGATGTAAATGTATCATATGAATTTTACATTTTACATTACATGAATAGTTAGATGGATGAATGGTTTATTTGTTGCCAGTATTTGAGTATTTGAATGTTTAAAGTGATAACTATTCTACTCTTTTTTTCGTGACTGATGTTTATTTGGAATCTTAACTTTTTTTCGAAAATATTCACACGCCTCTTCATTGGTATTTTATCCGTAATAAAAACAACAAAGTATATCACACCAAGGAGAAGGGAATCTGAATTGAGGCTTAGGTTTTTTTTATAAATTCGTATATGGCTGAGTTGCTGTCTGTAGAGATGGATGGATAGATGGAGGATGGGATTAGCTTGTATGTATTTTATACTGGGATCACTTATAAAATCATAAACTGTATAAACGGGCAAGAACCACATAATACGCCCAATTAGGCTGATGCTTCTGATATGAAGTAAACATTGAATTTTTAAAGTATTTCAAGACGATACATTTGTTTTATTATTGCGTTTGTAACACCTTAAAGTGCATTTTATAAAATGTATCAAAAAAGATTGTACAAATAGTCAAAAATTCACCTACGACAACAAAAAAAGCACCGTAATTTGTGCCTGCAGAATTTTCAAAAAAGTTAAGAATCGTATTCTGCTAAAAGATTTTAGCTAATTAAAAAGTTAAAAAGTTCAACTAACTAGACTGTTAAATTTATTGACAACATTGTGTCAATACTGTAATACTAGTTTTCATAAAATTTTAAATTTACTAACTGTATGTACCCGGCCTTGCCCGAGACTTAAATTCCTTAAAAAAAAAAACACGTAGTAGAAACAAATTTTTGTTGGATACCTTAAGACTTTTAAAAGATACTGATTTTACTATTATGATTCCGTATTTTAATTATTACGCAAACCCAGAAGCCCATGCGACAGCCCGCTGCCGATGCTCCCGACGCGACCGCTCAATACCCGACCGCCGCCACCACAAACGTTGCGATTTGTCATGTATTTAAAATTCTAAAGTATTAAGGCAGAAACATAATTGGCTTAAGTGACTTAAGTATGTTGTTGGTAAGAAACGAAAACTTAAATTTTTGAATATTTTAGTAATTGTATTTCCATATTCCTGTTTACACGCAGAATTAAGTTTTTAATTTCTTTTAAGTTCTAATAGTGTATATGACTGTTTGTAATTTTCTAATGATTTCTGTCAAATTTGTTCAAAATTTGTACAATAAGCCGAAAAGACAAATATGCTTTTTGGCTTTTTTGCATTTTTTGCATTTTTTACTTACTTCTTACTCATATTTGATTTTTCCATTTTTACTCATACATATTTTATTTTTTTTTTTTTTCTATTTATTGATTTTTAATGTTTGGACTTATTTTTTATTTTATTAATTAATAATCATATAATTACAAATTATATCCTATTATCCTAACCGAGCACTAGCTACTGTGGCTTTCGGCACGTTGTAGCGAAAAAAAGACCAGTGCCTCTGGTGGGAATCGAACCCCCGACCCCCGCACTGATAAGCTAGCACGCTACCAACTAGACTACCGGGGCGGGGCGCACAATTTTTTTGGACTTAAAAATAGCTTTTTCTTAAGTTTTTTTTTAGAAATAGCTTCTTCAGACATTGTTTGCTTGAAATGCTTTTTTAATTTTTTTTAGTTTTACTTTCAGAAAGTTTAATTTTTTACCTTTTTTTTAGTTTTGTTATTTTTTTTTACTTTTTCCATTTTTCTATTTATTCGTCTTCTCTGGCTATGAGTAAAAAACAAAATAACTTGAAGATTTCTTTTTAAAATTCGATCTTTTTAAAATTTATGCGAATCTGGTGATAACAAAAATTTGTTTAGAGAACATCTAAATTGGACTCTTTAAATTTCATAAGTTCCCAAATTAAAATGACATCTGTTGAAAATTAACGTTATATATTTGCAAAAAACAATAGTACAACATATTTTAATATATTTAAAAACAAATGGCCTTTAAATGGGCCTGGTAGCTGATAAGTATTTAGTGACCTCGCTCTTATAAAAAATTATAAGTGCTAATTTTAGCGAAATCTGTAGGAAAATAAAGCCAAAGTTTTTATGAAATACATTGAAAATTGAAAGTGTGTATAGACTGGCAACTACGGCTATTTTTGGAATCGTGAAGACATTAGCTTTCATTTGATACCCATATTGTAGTACGTAGGTGGGCCGGGTCGTTTTTCGACTGCCACGCCCATAAGGGGCGTGAGCCCCCTTATTCATTATGATTTTCGCACTCCTGGGGTCATTTAAGGGGGCGTGGCATTTTTTTTTTTTTTCCAGGGGTGTCCCCCATAAACTGAAATTTTGCCGAAAAAAGTATTGAAAATGTGCATACTTTTTTCAAATCTAGAGGGTCCAAGTTAAAAAAAGAATTGCATCGGTTGAAAAAAAAAATTATTATGCAATATAAAAGTAGAGGTATAGAGATGCAAGCATCTGTTTATCAACCGCTTATCCGCCGTCGCCAGCTTATATTTATTTTGAAAGCCGAAATTTAGACAGATACGAAACTTTATTCGTATACGAATAAAAATAGGCGGTGCAAATAGTTGAAAATTCAGCTACGACCATAGAAAAAGTACCTGAATTTGCACCAGCAGAATTTTGAGTTAATTTGATAATCATAGTCTGCTAAATTTAGGTGACCTAAATTTTCATTTTACAGTTGTAGTTTACTAAAAATTTAGCTAAATCAACAGAAAATTTCTGCTTAAAAAAGGAATTTTCCGATCTGACCAGAGGAAAGTCCATATTTATAAATGGTTATTAAAGACTACTTCATTGGTACGAAGTAACACTTCTTGGTACATTTTGGTCTATATCGTTTAATTTAGGAGATATAGCATATTTTATGATTATAAAATAAAAATTATGAGAAAAGAACGCTATCTACAAGTAAGACTGATAGCGGAAATACAATTTTTTTTTAACAATTGTGGAACAATTTGTAAATTTAAAAATCATATATCATATATATAAATATTTAATTGGAAAATTGGATCAAGTGCAGCTGAAATGTGCTCTTGTGGTAAAATGAGATAACTAATAACTTTTGCTAAATAACTAATTTAAACCATAAAAAGAGAAAACAAATAAGTTTAACTGATTTGGAAACCGTTTAACAAACTTTTGTACTTACTATTAGTGTATTTTTTTCCTGTTATAAAGAGTACAACGAACAGTTTGGCCAAAAAATGTTTTGAACCATCATTGACAAAATTTGGTAATACACAGAAATTTTTCTACGATCCAAATACCAAAAAAGGCTGTTACAACAAAAATTAAATTTTACTATTTGTTTTTTTTAGGACAGCAGCCCGTTTAACTAGTTTTAGTCAAACGTGTCTGTGATTATTAGTAAAGCAAAAGAAGTAGGAAAAATTAGTAAACGTCACTAAAACTTAGTAAAGTTTTAGTAAACCTTTAATGGAAAGATATTTGCCAAAATCTGCCAATTTGTTAGTGTTTTTTTTTTTTATTGAAATTTAATGTTATTATCCCTTGGCATTTTTATTTATATATGCGGTTCTAAAAATGGGCTCACGCCCATAGGGGGCGTGAGCCCCCTTATTCATTATGATTTTCGTACTCCTGGGAACATTCTGAAGGGGATGGCATATTCAGATTTTTTCTCTAGGGGTGTCCCCCATAAACTGAAATTCAGCCCTTTTTTCTATACCAACATTTTTGTACTTGACCACTAATAGCGAAATTATTTCTGATTTCACTTTGACATGTGATAGCGAAGGCAAAACTAACGAACAATCTCGTGTTTAGATTAGAAAAGGAGGGGTAAAAAATGTGAATTTGCTTCTATGGAAACATTTTAAATTTTTTGTACATAAAGTTAGATTAGGTACTCAAAAGAACAGTTTGGATCCATTTATTTATATTTCGGAACCATTTATATTATTGAAAATATAGGCGAAAATAGCGCTCAGGGAAAAGTCGGCTATAACTCAAAATTAAAATTATTAAACAATAAGACACAACATCTTCCTCTAATAGACGTGTATTTCTTCGCAATTGGTACACACAGAAAAGAATTTAGTTAAAAGTTTTCACTAACTAGGCTGTTAAAAGCTTTGGAAATACTAAATTTAATAAGAATTTATCTAAATCAACAGAATTCTTAAGCTAAATCAAAAGAAAATTTTTGCTAATATGGTTTCTCCGGATCTGACCAGAGCCAGGTCCTTATTTATTTTTTTTTTTGTCTATTTGGATTTTTGTTCCATTTTGATATAGTCTATTTCATGATTATATATATAAAAAATTATGAGAAAAAACGCCATATACGAGGGCGGATCAATAAGTCCGTGACTTTTTGAATGAAACACGGTTTTTTTTTTGCAACAAAAAGATTTATTTTTCAACATAATCTCCTTTTAGCTCAATATCACACTTAGTCCAACATTTCTCCAATTTTTGTATCCTTTCCAAAAAATAGGATTTTTCGAGGTCCATAAAATAGGCATTTGTTTGATCAATAATTTCATCGTTGGAGCTAAATCTCTTTCCACTGAGAAATTTCTTTAGGTTTGGAAATAGAAAATAGTCATTGGGGGATAAATCCGGAGAATATGGTGGATGAGGTAACAATTCGTAGCCCAATTCATTGAATTTTGCCATTGAGACTGCACACGTGTATTTTTAAAAAAATCCATGAGGTTGTATGTTTTAAACAGCTGTTAAACGCAAAGTAAATGACGGAACTTGCTCAAAATTTGACAGTAGTCTATTAACAGGTGGTTCTTGATGGAGCAGTGTTATATTTCATATAACTACGAATGAAGTTCGAAAAGTCAAGAACTTATTGATCCGCCCTCGTACGAGTGAGGATGAAAGAGGAAACATAAAGAAATATATTTTTAAAACAATTGTGGTTTAAATTAACTGACAAATTTTTTCGAATTACTAAATATTGGGTTGAAAAATTAGTTAAAATACTGATGAAATTTGTTATTGAGGTGAAATAAGACAACTACCCTTCTAAAATAGTTATTATGTAACGGTATTTTGTTTGATAATATTATATGTTTATATCTGTCACCATATTAAAGTATATCTGATATTTTGTTAGTTATAAGCGAGGTTCAGTATATTAAAAATTTAAAAAAGAATTTCAAAAATTGAGCAATCTTTTTATTAGATTTCGGAAATAAACCAATTTTGTGTGTTCAGTTTAAAATTTTCCAAAATTATATGAAAAATTAGTATTTTGTATCAAAAATGGAAAATTAGATGAAACTTTGTTTCGTTTTAAGCAAATTTGTATTAACAGATGTTAATTAGTTCGAATTAACCGATACTTCATCAGAGTTCGTCTAAAACAAGTTTAAGTGTAATTTACAACATTAACACATTCTGCCATTTTTAAATGCTTCGTATATGGTGAATATTGTATGACATTTCACGTTGGCCATATACTATTTCCACTTGTTTAACTAATTAAATGCGTATACAAAATAAAAAAAAAAAAACTAAAACACACATGATGCACTTACGTAAGGTGGACATATACGTATATGTCTTACGCAACAGGATAAAGTTCTTATTAAACGTACATATATATACGTCTTACGCAGCAGAGAGGTTAACAAATTTATATACCAAGTTACTGAATATTTGCATATTATTAGGCTTAACTTACCAGCCTTCCTAAAATTTTATTTTTTTCAAATATTTTGTGATTAGCACAATTTTTGCTAAATTTAGCACCTGGTTTTCAAAAATTAGAAAAAAAATGTTGCTAAAATCAGTAGCAAAAATTAGTACAAAATTCAGTTATTTGTAAAATGAGCAGGATCCTTGCTGAAAAATTGCAAATTTTGCTGAATTTAGCAAATTTTTTACTGATATTAGCAATTATTCCGCAAGTATCCTCCCACCAAAAATGTGGTTGACTTTACAGACTTTTTTTTGAGTGTATGTAAAAAAAATCGGATAAATGGATCGGATTCAGACGTTAATAGGTATATTACATACGAAAAATTTGTATTTTGTTGCGAAGGGTGCAAAGCAATCATCACAGATGCAACAAACTCCCATATGTGTATGTTTTCTTCCTGACTTCATTTAGAACAAATCAACGATATTCCTTAATAATAGAATTGACTGAACAAGAACACGTAGTAGATCTTTTTCAAAATATTGTATAAAAAAAGAAAAGAAAACAGCAGTGGCATGAAATTTTTTGAAAATTATTTCTTTTTGAACTTTTGACAATTTAATAACAGGCTTCAATGCTACGCTACACAATTTTGACCAGACACACAGACGGACGGACGGACGGACGGACGGACAAACAAATAAACTGATATGCTCCTCTTTAAAATTTCTTACACATTTTAATTTTTCTTAAAAAAAAACTATAGTTTATAATAAAATAAAATAAAATAAAATAAAATAAAAAAACATATGCGCCCACATTTTTATTTTAGACAAATTTCATTTCATTTGCTACAAAATTCGAGGAATTTCACTGCTTGATAACACAAAATGTTGCGGCATACCACACTTACTGGCCTGGTTTATTGTTTAACGGCCAAAGTATTTAAGCAGGCCATCAACAAAATATCACTACCACGAAACTACAGCCAATATTTATTTTATGACCATAGAAATGTTGCCACATTACTATGTATGGTTGTGATATTAAAACCTAAATGAGTGACTGACTGACTGAAACAGCCTGAAACAGGATTGCAGCCTGGTAGCTACATGCACTTCAAAGAGGGGCGTTAAAATTGGGTTGAACGCATACAATGTCCTAAACTGAAAATAAACCTAAAAAGGGAAAAAATTAACTTTATTTTCTTAAGAATTATTTAATGGAACAAACAAAAGAAACAATGAAATATCCTTAAATAGCGGTATAAATAAAATTATTTTAATGATTTTCAAAAATATCAGTAGTTAAGTTAAGTTATTTTTTTTTTTGGTTGTGGGTAGTTCTATAAATTCGTTCAGGTTCTGTTTCTAAAACCTAAACTCCAACCATATGGATTCCATTTGTTTGTTCGTCAGTGTCCTCTTTGATTATCCTCTCTAATTTTAGATTATTATTGATATTTTTTTCTTTTTGGATTTTGATAAACGGTGCTAAATTGCGGCAAATTAAATTATTATTATAAACGCAGTCAGAGTCAGTATATCTTCTTTATTATTTCGGCCTTTAAGAATGATTGCCATTTTGTCTGTTGATGATTATTTTTATGATTATTATGTATTTGGTTCCCATAACATCAGAAGCATTCGCTACGTGTTTCGCTCAAAACTGACAGATTTTTTGGGGTTTTCAATATTATTTATTGGAGTGCATGATTTCTTCTTTTTTCTTTTTCTTATCTCTAATAATATGTTTTGGGGGAGAAATTTTTCTGTTTTTTTTTTTTTTTTAAATATATTGGTTGGCTGGTTTCCTTTTCAGAAATAGTGCTACTTCAGTATGTCAGTTTTAAAATGTTGTAGGTTGTTCCATGTATAATCAAAGATTATAGAGACCAGTAATTAAGTAAAACGGTTTCGTGTCTATAGCAATATCTCAAGATAATCGTTAATATCAATTCAACATTTTCAAGGTCAACAAATGTTATGGGACATCAAACTCTCTAATTTTGTTAAATTATTTTGTTGAATTTGGCATACGGCAGTTTTGGCACATTTTGCTTGTAAAACAAATTAAAAAAAAAAACAATTAAAAGTTCCCAGCAAAATTCTTAAATTTCTGAAGATTTCTTATAGAAAAATTCTAGCAAACAAAATTGTTTTAAACTAAACTATCTGATTTTTGGATTGAAAAAAGTTTGTAGCAAGAATTACAACAGCACTTAGGATTGAAATACGAGTAAATCGTGTTTTTGGAAATCTTGGGAAGTTAAGTTAGGAGCGAAAGGTAGAGTAGGTTGGTTAGGTTAGGTTAGGTCGGAGTGGTAGCCGGCTCCGTGAGCACCAGCACTCTTAGACTCTGAGGTCCGTTGTGATGCCACGAGACTGACGGATTACGTTCAGACTCCACCGTTGAACCAGTTAGAGCTCCTTACGAAGCTAAGGAGGTTCGGAATACCAGCACCTGAAAGATCCCCAAGATCGTGAAAGAACGCCGATCCAAGTGAGGACCTCCTACGTAGCGCCAGCGCAGGACATGAACAGAGAGAGTGCTCAATACTCTCCTCCTCCTCCTCGTCCCCGCAGGAGTATCGCTCTCTAGGAGTAGAGCCGATTGTTTAGCTTACAAGTTACTAGGGTAGATTAAAAACGTAGATTTGTTTGTGTGGGAGCATGGTTCATACTTCTTTGGAAGAAGCTCTAACGGAAAAGTGCGAACACCAAAAATATTTTTTTATGTATTTGGGTTGTCTCAGAACAATGTTGCGATAAAAATCAACATTTTCGATCGACCATATATGTGTTTTCAATTTGCGAAAATTCAAATTTTATCAAAACTATTTGAGATACGAAAAAATGAAGTAAGTCTTACTTAAAAAAATATATAAACTTGGTAGATTTTTTTTCATTAAAGTTTACTTTACACTCACAAGAACTTTTCCATAAAAAATCAACGGTTATTTCAAAGTTTAATCGGTAAAGTTGTCTCAATGGAATATACAGTTTAATTACCAAAGAAATATATTTTTTAACTTTCTGTCTGTTATTCAATAAACAAAATAAACAAAAAAAAAAGAACTTTCGGTAAGAGTTAAAATATTGAGTTAAAATTTTCTATTTAAAACAAAAAGTTGTTATTGTGAAGGCGTGGTAGAGAAGAATGATTGTATTTTCTTAATATCATAACTACATTGCAAATTTTAAATTTTTTCTGAATCAGACTGCCCAGTTTCTGGTATTGAACCTTCGTCAGTGACCCCGTTTTTTGAATTTTTTGAAAGTTGTTATGTTATATTGAGTATTGAAAAAACGAAAACAATCTATTGTTTTTAACGATTTGGTCAATTAATTTTCAACAGTTGCAAATAAACTAAAACATACTATTGTTTTCAACGAAAAGTAAGTAGTCCTGTTTTTAACTGATTATCAATTAATTTAATGTTTATATTCAGTAGTCTTTACGGAAAGAATATTGTGAGTGTATATATTTATATATAATGACATGTTTTTTAATTATATATAAAAGTGATATATTTATGTTTGATTAATTGTACCATATACACTTACATATGATCATATATGGTAGAATATATGGTTATATATAGATCTATATATATTTCATATGATCAGATAAGTATAAGTTATAAACATATATCGATTTATTTTATTTAAAATTCTATATTTTATGGAATTTAAGTATATCCAATTAAATCTGAAAATATCTTATTCGATTTACCAAAAATTACTTATCTTTTTGATCTAATTACATCCAACTAGATATAAATACATCCCATGGAATATTTTAGGATCTATCAGGATCTTAAATAACATATTAGTGGATACCCAAATTTTAAGATCAATTTTGATCTAATTTAATCCAGTAATATGTTTGGGGAATATAATTGGATATCACTGGATAAATCCATTTTGAGATTAACTTGGAAAAGATTAAATATCGATCTATATCAAATGAGATATTATTTATATTTGAGATATATTTTTTTTAATCGGGTATTTACCTTAAATTTAGTTAAATGCAAGAATATTTTTGAATATTTGTAAAAATTGTTTAGCCTGCTCTTTACAGAGCGGCAGACTTTCATTTTCATAAAAAAGTCTTAAAAAAAAATTTTTATTTAAAATTTGTATTTGTATTAAAAGAAATGTTATGTTATTTTAATCAATTGTTAAATATATTAGGGTAATCATGTTTTCTATATAAGTAATGGAAAAATATCCTCACAGGTGAGACATTTATTTGCTCCTTTTCGCTATTTGGAAAAGGAATCTGACCATCTCTATATTCGGAAAAAATCATTAAAATACATTTTTTTCTTGATGACAAAGTTGGTCTAATGGAGTTGTACCGAAAAAATCACAATTTTATGGCACTTTACTGACACTTTCCTTAACATATTAAATGGACAACCAAATGCGTAAAGAATGCCTAAATTGGCTACTGTATTTTTACCCAAATACGCTTTTGAAACCAGCATGATTTTGTTTATAGCAATCAATGGTTTAGTCAAAAAAAAAAATGCACCAACATTTATTTATTATAAAGTGCGTCGTAGTACATATCAAATCTTATGCCATTTTAGGAGGAGTTTATATGGTCAGTTGGATATGGAACGTGGTTAAATTTTGTGTGCCTGTTATTTAAATGCAAAGAAATGAGTAACTACTGCTGTTACAACAAGATCATTCTAAGAACGGCAACTGCAATGGCCCGCATACAGTGCTGGTGTACTACAAATGGGAGATTTACAACTTGCGTCTGCAGCAGGAGGTGGCAGGAAGTGCAACATATTCTTCTTTTTTTTTTAAGCTGGGATGAGATTTCAAAATATTTGTACACTACTATGGGTTGGCTATGTTGCAACTACTATGTACAACATATTGGTTACACTGTGTGGTGTCGAGAGCTGTGGCACGTGTGGTTTTTCAAAGGAATTCGACAAAACTTAAATGCTCGACATGAGTTTTACTCACTCACATTAGTTGATTGTGTGTGTATTGGTTCGAGGAGTGTTCTATATGTTTTGCCTATGTTAAGGATTTTGCACAATGTGTTGTTGTTGTTGTTGCTGGTGGCACAGTGTGAAGAATATTTTCGGTATGAGTTTTTTTTTGTTCTTTTTGTTGGTTTTTGGTCAAGTCAATTGAAAGAAAGGAAACGTTTGTTTGCTGCTTATCTTAATGTTTGTATACAAACATTATGTTTTAAGATGCAAGTAATACATTCAACTAGAAAGCAGCTACCTAAGATTTGGCATGCATGCATGCATCCAGGCATGCTGTGCTAACAACCAAACAAACTGCATTTTTTCATACACACCTTAAAATATTAATATTCATATTGTTAGTGGTTCAAAGTGGTATAATTGGGCATTTTTAATGTCGGAATATATAGGATTGATCACCGTTATGTAATCCAATAACTTAATTCGAAAGGTCTCAGTTCAACCAATATTAAAGGGGAGCTATATTCTACTCTGGGGAGTGTGTTCCTTCGTTTACGACTATAAAATATTGGGTGGCAAAGTTTAAACGAGGCCGTACGAGCTGCCAAGACGAACACAGTAGTGGTCGACCAATTGAGGTTTTCACGCCAGAGACGATTAAGAAAATCTACACATAATTATTGGATGATCGTCGGCTGAAAGTGTGTGAACTGGCTGAAATGATAGGTATTTCAGAAAGTGCTATACATCGCATATTGACCGAAAATTTGGAGATGAGAAAGGCGTGCGCACGATGGCTGCCGCATTTGCTTACAATAGAACAAAATTAGAGTAGTTTTGTAACCATGAATGAGACATGGGTTCATCACTTTATACCTGAGACAAAGAAACAGTAAAAGCATTGAACTGGAATTGGAGAATTGTGTGCAAAGAAGGCGAAGACAGTTCCATCTGCAGGCAAGGTCATGACGTTTGTATTTCGGGATATCTTCAAAAAGGAAAAACAATCAACGGCGAGTATGATGCTAACCTATTACAGCGTTTAAGTGATGAAGTTAAGGAAAAATTCCGTATTTGGCGAAAAAGAAAATGTTGTTCCATCAAGACAATGCACAGTTCACACATCCACTATTGCAATGGTCAAAATCAATGACTTCGAAAGTTTAAATTGCTTCATCACGCACCTAACTTGCCATATTTTAATCCTTCGGATTATTTTTTATTTCCAAACCTGAAAAAATTGATCGGTGGTATAGGATTTTCCAACAAAGAAAATGTGGAGTCTACGGTTGACGGCAATTTTAAGGAGCTAGACATTTGTTACTTAAAACATGGTAACGAATCTATTGAATATAACTGTGAAAAGTGTATCTAGCCCAAAGAAGATTATATTGAGAAATAAAAAAAAAATTGGCCCATGAACATCCTACCAAAAAAACTGAAGTAAGGAACTTCAAATTAGTTATGTAAGTTTTCCTCCTGCGTAATTTTTTGAAACTCATACTATGAGGGGCAAAAGTCTTCCCTTTCCTGTTTGTCTTAAAATATAAAACTTCAAATATATGTTCCCTGATATACGGTACATTTCAGAACTTTCCGCAGCGACGAGGAAAAATGGAAGTTCAAAAGAAAAAAGTCTCTCCCTTAACAGCCTGTTGTTACGATTGATAGCATCCAGCTTTCCACTCCTCTCTACGGCGGGATATATTGGTAATGATGATATTTATACAGACTTCAGAAAAGACTTTGACAAAGTAACTCACAATCTTCTTTTGAAAAAGTTATATTTAATTGGATTCCCTAGCAACTGTAAAATACCGTCATTGCTTTAAAAACCCTTTCAACTCGATGTCGTTATCCCTAAAATACCGTTGCCGAGATAATTGTATTGCCGTTATCACTAAAATATCGTTACCAAAATATTTGAAATACAGTTACCGAAATAATACGACGAGATCTGAAAAAATAAGTTGCTGCAAACTTTGGTCATTAACTAGCCAGTCTTTGGAACTCAGACATAATGGGGCTAAAAATATCGGTGTATATTGACGTTACACGAATAACTAAAATAACGTTACCGCTAAAATACCGTTAAAATAAAATAACTGAAATATTGTTACCGCTAAAATATAGTTACCGAAATAAGTTAAATACCTTTAAGGCTAAAAACCCGTTACCGAATTATCTGAAATACTGTTAGGAATAAAATACCGTTGCTGAAATAAAAGAAAATAGCGTTACTCTTACCGATACCCTCATCGAAATCCGTAAGCTAAGCATAGAATACTTTTGTATTAGTACTTAAGAAATCTAAAAACAGCTGTGATTTATAGCCCCAGGACATTACCTAAGGACCTAACCCCAAACTAAATACGTTGATTAAAATCGAAAATTGCTCGGAATCAATCCCATAAAACAAATGAGGTTTATGACGGTGTTCACAATGGCGATAATTCCAATGTTCATTAGGAACATTTATTACGGGCATAATGACCGAAATATTTTAAAACACAGCGATTACGATGCTGTTATTGGAAACGACCCAGAATATAAACTCTTAAGCCCGAGAAAGGCATTTAAGAGTTGCCAGTATTGGAAATACTTCAGAAAAAAAAGCCCTGCCTAAAAATAATTGGTCACACTGGAAAAGTCTCCACTTTGGCGGCTTGCTCATACCTTTACAGTTCGAACTATCTGTCTAACCAACAATTTGAAGTTCGAACTTATATTTTTAAAGTTTAGCTTTTATTTTAAAATATTTTAATTGACCAAAACCACTGTATATTGAATTTGTATGAATCAAATCTGAGCAAAATTTTAAAATTCACATGAAACCAGAGTGAGACAAACAAGCCAAAAAACCAAATGTGTTAATCCAAGAAGTTGGAAATTTTTATTTTGATTACATAAGTCATGACAAAAACAAGTATTGCATTTATTTCTTAAATAAACATGGATTTTTTTTAACACATCGTTCGTTAGTCAGCAGCATGTGAAATTGAAGCACATAAACAGTAGCGCAATTATTTAGCCTTCACATACTTTAACCACATATAACAGGCAGACAGACGGACGGACATTTAAGTATAAAAGTTTTCGAACATGGAACTATATGTTTTGTTGGCAGTAATCGCTAGCAACTCGACTCTATTCATTAGACAAACATCCAGTTAGTTACCCCAGGTAACTAACTTACCAATCGACCAACTACTTAAACAGCAGCCATAGAGTCTACTTAAAAGTGGTACAATATATTTTATATGAGCTGTTTCAAAAATGTTCGACAACTTTTGAAACTGAATTTAGAAGAGTCTTACGGTTTTGAGATTAAGAGAAACGATGAACTGGGTTAGGTGGACCATACACTAAGGATATAATGTAGGTAAATACGACAGCAAATGTAGTTAAAAACAAATGAAATTACATTTGAAAAAAGGACGACTCAACTAACATTTGTCATTTGTTTTTACTGTTCAAAAAATTACTAACAATTGTATTAAAAACCACACATGTTAGTAAAAAATAAATACACATTTATTTTTTTTTTTTTAAATACATAAAATTACTGTAAAATACAAGTTTGTTATAATTTTTATTAAAAATAAAAATTATGTTTTTTTCGACCTTTAATTGTGCAATGAAAATGAAAATTATTCAAGTTCGAGGCCATACTCTATATTTCTTCATTAGGATATTGTCCTAACAAATAATCTATAGAGTTTTTTGTTTTCAAATTTATTATTTGACCCTTTCAGGAATGTGTTGATAGATCTATTTCGGGAATTTTCTAGGTTCCCATCATCAGAACACGTTTTGAAAGCGGTAACAATCCCATGCCAAACATCAAACATACATATGAACTAGTTTACTCACTACATGAGAACTAATATACATATGAGTTTGAAGTTAAAGATTATAACCATTGATCAAAAAATAAATTGAAAACTTGTTTGATGTGCAAGATCCACCTCTGGTGGATATTCAATACACGTTTTTTTGTTTCTCTCTCTCCTTTTTATATTTTGTTTACTTTGTAAGCAAAACAGGGGAAGTAAACTTGGCGGTACTCTGCCTTTTATACAAGTTTGTTATAATTTTTATTAAAAATAAAAATTATGTTTTTTTCGACCTTTAATTGTGCAATGAAAATGAAAATTATTCAAGTTCGAGGCCATACTCTATATTTCTTCATTAGGATATTGTCCTAACAAATAATCTATAGAGTTTTTTGTTTTCAAATTTATTATTTGACCCTTTCAGGAATGTGTTGATAGATCTATTTCGGGAATTTTCTAGGTTCCCATCATCAGAACACGTTTTGAAAGCGGTAACAATCCCATGCCAAACATCAAACATACATATGAACAAGTTTACTCACTACATGAGAACTAATATACATATGAGTTTGAAGTTAAAGATTATAACCATTGATCAAAAAATAAATTGAAAACTTGTTTGATGTGCAAGATCCACCTCTGGTAGATATTCAATACACGTTTTTTTGTTTCTCTCTCTCCTTTTTATATTTTGTTTACTTTGTAAGCAAAACAGGGGAAGTAAACTTGGCGGTACTCTGCCTTTTATACAAGTTTGTTATAATTTTTATTAAAAATAATCTATAGAGTTTTTTGTTTTCAAATTTATTATTTGACCCTTTCAGGAATGTGTTGATAGATCTATTTCGGGAATTTTCTAGGTTCCCATCATCAGAACACGTTTTGAAAGCGGTAACAATCCCATGCCAAACATCAAACATACATATGAACTAGTTTACTCACTACATGAGAACTAATATACATATGAGTTTGAAGTTAAAGATTATAACCATTGATCAAAAAATAAATTGAAAACTTGTTTGATGTGCAAGATCCACCTCTGGTGGATATTCAATACACGTTTTTTTGTTTCTCTCTCTCCTTTTTATATTTTGTTTACTTTGTAAGCAAAACAGGGGAAGTAAACTTGGCGGTACTCTGCCTTTTATACAAGTTTGTTATAATTTTTATTAAAAATAAAAATTATGTTTTTTTCGACCTTTAATTGTGCAATGAAAATGAAAATTATTCAAGTTCGAGGCCATACTCTATATTTCTTCATTAGGATATTGTCCTAACAAATAATCTATAGAGTTTTTTGTTTTCAAATTTATTATTTGACCCTTTCAGGAATGTGTTGATAGATCTATTTCGGGAATTTTCTAGGTTCCCATCATCAGAACACGTTTTGAAAGCGGTAACAATCCCATGCCAAACATCAAACATACATATGAACTAGTTTACTCACTACATGAGAACTAATATACATATGAGTTTGAAGTTAAAGATTATAACCATTGATCAAAAAATAAATTGAAAACTTGTTTGATGTGCAAGATCCACCTCTGGTGGATATTCAATACACGTTTTTTTGTTTCTCTCTCTCCTTTTTATATTTTGTTTACTTTGTAAGCAAAACAGGGGAAGTAAACTTGGCGGTACTCTGCCTTTTATACAAGTTTGTTATAATTTTTATTAAAAATAAAAATTATGTTTTTTTTCGACCTTTAATTGTGCAATGAAAATGAAAATTATTCAAGTTCGAGGCCATACTCTATATTTCTTCATTAGGATATTGTCCTAACAAATAATCTATAGAGTTTTTTGTTTTCAAATTTATTATTTGACCCTTTTCAATTTATTTTTTGATCAATGGTTATAATCTTTAACTTCAAACTCATATGTATATTAGTTCTCATGTAGTGAGTAAACTAGTTCATATGTATGTTTGATGTTTGGCATGGGATTGTTACCGCTTTCAAAACGTGTTCTGATGATGGGAACCTAGAAAATTCCCGAAATAGATCTATCAACACATTCCTGAAAGGGTCAAATAATAAATTTGAAAACAAAAAACTCTATAGATTATTTGTTAGGACAATATCCTAATGAAGAAATATAGAGTATGGCCTCGAACTTGAATAATTTTCATTTTCATTACTGTAAAATATTAATGTAAAATCATAAAACAGTCATCTCATGTGGTTTATTTTGTTAAATTAACTACAAGGTTAGTAAATAATTAAGTTTGTTCTACAAATGACTGACATTTACATTAAAAATAAAGAAACTGTTTACAACCCAAACAACTACAATTTTTTTTAAGCATATGTGCCCTGAGTGTACATAAAAACTATGTCATGGAAAGTTTCACATTGAAAAGTCTTCAAATAAAGAATTTAAAGATCGAAAAATTTTAAAAATTTAAAAAATTACTTTAAACCTTCATAAATTTCTCATTAATTTTAAAGTAATTTCTATATCGCTGCTTGGTAAAAAGTTGTATATTGGTTTACAAGTGAAACCAAAATTATCCGATTTTTAACTTTCCCAGTATTTTTCATATGGTTTTTAAGCCGTTTAATGGAATTGAGTTGAATTGATTTGAGGTATTCAGACTTGATGTCAGCATACCAATAATGGGATCCAAACATTACAAACTTCTAAAGAATTGGCGTAGTAGTTTTTTTTCACTGCATTTACAGCTATTTTGAGAGTTGTTTCAAATTAAAATTTAAGAACAACAACTATATTTTTAACAGATGTTTGAAGCAAAACAAAGAAACTACCAAAACAGTAATTTGCAGTAATTTGCAGTAAACAGTCAATTTTTGTTTTGTTAGTTCTTTAAAAATTAAAGAATATATCGAGTTTTTAAAAATTCTCATTTAGGTTATATTTGTTATTATTGAAATGTTTATAATAGTTTCAAATAATAATTTGAAAACTTCATTGTATTTGCAGTGCATTCAAAGGTCATAACCAGAGTACTGTTTGGAATTTCAATTTTCCATTTGAAGTAGGTTGTTGTAAATACAAATTTTTATTGTAATTGAAAGAAAGGAGATTTCTTTCCGATAGATCTAGCGATTTTTTTTCCATCTAGCTATACAAAAATAAGTAGATTGCATCCAGCTAATTTTTAGCCATTTCTTTCCTAGCTATTTGAAGTCACTTATTTTATTAATTATTTTCAAGACTTCGCGTTTTTTATTTCAGTGTGTTATTAAGGGTTCCAATTAAGCTCTTTTGCAGTTTTACTTTGTGTTTTTTCATCAAGCCATAAAAATATACATTAATACCAGACCGGAAGATGCTTGCCATTTTGATCGGGTATTTTTGAAAATTTTTAAATCTCTAAGATTAAAAGACCAATGAAAATTTCAATTCTTTCACTAATGTTGCCACCTTTTTAAGAAAAATTTAAAAATGTTGTAAATGAAACCCGTATTACTTTCCAGTTTTTTGTAAAATTTTAAAACAAAAAAAAAAAAAAGCAGTGTTATCGAAATAATCTCAACACACATTTTCACTTATAACTTGTATATTTTTAAAAGCAAACTTTTTATTTTATTGACGAAGGATACAAAAAAAGTTTAATATAAAGTCTCTTTTTTTTTAATCGGTCTGCTCCAAGCAAATGCAAACAAACTCCAAATCACTCACTTTTTGTTAAGATTCGATTTGTAAGCGAAATAATTAGCCGATCGGTTTATTCTGTAAACCCTAATAAAAAAATACAATTTTAAATTTCCCATTACACGATTATAAAAACCTCAGTGTATACTAAAAATTCCCGAAATACCGAAAAAAGTTCCTTCAAGTCTTTTGATTGTGATTTTCTTTGACGATGATGCCTCTTTCTGAGCGCTTTTTTATGACTCCTAAAAGACTCCTAAATATAAGTATTATTTTTGCGTCGTAGAGTTGACTACAGTAGTTCTTACCAATTTTAACAGTTGTTTTAACTGTATATTTTTTTTTACATTTGTTTTAACTGTAATTTTCATTAGATTCAACTTTAAAAAGTTTTGGAGTGCATTTTCAACTTAAGCATTTTATGAACTTTTTAAAAATTTTGCATAAAACATGTCTTGGACCATAGTTAGTAGGGCGGGTCGATTTGAAAATCGCTCAACGTTCAAGGAAAATCGTATTCTAGGGATCAAACTAAGAAACTTTGCCGAAGGAACCATACCTCTAAAACGAATTCTGATGTCCCGACTTTTGACCCAAAGGGTCAAATTTTGCAAAATCCCACTTTGATATTTCAGAAAGTAGGAGGAATCTCTCCAAGATAATTGGAGCTACTTCTTCTCCGTGACCGTTAAGGGGTTAAAATTTAAGTTGAAAGAGGGCGTTTTTAGTCGTGTTTTTATAGCAAAATGTGCAAATCTCGGGATAGAGATATTTCAGAAAGTAGGAGGGGTCTTTCCAAGATTAGGGTCTCTATTTCTTCTCCGGAAGACGCTATAGCAGATTAATGTATAAATTATATTCGATTGGGTTGGATTCGATTGGGGCACTCTAAATGGGTCAAAGTGGGATTTTTCAAAATTTTAAACTACGGGTCAAAAGTCGTTACATCAGAATTCGTTTTAGAGGTATGGTTCCTTCGGCAAAGTTTCTTATTTTCCTTGAACGTTGAGCGATTTGTTTGCCTCCATACAAATCGACCCGTCCTAATAGTTAGGTATCGAGAGTGAATTGATAAAGTGCAAAAAACTTTTGTTTCATTTCTTGTTAGTACAGCGGCATTAATTAACAAATACATTTAGATTTTTGACAACAAAAGCGCAATATCACTTCTGCCCAGGTTTCCCTGACTTGAGGATTCGTCCCCAAATTTTGCGATGTTTTGTGGACAAAAACTTTCAATTGGTGACTGGGATTTTTTTTTGGGATGTAAAAAATATGTTGCTGATGTTTTGGCGATATTACAAAATGTTTATAAATATATGAAATAAATATAGATTTACAACAAAATCAAATATGCTAAATCTTTAATGATACAGTATTTCTTTAAGAAACTCTATCAGGGTTTTTATGTAAACATTTTATGTAAAAAATCTAAACTAATTCATAAAGATTTATTTTAAAATTTTATTAAGTACATAAGTGGTGTCTACCCTTTTTGAAAAATTATTATTTTTGACAAATAAGTCCATACAAAAATAAAAAATGTGTTCAGTAATTTTTGTTGACCTTGTGAAGTGAAAATTTGAGTATAACCATTACTTAAATTAAGACATTGTGGACAAATTTAAGATTATAAGTCCTTTTGAACTGGAAATATGAAATACTCAAAAATCTTACTAATAAATAAAAATCTTACTATTAAATAGAATATTAAAAGTTTTTTTAATTGTAAGACAAAATAAAAATAATTTTTGAGAATTTCATATTTTTATCTGTGAGGTCCTGTTTACAAAACTTATAATATTAATATTATACTTTATTTTAAAATTGTTTAAAATGTCATTTTATCGGCAAATATTTCGTTGTGTTTGCGCTGACATAAATACATAATATACATGTTTTTCCATTTAAAAAACTTTTTTTTAATTAAAACAGTTTTTTAAAACACACATTTTCTTAAAAAAAAATTATATATATAATGTATAAACGTACATGGATGACCATATTAAATAATATATGCTCATATATGATCATATTTGTTCATATATGGAAATGTAGGTTCATTTTTCCGAATATGGATGACCATACATGATCATATAAAAAATATACACTTATAACTTTTTTAGCCGGGGTATATGAAATAAAAATTTCGATGTATTTTTTGTATTTTATGGTGGTGTAATGTATATTTTGAAATGTGATAAATACAATTAGATCAAAAAAATGATGTAACTTTAAATAAATCCAAGTAAAAACTGTAATTTTAATATTTTTAATTTGCTTGAAATTTTTTTTTTTTTTTTAATTAATAATCGTATAATTACAAATTATATACTATTACCCTAACCGAGCACTATCTACTATGGCCGTCAGCGCGTTGTAGCGAAAACAGACCAGTGCCTCTGTTGGGAATCGAACCCACGACCCCCGCACTGATAAGCCAGCACGCTACCAACTAGCCTACCGGGGCGCACGTGCTTGAAATTTAAAACCGCCATTGTTTTTGCGCCGTTAAAGATAAATGATTAACGCGGATGGATCTACCTGGCTTAAACATCACCTAACACGTACTCCTAGTAGGGTTATAACTTTTTTTCTGCAAAATTTGTAGATATTTATCACGGATAAATTACATTTTCTAAAAATTATCTTCACTCCAGTAATGAATTTCTTGATAGCTTTAAAACTTTTCATAGAATATATGAAACAGGTTTCATTAAAGTCAAATGTTTTTAATAATTATTCATTGCCAGTATTGGTAACATTTAGCAGTCGGACTGGCAAACCTGCTTGTAAGAAAAGACGAAAATAACTCATGTTGTTCGGGTAATCAATTAACATCATTGATTTTCTGTGGTTGGTTGATATGGTATATACCTGATCAAACCTTGAGGTTCTTGTGGGTGGTGGATTACAATGAGGCTGAAGAAGACCCAGTCGCTTAGATCGAAAGTACGGCCCTCCCTCTAGCGCTGATTTCCACAAAAATTTTTTCATCTGCTCTTGCTAGTGTTTTCTATTTGTAATAGTAACATTTAATTATGATCTCAAACCTAACAACTCAAAATGAAAAGAAAAAAGAAAAATTAATGAAAATATTCATGAAACTATTCATGAATCATTCCGACAATGAAGCGCTTATAGAATTTATGAAACAGTTTCACAAATTTTTTTAATATTAAGAAGTTTCCTTGAATTAACAAAACTCTTAATGAATATCTTGAAAATACATTGGAACTAAGGCAATGAACCGCTTTATATGATTTCTTAAACAATTTCATTGAAGTCAAAAATTAATAAATTGCTAGATTGAAATAATAAAGCACCCCGTGTAAAAAGATCAGATCTGTGCAAATCTAGTTGGATCTGTTTTACCAGATCTAAGCAGATATTATAGCAAATATGATCAGATCTCAGAAATGGGGACAAATTTGAGATCTAATTAGATATGATCAGATCTGGTCAGGTCTGATATTTTTAGATTTGGAGACATTCAATAATTTTTAAAACTTCTGTTAAATGATTAACAAAAACGCTTATTTTAATTTTAATACGTTTATTCAAAAGTTTATTGCAAATTAATGGATAACAAAGAGAAACAAATTCACATTTTAGCTTTATTGAAATCCAGCTGTGGCTCGCCGGGTTGCTTCCAAAATTTTCCGTAGTCAATTGTTAGAGTGTAAATAAATATAAATTTATCTGCATCTTTTTCTAGTGAACAGATACGGACATAGCAATTTGTCTTCTTGAATTAAAGTGCACATGTACAAAATTTTGGTTGATGGATATGAAAAAAAAATATCGTTGTTA
The DNA here is from genome assembly GCA_021234595.1 of Delia radicum. Classification (NCBI taxonomy): domain Eukaryota; kingdom Metazoa; phylum Arthropoda; class Insecta; order Diptera; family Anthomyiidae; genus Delia; species Delia radicum. The sequence goes on along the minus strand of CM037854.1, from coordinate 4,285,412 downwards.
AACTTTATTTAAGATATATGATATTATTATTTTACCTTATTTCTATTTTGCTAAAAACAGCATATTTTTACATTTCAGAACATTATTTCCAAATACGTAGAATTTGTATGAAACCCCGAAACGAAAATATGTATTTAGTTAAATATTTTAATTAGTATGTCGCAAGTGGTCAAGTTTTATATACCATTGGATGCTGCTTCAAAACCTCTTTTCGAATTTTATTTATGTCGTCTTAGAGCAAAGTACAAAAAAAATCGAAAAACTGAAAAAAGACATTTTTTAAAAATGACCATCCGTGAGGTCAACGCTAGAACCAAAATATTTTGGGAATCATCATAAAACATATCAAGCTTTATTTTCAGAGGGGTAACAAAATCACTTTTTTCTCTTCCATACAAGTTGAGTCGCTCTAATGTACATATGTATATGAAATAAAAACAACAAAAAGCAGAAACCCAACACAAAATGTTAGCAACTTTTTTAACCGCATTATTATTTTGTTTTTATATTGGTGGTTTTAAAATCGACACAAAGGGCTTAGATCTGGTACCAAATTTGGACAAAGAGATCATGAAATCTTTTTAGATATATGTATACAGATCTGGCACCAAATATATGACCTGATCTGCTCATATCTGGGAATGAAAGTTATCCAATTTCCAGGTCAGATATTTACAGAAATGGTACTAGATCTAATCAGATCTGACCATAAAGCGCATAAGAAATGTCATATCTTATCATTTATGATCATATCTGACACCACATCTAATTATATTCAATCATATCATTTTAGATCTGATCAGATCAAATATTTTTTACTCGCACACACAAAAAAAATTTGCCATTTGCCAACTGAAATACGGTTATTTAGCCGCAAAATCCTTTATTACGAATTTCAACTGAACATTAGTTTTCACAATAAATTTCGGTTAATTAAACTGAGTTTTAGTTGCAACACCCAAATTATTCAGAAATCTAATGTGAATATCGTTGTACTAACTGAATTTATAAGTTGTTACCTTTAAAATACACTTTTCAATTCAGTTGGTACTTAATTTCTCTGTGTGCGGGGCTATAAAAATATGTTAAGAACATTTGAGAACTAAATCTTAAAACTAAAGTTTTAAATGTATGAAAATTAATGAAATTTTATGAAAAATCAAAAAAATGAAGTCTTGGAAATAATTGCATAGCTCTAAAGAAAATTTTCATTAAATTTATGAGAAGATAATTTAGCTAAAATTTGATTATTGCAAAAAAAAAATCAAAAGTTAGTATCCACAGGGTTATTCATGCCATACAAAACAAAAAATGAAAAAATTTTGAATATTTTTGAAAATATTTTATTTCAAAGTATCGAAAAATTTTAAAATTCCTCATATACACATATGGCTACAAATTTGTTTGATCATCTCTTAAGTGACGCTTATTTAAACTAAGCATGATTCATGTTTGGCTTCTTTTTAACCACAAGTTTAGTCAACAGTTTTAGACAGCATCAACATCATCATCATCGTTTTTTACTATAATTTCGTGGTAATCAATAAAATTTTAAAAAGCTTACTCAGCATACTTTGCAAAGATTGCTTTTAAATGATAACTAGATTGATATTTATTTTCGTATACATTCACTTTTGTTTCCTAAATTTAGGAGAAACCCTCCAAATATACATACATTAAATATGTGTGCTTTATATGAACTGTCATAAACTCCAAATTATAGCTTAACGCTATCATATGGATGGACCAAAAGCAATCAGCTGCCGTTGTTAACATTCAAACACGCGCTTCCTTATAGATCTGAAACTACAGATAAGGCAGCGTTTCATTTAAATATTACCCAATACACACCCATTACACATAATACGAGTGCAGACCGAAATGGTACTATGCCAAATTCAAACAACAACAACAACAACAATAAAAACAACACCTAGAGCCGTCTGTCCCAAGTGTTTGTCATGAAAGATCACCAAGTGTCACGTACTTATTAATTTACAGTGAATGTTAACTTAACATGCTTTGGTGCTCGTTTGTACTGGTTTGGTGGTGACGATGATGAAGAGGACGATGGCAGTGGTAGTGGAAGTAGTAGATGTGGCGGTGGTGGTAATGGCAACAACGTTAACTTGATTACTTGAATGGCCCGATACCAGCAGGGTTATATCATGTTATATGTGTGTGTGTTTGTATAAAAAGGAAACAAATTGTTAAACAGAAATGTGTGTCATGTTGACAAATCAACGCCAATTCAATCTACATTATTTATTTCCATTCTTTGTCCAATCTATCTTTAGAATCTATCTAGCCAATGTTGCCATCGTAGATCTCTTTGGTGCTGTTCTCTCAAAGCACAGCATGGCATCTTAATATCAATTGTCCTGCTCGTGGTGTGTAGTGCCGTCAAAGTGGGACTGATAAATGGGTTCGAAAAATTGAAGATCATTATCGTGCATACGCTTAAATGTAACGTTCGAACGTATACGTACGCGTACAACTCCATATAATGTTACGTTTTGTTTTGAGAATAAATGGGAGCAACTTTACGAACAAAATGCAGAGGAGGTGGTTCTAAATTTGTTTAACTCATGTGGCGTTTGTCTTGATCATTTACATAATGTTAGATGATGGAGTAGATGATTTCAATAATTTTTTATATCTTACTAATAGAACAATGCTCAGGCAGACAATTTGTTTAAGTCAAATTTTAGTTGTTTATTACATTCAGAGGTCCGTCCTTTGATTTAAAGCACATTTAAAACACATAATTTCGATTTAACCCTCTCACGTCCGAACCAAAACTGCTAGAAAATTTTAAAGTTTTTTGAGGATTCGTACTAATCGGCCAACCATTTATAGGGAAAAGTGTTGTCAAAACTATTTTGGATTTTATCTCCTTTTATGAAAAAATCAATGGGACATATATCGATATTAGCAGGCAAGTATTAGCGAGAGTAGTATCGAATTTATTTCTTTTAACTTCTTAACTCTATGTGACACATATTTTTTTATAATTTTGTCATGTTGAAATCACACAGAGAAAAATTTAGCTATTTGCCAACTTAAACGCGGTTACAACGACTCAAATTCGGTTATTTCGAATTTCAGTCGGTTGCTGCAATTGAACGTTAGTTTTCACAACAAAGTTCGGTTAATTCAACTTAATTTTAGTTACAACACCCAAAATATTCAGAAATATAATGTAACTATCGTTGTACTTGTTTGGGTTGTAATACAGTTTCTTTATTTTTAATGTAAATTTCAGTCATTTGTAGATCAAATTTAATTTTTTGCTAACCTTTTATTTAATTTAGAAAAACAAACCACATCAAATGACTGTTTTATGATTTTTCATTAATTTTTTAAATTGTGTAAATGTTTGTTTATTTTTTACTAACATAAGTGGTTCATTTTACTACAATTGTTAGTAATTTTTTGACAAGTGACAAATCTTCAAGTTAAATTTCATTTACTTTTTACTACAGTTACTGTCGTCTTTACCTAAATAATATCCTTAGTGCATTTTTCAATTCGGTTGGCACTTTATTTCTCTGTGTGTACGAGTTCAACAAAAAATATTTAAATATCTTGGGAATTTAAACCAGAGTTGGCAGACAATAGCGCTAAAATACCATTATCGATTCAAACCTCTTTCAACTGATTGCTGTTATCCCGAAAATACCGTTATTGCAATAATTTAAATACCGATATCCGCAAAACACCGATACCGATATAACTAAAATACCAATGTTATCGGTAAAATACCGTTGCCGAAATAATTGAAATAGCATAAACCTTAAAGTACTGTTACCGATATAATCTGACAAGGTCATAAAAAATAATTTCTGTAAATTTATACATTTTCCCAAAGCTTGATAAAAAAAGCCAGTCATTGGAATTCGGTCATAATGGGGCTAAAAAGTTCGGCATGCATTGACAATACCTAAATAACTAAAATAACGTTACCCTTAAAATACCGTCCGTCCCCAAGTAACTAAAAACCTGATAATCTTAAATAACGTTACCGAAATAAAAAAAAAAAACGCTATGACTGAAAATACTTACCGATTTTGCGAAATTTAACATCATAAGACAAAAGTCTACAACTTTCTCTATTTATAAATCAATTCGAGCCTAAATCACATAAATTTCAATGTGAACAAAACCAAAAATAAAATGAAAAAACACTAATTGTTTACTTTTGACTACACTCAAAAAAATAAGTTAGTAGAAAAGTTAGTTAAACATCTTGTAAATCAGGTATACTATTTTTCAGCAAATTTTTTGCTAAAATTATGTTTTAAACTAATATTTTAGTTATACTTAGTCAGCACTTAAGTGTTTTGAACTAAGTTTTACTAATATTTTACTAATGTTTTACTAATTTATTTTACTAACAAAAATTGTGCTGACTAGCACATCAATAGTGTGAACGACAACCAGATGAAACGTTATATTTAGAATGAATTAGCTGTCAAGATGTAGTAGTGACGAGGAAAATTATACTAAAAAGTACAACTTTAGTAAGACACTTAAAAAAATCAACCGTGGAAGATTTTGTATCTGCTTTTCATACATAAAAAAAATTGTGGATTGAAACAGCTTCAATTTTGCATTTTCACCGGCTTGTGAAAGTAATTGTCTATTAATTAAATAAAAGACAAAATAAAATATATAAATTTAAAAAAGATTAAACGTGTATTTGAGTCAAATTTAGTGGTCAAGTTGATAACAAATATACAGCATGTAGAACAGACTAAAGCTAAAGACATACATCTTAGGTAAGTTTTTATGTTTCCTTTTTCTTATTGCAAAAAAAGGGTTGTATATTTTGCAATTTGTTATTTTTTCGTTCCGTTTCTGTAATTCTCTGCTGCATTAGCGTTCCTTTAAAAGATAGCATCATTTAGACAACCAATGATATAAGTAGTTGAAAGATAAATTATTTTAAAAAGAATCACAAAAATATATTTTATGATTTTCAGGAAAATAAATTAACTAAAGTAAAACATTTCTACAAATTTTTGATTTTTTTCAGTCTACTAATATTCAGCAAAAATTTTATTAACGTTTAGCAAGGGTTTTTTAATTTCTAATCCACTAAGTTTTAGCAAAACTTTTGCTAAATCTATTAATTTTGTTTCTAAAAATCAGCTCGCTGACATTAGCAATTTTTTTGCAAGCGCCCTTCTGACTAAAATTTTGCTGACTCAGCAAAAATTTTTGCTGACTTTACTAACTTTTTTATTTGAGTGTACCAAAGGGATATATATTTCCCATAATGTATCAGCGTGCTATAGGAAATTTAATTAATTAATTCCAAATTTCTTGATGTTTCTCCAAACTTGAAGCTAGACCATGTTCTATCAAGAGTTTAATTTATTATCGATAGTGTTCGAGAAAATATGTACCAAAAATTATGAAAAAAAACTCATATTTTTTACTTTGGGATCTCCCAATTCAGCTGCAAACTATATTGGCCCAATTAATTTATATTATCTAAAAGCTATAACTGTCTTCTGAGTGGATTTTTATATATTAATAGTGATATGTATTTATAAATAGGTTCTCTTAGTTATTAAGTTCTCTTAGTTAAGTTATTGTAAGACTAACTACTGTTTATAATTATGCTTTAAATATCAAATAAATCAGTCTTTAAGCAGAACTCAAACGCACTGGTTGTAACAATATATCATTGGCGACGACGGTAAAAAGTTAATGGTGAAAGACGAAAAAGACAAATTTGCAAATGAAGAAGTACAAATGGCAAAATTTATCGGTACTGCTGAACCCTTTATATTAGGGGATGATTTTGATCTATATGTTCGAAGATTAGATCACTTGTTTAAATTAAATGCTATTAAAGATTCAGAGAAGATTGGATGTTTATGCAGTTTTGGTGGTGCTGAATTATATAAGATTATTGTTTCATTAACGGCTCCTAAGACTAACCTCTATTTCACGTTTCAGAATTCTTACTTTAAAGGTTTGGACAAGTCATTAAAAGATAGACTTTTCGCCTATCTTTCCAGGTTCCTTTTGAAAAAGTCACAAATTAATTTTTCCTTACTATTTACATGGTTTTGGGTAGATTGCTAAGGTGGACATTTTTTCCCTTTGCAACCCATATTTTTTCCACATTCCTGATGAAAATGCTAAACAATACCTTATCAGAGACCCTATTCTAGGGATCACATATTTCTAAATTCAGGTTTCTAGCCATAGCAGTTTTTGAAGGCCATTAGGGTGTGACTTTTCCCTTTCTAAACTTCAATTTTTACTACTCGGTCGATGCTTTTTCCAATAAAACTTCAATTTTTAATACGTTCCTGCCGAAAATTTTAAAAAGTTTCTTATAAGGAAATTAGATCGTACTCCAGGAAACACATTTTTTATGTTTATAATATCAGGCAGGCCGTCGCCGTCAACAGGGAGACTTTTCGCATGTTTACCATGATCCTAGCTAAAATTGGAAAAGTACCAGTCCTTCAACTGGGAGACTTTCAACTTTTTGTCCCTCCTCGTACAATTTACAAAAAATAAAGCTTTTATTCAAGAGAAGCAAGGTTCAGGATATGAGATGAAGGATTACAGACATGGCAACACTGAGGTGGTATCAATATTGAGGAATCTGAAGCTCTTGATGTTCAAGGCATGAGCATCCAATGTGATGTCACCTGGAAAAATTAAGTCATTCAACTGTCGCAAGATTTGGCGAAAGGCTTCTTTACCTGAAGCAAGAATTTCTTCAGTCCTGTTGAACGCATTATTTCAGAGTCTATTTTGATGCTTCTTATATTTGTTTATTTTACAAAAGTTTTTGTTATTTTTACATAAATATCGTACATTTATGCATGGATTATTATGAGTGTATGATTGCTCCGGAATGGATTTTCGATAGGTACTTTGGCATAATGTTTAGTGTCCGACCGAACAGTTCGGCCAAAAACCTATATTTTGTCGGTTTTTTGATATCTAGAGGCAATGGTGACAAATTTTGGTATTGGAAACATGTTTGTTGAGCCGATTTAATTCAATTTTGTGTATAAAATTTAAGAGAAAAGCTGAAGTTTAGCTATAAAGTTAAAAGTTCGGCCGCCGAACTATTTTCAATTAGACCGAACTTTCTGAGACCGAACAGTGAATTCATTGCTTAACTACAGACTTTTCTTCAAATTTGACACTGAAAATAGCATCTAATCAGCCCAATAAACATTTTTCCATCCGCCAAATTTGTCCATAATGCTTTAAAATACCGAATACAGACCAAATGCATTTTCTGGCCGAACTGTTCGGTCGGACACTAATAATGTTGCTTGTCAGGTTTGTGTAGACTAAACGATCATAGGAACATGTGCGGAGCAAGGTGGCGAAAATATCACTTTTTAAGCAAATTTGCCTACAGCTCAGTTTTAAATAAATTTGAAAACAATTTAAAAATAGCTGACTAAATTCCAGATCGATTCCTCCAATAGGCGATTTTTAAAAGTAATTTTTTTTTTATTTAGTTAATAAATCTTCAAAATCTGCAAAATTTCTATTTTTAAAATTTTTCTTCACTGCGTGGGGGTCTTAGCTGTATATCAATGATATCTTAAAGCAGATTAATTGGACTTGGACTCGGGTTCCAGCATGCTCAGCTTCTTGACAAACACACCACCATTATTTAGGCGAATATATTCTCCATTTTTGTGACGGAGTGCCTCTAGAGGGGCAGAATTAGATCTCATATCAAAATTTTTTTGACAGTCAAACAGTACTCACTGTTTTAATGGCTCACTAGTTGTCACCTATAGTGGTGAAGATTCTCAATTATCTTGGTAAGAGAAACTTGCTTACACCAGGCTGAATTCTCGAAATAAAGGCAACGAAAGGGCGCACCAATTGCGTCCACCCTTCATCGTCCCGAAACCAATTATAAAATAAGATATTAAATATGTATGCTATACATAATAAGATATGGTAGATCTATTGTCATATATATTCTCATATATAAAATATTATATAATCATATATGACACAATATAAGCTATATATTTTAAGATATTATAATATATACTGTCTTATAAAAAATATTTGTGTGTGTGATATATGAAATGCTTATATATGGTTTCATATGTACCACACAACTTAATATATAATTATATATGACATTAACTGTTGTAATATATAATTATACTTACATTCCATATATGACACAAGATATACAATTAAGTTTGAGATAAGATTATATATTAGATATCGGCAAAAGCGGCCTCAGAACGAATTTTGTGCAGCCATAAACCCAAAACGAAAAAACCCACCAAAAGAAAATAAATCAAAAAAGCCGTTTAGTAAATAAAAAAAAATCATCAATTAAATTTTTAATGAAAAAAATACATAATGAATAAAAACTTAAAAAAAAAAATAATTTAGTAGTAAGAAAAATAAACGTTATTAACCCTCTAACGCCTGACGATGACATTTGTCATCGTTTATAAAATTGAACCCAAATGCTTCGAATGAGTGTTTTATACTAAGAAATTGATATAGTTCGATATAAAAGTGAATTAGCTAAAAGTTTTGCGAAGAAACTGTTGGTATTCAGTGCACTGTTAAAACGCGAGAAAGCTTTAAAGTTCAAATTTTGTAAAAATTCAAAAAATAATTATTTTTTAATTAACTGAGATTTCCAACAACTAAAACACTTATTTAAGTTGATTTAAAACTCTTGAAAATGAAGTATAAGTAAGATTGAAGTATTACCTTTAATAACACAGGTCAACAGCAAAAAAAGGCTTGACTAACCACTATATAGATTTGATGCATCATGGCTGCCTAAGTACAAAAATGGTAAAATTTTTCAATTCTATGGATAATTTTTTTTTAAAAAAATTTTTTTTAAAATTGACAATATTTTGAGCCATTTCTCCACTTATGTTGTCATAACTCAAAAACAACTAGTCCGATTTTGTCAAATTAAATTTACAAAAATTAAGGTTTACAATATCTTTAAAGAACTGTACAAATTTTTTTAATGCGATCAATAGTTTCAAAGTTATGAAACAAATTGTTAGCAAAAAAAAAAAAAAATGCTAAAAAAAAAAAAAAATTTGAAAAACAAAAATCTGGAAAAAATCGAAAACTGCAAAAAATATTACTTTTTATTTTTTTGTAGTAAAGCTACATATCATGCGAATTAAACTAGATATGGATCATAAAAATCGATGCATGCTTTACATTTTTATTTACAATTAATTGAAGGTATCGCATATTTACAAGCACTGTAGAAAATTGTACCTACTATATAATGAAAATGCAGAACATAAAAACTCAGGTGCATTTTACGACACGCATTTTGGCAAAACCCCTTTGGGAAAAACCTCTATGACATTTTTATGATTCTAATAATTAAAAAAAAATAAGTAATAAACAAAAGATTGTTTAATTTTTACGATTGCGGTAGGATAGTAATAAAACGCTCATAAATGTGCGTGTACGCTGAAGTGCTCTTATTTTCCGTTAGCTACCTGTAACGGATAATTTTTTTTTTTCATAAAAGTCCTTAATGTTTTTTAGGATTCTTGGGAATAATAAAAAATTTGCAGCACACACTAACTGTATCCACACAAAGGGTTATCCCAAATTATAGTATCAGTATTTATAAGATCTCCTTGACCCTTTTTATTTCATTCAAGAAGTGTTTGCGATAACGCAAACATCATTTAATACCTACACAAAAATTAGAGTCATACAGCTTAGAAGTTAAAAACAATTTTCAAATATTAATAAAAATGAGCCAGAAAGCCAGAACATTTTCATGTAAAAACGATCCAGATTTATTTTGTTATGTGTGCGGCCAATATATCACCGGGAAAAAACGGAAGTGGTTCTTAACTTCATTGCAAAAGTCATATCAAGATTGCTATAATATCTATCCGCACAATTTGAACCAGCATTGGACACCGAGTACTATATGCATTCCATGTCGATTGAATTTATCTATGAAGTCTTCTAACGTAAAGTAAGTATAAATTAATAGATTTGGAATATTTTATAATTACAATATTTCTTAATTAAAATTTGAATTCTTCATATTCCTGATTTCAATTTTTTTTTTCATTTACAGACGACACTTGGAAATTTTGAAGCCTATGCTATGGAGAGAAACAGCGAACCACGCATCCGAGTGTTATTTTTGTTTAAGTACAAAAAGCATATTTGATGGCCCACAAATTCGCAAATTGGTGAACGATACTGAATTTGGCAGTTCAATGTCAGAAATTGAGAAGAATGCATGGGATTCGTTTGTATGGGTTATTCAAAATTTCTTAGGAAATAACAAGGGTGATGATTACGTTGCGCACGTTGAAGAGATGTTAACTCACTTCCAGAATCTTGGATGCAACATGAGCATCAAATTACACTACCTGCACAGTCACTTAGATCGTTTTCCTGAAAATCTAGGAGACTTGAGTGAAGAACAGGGCGAACGATTCCACCAAGATATCCGGACAATGGAGGAACGATACCAGGGTCGCTGGGATGCACACATGATGGCTGATTTTTGCTGGAGTATTCAGAGTAACACTTCGTTATTCAACAATAGTAGAAAATCGACTAAAAGAAAATTTCAGAGTTTGTAGTTTATAATACATATTTATTTATTTATTTTCTTGTTTTATTTATTATAATAAATGTGAATAATAAAATATAAATTTTCTACTATTTAATTTATTTATTTATTTACATTTAAGCTCATGCAACACAAATGTCTTTCCGAAGAATAGAATCAGTATATTCTAGGTAGGGTTTTGCCAAAAAATACACGAATGTTACTATGTAATGCATTTTTGATGTGAAAATTTGTACATAGCATGGGGAAAATGTTTTCAAAATTCAATCAATCGAAAGAAGAACATTAACTACTCAATTTTATGTATATCAGACAAAAAACTAAAATTTGGTGAAAATGAGCGAATTCGCTTAATTGTGAATAAATTCGAAAAAAATCAATCGATTTTTATGATCGATATCTCATTTTGTTCCTATTACATGTGGCTTTGCGATAAAGCAATAAATCTGAACGATTTTTGCCGTTTTCGATTTTTTATGATTTTTTTTAACCAAAAAAATTTGGTATTTTCACGTAAAAAAAATATTTTTTCCCTCAATTTTTTATTATAACTCCGAAACTACTGAGCCGATTGAAACGCAATATATTAACGGATTAAAGGCTATGTAAATTTCAGTTTTTCTAAATTTATTTGAATAATATCGGACTAATTTTTTTTAGTTATCATTAATTATGTGGAGACACGTCTAAAAAAATTTATAATTTTAATTAAAAATTTTTTAAAAAAAAAACCTCTCCATAGAATTTCAAAATTGAACCATATTTGTACTACTGGGACCACAATACATCAAAATTGTATAGTGGTTTTCAAAGCCCCTAAAATTTTTTCAAAATTGTTGCCTTGTGTAATCAGTCCTTATTTTCTTCAAGGACGAACATTATTTTATCAGGATATCTCTAATCAGGATATCTCTTATAGAGTAATGGACGGATCGTTTTGAAATTTGGTATAGAGAAGACAATCAGTAATAGTAGTAAAAGTCTAAAGTTTCAACAAAAAATATTGAAGTTGAGATACTTTTTCGCCCTATTCCGCATTTTGCAAAAAGCGAAAATCGCCATATCTTCTTAAAAAGAAGCACAAAAAAGTTTATTTTTGGATTGTGGTTATGTCTTGGTAAGAACAATAATTTTTGGTACAAACTTTTGTTTTACTTGCATTAGCTTTCGAGATAAATTTTAAATTATTTTTGCTCATATCGACGAAAGTAGTCAGCGAAAAACATTTTTTTAAGAGAAATTATTATTATTTTTGCGAGACGAGTACATGGTATGAATTTCATTGCAAAACAAAATTCGGGAATTAGAGGGTTAAAGATCAGAATTTCAAAATAAAATTAAAAATGGAGACTCAGTTGAAAATTACACTGCTCCTTAAAGAAACACAATAAGTGTTTTTTTATTTAAAATAAGCAGTTATTGATGCGTGGAGATCTATAACGGAAGAACCTCGAATAAATCTGGTAGACAGCGTGTCTGATCGAATTTTCGAGTTAATTCAAAAAAATTAAATAATGACTCACGCATTATTAAAACTACTGCTTTAAAATATTTTTCTTACATTTTTGCAAAAAATGTAAGACACATTAAATTCAACTAACTTTTGTCATTCATTTTTACTGTTCAAAAAATTACTAACAATTGTAGTAAAAATGAACCAGATACGAGTATGTAGTAAAAAGTAAACAAACATTTCTTTTTTTTTTATTTTTTTAAATATCAAAATAACAACTTCAAAAATTAATGTAAAATCACAAAAAAAAAATACTAATAAACAGCCATTTGATGTGGTTTGTTTTTTTAATTGAACTACAAGGTAAGTAAAAAATTAAATTTCTTCTACAAATGACTGACATTTACATTAAAAATAAAGAACAACTACAAATTTTTAAAGCAGAAGTTCCCGAGTGTATTAATTGGATCTGATTTTGTATTTGAGATATAACTTATTTTTTTTTTTATCGGGTATAAATTTCTATTCCCAGGACTGCAAATCGAATTCTTTATTTGAAATGACTTTGATGGTCTTACGAATCAACATTGATAAATTACTCAAATCAGTCCCACTTGAAGAATGTTGACTTTTGCTATATGCCACTAATCTTTACAGGGCTCTGCTCTGTAACCAAATGATAAGCAATGATAATTGATTACTATCGAACAGTTTAATTTAAATGCAATTCATATAATCTAAGTCTAACAATCGGTCTTTTCTTAGAAGTCGAAAAAAAAAATTACTCTTAAATTTGTTCTGCAAACAAAACTTAAATTTCAGTCAAATTCTTTAAAAGTTTCTACAAAATTCTAAAATGTTTCATCAAATGACAAATTTAACGTACGGGTGGTGCAGTCACCACTAAATCATGGTGAAGTTATAAGATCAGTTTCTTCATTCGTCTGTTAGTTGCTACGTTCATTTGTCTCTGTGTCGTCATCGTCGATGTTGTTGTATGTTTCTTTTCTATCTGAGCTCGTTATGGTCATTCTTTAGACGCGTTAAAAGCAGTTAAGATAGCAATTTGTCGACTCTTATCTCTAGCGAATTCCAAACATGCGCGCATGCTGCTCTCTGACTTACTTATTTCATAGCTGACATCCACTAAACACCAACAACATCATACAAAGTGAATCCTTCTTAATTCTTTATTTGGTTGGTTTTTTTTTTGTGTGTGAATGTATTATTGAGTATAAATTCGGATTTGGATTATACTGTTGTTGGCAAATTGTATGAAATACCGATAAAGATGAGATAATGGCTTATGGTCGTAAAGTTTGTTTCCTTTTTTTGTTTTTGTTGTAGTTGTTCTTACTTCAGTACTATTCCTCAGTCGTTTTAGTTTTTTGTTTTTTTTTTTTTTTTTTTTTTTGTGAAACAATTCTGAAAATAAATTTAATTCTAGAGCACTTGCAATAAAGTAAAGTCAAAGTATCGTTATCCATTTGTTGCTGTTGCTGTTGCTGTTGCTGTTTGTTTTTTTTTTTTGTTGGTTTCATGTTCTTCTGTCGGTTGGTCAGTTTTTCTGTAGAAATTGTAACTCTTTTTGACTTTACACAAATGTTGGTTAAATGATCACTAAGTGATCTGAGCATTTGATAAGTTTTAATTTTTTTGTAACGTTCAACGTTCTATGAAGGTTGTATGTAGTGCACATCAACATTGTTCTGAAATAGAGATAACGCTTTTTTTTTTTTGTTTTCAATTCGTAGAGAAAAATCTTTGTTGGCTGTTAATGTTGAAAATGAATTTATAATTTAAACATAATTTAAATGAAATTGTCTTGTCTACTTGTTTGTTGTTGCTGTTACTCGTTGCACAAATATCCCATCCATCCATACATTCCTTCTCCTGCTATCTGCTGCCTAAGCTTTTGTTCAGTTTCAGCTTGGTTTCATTTCGATTCGGTTCGGTTCTGTTTTGTGTGTTAATGTCTAATCTTCTTAAAAGTATTTCATTCACTGTTTCTCATACAACATAAAGTCGAAGATTGGTACTTTGATACCCTTAAACACTCTCACATACGCAAAACATTCTAGAAAATCCTCGTAAATTATAAGTGTGAATATGTTCTTCTCTGCTATGTACTGGTTCAGTTCTGTGCTGTTCTGTTCAGTTCAGTTCTGCAGCATTATTTTGGTTTGTGAGGTGTTAAAATGCCTTGTTTTTAGCGGCAATTATTTACGAAGTGTTGATGACAATGTTGGATAAAAGGGGTCATTCTGCACTTAATTCACCAAAAATGCGACAAAGATTGCATCTTCAAAAAAAAAAAAACTAAAAATTAAAAAATCATTTGTAAGCCTTTCTGTGTTTGTTCTTTCGGTAGTACACTGTAAATATTAAAAGTAAAACAAAGGTCCAAGTAACCAATCGAATGGTTCAGGTGCAGCTATCAAATTTGCTCGGTGGCTATTACCGAATAAGTATTTCTTTCAATTGAATGCTTGTTAGCACAACGTCGTTTCCTTACGGATTTTAGCGCAAGCTCAATACTGTGGAAATATGCTAATAATTTCATCGTGACATTTCGAAGAGATTTTGGAGATTTCAAACTGTTTACTTTTCTATGTATCACGAATCTACGAAAGCATTCCAAAATCTTTTGGCAAAGTGAAAATGTGTCAAAGATTCAATATTGGGCCGGAAAACTATTGCTTACCCTGAGACCAGAGTATGCTTTTCTAAATGTATGAGTTTCACGTTATTTGTATACGAACTTAGAATCCACCACACTATTTTCGATATATCGTAACTTAAAGTTGAAAACCGGGTTTTGCTTAGTTCGTGACGTTATATCACATCTTTGACTTTTGTTCGCCTGTGTTATCTTCGATATAAAATTATCACACTTCAATTGGACGACCACTACGGCGTTCGTCTTGTCAGCTCGTAAGGCCTCGATTAAACTCTGTCACCCAATATTTTATAGTCGTGAAAGAAGGAGCAAGCTCCACAGAGAAGAATCTAGCTCGGCTTTAATATTGGTTCGACTGAGACCTTTCAAATGAAAGTACTGAATTACATAACGGTGACCAATTTTTTTCCATGTTTACAAATTCACTGATTTGAAAATTTGTTTTTGATTGCTCCAAAAAAAATACTAAACAACGTGACGCCTTGAACTTAAAACATATGTTATATAAAGTTGCCACTTTTTACCAAAATAATTTTTTTCAAACTACTGCTGCCATCTATACGTCGGGTCGCCTAATTTAAGGACCGCTCACGTACATAAATATATTCATTAAACATATATTCCACCTGTATATTGCATGAATACAATTCAAATATGTAAGCGTAAGAATCGGTGCTAATCATTGACAAAAGAGCAATTAACTTTATTGACATATTGAAGTATCGTTATAATTGTGTTACATTGTTCTATCATGCAAAGTATTCTGCAGAGATTAGGGAACATATCCTAAAAATCAGGGGTTATGTTTGAAATAATACCCTCAAGAAAATTACATAAACTGTCACAGAACCAGTGCATTTATATGAAAAACGAATGTCAATTTCGCATAATGGAGAAAGTTTACCCCTTGTGAGACGCCTGATAACTAACATAGAACATTCCTATGGGACGAATTTGATGAATTGTTTCCATAAAGATCCCTTTATATTGGCCAAACTTGCCACATTTATTTAAAACTTTTGACATGTTAATTAAATACCAGACATAGGCATGTCTCAGAACGCTGCATTTAGGATAGTTCTGTAGATTATCCTAGGATTATCGAGTGATATATTCCAAAACATTTCACAAACACTGTGTTCTCTGACCTATCCAAGGTTAGGTGTGACATGTCACAAGGATTTAATTGACTCCTAATATGACAACGCCATGTGGAAGTGACAGGTCCATTCCATATAAACGGGCATTTCCCGAAGAGAAGTATCTGCACTCTTCTAAAGAGCACAGTTTTCGTACAAGGTGCAAATTTTACCATTTTATGGAAATCCAATATACACCCTTATGTTTCATAAATATTTATATAACTGTTTCATTAAAATACTGACCTGCCTCAATTTAATTATCAAGTCCACAAGACTTAAAACTTTTTTTCATTTGGCCCTGTTTCTTTCGGTTTTTGAGATATAAACCATTTTCAAAAAAAAAAAAAATATTGATGAAATGATGTAGAAGTTATAAAGCATTTATTCCTTCGTTGATTTGCGTCCAATGAAACTGTTTCAGAAATATGCCGAAACATGTTCCCTGAGTGTAATAGTAACAAAGCTCCAAATTTCTTAAATATTAATATTTTTAATCAAAATCCTGATATAAAAGCGGTGCCAGGACATCACCTCCCCAGACATTATCCCAATATTCGGTTTTTTGATTATGGCCTAAAGAATTTCAGGCATAATCCATATATTGAGAATGGATTGGACATACCCCAGAGAAAAAGTTCTTAAGACCGGACGTAAACCGGCTAAATCAAAAACCATTTATCAGGAAAGCTGATATTGGACATACCCCAGAGGATAAAATATATAATGCTAGCCGACCATCTGCAGAACATTGATTTGCCAAAGAAGTCGGTGAACATAATAAACATGACCAACTCTGGGCTTTATATTAATTTTTCCTGGGGATTTCGACCAAGAATGAATGCGTCCTAAATTTTAGTGAGTGGGTTATGTCCAACAAATTTGCGGACATAATTCCAAACCCGGATATCCGGGTATTGTCGTTTGGGGTTATGCCATGTCACCTATAATAGCATTATGATTCAAATAGTTTGCTTGACATTTATTCAGATTTTGACAGGATATAACTATTCAGACGGCTTTATTTTTATGGTACTATTTCCAGCTATTAAATATTTCATTCCTTGGTTACGGAATTTCGCTATTTGACAATTTTTTTTTTTGCACTGCATAAAATCTTACCTAAAAAACTATATGCTTACAAAAAAAAATCCAAGAAGCACACTCACATGAAGACTTTGTATAGAAATAAATCAAGCGGCTTCTAACTCTTATCACGATCTCTTAAATTAAGTCGCCTTAAAAAAATTGCGCTGCACTGACGCTACAAATGCAACAAACGAACGTAAAACAAAAACTTCGTCAAAAGCCTATAAAGAGAGCTCAACATAAAAAATACAAAAACTAAACACACAAAAACTGATTGAGCTTGGCAAGTTAAGCCACATTATGGAAAATTTCACACACAGTTATGAATGTGCAAAAAAAATCAAAAACTAAGTAAGAAAATTATAGACGATCCAAAACGACTTTGGTATAACATACACTTTCTTACGATTTGTATTTCAATGCAAAGTATGTGCAAACATTTAAGAGTAGGTCCTGAACTATTAAGGATCAATGGTAACTTTAATTTGTTATAAAATGTTTGCTTAATAATTAAACTAAAAATCGGGGCTGAACTTTTACATATGGACTGAGCGCAAAAATAATTGAATAAAGTTTCTCTAAAGTGTATTAAAATGGGGAATTACTCAGTTAGAGAACTAATAGATAGAATTAATTGAATATCGGGTGGGCGGCTTAATGAAAAAAAATTATTCAAAATTACACAATACGTTATATTTTGAAAAACATTCACATATCTAACAAAATCAAATCATTGAGCGCCACTGCTCAATCGCCTATATTCTGCACATCCTACACCCAGCAAGGACACTACAAAGTGTCCGTTACTTCGTTATCTATATTTATGAGAGAGGTTGCGAAAGTTCGGTTACTATTCGGTATTCGGCAGGTTTTAACTATTCAGCCGAATACCGAATAGTAGCACTTCTCGGTAAAATTATTCGGTTAAAAGAAAAAAGTTGAACATCTAAATTTTGTGTCTAAAAATTGGGGAAATCAACCTTTTTATAAAATATGTCAAACACGGTTGTTTGATGACTTTTTTTTATTTTGTACAGAGTATTTTTTTATGAAAATAAATAAAGGAACTATTCGGCAAAAGATTCTGTATTCGGTTTAAAACGAATACAGAATATTCGGTAAAGTGACGAATGCACTATTCGTGACATCTCTAATATTTATGAAAGAATCAACATCGCTTATTCAATACCGCTAAAGCTATAAATTATAAGTTTCCCATGTATGCTAATCATCCGACATAGTCGTGCACTAATGTAAGACGGGATTTTAGGAAATTTCCACAGGGAGGGGCAGAAAGGGGAAAAGGTCATGTCCTTATTGACCTGCCCAAACCCCTTTCTCTAGAAAGTTGGCATTTATAATATGTATTCCTTCGAATAAGACCTAACTCGCTGATATAATACTGTTTCCAGTTTTGTCCAGCAACATGATAAAATGGGTGTTAAAAGTGGAAAATGTTCCTCTTGTTGGCCTGGACGAACCGCTGAAGATGGGAACTGGAAATTTGGTTTATGGGTTCCTTATCACTGGTTCCTACAGTAAGGGTCTCAATATTTGCGGCCTTTACAGACTGCTAAAGCAAGGAATTTGAAATGTGGGATTCTTTTCAAGAGTAGACATTTGTATAGACGTTAATTTTGGAAATTTCAACTGGTGGGTTCAAAAATTATAAAGTCTTCCCATTGACAGCCTGGCAAACACAATAACAAGGGATTCATCCCAATTCAGAGCCGCAATGGCTAAAAACCCAATTGTAACTGACGAAAAGTTAAATGTTTATAAAAAGTGTTTTGTTATGGGGAAAAATATAAAATATTTAAATCGAAGTTATAACTTTAAATGTATTCATTATTTTTTCAATTTTTATCTCGTATAGCCTATTCAGTCTTGTTTGGTAACTGATTAGTCGTGATGGATCAGCATTTTATGATATGTACTTCATTAAATACCGAATACTTTTAATATAAGTACGCAAATATAGGATTTTCATCTAAATTTGCATATACATTTTTTTGTAGACAATTGTAAGAAACAATTATAACATTCAATTATAATTGTCTGTTAAAGGCGTTGGCATTGACCAATGCCAATTGAAACAACATTTTACTGGCATTTTGTAATGCCAACAAATGTAATTGACATTGACATCAAACAATGCCAATAAGATCGTCAATTAATTGGCCCATTCAATCAAACTATGTAAAATGAAGCAAAACCATTAATAAAGAAATATGAAACTTGAAATAAGAACATCCCATACAAGAGATTAAAAACAAATATTAAATTAGAAAACTTCTTGAAGCAATAGCTAAATGTTCTTATTTATTTATTTCGATATATAAAACTACCGGTAACGAAGTATTGTGCTTTTAAGCTCGTACAACATAAGCTGCTGAGTTCAATATTTACTATAGTTACAAACATCATCACCAAGTCTTTGTGTACCACTCCTTAGTGTAGGGTATTAAAAAGCAAAGTTAATTTTTTTTTGTTTTAGGCCCAGTACGAGGAGCATGAACAAGTATTTTATGAAGTTTTAAGTAAGCTATCATCATCTTTGAGAGCTGAGCTTGTGAGTGATGTCAGACGGTTGGAGCAGATGTCACGTGTGTCAAAACTGCTGCTGACAATGAGTCGACAAAATACAAACAGAGAACGAAACAACTGCAGAAAAAGAACTCCTGGTGTAGATGGTAATGTCATACTCGTACAAGTTAATTTAAACCACATTAGTATTATGAGTATGAAGCATGACTCCACACACACAAACACACACACACACACACACACATGCACACATACACACACACACGGAATAAAAGGAATAGACTAGGCTAGTAAATGCAGGATTATGTTGCAACAATCATCTTGCGCTACAAA
Organism: Delia radicum; assembly: GCA_021234595.1. Lineage (NCBI taxonomy): Eukaryota > Metazoa > Arthropoda > Insecta > Diptera > Anthomyiidae > Delia > Delia radicum. The sequence goes on along the minus strand of CM037854.1, from coordinate 4,265,556 downwards.
TTAACATCACAACGCAAGCGCTACAGTCTATAATATATATGCGCATGTGTGACTTGGTATGTATGTTTGTGGTGTATGGTGTGTGTAAGCTTTAATGACATTTTTAAAACATTTCTAGAAGACATGAGGCGGCGGCAAATCTAGTCTTATTGCGACGACATATTATTCGTCGTTGTCATCGTCGTCGTACGTAGAGTTTATTTGTAACCACACTTTTGTTAATGTTACGAGTTACGATGTCGGTCGGTCGGAATTGTTCACTGAGTTTAAGCAAATGCGATTAAAATGTCAAGACTTCGATCTGTGATCTGTGCACGAAAAAAAAAAAAAAAAAAAAAAACAAATTTAAAACCAAAAGTTAGCGTGTGAATATGTCGCCAAAGAGACTGGTGGTGGTAAAGGATTGAAATGTACAGATAATGTCTTTAGTTGGTAATGCCATGCATGCATATTCATGACATCTTTCACACACCGGGCCACATTCATACACGTATTCCACACATATTAAATGAAAAACCTATAAGGTGTGAAGAGTGTTGCTTTTTTCTCGAAATTATTCGCAATTCACTTTAAGTATTACTTAAGTATTATATTGATAAATATATAGTTTGCTGGATGGCTGACTATGTTTAGATTGTCTGTAGCAAAGAAAAATTTCGAAATGAAAACAAAAAAAAAAAAAATCATATGACATTGTCATAACAATTGTCAAAAAGGCCACCCATCTTAGGTGTATCCAATAACCATAATCTCTGATCTGCTACAGAAAATACATATTTCTACATTCACAATACATCTCGTCGATACACTGATACTTTTCAATTCCTTAGCAATTCATATGTTAACAAAAATTATGAAATTAATAAAAATAAAATTTTTGAAAAAAAGGAAGGAGAACCAAAGATAAAGATAAAAACAAAACTCGGTGTTGTTGACAAGTTCTTTGTTGTATCATATCATCAGTTTATTAAGATTCAGTTATAGATATTCGCGTTTTTACACATATTTAGCAATTCAGTTTTAATTCTAAACGAAAACTCCAATGATCTTAAGGAATTTTTTTTGTCAGTTTTTATTTTATTTTTTATTTCGGCTGATTACATGTGGGGCGAGGTAGCACATACCAAAAATCAACGTGACTGATAAATTTTGACACACAAAAAAAAAATGAGTAAAAAAAAAAACTTGGCGACATTTTATACGCAGATAATCACCCAGATTATGTCAACGTATTGTACTCTGATGCACAGTATTTCGGATTTTGTTCTAAAGTTGGACTAAATATCATTATCAAAAAAAAAATCATTGAAAATTAAAAGTTTTTAAAAATGTGCAATTTGACTCCGAGTTTGTTAATTTCGAAGTATTTTTTTAAAAATATAATAATAAGAAAAGTTTTAAGTTCATTGCGCAAATATATCAATCAAATTGTGTATTTAAATTAGTTAACAATCTACATATGGGCAATTCCTGGGCGACGGACGCGACATTCGCACACTTTTATTTGAGCCAAAAACAATAAAGGAATATAAAGATGCTGTGTATATTCTCAGTGTATTGAAGCAAGGAAAATTACTAAATTTGAGGATAAACATTGGGGAGAATCAATAATGTAGTAAAAAGATATAAGCAAGTATCAGCGAGAAACGGACGCGACAGAAACTTCTATATTTGTCGCGTCCGTTTCTCGCTGATATTTGCTTATATCTTTTATCCTCAAATTTAGTACTCTTCCTTGAGAATATACACCGCATCTGTATATTCCTTTATTGTTTTTGGCTTAACTAAAAGTGTGTGAATGTCGCGTCCGTCGCCCAGGAATTGCCCATATAGAAAGGAATAACGTTACACAGTCACACACTCACTTTAAATTTGGCATGGAGGTTGACCCTCCAGCGTAGACTTCCACTAAGACGGGTTTTTCAAGAATTCTTACGGATAAGACCCAACTACGTGGTATGATACTTTTTTGGAATTTTGCTCAGAAACGTGGTTAAATAGGCGCTAATTGGAACTTGAAATTTGGTATGTGCGTTCCTTGTAAGGAGTAGACATCTGTATTGAGCAAATTTTTGGAAATTCCCACGGAAAAGGCAGTAAGGGTCAAATTCTCCTCCTTGGCAGCCTGGACAAACCACTAAAGCGAGGACCTTGAAATTTGGTGTGTGGTACCATATCTCGAGTAGATATCTGTACTGACGGGATTTTTGGGAATTCCTAGGAAAGGCGCGAATAGGGGAGAAATCTCGGCATAGGAGGCCTGGCCAAACCACTGATGCTTGGAACCCGCATTTTTTTACGTTAGTTCCTAAATAGAAGTAGACGTCTATATGGAGGAGGAACTAAAAGGGGAAAGTTTTCCCTTGGCGGCCTGACCACACCACTACAGCGAGGAACTTGATAAAATTGATAAGACACATGTATAGATTAGATTTTTGGAAATTCCCTCGGGGAGAGTCAAAAAGGGTGAAAATATCCCACTTGGCGGTCTGGCTTAACCGTTGATGTTAGGAAATTGACATTTGGTACGTGTGTTTCTAATCAGATGTAGAGTGTTTTTTGCAAATTCCATCGGGGATTGGCATAAAGAGTAAAAGTCTCCCCTAGAGTGTTCAAAAAACCGACGAACTCAGAAAAAAGGTTTTCGGTGTGTTCGATAAGTGAGATTTTTAAAAAACCTTTTGCTTTGTTTTTTTGTATAGCCCGGTTAAAACCTTTTTCGTTTTTTTGTTCATACATGGTATTTTGTATCGACGAAAAAAGTTTTTATTTAGTCATATATAGCTTGATCTAATTATATATGTATTCATGTGTGACGATATATATTTACATTTTATACTTATTATTCCGAAAATTTTTAATATATCGCGATTTAAAAAGTGTAGCTAATACAACAAAAACTAAAAATGTGACTTATGGCAACCAACTGGTGGCCAAATCGTTAATGCTGAAGTTTTTGGCTATTAATCAAACTAATCTTCCCATATGCACACAGCACAAAAATATTTTGATTAAAATCTGACGTTTAAAATATGGGATTCCTGAAGAATGGGCACAAATTGAAAAAAACCAAACATCATGGCACATTTTAGATAAATGTATCCTGAAAGATAAATTTATCCTGAAATATGGACTTTTCATCATTGAATAAGCAAATGCGCGATATAAATAAATTTATTTATATCGCTCATTTGCTTAAAGACTGTCATAAGTCAAAAAATGCTATTTTTTAGTTAATGATGGAGATTTATTAGTTCTATCTTCATGCTTTATATAGTGCAAAAATTTTATATTAATATCATGTATAATTTTCGAGTTGTAGGAGAATATATTTTATTTTTTCTGGAAAGTGGGTTCACAGAGCATATATGAAGTATAGAGAAACTAAGAGAAAATTGCATTAAAAATCCCTATTTATAAAAAAAACACGTGACCGAATAAATAGAGAAAGGATCGAGCGAGGCAGATATGGATTGAAAACTTTGAACTCGTTTTCTTCAAAATCGTGTATTTTGAGTTATGTCAGTATAGTAGTAAATGAGGGATATATACATATTGGTTTTACGTACGAATGACAGGTCGTTTTCCAAATCTTTACTTGGGAACTCAAAATAAATAATATTTGCAAAAAGATTTCTGACAATTAAAGTTTTTATGAACTTTTGTTCCTAATACGAAACACTGTGTAGAGTTGTTGGTTGTCCCCTTTGAATGAATAAACATTCTACATATGGTTCGGTTTGTTGGCCTCGCTGACGTGATATGCTGCTAAAGATCCCTGAAATTCACTGAAGTAGCATTTAATTACTTGTGACAGTCGATCAATTTTAGCGGCATATCAGCACAACAACAAAGCATTTGTCAAGATTTAAGCTCCGAAAAACATACAGCTTTAAAATTAAAATATGATAACAAATTTCATCCAACTACAACAGAAACAACAGCAATAAACGTACTTAATTTATACAAAAGCCACACAAAAAAATTAATTTTAAACAAAAACATACCGAATATTGTATTTTGCATAATAAAGTTATTAAGTGCAAAATTATGACTCCCATAAAATTTCAAAATTTATTTTATTTAGCATGTGTTTAAAAACATGCTATTAATTTCAATTGAACACTGAATATTCAATTTGGCCAGTGGTTTATTTTTAAAATAAACTAATGAAAAAAAAAAAAAAAAATCGGAATAATAACAATAAACCTCGTAATTCTCAGCTCATAAATTTACATTTAACATTTCATTGAATTTTTTTTTTTTTTTATTTATTTATTAAAAGATCCAATTAAAAAAAATAAATAAATGTTATATTTCATCTTTGTTTAATTCTCACAGAAAAAGAAACAAATCAAATGATTAACTCTGAGTCCTCACTTAACGGTCCATTTACAAATTTCAAATTTTGAAGATCCTGATTCTGTGGACACTTTTTTTTTTGTAGAAAGTTTAAAGACCATGAGGACGTTTCTGTATAAAAGTTTATTAAAACTTTTTCTCAAAAAACACTCTAAAATCTTTAAAACAAGAATTGAGATCTCTGTGACTTTCTTCTTTCGAAGAAGATAAGATTTCGATATCCTGCGATTCTGAGAATTTAAAAATATTAGAATTTGATGAGGTTTTTTTGGTTTGGCTCAAGGTCATAAATTAAAAATAAAATTCAAATTTTTAAAGTTTTATTTTTAAATATTTATTATCTTTTCGATATTTCGAACAGCTTCGCTGTTCATCATCAGGAAAAAATTTAAATATCTTTTAATAAAGCATGGAGTTGAAAGCGTCCTTACTTGTTTGTTATCTTATTACAACTAGTTTTCTTTTTAAGCAGTCGATATTTGTTTACCGTATGTCTGTATACACTTGAACAGTGGTCAGTGTCTGTTTTATAGTTGAGAATTTTTAATGAACTGAAAAATATTTACTAACGCGGTCCCAAAATAAGCCAACCTGATGTTTAGATGGCGGCAGTAGTTTGGTGAAAAGTGGCAACCTTATAAAACATATGTTTTAAGTTTTAAAGCACCACGTTGTTTATTTTTTTTTTTTTTTTTTGAAAATTTGGAGATGAGAAAGCTGTGCGCAAGATTGATGCAGCGTTTGCTCACAACAGAACAAAAAACAGCGTCGTGAAGATGTTTCAATAGAGTATCTGGCGATGTTTCACCGCAATAAGGGAGAATCGTGTCCACCGAAGTCGAAAACAGTTACATCGGCAGGCAAGGTCATGGCGTCTTTTTTTTGGGATGGGCGTGGGATAAATTGTATTGATTATCTTCAAAACGGAAAAACACTCAACGGCGAGTATTATGCTTACTTATTGCAGCATTTAAGTAATGAAATTAAGGAAAAAAAGCCGCATTTGGTGAAAAAAAGTGCTGTTTCATCAATACAATGCACCAGTTTACACATCCACTTAAAGTTCGAATTGCTTCATCACGCACCTTATTCGCCAGATTTAGCTCCCTCGGATTATTTTCTATTTCCAAACTTGAAAAAATGGTTCGATGGTGTAAGATTTGCCAACAATGAAAAGGTGGAGTCTGCGGTTAATGACTATTTTAAGGAACTTGACAATTCTTACTATCAACAGGGTATCGAAGCCATTGAATATCTCTGGGAGAAGTGTATCGATCTAAAGAGAGATTTTGTTGAGAAATAAAGGAAAGTTTTTCAAAATTTGTTGTATTTTGGAATTTGGAATTTGTGGGTAATTTTAGCAACCATAATATGTAATTTCCAAGTTATCTTGTGTCAACACCGCAACATATTCCAGTTGAAATAGTTAGATGCATAAGAAAATTTTGAAAGAGGGATATATTCTAAAATTTACCACAAAGAATACTAGCAAAGTAATTTCCGATAATCAAATCACAAGTGTAGATTATTAATCTTATTATGATTTAAAAAAATCTCTGATTTTTAATTATATGGTAGCTAAACTAGATTCGTTACGTTTACTTTGTTACAAATTAAAAAAAAAAAACTATAATATTGAAACGAAAATAAAAATATTTTATTTTTAAAAGAGCTTTGAAGGAATTAATTCAATTGCGAATAACTTTAAACAAAATTTAATTACACGTTTATGCAGTTCTGCAATGAAAATAAAACGTCTGTAAAAACTATGTAAAACTGTTGGCTGTGAGCAGGGCGGCGATGAAAGTCGAAATGAATGTTTGTAGTCAATAGCTCAAAATCGATTTTAACCAAATGCTTTTTCGAAACAAAGAATTTGCAACAAAATGTTGGTGCATATTTTTACATACACTGCGTTGCAAACCAATAATTACACATTAATTTTACTAAATTTCGTATGTTAAAAAAAGCAGAAGAGTATAACCGGCATAAACATAAATTAATATTATTTAACAAAAAAAAGAGACAACTCATTAAATTTGTTTTTTACTACTTAAAATGGAATAACAAATTCAATTAGTGTTTCATAACTATAAATGCAGTTAACTTAATACATATATCAAAATTCACAAAAACTTTTGAAAATTCTTTTAAAGCAGCAGTTTTAATAAAGCGTGAGGCCTCCTTTTTGTTGAATCAACTCGAAAATTCGATCAGGCATACTGTCTCCCAGATTTATTCAAAGTTCTCCCGTTATAGATCACCAGGCATCAATAACTGATTATTTGAAATAAAAAAACACTTTCATAGTGAAGGGTCCCGATCAATGGGGTGTTTGATCGGGAAAACATGCGTGCCATTCCATATTTTAAACATATTCAGTTATAACCAGAGATTTTTGCAATTTTTACTCATATTTGCTTTTATTGTCATTTTTATTTTTAATTTTTTCAAACATTCTTCGCTTTAAATGCTTTTTTCTAATTTTTTTTACTTTTTGCCATAAACACCTCCGATATTACCATTTTTTGTCTTCTTTGGTTATAACCATCAACTTTATTTGCAAATTCTAGTTTCTAAATTTCAAACGAAAACTAAAAATTTGCAATAAAAAGCTAACATTTATGTTCACAAAGTTTATGAAACTTTTTTATGAAATGATGAAGGTCTATGAAACATTTGTCATACATTTTTAAGAAACTCTTCATCATATTTACGAAAACTTCTTAAATATGATGAATAATTGATGACAAACGATTTATGAAACAATACCATCAATATGATTAAACTTTTTTCCCTCAGTGTACTCTCTTTGAAAGTGTGCTTAAATTTCACGTGTTACATTTAATATTCGAAACTCTTTTATAGTTCAACAAAAGAATTAAAGAATTGATTATTTTAAATATATTACTTTCGAACATACACATCAAGTTATAAATTAATTTGTAAACTACCCACTGTGCATTGAAGACACACCTTTCATTTCAAACATATTTCATAGTCAACACAACATTTGTTTTGTGTTGTTATAATTTTATTCAGTAATTCTGTCGGTTTATTAATTTTGAACATGAAATAAACGCGGTAGTTATAAAACTAACATAAATATGTAGCTTACTGATGTTTCTGCTGCTGCTGGTGCTGCTGATGATGATTTTCATCTGCTTGTTATCCACAGACCCATCAATCGAAATTAGTAGTCATCTATAAAATTAACTTTTTCAACGTTCATGATATTGGGAGTGATTTAATAATAAAAAAAAAATAATATTTACATAAATATAAATAAGTAGATAAAAACAGTATGGCATCCCTTAATTAGTTAAACAAAAAATTTAACTTTAAATAATATTCAATACGTTGGTGGTCAAAAATTCTATGATTTACACTTAAATTCGATTAGCCTTGTCCCAGCAAACAAGGCAATAAGAAAAAGATTTCCCGATCATATCGCCTGGAAGAAAACATTTATTACAGGCAATATTCATTTTCGTATTGTAGAAGCTTCTTCTGTCGAAAGTAACTATTACCCGAAAGCGATACTTCCGCAAAATACGAAAGAAACTCCCCAGGAAGATAAATTGAAGATATAAATTATCGCCAGGAAGATAAATACGCAATATTTTATGAAATTTTTAATCGCTAAATCGGTGAAGAGTATCGCCGCCAAGAATATCAACTTTAAGTTAATAAGAAGATATTGCATTTTATTTTATTAGCAGATAAATGAAATAATATAAAAAACCCAAAAATTTCTCAATTATGCACTATCATTACATTCCTGGACTTTACCACCAGCACTTCTTTGTTGAGTTTTGCCATGCTTGTTCTCTTCTCCGAAGACTTAACGGTTTTACTCATTGCTATCGCCAGGAAGATATGTCAGTGATATTTTATTGACATTTTTTATATCTAAACTGTCGCCTGGAAGATAAATCGGCAATAATTTAAGACAGTAGAAGACCATATTTCAGGTTTGTCAATCTTCCGACAAATAAAAAATAAATAAATGACATAAAAAAATTATTTTTAAATATTTTTTTTCAATATTGCTAACATTTATTGCAGCTGATAAAAAAAGATGTATTAAAAATGCTACTTTGATCATTTTTTATTGATAATAAAAAGTAGATATTGCCGTAATATCTTCTGGGCGATATATCTTCCAAATGTTTGCAGGGGTATGACAAACCTGTTGCCAAAGATATTAGTTATACAAAATAGGTCGGCCATATTAAGAGACAGCTGGATAATGGTTGAAAGGAAAAACACGAACATATTAAAAATCATCCTGATTATAACGCACAGTGGTAGATTTTATGATTCTAGGAAGACAAAATGCTATATCTTAGAAAATAATAAAGCTAGAGTCATAAAATTTGGTGAACAATGTTCTCGGACCATGGTGCAGCTTTGGTAAATAAAATGGGCAGAATTGGACAAATGCCACGCCCACCACCCATATAATTGGAAAAATATGCGTATGATACGATTAATGTTGAAAAAGACAGGATGATTAAATAGAAACTAAAAACCATTAATTTGTACAAAAAAGGGGCGTGTCTACTGCCTTTTAAAATATTTCGCTTGAAAACTTAAATATGCATTAGAATATTTAAAATAAATACTTACGAGTTAGAAATGACATCAAATGCTTAATTTTTCTTTAATGAAAAACTATTTAAATTTTTATTATCTTTCAAATAAAAAATATATTACTATTTATTAAATTTCATGGTTGTCATCAGGTGCTTCTGGCTTCTCTGATAATTCAAGTACTTCAAGGATCAATGCGGATTTTGTATAAACTGGTGGTCTGCACAAACTGTTGATATATGGATCTGATGATATTAAAAATATATTAATTAAAGCTGTATTAGTGTTAATTCTAGAAGTTTTTCGCGTGAAATATTCTCGATATTTTCGTTGGTGTTTATTTCTTGCTTCTAACGCCTCCTTCGACAATTGTTCAATAGGAAGAATGCATTCATCAATAATTAGTTTTGAATGCTATAAAACTTTATGGACAGTCACATGCATACAATACCACGAATATTCTATCAAATAAAGTTATTATTTTTCCACAAACGTAGTCAAAAGAACGGTCAATTCTTGTAATTTCGGATTTTGTTAGCCATATATCAAAAATTTCATGATAAGAGATGTTGTCACTCATAGTAGATTATTTATAAGATCGGCAAATTTCGGCAGACTATTTAACTGGTTGCTTCAAGTTGACACATTAGCTATTTGTATTAAACAAATTTTGTGCTGATCCGTTGTGTTCCATAAAACTTACAGCTGAGAGAACTTTTTCTTCTTTTTTGAAAATTTCCGAAAAAAGTTGTTTCTTAAATTAAATAACACTAAAAATACTTTCCAAGTTTTACACGATTTACAAAGAGGAGAAACTAGCTAAACTAACTAAACTAACTAAAAAAAATTTTTTAAAATAAGTTTACTGATAAAAATTTATACCCATTTAAAGATGCTCAATTTTAAACACGATTTATTGGCATTTTAAATTTTCTGATAGATGTTCAAAGTACCGTTATATTGTTACTGTTGACAAATATGTCGAACTTTATGCAGTAAGAAGTCCTCTTTCATTATTGGTTAAAATATTTATTAAAATTGAAAGTCAAAAAACGGACTTTTGTCCAGCTTTATTGGCCAAATCTTAGTTCAATACTTCGACTTAAATAAAAATATGTTTTCTCTTCAAGAACAAATCGGGGAATTGTATTCAATAAGAACTATCTACAATAAACAGAAAAAATTATCAACGCTAAATATGTAATTAAAGATTTGATTTGAATTTTTGTCTAAACAATCAATTAATATTTCAATTGACTCATAAATATATAAGTATATATTTAATTTTACACATAATTCTCAAATATTTTTTCATAAACAGTTTTAGTATAACAAACCAAATACATTTTAAGTTTACAAACAAACCATGCACAGACACAGCATCACCGAAAACGCACATACAAACGTGCCTTTCACTCACTTTTTTTCTCTATTATAAATTTTTGAAAAGTTTTGTAAATTTTTTCGTACTCCAAAATGGATTTTTATCCATATAATTAGGATGTGAAACATAGAAATTTTTATTTTTTCCTCTGCCATGTTTCCGCAAAACCCTATAAATCGCTACCCGAATAAAAACGTTCATATACAATCGTTTGAAATTTAATATTATATAAAAACATATTGCTTTATATAAAGTTTAATATGGATATATGTTATGGCGCATATAATAATACATAATTTTATATTGGATTTAGTTTTTCGAAAATTTTTGATATGGTCCTATACATATTAAAATCTTAATAACGGGTCCGCCAAATAACTTTTTTTTTTTTTGAAAATGCCATAAAAAAAACTACTGAATATTTTCTCAAATTTCTTTTTTTATTTGAAAGTACAATCCTTCCGGTTAATAATGGAAAACAATTTCATTCAAATGGCTGCCTCAGCTGGCCATGCAGTAGTCTACACGATCGGTCCAATTTTTAAGCACATTATCGATTGTGTGCAGCTGTATTTCACCAATGGCTTCACGAATATTGTCCTTTAAAGCGTTGTAAAAACTTAAAGTGGTGTAGTTTGTTGTTGTTGTTTTTGTTCTTTTTATTCTTTTTTTTATATTTCAAATTTTAAATCATGCTTCTAGACGAGAACAAGAAATTCTCATTGAGCTTGTGATTAAACCTAACAAATATCTTTAGAAATTCTAATAACATTGTCCCCTGAAGATTTCCTTAGGCAAGAATGAAATCTGAATAGGCACCAGCCAACAACTAAATATTTTTCACAATTTATTAAATAAGTTTTCGGAATAAGTCTGGAATTTTGCAATAGAAATTGCAAAAACTATAAATTAAATTGTTATTAACTAATTTTAATTTATAAAATTCTAAGTAAAATGGTAAACAACGCGAAAATCTTAATTTCAATTTGAATATTCGGACTATCACTTAAAAATGCATAAGTAATCTTTAGTTAATTTATAACTTCTAAGATCAAATGAAAATTTTCAATACTAAATGCAAATTGTCAGCATTTAATATAGAAAACTGATTTAAAGTTTTCTTGATTTCAATGGAACAAACTCGAAATATATAATAAATTTTATGTTTATCATAGTTTTACCATATTTACAAGTTATACACGAGATTTTATGGAAAGACCTAATATTGATGTTTTTAAAATTTAAAAAACCAAACGATATTTAAAATAATATATAGACCATCCTATTATACATATCTAATTAGATAAAGTAACGTATAATTTTATAAAATTAGATGAGAACAAAATTTGGAAAAACCAGTATCAAATCACTTCTAATTGTATCTTATTTAATCAGATATGATACGGGTCATTTTTCGGATGAAATTTTATATAATTAATTATGGAGTCATATTAAATTACCTAAATTTATATACAGCCCCATATTAGTTCTTTTTTAATCGGGTACTCAAGAGTTCAAGGCAACTAAAAAAAAATATTCGTGGATCAAATTATTACAAATTATATAATTTTGATGACCCTAAATGTACAAATTAAGAATTTTTCTTTAATAAAATAAAAATGCTCTAGCTCGAGACCAGTTGTAGTTAATATAAAATTAATTTATTTCTCGATATTTCGACATTCGTCGAATGTCATCTTCAGAAAAAGTATATTTAATGTTTACATAAAAACACAGCTTAGAACTATCGTTGTGTGTTTGTCACCATCTGATATTGCAGTGCATATTGATATTTGAGTGCAATATCAGATGGTGACAAACAAACAACGATAGCTGTGTTTTTATGTAAACATTAAATATACTTTTCCTGAAGATGACATTCACCGAATATCGAAATATCGAGAAATAAATGAATTTTATATTAACTACAACTGGCCTCGAGCTAGAGCATTTTTATTTTATTAAAACTGAAACGTCGAATAAATACAACTTTTAATTTTTCTTTAACTTCAGGAAAAGCATGGGCGTAAAATAAAATTTTAAATTGAGAATTTTTAATTTTAAGGTCGTCAAAGTGACCAGTAAAATAATGTCGAATAATTTTTTAGTAGGCTGGGACACAGGAAACAAAAATATAAAAATTATTATGATTTATAAAAAATTATAAAAATCGTTCCCTCTTCAAAAAATCTGAAAATGGTGAAACGTTCATTTAATATTAAAACGTTCAAAATATATAATTCGGAAAATGTTTTCTCTTAAAACCAGAGAAAAGGAATTTGTCATTTTTGACTATTTTACAATTTTTGACGTTCATAATTTCCGAACGCTCGTGAACATGAATTTAGTTTTTGTTTGGTTAATTTTTTGGCGTTTATTTTTTTTTTTCTCCGATTGTGAGGCTTTTTTTCACCGAAACATTTAGACTTTTATAAGTCTAAAATTCCTTGCAGTTTTCACAAATTTAGTTACACAAAACGTCATCTGCTTCAGGGCAACCAGAAATGTGCTGTTTAAGGCTTTTTCCTGTCCGTCGTATGGAAAAGTGGATGAGATATTTAATCTTTTCAAAACAATAATGGCAACGTTTTTAATGCATTTTTAATGAGCATTAAATTGATTTTTTAGAGCTTAGTTATTTTACATTTGGAGAGAGAATTTCGACACTTTTTATGAAAAAAAATGTGAAAAACTATATTTTTTTTAAATATTGTGGAACTTGATTCTAGTAAAACAAATTTCCGATTTTTTTACCAAAATTGTTTAAAAAAAAATATTTAAGATTTTTTAAAGCTTTTCTTATTCAGTTTTAAAGGAGATTTACAACATATATGTAAATTTTCACCATTTTCGGATTGTAGCATGTATTTTACTACTAGCGAACATAAATATTTAAACATCTGATAACTTTTTTAACAGAATTTTTCTAATAAAACTACACTCAGGGAACTTCTGCTTTAAACATATTTAGTTGTTTGGGTTGTAATACAGTTTATTTATTTTTAATGTAAATAAAAGTCAGTCATTTGTAGAACAAATTTAAGTTTTTACTAACTTTGTAGTTCATTTAAAAAAACAAACCACATCAAATGACTGTTTTATGATTTTACATTCGTTTTTTTTCACTATTTTTTTTTTTTATTTAAAAAAAAAAAAGTAAATGTTTATTTTTTACTAACATATGTGGTTAATTTTTACTTCAATTGTTAGTAATTTTTTTAACATTAAAAAAAATTACAATTGCTAGTTGAATTTAAAGAAATGTTAGTCGTCCTTTCTTCAAGTGAAATTTCATTTGTTTTTGACAACAATTGCTGTCGTTTTTACCTACATAATAACCTAAGTGTACGATATTTGAATATATTAAAAAAAAAAATACTGTGTGCAACCGAAAGTCCGTTCGCGTTCCACTTCTGACACGCATCTCATAAAAAGTTTGAATGCGAAAACCTTATTAAGTTAACAATGATTTACAATTACAAACACTCTTAGTTTAAAGTTATTATGTGTCGTATTATATTTTTTCATTCGGTTGGGGTAAGGATATATCACCGTCATACGCCCCCCCCCTATGATCCGCGCCTTACTCTAAATAAAAAACCTCCGTCTTTTATATGACATTTTAAAAAATTCTTTTAAATGAGTTTATTTTGAGAATAATTTGCTATTTACGATATCTCTACAAATATTTATACTCGCTTGTGTCACAATTTCGGTTCTTTTGATCCAATTTTTATTGTCATTTACTTGTTTACATTATTAAAGGTAAAAAACAAATCTACTCTAATTGCTTTATCACAAGTCTTTAAACATCTAAACATCGGCTTCTATGTCAATTAAAGTGAATTCTCTAAATACCCATCATAAAATCATAATTGAAGTCATGTCGGATAAACAGAACACAATTTTTATTCTGATAAAAAAAAAATTACAAAATGATTTGTTATTCATTTATGTATTTTATATGGCAACATGGGGTTGCGTGAAAAATATTTAAATCCAAAACAGTGCCCATGAAAAATATTCTTTTATTTCTCTAATTTGACGGAGTGGTTTAAAATACAACATTATTCCTTAGCAAAATATAATTAGATAGTCTTTTCGATTAGATTTCTGCATACATTGGAGACACTTTACCACATGTTCCCCTATAAATTTAATCTGATATTTAAACAATTTTATCAAAACTGGTAAAATTTTCGATAAATGCTAATTTACTACTTAAAATAGTACGATGTTTTTTTTAGGACATCATTTGTCTCAGTTGAACATGGGTTAACGATTTTTCATTTCGACTGTTGTTCGTAAAATACCGTTACCGAAATAATTAAAATACAGTTAACGAAATAATTGAAATAGCTTTATCCTTAAAATACCGTTACCGAAAGAATCTGACAACATCAGAATAATAATCGCTGTAAATAGATACACATTTTTCGAAAGCTTGATCATAAACCATTAGGTCATTAGGATTCGGGCATAGTGGGGTTGAAATTTTCGTTGTGCAGTGACGTTACCTGAATAAATTAAATAACGTTATCGTTGAAATAACGCTACCGAAATAACGGAAAACCCGTTATCCCTAAAATAACGTTAACGAAATTAACAAAACTAGCGTTACCGCTAAAATAACGATACCGAAATAAGTAAAATACCGTTAACGCTAAAAAATCGTTTCCGAAATCGTTACCCTTAAAATACCGTTACCGAAATAAACGAAAATACCGTTACCCTTACCGATACCCGCATCGAATCGGTTACCATACATGAAATTATCCAATTTTAGTTTGAATTAAGCGTTTTCTATTCTTAAGGCTAGGAACTCACGTTAAAAACCATCCTCAGGGATTTCATTATGTATTGTTACAGCTAAGCTGAAATCACTGGGTAATGCCAAAAAGTCATATTTTTAATCGATTTTCATGGAGCTTATTGCAAAAGATCATGAATTTTGCAGTAATTTCGTAAAATTTATTAAAAATGGTTCTAGAGGGCGCAACGTATCATTGATAATAAAAAAATGCAATTTTAAAAATTTTGGGTACCCACACTTATATCACGCGTACCGGTTTATGGACCCCGTAACCCAACATGGAAAAAATGTCTAATTTTGATTGGGGTCATATACAAGGAGAGTCACCAGGTGGGTTCTCTCCGATCTGCATTAAATTCATTCACAGAAATTCGTTTGCTACAACTGAAATCGGTTGGTACACCGATCCAGAAATTTTGGGTTTCACAACAAAATTCGGTTAATACAAATAAATTTCAATTGCAACACCCAAAATAATATGAATCACATTTGAATATGGTTGTTCTAAGCGAATTTATTGTTTGCAGTCAGCAAAATACACTCTTCAATTCATTTGATCTTTTATTTTTCAGTGTGCGTATATGTGACAGAGGAGAAAAAATGAGGACAGGTTTTGTTTAGCTATCTAACCTCATGTCTAGGGGTTAAAAAGTGGTTTCAAAATTTACCCCATTTTTCGATTTTTAGTGTTATTTAACAGAAATTTTATACAAATGCGGTACTAAATGAAAAAGTCTTGGCATACGAAAAATGTCCGATAACTTTTTTCTGATATTCAAAAAAATGTGTTTTGAGTGAGAATAAAATTGGCGTTTTGTTCAGGAATTATTTATTTATTTGGTATTATAAATGCCCCAACACAATTAGCCCCGTAATTTCAAGCAATAGTTATCTATCGGTGTTTAAATACTTATCGTATATTCTCGTGTAGGCGGTAGGTATTTAAGCACCGGCAGGTATCTACTGCCGGTATCTGGTTATGGCCATAAGCTACCCAATATGTATATTAATGCATATTTAATTCAACTAAATGGGTGTCTGAGCTTTTTCCGAAATTCTTAATTGTTCGGCTTTTATGCGACTTTTCCCGAAAAGCTTTTCCAACTATATTTTAAATATTTTAAATAAAAGGCAATCCTAAAATACTACATAGGCAATATTAGCATCAAAATGTTTATTTTCTCAAATACTACAATTGCTTCACTAAATTCTGAGGTGTTTGCTTACAAAAATGTATTCATTTTGGCCCTACCTTTCAACCATTAACCGACCAAACTAATCCACTGAAGATTATTTGACGAAACTTGTAGAGACTTTGGACTATGATTAAAAATAAATTCTGTGTTGGCGTAAAGGCTTTGTGTAAATTTAAATTTTCTATTTTGTCTTATGATTAGTTAAAAAATAATAACAGTTTTAGGATAACCCTTGAAGTCAATTTTAAACATTAAAAAAACTAAAAACAAAAACGTAAAAAAAACTGTAGTGTCGATCACAAGTTTTGTTAAAGTCGTCCATTCCAGCTTTTATAAAAAAAAAATACTAAGCAACGTGACGCCTTGAAACTTAAAACATATTTGTTTTATAAGTTTGCCACTTTTCACCAAGGTAATTTTTTTTTTAAACTATTACCGCCACTTATACGTCTGGTCGGCTAATTTTTGGACGACCCTCGTACTCTAGTAATCTATGAACTTTAGGTTTTAAAAAAATTTACACTTTTTATTTGTAAAACTTTTTCATATTAGTATTGTCCGAAGAAGATAAACTCAAAAAAGTTCAAACTTACAAACTTAAGGATTAGATATTTTCAAAGAAAATTGTTAAAACGCATCCTTTTAAAATCTTTTTTTCTTTTTTTTATGTCCTATCAAACTCTAAAACTTGTTGCTTCACTCAGGGAACTTCTGCTTTAAAAATATGTAGTTGTTTGGGTTGTAATACAGTTTCATTATTTTTAATGTAAATGTAAGTCATTTGTAGAACAAATAAAATTTTTAACTAACATTGTAGTTCATTTAAAAAAACAACTCACATCAAATGACTGTTTTATGATTTTACATTCATTTTTTACAGTTGTTTTTTGTTATTTAAAAAAATAAAAAAAAAATTTTTTGGTTTATTTTTTACTACCATGTGGTTCATTTTTACTACAATGTTAGTCATTTTTTGAACATTAAAAAACAAATGACAATGTTAGTTGAATTTAATGAAACGTAAGTCGTCCTTTTTTTAAATGAAATTTCATTTGTTTTTGACTACAATTGCTGTCGTCTTTACCAACATAATTTCCTAAGTGTTACTTATTAGTTTTCTTCAATAAAACACCATATTTTTTTTTTTTTTGATTTTTTTTTCAAGTTTTTTTGATACTTTTAATTTTTAATAAAAATAAAGTTTTATCATTACACATATTGTTAATAATATTATTAAATAAGAATGTTTATGATATTCATAAGGAAACCATTTTTTTATTGTATTTATTACAAAAATTACAAACAACATCAAAATAACTTAAAAAAAGTACAGCTCAGTTTTTGTTTTTTTATGTTTTTTTTTAATATTTTTTAAAATTTTGAGGTTAAGAAAATGATTATAAATAAAAAAAAAATTTACAAATTTTAAAATTATTGCAATTTAAAAACAAAAAAATAACTAACTATAGACAGTTTTAATGTTTAGAAGTTCCTATGCCTCATTTATACTAACAACAAAAACCAGTAGTTTTCAAAACTTCTAGTTTTTGATTATTAACTACAAGTAGTTTTAAAAATACTACTAGTTTTAGGTTGTAGTATAAGTGTAGTATAAAAGAAATTTTAATTTACTTTTTTATTTTTAAATTTTCTAATTATTTGAATTAAGGTTTGTTTTTTTATATAAAAGTTTTTTTTTTTTATTTTCAATATTTCGCTACTCCTTTGTGTAGCATCTTCAGGAAAATTAATAAATTAATAAATTTTCAAAAAATTTTAGTTTTTTTTTTTTTATTTTTTTTTTTATTCATTTTCCTGAAGATGCTAAAAAAAAAAACTTTTATATAAAAAAACAAACCTTAACTCAAATAATTAGAAAATTTAAAAATAAGAAATAAGGTTAAATAAACGAAAATAATTACTTTTGTATAGTTTTAAGAAACTTAAACAAAAAATTTATAAATTTTTTGTTCTCATTAAGAGCTTTGCAAATGATCAATTTTATTGACATTATCTATGAAAATCAATTTATTATAAAATATTAATAGATTTTTAAGAGCGTTATTAGTAATATTGATCATTTGTGGGACACTATAATAAATTTATAAATTTTGTTTATTTTTTTAAGGCATTTTTTATGATTTTTTTTTTTTTTTTTGCTTGTATTGTATTGATGATTAATTAAAATTAAAAACTTAAATATTATAAAAAATAATAATTAATTTTATAATTACTAGAAGAGAATTAAAATAAAGAAAATGTTTGTTTGAAAGTGAAGAATGTGAGAGTTAAAGTTGAATGCAGTAGAGCAGAGAGGAAATTTCAAAGTTAGGAAAGGTTATGTTGAGGAAGGGTATATATAACAGTAATACTTTTTATATTTTATAATTTCTTTTTTATTGGTTTTAAAACTCTTTATGTATTTGTAAATTTTATTTAAATTAAGGCAAGAATTTTAGCAGCTTTTTTTTATTTGTTACCAAAAACTTATTTCTAGTCTGCAGCAGGTCTTGAAGACAGTGTGTTCGATTCTTGGTAGCTCAAGGTAGTAAGGCAGCAATTGTTGTTTCTATGGATGTATGGTTCTGCAAAAATTATTTGAATATTGAATTTTTGTTAGGGATGGAATGTGTTTTTTATGCGCCTGCGCATTTTTGTTTGTTGGTTTTTTTCAATGTAATTTCTTGCTATAAGAATATTTATGTAAAATATTCGAAGAAGATGTTACTTTTTTCATGTTTGTAGATGTATATTTGAGATAACGGTTGATGATTGTTTTAATTTGTATTGTAAATTATTCCCAGCCAGTATATACATGATGTGTGTGTGTGTTTGTATGTGCTTGTATGTATTGTAACCAATTTTAAGCCATAAAACATCCATAAATATACGCCCTCTCTTAAGCCATTAACATTAACACTTTATGTCATCACAACTTGGCAGTGTTGCCAAATCAAACCATCACCTTTTTGACAGACAAAAATTAAACACAACAATACTTTCTCCAAATGACAGTATAGAATACGAACAATAATATCCACCCACTTTACTACGACTTCTTCTTCCTCTATTTTTCAATCATCATGATCATCATCATGATCATCATCTTTTCTGTCTTGTGATATATTTTTGTGTGGAAAAAGAAAACAAAAAGCATCCAAGACATTAGACAGTAGAGAAGTAGAGGAGGAAGTATGATCTTGGCATAAAGTGTTAACTGGCGTGTTTGGCTTAATCATGATTTTACCTGCATTTGATGTTGGATTATTGTGAATACTTTTCTCTACAAAATGTATGTTATATAAATGATAGTTTTTATTTTTGGATGTTTTATTTTTTTTTTTTTTTTTTTTTGTTGAAAAGTGCATAAGTTTTGTAATATTTTGATTGTGTGTGCTTTATTTATTTCAATCTTTTTATTGTGCAATACATAAGAGTGTTTGTTGATTGTTGTTGTTGGTGTTTATTTTTTATGTATACATATGTAAAGTGCGTGGTAAATAAGTGGTGACATTTATTTTAAAAAAATATATATAGTGCTTTACAGAAAATTTATCGCCAGACACACTGACTACATCTAAAAAAAATGCAATAAGAAAAAAAGAGAAAAAAAAGAAAAAGATTTAGAATTTCAATAACCGACAGTTTATAGGTACCAAATTTACAATATCTTTTGTATTGAATTAACATTGACAAAATAAACATAGAAACTCAACGAAAAAAAATTACAGTACCCGGTTAAAACTGATAATGAATGATAATGATGAATGCTCATAAATGGATGCATCATTTATGAACATGTATGAACTCATTCATCAGGCGTGGATCCAGGGAAAGGTTTTGCCCCCCCCCCCCCCCCCCCCACCAACCAATTAGTTTTTTAATCTTTTTTACATATTTGTATTGAAAAATATCATTTTGTGGGGGAATTGGGCTTGGGAAAGCACTTGTTGCCAGCACTTGCTTAACGACTTGCCAGCGGTGGACCGTTGGTCTTTTTCTGACTGGGTAGCTTTAACCCCTGAACATTCCCTGCGGGAAATGAAGGGCCGATTGATACAAAGTGACAATTCTGTGATATATCATTGGGTGGGACGTCCCGAAACTGGTGAAACCAAAATTGTGGTGTACCAAAAAGTGTTAATTTGTGTGAAATGACCAATCACGTGACTATAGTAATGCTGATAAAACATTGACTGGTTCGTACCAGATATATCATATAACTGGAGAAAAAGTAACATAACCTCAAAGTGTACTAAAGTAACTAGGGCCATTGCAGTTGAAGTTGTTAATGGTCATTGAACTGGTTCAAAACCGTTAGCAGTGAATGAAAATATGGCAATTAGTCCCCAATTATTCAGTCCTTTAACTGCGACAAAGCGGACATAACACTAAAGTAATTTGATCTGTACCGACCTTGTGACATGAAGACTTAACACTGCTCTGGTTCAAAAAAACTGAATACGGAACTGTTTAGATGGTGACCAGCATGGTAAATGTTAAAGTTTTTCGTTGTGTATAGAAAAAATAAACATCCCTGCGGGAAATGAAGGGTCGATTGATCCAAAGTGACGATTTTGTGATATATGATTGAGTGGCATGTCACGAAACTGGTCAAACCGAAATTTTGGGGTACCAAAAAGTGTTAATTTGTGTGAAATGACCAATCACGTGACTATAGTATTGGTGACAAAACATTGACAAGTTGGTATCACGTATATCATGTAACTGAAGAAAAAGTAACATAACATTAAAGTGTACTGAAGCAACTAGGGCCGATGAAGTTGAAGTTCTTACTGGTCATTGAACTGTTTCAATCCCGTTAGCAGTTGATGAAAACATGGCAATTGGTGCCAAAGGATTTAGTCCCTTGACTGCTACAAATCGGATATAACACTGAAATAAACTTATTTTAAATTAGATTTTTGTTGTGCCTTTTTGAAGGTTTTGTGAACACTGTTTTGGGAGAAGTTTAGTGACTGGTTCCGGACGGACAATTTAGCAACTCGTATATAATATGACACACGGTGAATAAAAAGTAAAACGTTATTTGCTAATTACTTTTCGCATACCCGGCGACATGTACTCCCTAGTCCAGTGCAGTGTTTCTTCACAAATCTAATCCATTCAAACTACCTCAGTAACAGCATCATTGCGCTTACTATATGACTAGTTTTCCATCAAAAGCTGTTCTCCAGTTTTACGATACGTACACCTACACCAGTCACGTGATAATTTTTTTCCCACTAGTCCTATTGCATGTCACATAAATCCTAAAATTAGGTGATAGGTAAACCTTCGTCAAGTTATTCGCCACGTCACAAGGTGATCCAAAGGTAGCAATTGCCACCTCCTATGACAAGCCCATGTTAAAAGTACCGGTCACTTTCATATAACAGAACCGAAACTAGGACAGGTTAATACACAGAAAGCTCTAGTCACGTGACCATACCAGTGACTGGTTCATTTCCCGCAGGGATATTTTAAAATTGATTTTTGTTGTTCCTTTTTAAACAAAACACACTGTTTTGGACATGTTCTGTGACTGGTTCCGATTGTGTAATTTAGCAACCAGTATGTAATGTAACACAAAGCAAATTAAAAAGTGACAGGCTACTTACTAATTACTTTTCGAATGCCCGCAGTGGTACGAAACAAATCTATTCCATTTTAACTACTCGTTTAACAGAACACATTTCGCTTAATATGTGACTAGTATTCCATGAAACATTTTTATACCGTTCTACATATCAGATAAATCCTAAAATTATCATACTTTAACACGACCTACTTTTAACATGTCCCGTAGCTTATTCATTTAAGTCGGTACGGTGAAATGTTGCCGTCATCAAGTTATTCGCCACGTCACAAGGTCCTCCAAAGGTAGCAATTGCCACCTCCTATGACAAGCCCATGTTAAAAGTACCGGTCACTTTCATATACCAGGACCAAAACTAGGACAGGTTCATACACACAAAGATCTAGTCACGTGACAATGCTAGTGACTGGTCCATTTCCCGCAGGGTTTATCTTAAATTGTTTAAATAAACATATGTGTTGCGAAACATAATTGTCTATTAATTTATTCATGCTGAACGCGAATATTTTAAAAATTTTAAAATCAGAGTAACGGTTTTCGAGATATTGCGATTTGATGTTCACTAAAAATGGCATCTTTTTCCACTATTCTAGAAATTTTTTAAAAATTTCCGTATAATTTTTGGTTTTTGCACTAAAATATTACACAAAACATGCTTTTAGCTGATCATAGTTATATCTGAAATTAGAGATGATGTATCACAAAATATATTTTTTAATTGTATCAAAGACATTTTGCGCAAGTCGGCAAGGGTTAAGCAGTCCGATTTGTTTTTTAATTTCGCACCACAAAACTATTGGACCTAGTATTAATTAATTATTATTATTAATTAATGAAAATCAAAAGTTAAAGTTGACATTCCTTCAATAATCATGTGTATAAAATTGAAAAGCGTAACAAATTTACCATGTAAATTTTCTGTTTTTCCGCGATATAATTATGTAAATGAAAAGTCGTTGTGTCTATTTTGCTAGAGCAAAAATAAAAAAATTTAGTATAGTTTTTAAAAAAATTGTAGAATGGAGGAATAAACTCGATATTTAGTTAAAATTAAGTGGCAATATCTCGAAAACCGTCAGCCCGATTTCAGGTTAATGCTATCCGATTTTTCTCAAATTCACACCATCTAACTTTTAGAAGTTCTTCAATAATAAAAAATTGTTGACTATTGTTATACAGTCCAATTCTTTCTCCACAATCTTGGCTTTGTTCATTTTATCAAAATATACTTATATACCAAAAATTGGACTTTGGATTTCGTCTCTTATATTACTTTCAATTACTAGTATTTCAGCGTAATTGTTTTTGTTTATATAGCTAGTCTTGTTTTACAATGCATTTATATAATTTGATCATTGCAAATACTAATCCCACTCCTTTCGATGATCTTTACTAATTTTAAATTCTTGAAAATTTAAATGAGGTCATAACTCTCCATAAATTGTACAATGTATTCTAAAGGCAGAATTAAAAAGAGTAGTAATCCGAATCTGCGGTCAAAAACTTTCCACCGGCTAGCCTTTCCTAGTTATAGACCAGTCTTTTTTTTACCCTCTTATGAGACAAAAAATTTTTATTAGTCGATTTTGCGGATATATTTTTGAAATATTTTTTTTTTTTATGGATTTGCATCCTACATACATAAATGTAATTCTCATTTGAGTAAAACTATGTAGGAAAATGTGCAAGGGTATTTTGGAACGTAGGAGGGGTCTCGAAAATTGTATTTTTTGGAATTGTAATTACAACATTCAGATTGGTTAGAAGAGGCCCTATGCTCCACAGGGAGTTTAAGCGGAAATGAAGAAGAGAAGAAGAAGAAGATTGGTTAGAAAACGTGTACATAATTAAAGCATATTTATAATATCGCTCATTTACTAAAAAACGGTCTAAAAAAAACGATTTAGCATAAAAGGCATTTAAAGTTTTCAATCCATATCTGCCTCGCTCGACTCTTTCTCTATTTATTTGATCACGTTTTTTATAAATAGGTTTTATAATGCATTTTTCTCTTAGTGAGAGTTTGGTGCGAATTCGCTAATTATCGGGAGACCCTTGAGTAGCACAGTTTCTCTATAAAGTATATACTCTTTACACTTTCCAGAAAAAATAATATATATTCTCCTCTAATTCGGAAAGTATTCATGATATTAGTATGAAGTTTTTACACAATATGAAGCATGGTATAACTTTTAAATCTACATCACTAGCTCAAAAATTGCGTTTTTTTTTTGACTTATGGCAGTGTTTTAATTTTTTTTTTTTTTTTTAATTGTGACGATTTGTTTTTTTCGACGATTTTTTTAAACAAATGTTTTAATTGAAACTCAATTTTAGTTTTTTCTGTGTAGTATCAATATAAAGACAAACAAATTAATAAGAAAAAATATATTAAAAAATAAATCTGAATTTCTAAAACTTTTTAAAATTAAAAAAATATTTTAAAATAAAATCGTGCAAACACAATTTTTTATTATACTCGTAGAGCCCAGCCCATATTTCAATGAAGAAATATGTATGAGTATACCTTAAAAAATCCATTGCTAATTGTGTTTAACAAAATAAGTAAGAAAATGAATACTTAAAGATTTTGCTCATACTTCTGGTTCAACACACTTTTGTTTTAATTTAGTGAAAAATGCATACAACTTGTCAAATTGGCCGCAACATAAAATTTTATTCATGGGTTTTCTTAGGAAATACCTTGATTTCTTTATTGCAACATGTGTTCTAAAATAGACAAAAAAAAACTATTTTTAAATTACACAACCTCTATTCGTTTTTAAATTAACGAAATCTTAGTTTTGGTTAATTCAGATTAAGTTTTTAATATATAACTGCCTGTTTTGTTGGAATATAAAGAAATCGTTCAAATTAGAATTTAATAGATGTTTAAGGCATTAATTACATTTGTCAGAAAAAAGTGTGATCCGTTTAAATATTGTTTTCAGAACCTAAACATGACTTCAAATCTAAAATAGTTTCTCTATTAAATTGTTATGACAGTTCATAAATGCCTTCGGAGTTTTGCTCTAAATATGATATTTGGTTGGATTTTCGTTATTTGAAGCCGTTATGGAAAAATTTTTAAATTTAAAAAATGTTTATTAAGCGTATTCAAAGAAATTGTGAGCAAGGAAAACTGAAGTTTACAGTAAATATATAAGTACGGGCAACGCACTTTTTCCGAACTTTTTCTTCAATTTGAAACTTTTAATTAGTAAAATTTTCCCATAAATAGCAAATACAGACGAAAACATTTTCTGGCTGAATTTTTCGGTCGAACACTAATGTTTTAAGTTTAACTATAATCTCACATGACTGCCAAATATATGGAAAACCATTAAAAATACAAAAAATATCTACGTCTTATTTCCGTGTATTTGGCGCCCAACCGAAGAGACCCATCACCTAAAAATGTTATTGCATACATCATTTGAAAGTTATTTTTAAAAGCTGTGTAAATATTGAATAATTAGTTCCGTCGTTAGAATCATATACAGACTGAAAACGGTAGACCCCATGCAAAATTAAAAATATTACTTAATTTTTGCAAAATATTAACTCAAAATTATCGATTTTTTTTTTCTGATTGAGTTTCTAGTTGTTTGTCAATGTGCTGTATAACAGTTTTAATAAAATGATTTTCATTTCAACTTACCTATGTTGTCTTAAATTATCACGTTGTTTGAAATATTTACCGCAGACTTCACAGGAATATGTGATTTCTGGTGATTTGTGGGTACGTTCATGTATCATTAGATTGTAGGGTTTAGTAAAACGCCGCTGGCAATACTTGCAAATGAACTCACACTTCGGACGCATCTTGCGACGAAAGTCCGACCGGCAGTCATCATTGTCGATTCTCATTACAGCGAACATTGTGTTAAGTGTTCTTTTTTTTTTTTGTCGTATCACTAATACACTCTCAAATACACACTAACACACTATAACGGTTAACTAACACTTAAACCGTTTTTTATTTAATAGTAGTAGTGGACGTTGATTATTATAAAAGTTTGTTACTCTTTTTCTATCTAGAGTAATTATTCTTGTTAATTTTGAATCAAATGTGATAAGAACTTTTCTTAATCTGTTCTTTTTTTCGAATTCAAAGTTTATGGCGCCGGTAATTTTACTTTTTTGATTGGTTGTGCGAGTTTGTCGACAAATTTAGTTTTTTTGTTGATATTTTCATAAACTTTTTTCACTGATAACACAACCGTTAGGTAGAGTGTTACTGACAGACTGACGTGTTACTTCAAATGGTTAAATTAAACGCCTTTTTAGCACTTTTGTTGTTATTATAGTATGGCGTTGAAAAATTTGAATTTAAATTGTTGTTGTTGTTGTTGCTGTTGATGTTGTTGTCGGTGGCGATGGTGGTAGTTATAGTTGTGGGCGTTGATATATACTTTTTTTTTATTATTTAAGCTTAATAGTTTGATTGGCTGCTATTTTCATATGTCACTTTAAGTTGATGAAAAATCTGTAAAAAAAAAAATATATACAAAATTTATTAGGGATTTATTAAACATCAGCTAAGTATCCGGTAGTGCCCGGACTTAGGATTTATATTTTAAAATTAAGTTAAATTTTTTTTTGTTTGTGAAAAAAACTTAAAATAAGATTTTTATAGCATGACTTAAATTTGTATCATATAAGACACTCACTCAGTGCGTATGAGTGATATAAATAAATAATAATAATCATACGCAACTTATCCAATGAATAAAAAACATTTTTAAAAATTGTATTTAAATAATTGATTAAAACATAAATTCAATAATATGTGATTGTTATAACAAAAATAAAGAAAATTTTTAATGGTACACAGTGAGAATATTCTTGTCCGAGTTTTAGTGGAATTTTCCACTAAACTAATTTTTTTTTTTAATTAAAAAAATGTTGTTGTGCAGTATGTACTTTTTATGTTAAATTAAAAGATCGGATTAAGAATTTTCCGAACTTGTAAAAACTTTATGCATTAAATTATTCTACTTTCTTATTGAATTTGAAAAATTAACTACATTCTTCCAACAAATAAAATAAGTTTTTAAAATTGATTCGCCAGTGTTGCCATATTACTATATTGAAAAATTGTCTGAAAATACCAATATACTAAAAGTTCTACAATTGCTTCAAATCAGGGAGCGTAAATAATGATTATTGTTCGTTTTTTTAAATCAAAAAAACCAATCACTTAGAACAGACATAAAAAAAATTTATTGCACAATTATTATTATTATTTTTTGACAATCTTTGCATATCCGTCATGATTTTTAAATTTCTGATTTTTAATCATTATTTTTGAGCAAAAAAATAAAACTCAAACATAATCATTATTTATGATTTTTATTTTTTTCGCTCATAACAAAACTCACTTTCATTGCCCAACTCGTGGTACTATGAGCATTAAGAATAGTAAAGCTGGTATGTAAATCTATACCCAATTTAAAAACAAATAAATAAAAATCAATGTCACGAAGACTGCAAGCTGTTATAATTCAAATTGAAAGCAAACTAATACTAAATTCTTTCCATATCATTTTTAATTTTACGAATATTTAGTCTTTTTATAGATTGTTGTTTAAATTGGGTACGAGTGAAATACTATTACTAACTCGGTCAGTTATGAGGAATATTCCAAAGTGAGCACAATATTAAAATTATTAAAATTAATAATAATAATATTTATTAATAATAATAATAAATTACCGCAACCAGTGCTTGATGTTGCAACTCGTTGCAATTCAACATATCATATGTTGAACACACTCCAAAAGATCAAGGATTTTTGTGAAAGGCACCTTAAAAATTCTATGAAAGTAAGTTTTATTTATAGCGAAAACAATAAAAATCATAAATAATGATTATTTTTGAGTTGTATTGTTTTTGCTCAAAAATAATGATTATGGCTGATTTTTATTAATTTTACTCAAAAATAATCATTCCCATTGAAGGAAATCCTTAAAACTCATAATATAATCATTATTGCGTAATTTTTATTATAAAACTCATAATGATTACGGTCCCTGCTTTAAACGAAAGTAAGTTTGAAATCAGACAATTGTTTAATTGACATTTTTTGAACAATAATTGTTTTTTTTAGTTAGTCTCTTTACAGGAAGAAGAAGAAGAAAACATTTTTATTGAAAAATTTTACGGACACAAGGGATACACCAGACTGCCGCAGTTTCGTCCCCCTCCTGGGACTCGTCAGTGGTTAATTTATGTGTCAATTGAACAAAGTATTTTATATTGTTAATTTGCTCTATATGAAAAACTTTTTATTTTTTGGTGTCGTACTGTGATTTGAACTCACTGCGTTAGCATCAAGCTATGCATCGTAATCTCACCTCTTAACGAGTTGAGCCACGGTCGACACAGCGATGACTGTGGCTAAAGTGTAGTTTGGTCACACTACGTACACACAAGTATTGTTTCGATCAGAAGAGACAGAATTAACTAATACCAATGCACAATTCATTTCTCAACTAGAACGCTTTTTCTTCTTAATCCTATCTCTTTTTCACAAGTAATTATTTTTGTTTACCCAATGCGTATGATTAATATGTTATAAAATAACAAAATAATCATTATTAGTTCCCTCTTACTATTACAGAAATTCATTGTGAGGTAACAATTTATTTTCAACAAAATAATTCGATTGCAGTCACCTATAATTTGTTTGTGGCAACTGAGTTTCGGTTAGTACAATATATTTCGATTGGAACAAAACTTTTAATTGGCTCATGAATACAATTCATTGTCATAATTAAACAATTCTGTCATTGCAACTGACTTATTAGTAGGCATAAAAATAAGTTTGTCACACTGAAACTGTTTTCTGTGAATACACATCTAAATTAAATCTAAATGCGTTAGTTTACCTTTAAGTAGTTTCCTTGTTTGTTTGCTACTAACTTAGTTTTGTTGAGCTTCCCAAGCTATAAACAGTTTTCCACATATGGTTGCATGATAATTTTCCATATGCTACTAATTACTACTAATTATAGCAACTGTTTAAATTTTAATTTAGTAGTTAATTCTCCTTAAACGCTAATAAACCTCCTCTTTCCTCCTATTTCTCTTGGCGTTTAGTAATACATTAATATATTCCAATGTTATCCAACTGTTCTTTAATATAACATATTTAACAATTTAATTCTTAAGTTTTGTTTTTTTTAAATAAATTAAATATCATTTGTAGTGACTCCCACAGAATTTCAATATTTTTTTTTTTATGTGAAATTGTTGTTAATGTGTTTAAAATAAAAGAATTTGAAATAAGCAAAAGGGCGCCTGTTCATCTATATTAAATACTAAATGATTAACGGCGACAAAATGACCATGTGACGCCACTATTGTTGTAGTAGCATCCAACAAAAACCAAAAACAACAACTAATGAATGGTAGTAAAAATTGTTAAAGTTGGTATCCCAAAATATGAATAAAAAAGGAAACAAAAAGTGTATATAAAAATAAATATTTTACGGTTGCTTTTTTGTTTTCGGAAAGATATTTTAGGGTTAGGATTTATAAGGTCCATATATATTTTTGGAAACAATAGCTGACCATTGAGGCGTCTTTGGCGTCACCATTGTGATTATGTAGATGACGATTATGATGATGGTTGGTGGTAGTGTTAGTTGTGAATATATATACACTACTATTGTTAAGAGAATGTTCGCTAATATGGCCCTACAAAATTAAAACAAATTTTTTATGTTAAACAAAAATTTTCGTCGACTTTACTTTATAACAATTTAACAATTTTTTTACAGTGTTTTTATACCCTATAAATATTCTTTATCCTTATAAAGTTCTAAGACAATTTAGCGATGTCCGTCTGTCTATTGAAATAGTTATCACGGAGCGAAAACAAAACAGAGACTGTTAATTTTTACCTTGATTATTCACCATCCTGCCGAGCTGTTTGGTATTGAAAATCGGTCATACGGTAAGTGACTATAAGGGAAATTTTGATGGTACCTCTAAATTTTCCATGCAAATTGGTGTATATTACTGCAATTTTATAGCGTCTGGTATATAAAATAATATGTCATATTATTCCACAAGACGCTAAGAGGTGAATAATATTTCAAATTCAACTCAACTTTGTATTTCACCTCAAAAAAATTTTTACCACAAAAAAAGTTTTTCAACTCAAAAGAAATGTTTTTCCACCACAATAATATTTTTTCCATAATTTTTTTGTTTGTTTCATTCGTAACATATGCACGTTGGAGGGTATAAAAAAAATTGATCAAACCAAAAACTGAAATTGTTTAATTTAAGTCCACTTTGGAGTACATGTTCGCTAATGTGGACCTTTTGAGTAGTTTTGGAAATTGTGATATATATTTTTTATATTAGATGAGACAATAGAATGATATATAGCAAAAACAATGCCCAAAGAGTTAGAATATAAGTATATATATTTGGATTTGGAATATTCCTATAAAGCTAAGTTGAGTCCACAAGGACATAATTGCTATGAGAGAATGTTAGAAAATGCTTCAAAAAGTGACACACATATCTACAGGCACCTTACACCAGCTATGGGGTTTGCATACATAATGCAAGAAAATCTTAAGATAAATGAAATATCAGTTTTAATAAGAGCAAGGGCTGATGTATTACCTCTAAGAAAAAATAGTTTTTATGCCAATACAAGAAGGACTTGCAGTTTGTGTAACACAGGAGAAGACGAAGATATCACACATTTTATGGGGAAATGCCCAGTACTTAGGGAATTCAGGGTTAGATTTTTTGGTAGAGCCAGTTTCAATGAAGAATATTTAATTAATTTACTAAATGGAGGATCGGACACATGTAATTGGAAAAGTTTAGCTAATTTTATAGTTATAATACTAAATTACAGAAACATTTTGCTTACAGAATTTAGCTATTGATTGTCTTAAACAAAACAAAACATGTTTGGAAATTAAAATTTAATTATATAGGCTGACGACATTATGTCAATGCCTTTTAAAACTTTATTTGTGCATTTTTTTGATCAATAAAGTTTATTCTATTCTAGTCAGGAATGTATTTTGGTGGGGCGGGGGGTGTCCGAAAAGTTTTTTTTTCAATATTGTGCAACCAGAATTTTTTTTTAAGGCAAATTTGGTATTGATTGTTTAGTCGAAAATAATATGGCAATTTTTAAAGTTTTTAACTATCTAAGGGCTTAGCTAAGGGCTTAAAAAATTAACTTAACACGTTAACAGTCCACAGCCCATATATGGGATGTGAACTGAAAGTGCCTGCAGTCCACAGACCATATGTGGGCTGTTCATCGATACAATTTCCAAGAGCTCTAAAATTGTGAACGTTGATAGAACATCTTTTATTTGACTTGGACTTCACAGGACAGACCATAAAATAGAAAATATGTCCTGGGACATGGAGGAATCTCGTTTATTTGACGTGGACCAGATAGTGTGGATTGATAGAAAAAAAACATAAAAAATATTGAAACATAACATTATTCTCAGTCTCTGCTTTGGACTGCTAACGTGTTAAGTCAACACTACAGAGTTTTTGTGCAGGAACAAGAGACAATTTTCGACCAGTTGTAGATAGTTATTAATTAGCAGGGCAATCAGGATTATTCTCTAAAAAAAGATTTATCACCATAAAAAACACCGAAATCGGTGTTGCGAACCCCAGAATTTTTGATCATTTTTTTATTGAAAGAAAATAAATTTTAAAATTGGTAAAAACAAAAAAATATATAATTTTTTTTATAAATAATTTAATTTATTTCACATATAAAAAAGTATTCGCTTTTTCTATAAAAATCTGCAAATGGTTTAAAATATATTTTGCTTTGTTTGCATTTTTTTTTTAATTCGGCGAGATACCCCATATTTTGCGAGTTTAATTTTTTATCACATTTCATATGAAAATTTATAACTTTCCATTATTTTTGTCATGACAAACCACACAAAATGAGAATGTTTTCTCGCTTAAGTGGTAAGTAAGTGTTTTACTATTCAAAATTTTGCAATACTTAAAACCGGAATAATAAAATTTTAAAACCAATATGAATTTCTCCAAATTTTTAATCCATAAAAATATTAAAATTTTGAAAACATAGATTTCTATAGATATCAAAAAATATGTGTTTTCTATATAATTTTTAAAATGTTGTGAAATCATTTTGCTACGGATCTGGGAGTCCACGCGAACACCTTGAGCAATCTTTTGCTATATTTTTTGACATATTTATAAAAAAAAAACATAAAACACACGATAGGTCCACTTTAGAGAACAGGCCTCATTAGCGAACATTACCTTATTATTGTTGTTATTATGAGCTCTTCTTTAGTGTTTTTGTTGTTGTTGTTTTAATTTTTTATATTGTGGGAGCTTTTAATTTTGTTTTAAAAGGTTTTATTTCGTTTTCTGGTTTTTTGTTGTCAAATGAAACAAAAGAACACTTCCCGCTGTGTGACCATAACAAAGTCACTTATTTTGTTGTTATAATTTTTTCAGAAAATGTTCTCAATTTTTCGAGTTTCAGTTTTTTTTTTTTTTTTGTTTCTTTTCAGACACCACAGCTAAAATGTCCAGCTGTGCCAAGTTTAACAATATGTAAATGCGTCAAGTTCATCCAGCAAATCGTTGTTATAAATACGTTTATACAATTTTTAATATTTTGTGTGAAGTATGGATTTTTATATTTCATCTAAAAAAACAAAAATAAAGAAGAAACAATGACAATCCTCTAAGTATCCAACCGTGAAAAGGCGCATAAAAAAACAAAGGTTACCTACTTCCTCCTTAACATGTGATGGTTGACAGTCATATTTTGTTAAAAGTTATTCCAATATGGGCTATAAGAGAAGCGCTTGATTTTTATTTAAATTCTTTAGCAAGAAGTGGTGCTGGTGGAGGCTTCTTCATTTTTTTATGGATTTACTTAACAAGCTGTTATGAATGTCGTAAATTGTTATAAATTTTGAAAATTTATGTTAAATCTTTTTCCAAAAGCCATTAATGTTTATTTACAAATGAAAAAAAAAAACAAAAATCAGAAGAAAAAAAGTCAAGCGCCAGCAGGACAAACAATTTTATTTCGCTGCCATTGTTAAGGTGGGGGGATTAAAAATGTCTGTCTGAGGCTGCTGGTATTTTTTGTCGCTTGTCACTGATACTTTCATTATATGGCTAAGCTTATAATTTTTTTTGGGAGAGCTTCTGCAGTTGGCAGTTTTTCTGTTTTTTTTTTATTTGTTCAGGTCTCCAAAAAAAAGTATAATATCATGATGAAATCAAGCGATGATTAAGCCGCACAGCAAGAAATCATTTGCAAAAAAAATAACTTTCAAGGCTCATATTCTCAGAAATATATATCGCTTACCCACACATACAGTGGCTGATGATATAAAAGAAATTCACTTCAAGATTAATAACAATTGATTAATGTTTATTATTTTATTAAAAAAAAAAAATCTCTTTATAACACAAAAAATGCATCTTCTACGTATGGTTAATATTTTTTACAATACACGAAAATAATATTGTTAATATTTTATATATTAAAATATTTATTACAATATTTAAAATTAAGATCCTTTTTCCACTTGGTTCTACATTTTTTTTTTTTAATTACGTAGGACAAAAAATTCAACTTCATTTTTTAAACTCTAAGTTACGGACATTAAACAAATGTAGTAACATTAAATTTACTATCAAGAATGTCTTATTTGTTTCGATAGTATTCGAAGAGCTCATACTAGGGGGACTAGTTCATTGAATGGACCAATTAATTAATATTCTTTAATTGGCATTATTTGATGGCCATGATAATTAAATTGATTGGCATTACAACAAATTGGTTTTAAAACAATTCCAATAAAATGTTATTTCTTTTAGTTAGATTTTTATAGGAAGAAGAAAAAGAAAACATTTTCATTAAAAAATGTAACGGACACAATGGATATTCCAGACTGCCGCAGTTTCGTCCCCTCCAAGGACTCGTCAGTGGTTAATTTATATGTCAATTGAACAAAGTATTTTAAATTGTTAAATTGCTATTATATGAAAAACTTTTTACTTTGTGTCGTAGTGAGATTCAAACCCACAGCCATACAACAGTCTATGACTCGTAGCATCACCTCTTAGCGAGTTGACACAGCGATGAGTGTGGCTAAGTGGAGTTTTGTCAAACACAGCCTTCACAATATATTGGTTTTAATCAGAAGAGACCTATCAACAATTTATTTTTCAACTAGAATGCTTCCTCTTCTTTTTAATCCTAATGTTATCTCTCTCTCACAAGTAATTATCACATTATGATGCGGTTTATTCATATTCATTAGTTGGATACCAAGTGTATGTTAGAGATGGAGTTGGGCAAATTTTTCAATTGTTTCCTTTGGTAAAGTGTTATTTCAATTGGAATTGATCAATGCCAATGCCGTTAACAGTCAATTATAATTGAGTGTTATATTTGTTTCTTACAATTTCCTACATACAAAGAAATAAAGTGTCAACCGAATTAAAAAGTGTATTTTAATGGTAACAACAGTAAGTTCAGTTAGTACAACGATATTTACATTAGACTTCTAAATATTTTGGCCGTTGGTACTAAAATTCAGTTGCGTTAACCGAACTTTGTTGTGAAAACTAATGTTTAGTTGTACCAAACTACTGAAATTCGTAATAACCGAATTTGAGTTCTGTTAACCAAATTTCAGTTGACAAATAGCTAAATTTTCCTCCGTGTGTACAAAAAAAACTATTTGCAAATTTAAATATAAATCGTATATTTGCGTACTTATTTTATAAAGTATTTTATAGAGTATATATTATAAAAAGCTGATCCGTCATGACTGACCCGTTATCAAACTGAAGACGTATACCCTGCGTGGTAGAACTTGAAAAAAATATAACAAATACATTTATTGTAAAGACTAAAATTTAAAATTTTTGTATTTTTCCCCAAACAAACCACATTTTATAACAATATTGTGGGCGCTGTGGTGTAACGGTTAGCGCGTTGGACTGTTACACAGATGGTCCCGGGTTCGATTCCCGGTGACGGCAACATCAATTTAGAAAAATAATATGTATGAGTTTTCTATCCCTCATATGTATTGCAGCTCCCACCTTCGGAGTTCCCATAGCACTTAACCCCACCGAAGTAAAATAATTAATCAGGGCTATGAACCAAAAAGCTTCAATAAGTTCGCCAACTCTCCATCAGGTGGCGAGCAACAACTGTTCTATGACTTATCATCTCGCGCAATTACAGTGTTGCCATATCTGAAGCCCTTCATCTATCCAACTCTTTCATCTCTCCACTATCCCCTTTCCAAAGAAAGCAACACATTAATAAATAGGAAAATTTCCTGAGTGTTGCTTCTCTTTTAAAAAAAAAAAAAAATTATTTTTCGTCAATTACAATTGGTTTTTTTTTTGCATTGGGGCCAATTCATTACCTTTGGTATAATGATTGCCAATTAAAACAATTAATTCTTAAAAATAGAGTGAACAAAATAATTAAAATTTTTGCCTTTTTTTAATAGAAACTTGTCTTATTTAAATATAAAAATGTTATTTTAAAAAAATATATTAACCCTCTAATTACGTACAAAGCGACAAAGTTTACATTTTAATTGATTATTTCATCATTAGGTGACGCAATTAAGTTATAAATATTACAGAATATGCTTTCCGGGATACCGACCAATCTTTCTAACAAGTTTTGTAAAAAAATTCGAGTAATATATTCTTGCTAAACAAAATGAATTAATAAAGAAATTGTCATTATTTAAAAGAAAATGTTCGACCAAAATTTATCTCCTTCGACTAAAAAATGTTCTCTATAATTTAACAGAAATCGTTTCAGATTTCCGGTCTAAATAAAGTAAATTTTAAAATTAAATTGCAAACTCAATTACCGCAGTGAAAATATGATAACAACTATTTAAAAGAAAAATGTTATTTCATATTATTATTTCTTTAAGTGTAGTAGACCGGCAATAGTCTTAAAACTTATTTAATTTTAAAACATATGTATGAAAAAAACTCAATAGAAATCTAAAGAAAACAATTTGCTTTTATGTTTGTATTCAAAATATACTTAAATCCGATTATAGTTGGAGTCCTGCCGTTAATGTTGCCACACAAAGTGCCAAAAACAACACAAAAGTCCTAAAGTGCGTTACATTTAGGTGCTTGGTTTTGGTGTAAATTTGTTTGGGATGGCAAGGCGAGGATTGCATCAATAATAACCATGTTGAACACAATGTTAATCGCATTAATCTTATGCTAAAAATAATTAGTGTTGTGTACACATACGCTGGGCTCATTTGGCAACACAGTCGGAGTAACAAATAAATGTACAAGAAATGAAAAATAAATACGAAAAGAAGTGTCACTACACCACAGGAGGCCTTCTTACCAACTGACGCAGGGACGGACAACTTTAGTTCTTTAACCAAAAAGATAATAAAAAGGGAAGAAGGGAAAACCCTTCAAAATAATTTTTAACATCTTTTATATATTTTAATATTTGTTCTTTTTTCTGTCGCCCATTCAAAATAATATGCACAACGTCACACTTTACAGGATCAAAATGTGGCCAAAATAAAAACGGCACAATAAAGATCACGTTAAACCAAAGCAGACAGATTTTAAAGAAGTATATGAACATACACAACATACAAGTGTTAATACTGCGTGAAATTAGATTTACTTTTTATTTTATTTCTCTGGAAAGTAAAAATCACCCAAGTTGAAAGTATTTAAAATTTTGCTTTTCTGTTTAATGCGCAAAATGCGTTCAAATGCATTTTGAAAATACTGTCTTATGATTTTATGTGTAAAAGTACACAAGTGCATTTTTAAAGTCTGTAAAACTGTTTTAAAGTCTGTAAACTAAGAGAATTATGTTTAAGATTAGGGCGTGAATAAAGCAATTGTTTTCCAAGAATACCACAGATAACAAGGAAAAAAGTCACACTTTAACACCCTTTAAATAGTTAAAATATTTTGAGCATACACAAAAAATTAATATCAAAAGAATTTGGTTACGAAGGAACAAAATTGTTAAATAAAAAAATAAGATTTTGAAATAAGAAATAAGAAATAAGGAAATATATGAGCGATTTTAAAAATTGTCGACACCAGTTGAAACTGACTTTAGATTTCTCTTACTTCTCAAGGTTTTAAGAATTGAGAGAAACGATGGACAGGATAAGGTAGCCTATACTTGAAATCAATAGCGTGCAAAACTTCAAGCAGAAAAGTCTTCACCGAAAGAATTTATGGCCATTTGGAAGTCGAAAATTTAAAAAAATTACTTCAAACTTACAAGGGCTTTTTTATTTGAAGAGGGGACGCGAATAAAGGTATACAGACCATAAAGTAAATTGTTCTGGAGACGAGAAAAACTTAGGAAATGGCCAACATTTGATATTTTTAAATATTTGTTTAGCATATCTTTAGATCTAGAACACATTAATGATTATGCTAAATTCTGTTTAAAAAAAACGAAGTAGAAGTTGCAAAAATTTAAACTTGAAACTACCAAAATATGGAAAAAGGGTATACAGACCAATTTATTTTAGAAAATATGTTGAAAAAATTATGATTTGTTACAAGATTTATTATCCGATTTTAATGAAATTAGGACCGTATTACTAGAACAACATTATTTAAAAGTTAGAAAAGTTTCAAGGACATTAAGGAAATTTTTTAAAAAAAATGGAAGCATAAAATATTAATGTATCAGTTTTAAGTAGATTTTATTAGTTATTAATGTAATCTTAACAAATAAATTGAATGCGATGTAATAATGCTTTACGCATAACTCTTCTTTAACCCTTTGACGATCACATTCAAGTAAAGTGCTCAGAAATTTTTATACTAGCCGGATTCATGTAATATCGTTTATAGTGTAAACATCGTGTTTTTATAACATTAATGTCAAAAATGTTTTGCCAGCCCTGGAAAGTTTTTTAAACAATTTGATTTGTATTTCTGTTTTGATTTTTTATAATAAAATATTCTATTTTATAAATATAGGAATATTTTTCGAAAGAAATAAATGTGGAATTATTAGCTTTTATTATTATTATTAGCTTTTTAAAAAATGTAATTACTTTTTTCGCATTTTTTTTTTATATAAAAAAAACATGGCTTGAGATAGTTAGATACCTAGAGTGAATCTTTACGACGCTTTTTTATTGATTAAGTCCAAGAAAATTGAATTTAAATTAAACACATTTCGCTTCGCGACAACTAAAACGCTGTATTAATTCCGCCAAAACGAACATCAAATAAGAGATGTCTATGAAATTAATACTGAAATCGAAAAGGCATCAACAAATGTTATTGAATTTAAATTTTATGGAGCGAACATAATTTTAATAACCTCAAAAATCATTCTTCTATAAAATTTTTTAATTTTGAGAATTTAAAAGTATTTAATATGATTTCTTACAAATAAGTAACCGTAAACCCACACGGAGAGAATTTGTTAGGCGAGTTTTAATGAAATTTTTTTCACTAAACTAATGAAGTTTTCTTAAACATAGTAAAAAAGCTTCATAGTTTTAATGAAACTATTTTTAATGAACATTTTTCGTTAGGCGTATAAAACTTTTAATAAATAAAATTATTTTTTTTATAAAATACTATGAAAAACCACATTAATTTAATGAAAAGTTTCAATGGACGCATTCCAGTGACACTTATTAGATCTAATGCCAAAATTCATTGATATCATGCTGACAATGCCCTCGGTGCCGCTAACGACAAATGGTTAATGCGGATGGATTTAGTGTGCTTAAACATCGGCTTACACATACAAAGAAAAATTTTTTTTAAATATTTTGCCTCGAAGTGTCCAAAATTTTGGAAATTCCTTAAATATAAACGCATGTCATACAAAACAAATTTTTTTTTAATATTTTGCCTCAAAGTGTCCAAAATTTTTGAAATTCCTTAAATATAATTTTTTATGTGTTTCTTGTTTATCTTTTTCATGTGTCATTGTTCCACAAAAAGAAGGGGGTTTCCTTTATTACAGATTCTCAAAAAAAAAAAACAAAAACTATCTTTCAACTTGTATTGAAGGCGTTTATCTAAGGTGGCAAACTGCCAGTAAAAGAAATTCAGTTTACGAAAAAAAAAAAAAAATTGATAAATAATGATTTTTTTAGTTCTTCTCTATTAATGGTTTAAATTTCTAAGAAATTTACCAATTTTCATTACAAAACAATTAAAGAAAAATAGAACAAATAAAAAAGGAAATAATAAATTAAACCAAAACGCACATAAAAACTAGCATGTGGTCCTTATAATTTCATCAATAAACAATACGAATTTTGTATTCGGGTTGTCTTTTGATTTTAGTTTTTAAAAGGATTCCGTTTATTAAATAATTGTTAACCATTTAACAAAGGATTTGTTTCGTTTTCTGGTTTTTGTTAAAGACAGTGGCTTTCTCACTTTGATCGTTTTGTTGATTTTGTATGTATTTTATAGTTTTTTTTTATTCAATTGTTAGCCATACAAATTTATAGTCTTATTGCATGATTTTCTCAAGTGCTTGTCCTTTGTAGTGTTTTCTTTTTTTCTTTTTTTTTTGAAAGGAAACAATAGTCATTTTTTTTTTTTGGTAGTTAAAAATGCGTGTGAAAGTGTCATCAAACCTGACACTTCAAAAAAAAAAGATCGTTTACGGTGTTGTGGGGTAAAAATGATTTATGTGAGAATGTTCTTGTTACAATGACCTTAATTTCCAGTTAAATATCCTTAAATTTTGATTTAAAGGACTAGAAACGACAGACTTTTTGACGTTTATATGTTAGAATTTAAATGCTGCAATTAAATACATACATATAACCTAAAGGAGCTTCATCATAACATTAGCTAATAAAAGTTACGAATTTCAGAAAAAGCTCAGACCCAAATTTCCTAACAACACGCCAGTTTTAATTTCACACACTTTTTTAAGTAAGTTCAGTTAGTTAGAGTAGTTAAAGCGTTTTAAAAGCCCCTTTCATTTGGCACCTCATTTGTCCAAAATTTCTTTGAAATAATACGAAATAAACCGAAATTATTAAAAATGCGGTAATATTTTATCCCACTTTTTAACTCCTGAATATGAGTTTGGGCCGTGTTCTTTGTTTTGTAAGTAGTAAAGTATTTTTGGTAAAATCAACAACGAAAATTATAAAAAAAAAATTGTAATTTGTAAATAGAACATAGGAAAAAGTTTTAGTAAAAAATAATTTCATACTAAATATTAGTACAAAAACTTTAAATTGGAATATAAAACGTTTTGCTAATTGTTCTACTAAATTTTTCGTTTGAGTGTATGTCTATTTTTAAGAGCTTATAACTTTTAATAAGAAAACGATATAACAACGTTGTTAAAAGAATTGAAAAATTTAATGTCTTACCTACACTCAAAATGTTTTTTCCGTAAAGACTACTGAATATACACATTAAATCAACTGAAATCAGTTAAAAACAGGACTACTTACTTTTCGTTTAAAACAAATGAATTTTTTGGTATATTTTTGAATGTTGAAAAATTAACTGACAAAATCATTAAAAACAATAGATTGGTTTCGTTTATTTCAGTACTCAATATAACTACTTTTTGTTTTAAATAGAAAACTTTAACTGAATATTTTAACTATTACCAAAAGTCCGTTTTTTTCAGGGACCGTAATCATTATGAGTTTTATAATAAAAATTAAACAATAATGATTATATTATGAGTTTTAAGGATTTTATTCAATGGTAATCATTATTTTTGAGTAATATTAATAAAAATCAGCCATAATCATTATTTTAGAGCAAAAAAAATACAACTCAAAAATAGTCATTATTTATGATTTTTATTTTTTTCGCTCAAAATAAAACTCACTTTCAATTTATAACTTTTTTGTGAGTTTTTTTACCGACATAGTTGCATATCCTCATAAAACAAATCCAGAGGAAAGTGAGTTTTATTTTGAGCGAAAAAAATAAAAATCATAAATAATGATTATTTTTGAGTTTTATTTTTTTTTTGCTCAAATCAAAAATTTAAAAATAATAATAATGGTGCAATAAATTTTTTTTTATGTCTGTTCTAAGTGATTGATTTTTTGATTTAAAAAAACGAACAATAATCATTATTTACGGTCCCTGGTTTTTTGTTTATTGAATAATAGACAGAAAGTTAAAAAATATGTTTCTTTCGTAATCTAACTGTATATTCCATTGAAACAACTTTGCCGATTAAATTTTTAAATAATTGTTGATTTTTTATGGAAAAGTTCTTGTGAGTGTACAAACGTAGTTGGAAAAATCGTAAAACTTTTACTTCCGGGTTTACCATAAAATAATTTAAAAAAATAAAAACAATTTTTAGCCATTTCTTGAAATACATTTTTCAAAAAATATTTAAAAATATCTGAGGGGTTTAAATCACAAGTAGGTGAAGTTCAGAGCACAAGAGGTCAATGTGGAATTCCTATCCGGTAGCGAGATATGGCGAATTATTCTCAACAAAATACTGATATCGCTTGGGGCACAAGGAGTATATGATCACTTAAACCCCTTCTAATCTAAGCAAATATTTATGTTAAATTAATGTACCTCTAGATTGATAGAAGCTTTGTGGCAAATTCAAGTAAAAAAAATTAATGTAACATCAATGAAAAATGAGGACTAAATAATACTAAAGATTTTTCAGAAATAGTGTACCGGGCATCCGGAATATGCAATGGTTATCCCTTGAACTTCTCATACAAAGAAGATCTTATGAACGAGCAAGTAAACATAAAGTAAACACGAAAGCTCGAAATGTTATCCGAGCCGTGCTGTTACTCCTACGACTTTCTCCAAAAAACAGCGTCAAACCACTGAAGTTCGAGAAATTCAGGTTCCTCCAGAATATTGGTGCTATATTTGCTATAAACCAAAAAATTCATCATAAATGGTTCAATGCCCTTCATCACTATAGAATGAAAGAAATTAGGAATAGAATCGAAAGCCAAGGTGAGAATGAAGATGATGCCATGGAATCTGACTAAGACGACTAAAAAATTTACCAAAGAACCAAAAAAGCTTTTCTTATTAAACTGTTATTTAAACAATTTTGTCTGTGTGTTTTTTATATTAGACTCTTTTGGGGTGGGTACAAGTTCATTTATTTATAAATTAAAACTTATCTTACTTCAAAGGGTATTTCTGGGTTTTTGAGTATGTCAAAAATTATATTTTTTAACTTGTTAGATTAAAATATATCACTTGAAGACCTTGTGCTTTAAGCCTCTCATATACATATAAGGTGGCCTAATAAAATATTTAGAAAAAGAAAAAAATTCGAAATATATTTAAAAACAAACAAATTATGATTGAAATAAAATCTTTCTACAAT
This sequence comes from Delia radicum, assembly GCA_021234595.1. NCBI lineage: Eukaryota > Metazoa > Arthropoda > Insecta > Diptera > Anthomyiidae > Delia > Delia radicum. The sequence continues at coordinate 4,223,202 of CM037854.1, read as the reverse complement.
TGTAAAAATGTTAGTAATGTATGCGGAATGAAATTGCAACAATGTTTGCGTAGCTGATTAAAAAAGAAGTAATTCTGCTATCAAAATTTTGACTTTAGTTTCGGATAAAAACATGTTTTCTTATGTTACTACATCAATTTTATGAAAATCCAGCATAAACTTTATTTCAAATAGCAAAATAATTAAAACCAACTTCAAAAAAAATTTATAATTTTTTTGATAACGCGCCTCGACAAGCTTCCTTGGTTTGAATGCCGATATGTGCTTTATATACTCTTTGATGCCCAAATTTCAATGGAGGGTTTAAAATTTTTCATCACATCACAATTTTGAGAAAACCGCGGTTAAAGTTGCAAAAATTACTCACTACGCTCATAATAATCCATGCTAAAAATACGAAAAAAAATGTCAAAACAACAAAATCTTTTGTAAAATGAACAAATTTTCATTTATTTTACAAAATTTTTGGTTATTTTGACATTTATTTGTATTTTTACTCATGGATTATTATCAGTGTAACGGTTGCTACAAAAATTAAATATTTTGGGAATCCACATAAAAAAAGTCGAAGTTCATTTTTAGGAGGCCACTAAAATATGATTGTGTTTCGACCCACTTTACTGCACATGTGATCTAGAGTTAGGAGTTGATAAAAAAAAAATTATCCACATAATGTGAGCTCTATTTCCGATATCTGAAAAATATGCATGCAAATTTAAAAGTTATGACTACACAGATTTACAAAATTTAGACAGGTCAAGATCATAGGACTAGAACATACTTTTCTAAAGTCTTGAAGTCCGCTGAATCCGAATCTGATCTCAGGATTTCTACTTCACAGCAGGTTCTCGAGATATCTTAACATAAAGTTTTTAAACACCCGGATGTTTGTTTTATTCAGGACGTTAGAATATTGCGAATTATGACTTTTTCACAAAATTTGTTATGTTGCCTCAAAATTGAATGAATTTAGCCAATTTTTACATTAAATTAATGTGTATTTTTTAAAAATGCACTGAGAGAATTATCTGCATCATATTAACAAATTTTGTATTGAAACATTGGTGTTGCACTAAAAGTTTTCTTTAAATTAATACAAATTTTAATTAAATTTTATGAAGAATCTGATTTTATTTATAAAGAAGTTCATTAACCCAATGAGGAAGTTTCATTAAAACCCTAGTTTTATAAAAAGTATGAAGATTTCTATTAATTTTAAGAAATTCTTCGTTTACTTTGTGAAGAAAAGTTTCAAAAGTATGTTGAAAATTCTCATAATGTTTGTCCTCGAAAATTTTCAATGTAAAGGGTCCGCCATCTAACTTTTTTTTCAATTAGTGCTTATTTCGTGAATGGTAACACTTAGCTCATGTCTGATTTGACAGATAATTAGTTTTATCCTTCCGCTGAACGAATATGGTCCGTATGTTCGTTATCTTGTGAAAAAAGTGAAAGAAACTGGCATCCTCATCGATAAACCAAAGCGTGAAAAGCCAAAAACAGTGCGTACACCCGAGAATATTGCTGCTGTTGCAGAAAGTGTGCGTGAAGCGCCTTCAACATCAATTCACCGTCGTTCTCAACAATTGAACATTTCGGAGACATCATTGAGACGAATTTTGCATAAAGACCTTGGTATGACGCCATACAAAGTCCAATTGGTTCAGGAGTTCAAAAAAAAAACGTTATTTGGCGGACCCTTTATAATTCGAATGGTTAGTGCTTTGGACTGTTACACATAAGATTCCGGGTTCGAGCCCCAGCAATGGAAACATAAATTTTGCAGAGCCCTTTCTTGGTGTACTTTATGACACATACAAAAAAATTAACGAAACTGTGCTAAGAACCACGTTTTCCAACTATATGAGTTGGAAACCATTTTTTTTTTATTTTTCCAAGGATAGAACACATTTATTAATAGGAGGATTACGTACAGTATACATATACCGTCGGGTTTCTGAAAGATTTCTACTATTTTATTATGTAATAACCTTTTAATATGTAATAAACTTTCCATCTTTGGTACTTTGTGTTCTTAAAACACCATCATTTTATTTTCAGTGTAAACCACTACAGCTTTAATATTTCATTTAATGTGTGTTACACGGCCATAGAGCCAATGGTAAAGCGTAACACTGGTAGCCATATCGCTCATCATAACATCATCTACAATATTTGTTGTTGTTTTTGTTGTTTGAAACGACAAAAAGAAACATGACAACTGAAGAGAATAATGTTCATGTTACGGCGCCAACTTGTACAAACAAAAATGAGCCACCACTAAACATGGCTACTGTTTACGCAAGAGCATACACAGGCAACACTAACTACAGCATAATACCATGACTAACTGCAATTGAAATATAATGGGGAAGGGGGAGAAAAATATACCCACAGTAGAAAGAAAATGCTTCAAGAGCGAATGAGATAGAAAATACATACAGTACAAGTTATTTTAAGCAATTGCATATTTAAAAAAAAATAAATAACTTACCAACAATTAGACGGTAACTTTTTTTATACACTTAAAAAAAAAGAAACAATAAGTTAAATTAAGATGTTACTTCGATGAGCACGTTTTTACAACTGACAAAGTTTATCACTTGACAGACGTGGTTTAGTGGTTACACACATATACACAAAAGACAGTAAAGTATATAGTGTTGCCATAAGTTGAATGTTGAACAGTGCTAGATCGTTGAAAAAATAGTGCTAGAAAGTTCTAGGTGAATAGTGCTAGAAAGTGCTAGATGGACAAAAAAAAAAGTGCTAGATTTTTTTTGCATATATCTCTATTAAGCACTTTATACTTTCGATTTATAAATGGATCTTTAAGATCCCGTTTCCTTATAACAAAAATATGTATAAGATATTTTTTTCGAAATAGGGATCCAAAAAATTCAATATGGTGTATTTAAACTGATGGAAATTTGTGCGTAGTATTAATGCTACCTTCATTAATACAATGAAATTTATCATAAAAAACCCCAAAAATAAATGTTTCAATGTTAAATATTTTTTCAAGCCCTACGCCAAGTAATTTTTTATATTTTTGCAAATATTGCAAAAAGTTATAACTCTACTACAAACATATAAAATGGTTACAATTAATTTGTAAAATCTCAAACTGTCAAACTTTGCTACACCCAAAGTTTCATATAAACAAATTGAAAATTAAACATAATTGGTTTAAAATTTTTTTTGTTTCATAAATAAATCTGTAAAAAATAGTGAAAAATATATTCGTGAGCTACGACAGCAGAAAATAGTACATGATGTTGAGAATCACAGTCTCCTAAATTTAGGTGACCTAAATTTTAGTTGACAGTTGTAGTTAAATTAACTAAGAATTGAGCGAAATCAGCGGAATTTTTAAGCTCAATTAACAGAAAATGTCTGCTAAAAATGTCTTTTCGGATCTGACCAGCTACGAGTATCGATTTTAGGTCCATTTTGATCTATGTCGCTTAGTTTCCGAGACAAAGCCTATTTAATGATTATTAGTGTCCCACCGAACAGTTCGGCGAGAAAATGCATTTGATCTGCATGCGGTATTTTAAAGCATTATGAACAAATTTGGTGAATGGAAAAACGTATATTGGGCTGATTAGATGCAATTTTGAGTGTCAAATTTAAAGAAAAGTAAGTAGTTAAGCAATGAATTCACTGTTTGGCCTCCGAAAGTTCGGCCAAATCGAAAATAGTTTGGCGGCCAAACTTTTAACTTTATTAGCTATAAACTTCTGCTTTTTCATTAAATTTATTACACAAATACTAATTAAATCGAAATTGAGAAAATAACTTTAAAAGTGATACCGATAGCAGAGACACAAAAAAATAATGGGTTGAAAACAATTTTGGTTTAAATTAACTGAAAAAATTTGTTAATTTAAGAATCACGAATTACTAAATTTTAGGTCGAAATAGTTCGGATGAAATTTGTTCTTGAGGTTAAATGAGATTACAAAAAGCTTTAGCTAAATAACTGATTTAAACGATAACAGAAAAAATTAGCTTAACTGAATTGGAACACGTTTAAAAGACTTCTGAACTAACTTTTTTTTATGAGTGTGGCAAAAAAGTGCTAAAAAATCATATCATTATAAAAAAGTGCTAGCACTTTTTTTTATAAATTTAGAGTGCTAAATCAAAAAGTGCTCGAGCTAGCATTCATTATGCTAAAATGGCAACCCTCTGTACTATAGTTTGATATTTTATAAATCCCATCATAATGGGGAGTTAAAGAGTACTCTACTATCCACGTTAATATGGAGGAAATGAATACAGTAGGAGAAGTAATAATGTTGTAAATAACTAAGGCACTACTACTTTAACTCTTCTTAAGAGTTTTACGATGACGTTTGTATGGTGACGACTAAAAGAAGGAGGTGCTTAACTCCAGTAGCCGATGTTCAATAATAAAAAACGAACGAGGATTATGTTTACACCAGTGTTGCCACTTTCTGGTTACAAATACAGTTATGGAAAAACAATTTATTGTGTAATTTCAAAATTCGACTCATTATAATTATTGAGAAATTTTTCTTAAAGTACACTTAGAGAGTTATCTGCATGATAAAGTGTGCGGCCAAAAAAACCGTTAACACACAAAAAGCTACGTTAATAGAGACTGTTAAAAATAAAACATTTTTAAAATAAAACATTTTATTCATTCAAATTTTATACTGATTTATATTCTGTACCATCTTATATAAAACTTAAGCGCTTAATAATTTTTCTGGTATGCCTCCCATAAACAATTTCTGTTGTGATTTTGCTGTCCACTTATATCGAAAGTTGGAAATAAATTTGAGAACTTTTTTTGGAAATTTCGATAGATATTTTAATTCCGTCAGGGAAGATGTGAAAAGTCCGAAAAAATCGTTTTTAGTACTTTTGCTCGCTTTTCGGCTTCAGTATTCGTCTTTGCATTCCAATCCGGAACTTTTTGCACTTTAAATGTACTAAGCCCAATATTGTTTTTAACTTGGCGCACAAAATGTTTCGAATATTGCACGCGTCGCGCTACTTTGCGGCCAGAAACCTATGGATCAGCTTTCAAAATCTTCTCCACATTTATGGCCTTGGAAGAGTTTCTGGGTTTCTTTATTTTACCAGTTTCAGTTTTTCTGCCAATTGTTAGGTCCTTGTTAAACTGTACTACTACATTTAAAACAAAATGACTGGATACGTGTAAATTCAACTAACATTGTCATTTGTTTTTTAATGTTCAAAAAAAGACTAACAATTGTAGTAGAAAATAAACAAACATTTTTTTTTTTTTTTTATTTTTTTAAATAACAAAAAACAACTGTAAAAAATTAATGTAAAATCATAAAACAGTTATTTGTTGTGGTTTGTTTTTTTTAAATGAACTACACGGTTAGTAAAAAATTTAATTTGTTTTATAAATGACTGACATTTACATTAAAAATAAAGGAACAGTATTACAACCCAAACAACTACATATTTTTAAAACAGAAGTTCCCTGAGTGTACAACTTGGATTACTTCGAAAAGTTTCAAAAACTTTTTCACACACTTTCTTTTGATTCTTTATTGTGAACTAATTAATTTTCACAAATCAAAACAATTTATTATCTGACACATGTTTCAAACATAGTCTGATGAATAAAAAATATTTAAATCAATCGCAAAAAAAGTTATAAGCAATAATATGTATTACCGTTTATTTGGGCGCACATTTATATAATGAAATTTTACATAAAAGCAATGAAGTACTCCGGACCTCGTCCATCGAAACTTTTAAAATATAATTTTATTTCTTAAGTTAAAGTTTCATACACTCAATGCAAAACTTCCATTAAAAGTCTAGTTTCATAACGAGGATGAAGCTTTTCATTAACATAAATGCATTTTTAGTTTACTTTGTAAAAAAAGGTTTCGTTAGTTTAATGAAAAGTTTCATTAATTTTCGTCTACTATATTCTCTTTATGTAGGAACTGGATAAAATATGGTTCAGAAGCCATAGAAAATGTCCTTTCAATGTGTTTGCAATAGAAAAAAGTATTATTCGGATGCATTTTAAAAGAGGTCATCTTATTTATGATGCTTCAAAAATGTGATAAAATTTTTCGTGTATTGTTTTAAATGAACAGCTTCATAAATACTGAGAAGCTGTTTCATAAATATATTGATGGCATGAACTGTCCAGGCGAGATATTGGTCACTTTATTAAATGCTTTTTTGTTTAAACTTCTTCTCGATAATCCTGGCACCTAAAAGGGAAAATTTAAGAATTTATTAACTTTCTCTGGAAGATAGGCTACACTAAGGGAATTATCCTTCATGATATTAAAGAAACAATTTCATAGAATTTTTTCGTAGATACCATGAAGTATTTCATTATATCCAAGAAATATTATTAATATTAAGAAATTTTTCATAAATTTTTTATTATAAAATTTTCATTCGATTTCATAAATTATCTCTTCGTAAATTTAATGAAAAATTTCTTTAGAGCTATGAAATTATTTCAAAGACTTAATTTTTTTATTTTTCCATAAAGTTTCATAATTTCATTAATTTTTATACATCTCAAATTTTAGTTTCAAGATTTAACAATCAAGTGTCCAAGATATTCTGTAGTATTTCAACGTAGCATTTTATTAATTTTGGACTTCTATGAATCTGTTTAAGAAATTCATTGACTTTGTTCATGCGCTTGTTTCAGCAATTAATATTAAGGAAAAAAACAACAAACATGTGCAATTGTATATCACGGCGTATGAAATTTCGCACGTCTTAGTTCCAATGCATTTTTCAAGGCATTCGTGAAGAGTTTTATTAATTCAAAGAACTTCTTTATACAAAAAATTTTATGAAATTGTTTCATAAATTATATAAACACAGAGAAAAAATTCATATTTAAATCAATTATTATTTCATATTTAAATTAACATCTTATTTTTTTATGAAATTTTTTTAATTAAGTATGAATCTTATATATGAGTCTAGTGAAAATAAACTTTTTCGTATTTAAATAAATATTTCAACATTACAGATGTCATTTTTGCATGTTAGAATTCAGAGCGGTTTCTATTTAATTTAATGTTGTTTCTACCTGATTTTATAATGCTGTTTCATAGATTCTATGAAAAGTTTCAATGGATGAGTTCCAGTGACAATTTTCATTAAAGCTATGAAGAAATTCATTACTGAAGTGAAGATAATTCTCTCAGTGTAGCACATTTCTTCCTTTTGCTCTATCTATCTCTACTTTCGAATAATTTTAAAAAGTTTTGGTATCTATGATCTCCAATTAGCAGAAAATTTCAAGTTTTTTTTTCTAAAAAGTATGATTTCTATTTCGGACAATATAAGTTCAAGATTATTAGTCAAACTGAAAGCAATGCAGTTTTACAACAAATTTCTTTATGTTAAAATTTTACAATTGGAACTGCGAAGCACATTATATTAAAAATATTTTTATGAAACAGTTTTAATAATGTTTATGAAACAGTTTCATTGGACCAAAAACTATGAAGTTTTCATTATCTATATTTATGAAAATTGTCATAAATTGTGGATGCTTTTCCCTAGCATGTAAGTTTTCATTCACTTTTAATACCGATCAACTCCCTATAACAAACAAATTCTCTGCGACCGTCGCTCTCCGGTATTGGGAGGTTTTATTATGTTATTAGGTCCGATATTTTAATTTACCATTAAAATTGAACTGGTGCACAAGAAGCGATAACATATGTGTCACATTAGCTGCTAACTGGGACTTTAAATGGCTCAGGTAAATATTACATTTCACTGTAGGTTGAATTTGAACAATCTGTAGTCGAACCTTAAAATGTAAATCAGTGCTTTGCCAGCACTTTATTTGTTGGATCATTGACAAACAGTGCTCCTCCGTTGCTTGATTTTTCAGACCTTCTGCAATTCTGATATTCTGAAGAAAATTGGGATCAAAAACGACCGCATTTCGAATTGTTTCACAGAAATTTCTGGCAAATGGAGTTCCAAATGTAAGAGTCTTTGGAGACGCATTAACTGATATACGAAACAAGTCCCATAACTTGCAAGTACTTAAAAAAATGTGTTTAAAGTAATATTAAAACTAGCGTTTTGTTAAAGAATTAAAGTTGGATTAAGCCAACAAAAATGTAAACAAGGGGATGTCTGAGATTTTTCCGACATTCGTAATTGTTCGGCTTTTATGCTTTTTAACCTATATTTTAAATAAATGGCAACCCTAACGCACTATATAAGCAATATGTTTCCATACAAAAATGTATTAGCTTTGACCCCAGCTTTTATTTTGTTTTGTTTCTTTATGACATATCCAAATTTCATTAACATCGCAGAGAACTCATCGAGAGACTCCCCTTATTAGAGTTAAGCAATAGCAATAAAAACTTTTGATTTTAAGTTTTCAAATGGAAAAAATATAAAAAACTTAGTGAGTTTCTCTGTTATCTGAGAATTTCTTCAATTAAACCTTTATGAAAAGATTGTAAAGTCAAGAGTCTGAGGATAGACTTGAGACTTTTTGAATGGAATAAATAATTTATAATTCGATGAAATTTGATATTATAAGACATGTATATGGTGTGTTATCCGAATATTCATTTAATGATTTTTTAACAAGAAAAACTTTTCTAATGAAACGATTTTAAATTCTTCGAAATTGTTAGTTTCGGTTTCGATGAATGTTTTCAAAAATTAATTCATTTCGTAACATCTGTGTTGAAAAAGCAATCATATGTTTTGGTTAATTGAATAAAAGCGATTTTAAATACACACACAGAGAGAATTTTGTTGGACGAAAAATAATGAAATTTTTCAGTAAACTTTTCGTCACAAAAAATGTTCTTAAAATTTATGAAAAGCTGAAACTGTTTTAATAAGTGTATAAAACTTTTAATTAAAAAAATTAATTTTTCATAAAAATTGATGAAAACTTTCCACTTCTATGAAAAGTTTCAATGTGCGATTTCCAATGCAATTTCATTGATTTTATGCAAAACTTCATTTACACCAAACAGATTATTCTAACTTTTTTTATAATTTTGGGTAATTTTAGAAAATTTACAAGCGCCGGCTGTGTGCAATTACTTTTGACTAGTGGCAACACTGTCTGAATCTATCTTTATCTACACTGAGAAAATTTATTTCATAACTTAACAAATGTACAAAATTTGTTGTAAATAATTATATTTAAATTTATTTAATAAACAACTTACCTTATTTAATTAGAATTTAATTAAATTCTCAATAAAGTTTATAACAATTATTAGCTGCGGAAACAGTAGTTGTTATGTTGTTTCGTTTTATTGTAATTTAACACTCGCGTTTTAATTTATTGCTTCTAATTGGCATTCAATTTATTAAATGCAATTTAGTTTTAAAGTTTTAAATCTTTTTTTTTCTTTTTTTTTTAATTGTGTGTTGTTGTTGTTTTTTATAATTTTTTATTTTTTTTTTTTAATCTTATATTAATTTTGTAATAACTACGCGTGTTACTACTTGTTGGTGCGTGCTTGCTAACAAACTAAATAAGCCAAGCTTCTTTTGGTAGTAAGCAAGTCAAGTAAGTTGGTTAGTAAGCAATGCTGCCGGTGGTTTTTCTATACGTTTTTTGTGTTGTTTTTGTTTTCTTGTGGCTTGGATTCTTGGTTGGTTGTTTGGTGGAGACGTTAATATTATTAATAAAATATATTCCACTTCCGAACGCTTCCGTGCGCGACAGTCAACTGCAAAGTTACGATCGAAATTTCAGCTTAACGGCTGCCTGTGTTGAGCGCGCGAGTGGCTTCTGCTTCTACTGCTGCTATAGAGTGTTGTGGTGTTTAGGCTCAGTTTAGTTCAGAGCTCGTACGAATTTCAATTCGTACTTCTAAAAATAACAACAAAAACAACAACAAACGAAAGATCACAACAACAAAAAACACAAAAAAAAAAGAAGAAAACGGTCTTAGTCAACTGTTGGCCTGTTTATTGTTGGTTGTTATATTATTTGTTAAATGTTTCTGTTTCGTCGTCGTACACGTTCACACAATGACTTACTTGTGTCTTGGCTTTTTTTGTCTTGATCACCGATCACTACTTCAACTTCTTTTTTTTCTGTTTTTTTGTTTGCTTCTTTGTCGTCTTCTTCTTCTGCATTTTCGGTGTCTTATTGCCTTTGGTAGTAGTGACGTTATTGAGTATTGTCTGTTTGTGTCTGTCCATTTGGTGTCTTCTGTACTGCTCTTTTTTCATTACTGCTCTAATCTTTGGCTCTGACTGTTGGTTGGCTGTTTAGGGCGCTTTTCTTTGTTTTAAAACTCGATGTTCGGTGTCGTTTTGTTGTTTTTTGTTTGCTCTGTGTGGCGTCAAATCGTGGTAGTTACTCAAAAAAATAAAATGAAGACAAAAGTTTCTACCATAATATTCTCCTCACTGGTCTTTAAAAACTCAACATTCATTCGCCTTTCCTCAGTTATTAATAATACAAAGGTAAAGCCAAGATTTACACATTCATAATAATCAATGCTGTCAACTTGGTGCTTTTGGCAGCATTTATGGCGCTTTTTAATTAAACAAAACCCCAAAAATGTTACTCATACTACAAAAATTTTACTCATGCTAAAACATTAAGAAGCACTGAACTGGTGCTTTTGTATTTTATCGTTTATGCTTTTGGCGCTTTTTAAACAATTTTGTTTTCAAGACCAGTACTTTGTTCAAAAAACCTTAAAACTACAATAAAACCATTGACAGTAACCGATTCGAGGAGGGTATCGGTAAGGGTAATGCTATTTTCATTTATTTCGGTAACGTTATTTTAGGAGTAACGATATTTCAGTTATTTCGGTAAGGGGTTTTCAGTGTTAACGGTATTTTACTTATTTCGGTACCGGCATTTAAGCGGTAACGGTGTTATAGTTATTCGGCAAGGTTATTTTAGGGATAACGGTTTTCAGTTATTTCCGTAACGGTATTTTAACAGCCAAGTTATTCTTGTTATTCAGGTTATGCACATCCATATTTTAGCCTCGTTATGCCCGAGGTCCAATGACTGTCAAGTTTATCATCAAGCTTTGGAAAATTTTACCTATTTAAATCGATTTTTTTCAGATTTTGTCAGATTATTTCGGTAACGTTTTTTTACGGATAAATCTATTTTAATTATTTCGCTAATCATATTCTAGCGATAAAGGTATTTTAATTATTTCGGTAACGGTATTTTACAGATAACGTTATTTAAATTATTTCAGTAACGGTATTTTAGCAAGGGTTTTGAATCGATAACGTGTTTTTAGCCATCCTTTATAAAAACTATCAAAAATTCCAATTTTTTACAGTCTTAAACCTTTCGCAACTGAACCTTTTTAAACAAAAGTGTCGTCAAAAATTATTTTTAGCAACTCCTATTAAAAAATCTATCTGACATATATACGCATCCCATTGTTCGCCAACGTTCAAAATTAGTCAACAAATACCTTGCCCAAGTAAAAGTGGAAGACGAGTCAGTTTATTTATATTATCTAGTTTACGTCATGTGGCATATGTTGTTTAATTTATTTTGCTATGCTAAACACGAATATGTCCACAATTTTTAAAATAGCTTCAGTCGTAAATCGAATTTTGACTGTAGTCCTAAAATATGCTTTTTGTACGATATTTTAAAATTGTAAAGATAGAACAGATTTGGAATCAGGAGATAAAAATCTGTATATAGCACTATTTGTTCTATACGAACAAACAAATATAAAAATCTTTCCAAAGGGATATACATGTACCATATTGAATAACTATCCTGCAAAAATGGAATGAATCAATTCCAAATACATCAATGTTTCTTGAAACTCGAAGGATTGGACCATGTCATTAGTACTATGTTTGATCCATTTTTCATTTGAACAGATAGAAGTATTTGTACTAAATACAAGTTCTGATCATGAAATTATGAAAGCTTTAAGTTATATTTGTTACATCTTTTTTAGTTTATATTTTTAAATTTGCTTATTTTAGCTTATTTGTTAATATTAGCCACTTCTTGACTTTTTTCTTTAAAAATTAAGCTTATTTTAGCATTTTTCTTTTTAAATAGAGTTGTTTCGTTAGTTTTTTAGCAATCGGTATTTTAAAGATTTTTTTTTAAATTAAAGGTTAAAACCTAATAGTACATTTTAATAATAGATGTGATATTTAACACTTCACTGTTTAAACTAAACAGCTTTTTTTATATTTAAGCCGCTTATTTACTGTTTATCAAGCTTTTTTAAGCACTTAAAACATTTGTTTTTAGAGCTGGCTTTTACCCCTAACCTCCTCAGTGAGGAGGTTACTCTGCAAAGTAGTAGATAGGATTCAAGGTTCGATCAGAGGTCATTAAGAAAGATGAGAAAAAGAGATGGAGAAAGATCAGAACTATGTGATACCCCTGAACACATAGGAAACTCCGTCGATGAGACCAAATCTATAACAAAACGTATAATACGATATCTGAGATATCTCGTAATAAGGGTGTGAAAACATGTATTTATGTTAACTTAAGTTTGAAGGCTGATGAGCTGGCTGAAATGATGGGCATTGATAGTGATATATAGGCATGATAGTACTATAGTATATTGCATATTGACCGAAAATTTAGAGATGAGAAAGCTGTGCGCAAGATGGTTGACGCGTTCGCTCACAATAGAACAAAAACCGGGTCGTTAAGATATTTCAATGCAGTATTTGGCGATGTTTCACCGCAATAAAGCCGAGTTTGTGCATCAAATCGTAGCCATGGAATAGTCAAAGCAGTGGACTGGGATTGGAGAATCGTGTCCAAAGAAGGAGAATACAGTTCCATCTGCAGGCATGGTCATGGTGTCTGTTTTTTAGGATGCGCGTGAGATAATTTTTATTGATTATCTTCAGAAAGGAAAAATAATCAACGGTGAGTTTTATGCTAACTTATTGCAGAGTTTAAGTAATGAAATTAAGTAAAAATGCTGCATTTGGCGAAAAAGAAAGTGTTGTTTCATCAAGACAATGCACCTGCTCACATATCCACTATTTCGATGGCCAAACCCAAGGAATACAAACTCGAATTGTTCCATCACTCACCGTATTAGGCAGATTTAGCTCCCTCGGATTATTTTCTACTTCCAAACTTAAAAAATGGCTCGGTAGTAAAAGATTTGCCAACAATAAAGAAGTGCAGTCTGCGGTTGATGGCAATTTTAAGGAGAAATGTGGGAATGTGTATCGAACTAAAAGGAGATTATGTTGAGAAATAAAGAAAATGTTTTCCAAATTTGTTTTGTTTTCTTTGTTAGGTACGCTAGATTTGGGACCACCCTGGTATATACCCTATGCCCCAAAACAAAGTTTCGGTAACCGGCTCCCCAATGAGAGAAAACAGACAAAATTGCGTTGATTTCAAAGTAAATTTCCCATTCACTAACTATGAAATCTGCTAAAAAATGAAGAGAATGAATTTTTAACGTGAGAGCGACCGTCAGGCGGTGATTGTTCTAAATTTAACTATTTTTGTTTGTTTTTTGTCTGTATGCGGCTACATTTTATTTAAACGTCCTACGAAAATGGCAACTTACTTTGACAAAAAGAGTTAACGAATATTGCCAAACTATAACTATTGCAACATATAAATATGTACGCAATCGAGTGGTCTACATTCTAGAAAATATAATTTTGACATTTGCTGCAATTTATATTAACACATTTGTCTCCAATATAGATGGGGATAGATAGGAATTTGTCGATTAAGAAATGTGGTAACATTATTTTAGCACGAAATCTATTTATAACAGTTTTTTATTGGGAGTTTCCACATAGAAGTTAATCTACTAAAACTGGTATTTACTGCTTAATCAAACACTTAAAAAGTCGATTTAACCATTTGTTAATCTGTTTGATTAACAGTTAAGCTAACTTTTTATCTGGCTACTATTTCCTAACGATTCTGTATTCATAATACTAATTGTGTGCAACTCTGCGTTTTGATATAATTTCTATTGGCAACGCAAAAAACATACATGTTAAAATTAACGTAAAGAAGTTGCTGTCGACATAGCACCGATATTTTAATTGTTCCTCTTATGCCGGATCGCTATCGTCAAAAAATTATATGTAAAGGAGGAAGATTAAAAAGGTGGATTAAGTATAATCAAATATTTTAAATTTCGCTTTCTAAACTCCCTACTATGGTCAACTTGAGTTAATTTCTATAACTTTGTTGACAAATTTAAAAAAATATTGTCTGGTGAGTTTTTACACCCTTTTACAGTTTTTACAACTTTTGTTGCGTTTTTTGCTTGCAAAAAGTTGGCAACACTGGTAATAGTGTTATTTTTTTTTTTATCTTTTCCCCTCCTGTACGTGTCTGACGAAAGCCTTAAATGTGATCTTGAGTTTTGAGCTCAGCCTTCATTCATTAAAACAAATTGTGAGTTGGGAGCCAGAAAGAGTATAAAATTCCAATTTTTACCAAAACAAAAGAGAGTGACTTTGAATGAATGGTGTGACTCATTTACTCAGTTTTTGTTATAATTTTCATAAAGGGTTTCCATTTACTAATATAAATTTCACCTTGTGGCTATTGAGTTTTTAAAGCCTCTTTGTGTTCCCCTTGAACCAACAAAAGGGGTTCTAGTGTGTGTATTACCGAAAGCCAAAAAGGGGCGTCTTTCTACGCCACATTTTTGCTCTGAGGAGTGTTGGTAATTATGTCCAAATAAAAGGCTACTGGTGGTAGTGTAGTAGAACTCGTATGTGTGCCTTACCCAACTCAACATGTACATATTAATTAGCCTCTTGGGTTATTTCGTTGTCTTCCACTTCTCCATTCTAAAGACAAGCCTAAACAAGTAGCAACAATTTACTCCAACTTTGGTTAAAAAAACAGAACTTCATTTTGTTTGTGTATGCCCCAAAATAACCAAAAAAAAAAGCAGTTGCCTACAACTTGTATAAACAACTTTTGCACTCTCTCTTTCCTGGCTACTGTGATTGTAGCCAAGCTACTGTGTGTAGCAAAGGAGATCACTACTACTGCTCCTTGGATTTTTTATATTTTATTTATAGATTTCATTCGCATACTCTTACAATTGTTGTTATTGTTGATTTTGTTGTTTGTGTGTTTACATCAAGAAGGCGTTTCTTATGCCAATCAACCAATGGCCGTTAAACAAACCTGAATTCAATAATACAAATAAAACAAAAAATACAGAGTCCACTAATTGACAGAACTCCAAATATCTATAAAAATTATATATTGTGTGTAGGTATAAAATCAAAAGTTAGAAGAGCTCAACAATAAGCTAAGACTGACTCTCGCTAACAAAACAAGGCTTGTCGAAGCTTCTATTGTTACGCATGAATGCCAGATTCGAACTATTTACTCTAATCTTATTTCGGAACAACTTGATTATGAATGTGATTTCATTGTGAATGAAGTTGTTTTTAATTTAAAACCTTTCTGATATGCCAAAGTAATTCCATAAGATGCGATTAATGATTTTATCCTTCATTCATAAAAAGTATGATTTTTGCGTTTTAAAAATTTAAAAATAATTGTATTTTGTTGTTTTAGTTTCTTTTTTACTGCGAATTGCAAATTACTCATATGCATAAAATCGTGAGAAAAAAACTTCGCAATGCGAAATTTGGAAAATTATGGATAAACATATGGCAAAGTCCATGTTCAACGAATACAAGCTTCAACGAAAGCACCCCAAGTCCGTTTTTTTTTTACATATGTATAATCGAAAAGTATTGTCAGTAATTTGTTTTTTAATCCCAGAGTAGAAAAGCATTACCATATAAGTTGATATATAAGTACATAGTGGGTAATAGCCAGTACTTAAAACTGTCATTACAATTGTCATGACAATGGTCATTACATTCATATGGAGATGTAGCGCAAAAGAATGGCATATCATTACTAAACACCTTGCGAAAAATAGAAAAATTTGTGGTTACCTCTATGCTTACTAGTATGGGCAAAAATAATGTGTCTAAAAATAAATTTTCAAAAAAAAACGAAATTTAATAAAAAAAAATATTGTTTTTTATTAAAAATGTATATTACTTTCGAGCTTACAAAAAATCAAAAATAAGTAGTTATATATGTACTTACTGGAGTTGAAAAAATAATGAGTCTAAAAATAAATTTTCAAAAAAACGCAATTTAATAAAAAAATATCGTTTTTTATTAAAAATGTATATTACTTTCAAGCTTACAAAATTTCAAAAATAACTAGTTATATATGTACTTACTGGAGTTGAAAAAATAATGAGTCTAAAAATAGATTTTTAAAAAAATTTGAGATCATTACATTATAGGTATTTAAAATAATGATCAAATAAGTACTTATGGGTAACGCATTATTTCTTATATTAAAATAATGTGAAAATTAACTACACCATTTCAAGTTTAATTTCGGCAGAAAAAAGAGAGTTTTATCAATTGTGAAATGATATTCAGATTAGTAACATGTATTTCAGCAAACATAAAAAGTTTTCAGAAATTATCATCGACGTTTTTTTTAATATAATTTGCAAATTGAACAATCATTTGTAATTCATCTTATATTTTTGTAAATGAGAAGATGTAAGTAAATGCAGTTCAACTAATATCAAGTATAAACATCCATAATCAGTTGCAAATATATTGAATCATATGCAAATCGTACATTATAACGCTGAAAAATTTAAAAAATTGTAAATGAGCAATAAAAACAGACATTTATCAAATGGCAATTGTAATTTTTTACAGTAAATTGTAAATATCCATTGTCTGTTGTAAAAATGCACTGTCAATTGGCAACATCTATTGTCAATTGTATGTATCCTTTGTCAATTGTAAATGTCCAATGTCAATTGTAAATTGTAAATATCCATTGTAGCATGTGCTAAGTCAGAAAAAACGCCAATCAGAAGGTATAACATTGTTTTCGAAAGAAAAAACATTCAATTGTAGAGCTTATTGTAAAAACTCGATAAGCCACATTTACATTATTTTTAGTTTTCGCCGTTTTCTAGACATCTGTTGAATAAATTTTGAATGAAGCCTTGCTTAACCACTTGTTAATCGTATATAGAATATAAAAGTCCTCTAATAGCCATATTTCCTAAATTTATTCCCTTTTTACAAGGCGAAAAATAACCAAAAATTAAATGTGGCTTATCAAGTTTTTACAGTAAGCCCTTCAATTGAAAAATGTGATATGATATTCAGCAGATATAGGTTATATTTAAAATCTTAAAAAGAAGTCAATGAGAAAATAACACATACAATCATAACATATAAATGCGGTTCAGAAAACAAACAAAAAAATCAAATAATGTAAATAAATTGTATTTCAGAAAGTAAAAAGCCAACGTACATCGTAATAATCCATGGTAAAAATACGAAAATAATGTCAAAACAACAAAAACTTTCGTAAAATGAACAAATGTTGGTTTATTTTACGAAATTTTTTGTTATTTTGACATTTGTTGGTATTTGTATCAGTGTAGTAGTGAATTGTAGTTCAGAATAATAATTTGCAATCAAAATATATTCAATGTAAAAATGTTAAGTTTTCTTCGATCTTCTTTTATTTTATTCTTCTTAGTTTAAACGAGCTTAAGATCATTTATTTATTAATTATTTATTTCCAATATTTCGACTCCACATTGGGTGACTTCTTCAGGGAACAAATGTTACAATTTGAAAAACTATATTATATGTATATAAGTTTTAAATTATTAAAACTAGTTTTTCAAATTGTAATATTTGATCCCTGAAGAAGTCACACAATGTGGAGACGAAATATTGGAAATAAATAATTAATAAATAGATGATCTTAAGCTCGTTTAAACTAAGAAGAATATATTCAATGTATTCAATGTATTTAATGATTTATAACGATATTTCAGCCATTAAAACATTTAAATAAAAACAGTGAATTGTATTTCAGAAACTGTTTAAATAAATTTCAGTAAATAAAAAATGGAGTTCAAATACTGTATGT
Source organism: Delia radicum (assembly GCA_021234595.1). NCBI lineage: Eukaryota > Metazoa > Arthropoda > Insecta > Diptera > Anthomyiidae > Delia > Delia radicum. Next base: position 4,205,218 of record CM037854.1, on the reverse strand, counting down.
ATATGGAAAAAAATGGAAAGAATTTGAAGGAATATTATTTTACATTTGATATTATTATCCATATCATGAAAAGTATGTATCAGACAGTGTTGACAAGTATTTTTTATAAATCCCCCTAAATTGCCAAAAAAAAACCCTATATTTATTCTACTACAATCCGCCTAAAAAATATTTTTCATAAATCCTGCTAAATTTTTTAGTTTTTATTTCAAATTCTTTAAATAAAAATGTTAAAATACATTGATTTCCTTTTACTCTTTTCATTATCAAAATGAGAAATTTTGTTTTAACAGAGCAGTAAAGTGACTTAAGTTTTACCAAAAATCTAAACAAAGTTAAAATTATCCCAAAAATTTGACAGAAGTAATAATCGAAACGAAAAGTTTACCTTATAAAGGCAAAATTATCACTTTTAATCAGAGTTTTACCCCCTTAAATTCCCCCTTACAAATTTCCCCCTAAACGACTAAAAAAAACCTCTAAATCTAGGGGGAAATTCCCTAACTTAGCAACACTGGTATCAGGAGACTTTCCTCCTCTGCACCTATAGTTGCAAAATATACCTTATAAGAGAATTAGCCCATACACGAGAGAACACATATTTTAAATTGAAGGTTTCTAAATTACAAGCGGTACGGAGACTTTTCGCCCCTGCCATATAAAAACATCCCATCTTAGAGAATGTCTACCCGGGAGAAGGAACATTAGTATTAAATTTCAAGTTCCTTACCTCAGGGGTTTGGGCTGGCCGTTGAGGGCGGATATCGCCAGTTTGATTCCTCTTTTTCACCGCTTCTGACAAAAATTATAAAAAGTGCTTTATTTGTGAATTAGTCCATAGCCCAGCAAACACGTATTTAAAATTACATATTTCTGGACAAAGCAGTATAGGCAGGTCGCCAAGGGGAAGACTTAGTACATTTCAGCTTTAGCTGTTTGGCTAGACCTCTTAGGGGGAGACTTTTCCTCTTTTCGGCTCTCTCCGAAATAATTTCCAAAAATCCACTCTTAGCAAACGTCTACGCTGGAGGAGGAACCTCAATAAAAAATGTCAAGCAGTAAAGTTATTTTTTGTATAAATATAAAGAAATACATAAAATACTCCAAAATTTATATGAAATACATTTGATAGATTCTGATTTACAATTTACATCTTAGATTCTGTTTTATTTACATGTTACTTCAAATATTTGTAACTGATTGTGGCATATTACATGTACACTCAAAACAAAAAGTCAATAAAGTCAGCTATATTTCTGCTTTGTGGAGGAGCCATGCAGAAAAATTGCCAATATCAAACAAAAAATTAGTAAACTCAGCTAAAATTTTGCTAAGTTTAGAAATTTTTTTGCTGATATTAGCAATTTTTTGCAAGGATCCACCCAGCAAAAATGTTGCTGAGTTTAATTGAATTTAACATGGGTTTTAAATCTATGAAAAATAAGCTTTTAATCCAATATTATAATGTTTTTTTATTGCATTAAACTTTTAATAATATTTTTTCGTGTATTAAACTTTTAATAATGAAAATTATATAAAATTTTTAATAAAATTATGTTTTTCATACAGTTTTGTCAAAACTTCATAAACTTAATGAGAAGTTTTCAATGGAGAAGTTTCAGTGCAATTTCATTAAGATAATTCTCTTACAATGAGAGTCTTCTCATGTGTTGTCATTCTCGAAGTTTTTGTTAAGAAATTGAAGCTAGTGTATGGTAAAAATTATGTAAGGGAACGTACTTAATTTGGCTCTACATCTGGTATTTGGACTGTACCAAATCCTTGGGCGTGTTTTGGCTATAGATTTCTTGTGTCAACTAAATTAAAAAAAGTTAAATAACAATTTTAAAAACAACTCAAAAGCTATACATTAGGGAACATGTACCCTAAAGTAGGCCAAAGTTAAAAAACTCTCTAAACGCATATAAAGTTATAACCCATAATTACAAAGAAAAAAACTCGAAAACTCAATTTAATAAAAAATTCAGTAATATTTAAAAAAAATTTCAAAAATTTAAAAAAAAAATAGCCAAGATTAAAAAAAAACTCTTCAATTAAAAAAAATTTATAAAATTGAAAAAATCTCCAAAATTAAAAAAAAAAAAATTTGGCAAACTGAAATAATTTTTAACTTTTTTTAATTAAACGTCTATATATCGAAAGCATTTTTGATTTTAGCTTTCTTTAATTATTTTTTTTTTTGTTTAATTTGGCGATTTTTTTAAGTTTTGGTGTTTTTTTTTAATGTTGGCTATTTTTTTTTAAATTTTGAACAAAAATCACAAAAAATTAAAAAAAATCACTAAAATTTAAAAAAATTACTTCAATTAAAAAATCGTCAAATTAAACAAAAAAAAAATAATTAAAGAAAGCAAAAATCAAAAATGCTTTCGATACATTGACGTTTAAATTTTAGCGTTATTTTCAATTTTGTTGATTTTTTAAATTTGGGTGATTTCTTCAAATACTAGCTTTTTTAATTTTGGCGATATTTTAAATGTTAGCACTTTTTTTTTTAAAAAAAAAAACACAAAAATTTAAAAAAAATCACTAAAATTTAAAAAAATTACTTCAATTAAAAAATCGCCAAATTAACCAAAAAAAAAATAATTAAAGAAAGCAAAAATCAAAAATGCTTTCGATATATTGACGTTTAAATTTTAGCGTTATTTTCAATTTTGTTGATTTTTAAATTTGGGTGATTTCTTCAAATATTAGCTTTTTTAATTTTGGCGATATTTTAAATGTTAGCACTTTTTTTTTTTTTAATTTTGGCAGTTTTTTTAATATTATTGGTGATTTTTTCCACCTTCGTTTTTTTTTTTTTAATTTTTGCGTTTTTTTATAATTTTGGCGATTTTTGTTTTAATTTTGGCTGATTTTTAAAATTTTATATTTTTATTAATTTCGGCGATTTTTTTCTCCAATTTCAGCGGTTTTTTCGCAATTTTTTTTTTGCAAATTTTAATTAGATAATAGTATCTACATAAAGTTTGCTTGAAATTAATAACACTATTCAATTCAATTTGTAATAGAAATTATTTTAATTAATACTACAATTTCCTTAATAGGACACAATTCAATAAAACTTTTAATTGAATCAACAACTATTTTAATTGAAACACGATTTTAATTTTTTTCTGTGTAAAGTGTTAACATGCTATCGCTTTAAAACAGCATGATTTTAAGCCATCCATCCAAAATTAGAAAAAATCATGCTACACGGAGAGAATTATCATTAATGATATTATTGAAACAATTTCGTAGAATTTCATTATATCCAAGAAATTTTATTACTATTAGAAAATTTTTTATAAACTTTTTTCCATAAAATTTCAGTTTCATAAGATTAATTCATTCGATTTCATAAATTATCTCTTCATAAATTTAATTAAAATTTTCTTTAGAGCTATGCAATTATTTCAAAGACTTATTTTTTTAATTTTTTCATAAAATTTCATAATTTAATTCATTTTCATACAAATTAAACTTTAGTTTTAAGATCTAAGTGTTCAACATATTTTATAAAGCGCTTTACACAGAAAAAACTAAAAACGGGTTTCAATTAAAAATTTTATTGAATCAATTAATATTTTAATTGATTTTGCACCTACAACTGAAATGATAGTATTAACTAAAAAAATTTGCAGACAGTTTATTTAAACTCTTTCAATTAAAATAATAATAACATCAATTAAAGGAGTTATTGTTTTTCTTTACAACCTCAATTAAAAAGTTTAGTTAAATTGATTAAAACTTTAATTGAAACTTGAGAAGAAAACAATGGTAGTTTTAATTGGAAACTCGTATTTTTTTATTTTTGATATATGCCCCCCATTAAATAAAAAAAGAAATGTAGGTTTTTTAATTAAATTGACATTTTATTTATAATAAAATTAAAGCTTTTTAATATAAAAATGTATTATAAGAAAACAAATAAAAGTTAAGACAAAATTTTTGTTTTGCTTGTCTTGTCTTAAACTTTTTCTTGTAATTGAATTGCTTTCTTAAAAAAATCACACACAACTTTAAAATGATAGTTTAATGACACTTATACTTATTGAAAATTTAATTATTTACAAAAATAATAGTTTAATTTTCCTTTTTCGATAAGGTTTATTTAAATCCACATGTTCACTTTTATTGCCACAGAAAAAACACGAAACTAAATTAAGTTTTCGTGCGTACACGAATATCTCAACAAAAAGAGTGTTGCAAACTCTAGTGAAATAACTACGATTTTGCGTGTATTTGAAATCGGTAAAGTATTCAACTTATTAAAAGTTAATCATTTGCGATTTTTTTTTCTTTTTATTTACAAATTGAATAATATATTGATATAATTAAACCTTTGTTTGAGTATTTAATCTAAATAAAATAAAAAAAAATAATTTGTCTAATTTTTAAAACTTTTGTTCACATGTTGTCAACACTGTATGGATATATTAGAAAACTCAATAAATTTTTTAATTGAATCAATTAAAAAAATTGTTTAAATTGCCATTAATACTCAAACAATCGATTAATTAGATATTTTTGGCTCATAATTTTTTCTGTGTTAGTATTTCAACGTAGCTTTTTATTAATTATGGACTTCTATGAAATTGTTTAAACAATTATATGAAGCGTTCCATTGACTTATTTCCAATGCATTTTTAAGGACATTCATGAAGAGTTTTATTAATTCCAAGAACTTCTTAATACATATTAAAAATTGTATAGAACTGTTTCATAAATTCCATAAATCTTCACTGTCGGAATGATTCATTAGTTTTATGAAGATTTTCATTAATTCTACAAACATTTCATGAACAGTGCCTTTAATGAAACCTGTTTCGCAGATTCTATGAAAAGGACGAGTTCCAGTAATAATTTTCATTGAAGCTATGAAATAATTCATTACTGAAGTGAAGATAATTGCGTTAGCACTCAAACTGTAAATTAATTTTGTAAAACATGTACGGTTATGAAATTAAATCCTTACAGCTCAGTTTTTTCCAATGCTTTTTATGCATAAAAAACATTTCTTTCTCTAAAATTTGTATTTCTATTTTTCTTTAGTTTTTTTGTCGGTTTTTAAAATTTTTTTGTCAAAAATACCGTTAATTGATTTAGACATTTTTGTACATCAAGTATAAATCAAGGCTTCAAGGAAGTTGGGAAATATGACTTGAATTACACTTGAATTTTTGGTTGTAGTATAAATAAGGTATAAAAAAATCATCTTTACTTTTAGATTACAATTCATTAATAAAACCATTTAATTTACAAACTTTTTATGTCAATGAAATTGTTTGACTTCCTTCATTTTTATTATTCTTTCTTTAAAGGGGAGCATAACTAAAAGTGCATTTGTGAATGTGTATGAGAGTGAGTACCAATAAAAACACGTAAAACCGGTAGCTCTCATTTACAGTGGCTGTGAACAATACATTTAATATGTATGTTGTGTCGTCTTATTTTCACTATACACTACCCCAACAACAACAACATGGCTACTGTTTACGCACACAATTGCATGTTTAAAACAACAACAACAATAGAAATTGAATAAAACGATCTCCATTGTTAATTCTTAGAACAGATTTTTTTTTGAAGAAAATTGTGTAGCCATTTTAGCGGTTAATATTTGCATTTCCCAATATTTAAATTTATTAAAAAGGGGGGGGGGGGGCACGAATTTACTGTCCAGCTTAAAAAAAAGGAATATTGTATCGATGTCAATATTTATTGTCCTATATCAGTGATGTCAAGACTATTTTCGTTGCGTGCCAGAAAAATTAGTCGCGAGCCACCTTAAATTTAATTTTTTAATTGTACACGGTTATTTCTTAAAAAAAAACTTTAAAAATGTCACTGCAAATTTACATATTTTTCCTCTTAGAGACTCTCAGTTTTAGATACAATTTTAATACAGATTGCTTTTTTATTTTTGCCCCATTTTCTGTCTGATTCTGAGGGAATTGCCCATCGAAACATTTAAACTTAAATCAATCTTAAATTCTATAAAAGTCGAAAAAATTCATATTTAATCAAGTTTTAACGAAAAATTAATGAAAAGCTTCATAATTTTGTTTGAAAATAGGTTTTAATAAAACTACTTCTGTAAATGTACACAGAAAAAACTAAAAACGGATTTCAATTAAAAAATTTATTAAATCAATTAATATTTGAATTGATTTTGCACCTATCACGGCAATGATGATATTAATCAAAACATTAATTGAAAATTAAAAAGGAAAATAGCTATAAATATATATCTACAAAAAAATTGTGATACTTAAAACAAAGTGTGTGAGCGATACGTTGGTATGTGTGTTTTTGTTATTGCTGAGTATGTTTTGTTTGTAAACTTCAAATGCATTTCGCATTTTATTCTGAAAATTTTCTATTTAATCTACAGTGTATGAAAAAATAATTTGAGAATTATGTCTAAAATAATATGTGTTTATATATTTAAAACTCAATTAAAATAGTAGTTGATTCAATTAAATATTTATTTAGAAACAAATTTAATTCAAAACAAATCTTTTATTAGATATTTTAGGTAGATAATTTTTTCTGTGATATGACACATTAGATAAATAAAATTTAACTTTTTATAAGATTTAAAAAAAGGCATAAATTTTATGCAAAAAATTATTAATATTAAAAAAAAATATGTACCTTTTCGTAGATTGCAACCCTCAGTTGTATTGTAAATGGTTTCAAATGGAAGAAATTGATGTTTTTTTGAAAACGTTAACCCAATGGCGCAAGACGGCTTAAAATGGCGCATTTTGGAAAAAAGGTTTAATATTATTAAAAATTCGTTTAATATACTCAAAATTATTCAGATTTTAATTTCTGACTTCATCGGATATCATTAACCAGGAATCCAAAATGACCATGAATTTATTAAAAATGCAGAAAATGAAAACTGAAAATTTGTGCTTGTATTTGGAGCGACTTCTTTATAGAACATTTTATGAATATTGCTTATTTTGTCAAAAACTAACAAAATTTGACTGCTTTCATGAAAGTTTGCATAATTTTCGGGAAAATATCACTTAAATTTATTAAGACTATAATTATATCAACTCTTACATATATAAAAGAAATACAGAAGTTTGTTATAGTTATTATTTAAAAAAATAAAAATTATGTTTTTCGACCTATAATTCTGTTATGAAAATGAATTTATTCAAGTTCAAGGCCATATTCTATATTTCTTTATTAGGATATTGTCCTAACAAATAATCTGTAGAGTTTTTTGTTTTCAATTTATTAATTGACTACCTTCAAGAATTTGTTGATGGTTCCATTTCGGGGATTTTCTAGGTCCCCATCATCAGAAAAAGTTTAGAAAGCAGTGGCTACCTCATTCACAAACTCAAACACTTATATATCCCATTTGTTAAAACAAATGAGAATTAAGTTGAGAATGAAAATAAAATTTCCACTAACAATTAAAAAATTGAAAACATTTGATTTTGTATACACTCTGTCTTTGACAGAGATAATATATACATTTTTCGTTTATATTCCACCTTTGTTACTTTTATTTTAAAATAAAATACAATGATTGCGAGGGGATATAAACTAAGACTTTACTTTGTCTTTTTCTTTTTTACTTTTTCTTTTTTGTGAATGAGGTAGCCACTGCTTTCTAAACTTGTTCTGATGATGGGGACCTAGAAAATCCCCGAAATGGAACCATCAACAAATTCTTGAAGGTAGTCAATTAATAAATTGAAAACAAAAAACTCTATAGATTATTTGTTAGGACAATATCCTAATAAAGAAATATAGAATATGGCCTTGAACTTGAATAAATTCATTTGCATAAAAGAAATACATATAGAAAAATTTAAGAAAATGTTTAGTTCTACATTAAAAAATCATAAAATGCAGCCTCTTGGCTCAAGATATTTTTATGTTTATCAATGCAATTTTTGTAAAAAATTAAACAACGCTTCCATACTTCATCCGTTTTTCATTTTTAGTACATCGTCGAAATGTTTTCGGAAATTTCCCCATCCAAAATGATATTTTTCAATACAAAAATGTAAAAGAGATTAAAAAATTTATTAAATATACTCTAAGTTCCAGCTCAATATTGATATTTATGCTACATATTTAATTCCCAAATATTAAAACTAAACTCGCTGTTGAGCGTATTTTTTTCTAATTTTTACGGTTTTTGCGAATTATATTGCTAAATAATCAAATGTTCAAAGTCATTTAAGAGGAGTTACATTAGTAAGTATAAAGTTAATTTACCAGCGTTAGTTTCTAGCGCCTAAAACCATAAAGCCCAAAAATAAAATGTCATATCGCCCCAAAAACACTGTGAGCAATTTGTTTTAGTAAATATTTTTGATTTTTTGGGCATATGTCATTTTTTGAATTAACGCTCAAATTTTTAGCCGCGAATTATATTCTTAAAAACGTTAAAATCCCCTAAATTAAGGGAAATTACCTATATGCTTATAGAGTAAACGAAACATTTGTTCACTTTAATTTTGAAAATCTTTAACAAACAAAACTTTTGGGAATGTTTATAATATTCAAAGGTCGAGAAAATTAGGTTTTCTATATAGTCAGAAACTTTTCCAAAAAAAATCGTACTGGAAAGACTCAACGACACAGGGTGCGAGGACATTTCAAAAATATATTCGATCAAATTCTTTCTGGCGTTCTTCGCCTTTGTGTGTAGACTAACTGCATATTTATATATAACGAACATTTGTTTTTGTTTCTTATGCATTTTTGAATATAGTAAATGTCAATTTCTATCGTTTCGTAATAGATAAAGCTTTTTGAATTATCTAGAATACTGTACAAAAGATTATAAGAAAGCTATTAATAAAATTACTCCAGCAAACTGCGACAGACGCGAGTCGGGACGTGTGTTTAGAAATCTACAATAATCGAAAAACAACTTGGGATGATTTCTAAAATTCCCAAATAATTTACGATTTCTGAATGTACTTTTGCTTTCTGTGGATTTAAAAGTGGTCAAGTCTTCTTTTATTTGTCTTAGCCTCATTTTCAGAATGTCCCGTTATTTGTTGTTGTTTCCCATCCAAATTTTTTATTTTAACTGTTTGTTAAATTTAATCTTCACATTCAGTAATCGATAATTAGAATTAAAAAACAGCTCCATAAAAAAATATATGAAAATTCCTTATATTTCTCAAGTTTTTGCGATTTTTTATTTCCCCAGATTTTTTTAATCCTGACTCTAAACTTCGTACAATTATGATAAAATGACCATAACTATATTCCCAGTAGAAAAGTGCTAGGATTATTCGAACTTTCGTATAATAGTCTTACTGTCCTTATTATTTTTCACATTCGAATATGGGCATTTAAACAACTTTTTGTTATTGTTTTTTTATTACAACAACAAAGATTAAATTGTTACACAAAATGAAGAGTTGTTCATATACAATAATTACACTCATAATAATCCATGCATAAAATCACGAAATTGTTGTCAAAACTACAAAAACGTTTGTAAAAAGTACAAATTTTTGTTTATATTACAAAAACATTGGTTATTTTGACATCTTTTCGTAATTTTACGCATGGATTATTATCAGTGTAACAAATAATATTGGTACTTTTTCCCAAGATTTATGTGTTTTTTTAATTGAAATTTGTTACATGGAAGGGTCCTTATTATTTTGCACATAACTGTATTTGTCACAAAAGTTTGAGTTTTTTAAGAAAAACTTTTCCAAAGCTTTTCCAAAGCAAATACTAAAATTTGAACTCTGTTTTCATTTCGCACTTTTTGCATATGAGGCACAATATTAAAATAATCGTTCCTGATAAAACTGCTCTTCCTTAAAAACTCTTTCTACACTCAAAAAAATAAGTTAGTAGAAAAGTTAGTAAAACGTCTTGTAAATCAGGTATACTATTTTTTAGCAAAATTTTTTGCTAAAATCTTGTTTTCAGCTAAAATTTTTGTTATACTTATTCAGCACTTAACTGTTTTATACTAATGCTTTACTAATATACTAATGTTTTACTAATTTATTTTGCTAAAAAAAAATTGTGCTGATAAGCACATTAATAGTGTGGACGACAACCAGATTGAAAGATATACGCAGAATGAAGTAGATGTCGCGGCATGTCAAGATGTAGTATAGAAGAGGAAAATTATACTTAAAAGTACAACTCTAATAAGACATATAAAAAAAATCAACCATGGAAGTTTTTGTATCTCTTTTTCATACATAAAACAAAATTGAGGATTAAAACAACTTAAATTTTGCGTTGTCACCGGCTTGTGAAAATAATTAACTATTAATTAAATAAAAGACAAAATAAAATATTTATTTATTTAAACTAAATGTTTATAGAACAATAATAGTGTGGTCAAATTGCAAACAAACATATACAGAAATGTAGACAAAGTAAAGCGAAAGACAAAGACACACATCTTAGGTAGATTTTTATGGTTCCTTTTTCTTATTGCAAAAAAGGGTTGTTTTTTTCGTTTCGTTTGTTTTTGTTTATTTTTTCGTTTCGTTTCTATAATTATCTTCGGCAGTTGCGTCCTTTAAACGATAGCATCATTTAGACAACCATTGATGTAAGTAATTGAGAGAAAATTTTTGTTATGTTATATATATTTATTTCTATATATTTTCAGATATTAAATTAATTCATGTCGTCAATGTGGAAAAATGAAAATTTTTATATTTCGTAATTATTGTAAATTATTTTTAAAAGAATCACAAAAATGTTTTATGATTTTCAGCAAATAAATTAACTAAATTACAATTTTTCTACAAATTTTTTGCGTTTTTTTCAGTCTACTAAAATTCAGCAAAAAATTTATTAATTTTTAGCAAGGCTTTTTTTATTTCTAATCTACTAAGTGTTAGCAAAACTTTTGCTGAATCTACAAGTTTTGTTGCTAAAAATCAGCTCGCTGATTTTCAGCAAAAGATTTTGCTGACATTAGCAACTTTTTTGCTAGCATCCTCCTGACTAAAATTTTGCTGACTCAGCAAAATTTTTTGCTGACTTTACAAACTTTTTTTTTTAGTGTACTGCATGACCATTTGTTAAGGACGATTGCAAGTTAAGTGATAAAATTCGATTAAACCGTAAAAATTATGAAAAATAAGAAAATCCCCTAAATAGCGTTACAGTTTTGTGATTCAAATATGTAGCTACACTCAAAAACAAAATCATAGTTGAAAATTTTGTTAAACGTCTTTTTAAAATATTTAACTTACTGTGAGCTATTTTTTTGCTGACAATGCGTTTTTGACTAAAATTTTAGATAAACGCTTTTACAAAAAAACTAATTTTGAACTAATGTTTTACGAATTTAAGTTGCTACCAAAATTGTGCTGATAAACACATTAATAGCATGGAGAACAAAATACTAGATGCATATATCGCAGCTTGTAAATGAGCCCGAAACGATTAACCACTTGGAGGACAACATTCGCCGCGTTATTGCCAATATACGGCCACAAATGTTGGGAAAAGTCGTCGAAAATTGGACCTCCAGATTATACTATGTCCGAGCCAGCCGTGGCGATCATATGCCAGAAGTTAAATTATAATGCCAGACGATTATCTTTCGAATAAAGTTAATTTCATGTCAATTTATAAAATTCATCTTTGTTTTATTCCATTTCAAAGTCCTATATCTCTACAAAAAACACCCTTTACATTGTAAAAAAATAATTTCATATTTTTAAGCATGGATTGTTATGACTGCAGCAGCTTGAAATCTACATGGCCACCAGTACATTTACAGTTAAACCTCTTAATAGGGACACCTCCTTTTAAATGACAATTTTGCGACAGTGCACGATATCAAAAATTTTAGGTAATATTGTCGATCATCTAATCATACGCAGACACTTAAAAACTCTGTACGTTTTTGGAATGTTTCACTGTAGTAGATTAACACATTTAATATCTTAAAGATTCCCAATAAAATGTTTGCCATTTTTTCCTACGCATTTTTTTTTTAATGTCATTCATTATCTTTATCTAAAACTTTGTATCCATCTATCTACTACGTAAACTATCTTATTAAATCAATGATTTATACGAATTTATTTCAAAAATAAAAATCCAATAAATATCAAACAAATCAATTTCATTCACAGTTATAATCCCCCTACTTGTATCTACTACTCTACACACAGAAACTAACAATCAAACATCAAACAACCACACATTATTTCATGTCGATTTTAACGATATTTTAGATTTGAATATCCATTAAGACACTAAATAACCAATAAATATTTCAAATTTTATGGCAAATTTTATGGAAAAAAAAAATTAATGCAAATCCCATTAAAAGTAGCCATAAAACCAAAACTTCCCAATTAGTCATTTCATTAAATATGCATTTGTTAAAGTTAAACATGTTGAGAAAAAAGCGTTACTAGTAGGCTAATCTCTTAAGGCCAGTTTTTCAGTAATGGATAAACTTAAAAACAAAACTCATTTTAAACGATTTATAGCCTGTTTTTAGATGACGATTTTCTTAACTCGAACGAAAAATCAATTACAAAATACATGTAGTCACTGATTCGTGTAGCGGCAAACATCTTCTAAAAACCAGTGCTAAATGTATGAAATTGAATGAATGAATTTGAATATTTGAATTACACTACTCAACGGTAAAAAAAAAAACTTGCTTTGAAACACATCCCAATGGACCAAAACCCTTTAGAAAAATATTATATTAAGCTTGCAAGCATAAGCGTTAAGCTTTAAAAAGACTTTAGAAAGTATTGAAAAACGCTTTAATTTTATTGTAGAAAAATCAAAACGGAACCCTCGTGATAATATTACTGAAATAATATTTAAATAAGCTTATGCCGCTAATTTTAGAATAAGCTTATGTCAACAATTGTAGAATTAGCTTATGCTTACAAATTTAGAACAAGCTTATGCTACCAATTGTTGAATTAGCTTATGCCTACTTTTGTAAATTTTTTTATTATCGCCCCGATTTTCAGAAATTTTTGTGACTGCCTTACATTTTTGTGACTCTTACCTAGATTTTTTTTTTTTCAAGGTAAGATAGTCAGACAAATTTAGGACAATTACTTTTTTTCACTTATTGTTATTATTTTTTATTTATCAAATTATGACAACCGCACTATCTTCGATCAAAATTGACAATGACAATGCAAAGTAATCAACGACGTACATACAGAATTTAACGGGACTTTGCTGCAGCGACATGTTGTCAGCACGTTGTAAAGAATACTACTTTCTCAAACACGGTTGAAAAAGGCTTTAGTATTTTTTTTAAAAAAAGCTTATTCTAAAGTACTGTTATACTTTACTTATTTTGTGGTCCATTGGGATCTTCTTACGATGAATCCAATTCTTTTTTTTTTATTTACATCATTTACACCATATATTCCTAAATATTTTTAATTTTCTTTACGGATTCGTGTTTATCGACCAAACACTTCTAAACAAAAGTGTCGTCAAAAATATTTTTTGCAATTCCTACTATGGAAAAATCCATGGGAAATATGAGCTTCTCAGAAGTCAATTAAACCAACTCCCTTAGAATAATTTTTGAGAAAATTAATCACAAAGTTAAACGTTTTTCTCTGGGCGGCTCTATGAAATAACCCCCCAAAACAAAAATGAAAAAACTTCCCAAAAATGGGGATTTATTTCCTTATGAAATAATACCCCAATTTTAAAAATGAAATAAAACCCCAACGGAATGAAATGAATCCCCAAACGGGAATGAAAAAACCCCCCATTTTTGGGCAAATAATGAAATAAATCCCCAATTTGAAACGAAATAAGTCCCCATTTTTAAACTCAAAATTGTTCATATAGATATAAGTTCATATATTTTTAATTCTCATAATTTTTGTACTTCCAAAACAGATATTTTTAAATATAAACCTGAATATAGTATTCAACTGTATTGCGACAATAAGGGCTTACGGTGGCATGACATAACGTCCAATGACATTATATCCATGGACGTTATGTCACTCGAAAAGTGTCATACTATGACATGGACTTTATGACACTCTGCAAGGTGACATTATGTCCACAAATGGAATAACATAAAGTCCATGGACATTATGCCACTTTTTGGGTGACATAAGGTCCATAAACATTATACTCCAGTGTGGAAACAGATCAGTAATTTTGTAGTTTCTTTTGTGTCGCACGCAGAAAAAACTTTATTTCGCAAAGCCGCCTGCCGCGTTCTACATAGGAAAAAACCCAGAAGAACTTATTTTTCAAATCAGATGTCGAATCCGTTGAAATCTTATATTTTTAAGACATCAAGTAATTTGTAAAAACAAGTTTTTCTGTGTGGCGGCCTTCGGCCGCTCTTAGGGGTTTTTTTCCTCCGTAGAACGCGGCAGGCGGCTTCGCGAAATAAAGCTTTTTCTGCGTGCGATTATACGATTTATAAATTTAGTTTTATTTTGTGATATACTACTAAAGAATATTTAAAAAAATTGTATTGATATACTAAATATTATTAATATTTTTATTTTAAAAAGTCTGGACGCTATGCCACATTTGAAAGTGACATAATATCCAAAAAAATTTCCAAATTGTCATAAAGTCCATGGACATTATGACACTTTTCGAGTGACATAACGTCCATGGGCATTACGTCATTGGACGTTATGACAAGCCACCAGGGCTTGCAGGTATTTCGCCTTACAGCCTGGCAGAAATAAAATCTAAAAATATAGGGATTCGAAATTTTTTTTATTACACAACCAAAACATTAATTTCAAAAATTAATCTTCTACTCCAACAATCTATATAGAGAAAATTTTTTTCAACATCAACAACGAAATAATTCCCCAAAAATAATTACTGGGGAATTATTTCATTTTGGGGACTTATTTCATTACGAAATAAATCACCAAATAAAAGAAGGAAATGAGTCCCCAAAAGTGTAAATAACTCCCCAAAATGTCGTTGTTGTTGTCTTCTATAAACATTTTTGGGGATTTATTTCATTTCTGTTTTGGGGAGTTATTTCCTGGGGGGTTATTTCATGGAGCCCTCTGGGCTATATTAAATAAAATAGGTATTTATACTAAAGGTTTCAATTGCAACTCAATTTAAATTCAAAGTATTTCTATTGCTTCAAAATACATTTAAAAAAATTTCAATTGCATTAAAAATTATTTTGACATTAAAGTATACAATTTTTTTAAAAAGTGTTGAAAAATAGACACACTTACAAATAAAATAAAGTCTCGATCGTTCCGATGCGATAAAAACGGCTGAGATATCGCTGGTTAAAGTGAAACTAGTAGAAATTTTTATTTCATTTGTCTCAATTATCTTCCGAAAATTTTAAAATAATTGGATTTGGATCTTTTGGCCTCTGAGAAGCTCATATATTGGTCGCTAACGGTCAAAATTAGTGAACATATACCTTACCTACTAATAGCGAAAGACGTGTCGAATTTATTTATATTATCTTGTTTACGTCATATGGCAAAGGTTTTTCAATTATTTTGTAATGCTTAACACGAATATGTCAAAAAATTTTAAAACAGCTTGAGTCGTAAATCGAGTTTTGACTGTATTCCTATAGTATCTTTTTTATACGATATTTAATAATTGTAAAGGTATAGGAAAATATAGAAATCGAACAACTTTTTTGTTTAATTCCCTAAGGACTTAACTTTTTGGTTTAATTCCCTAGGGACTTAAATTTTCGGTTTAAGTCCGAAACTGTTGTTTAATACCCTGAAGAACAGAAGACGCAGTTTGTTAACTAAATACAATAAATGCGATTCAGCATTTTAATATTTTATAGTTAATGTTTTCAACATAACGGTTGATATGGTTTTGTAACGAAAAACACCAAAAATTTTAAAATTGGTTATATGACAAAATAAAAATAATGGAACAAATGCATAAATCATAATACCTACACCCGATTTTTGAAACAAACAATATTTTTGTATTTAAAGATCCTGTAGCTATTTTCTAACCATACCTACACAGAAAAAACTACAAACGGGTTTCAATAAAAAAAATTTATTGAATCAATTAATATTTCAATTGACTGTGCACCTATCACTACAATGATACTATCAATTAAAATAAAATATGATACTCACAAAAAAAGTGTGTGATCTATACGTTGGTATGTGTGTTTTTTGCAATGCTGAGTCTGTTTGTGTGTGTGCTTGTTTTGTTTGTTAACTTCAAATGTATTTGGTATTTTATACTTAAAATTTTCTATTTATGCATACAGTGTATGAAAAAATAATATGATAATTGCGTCTAAAATAAATATGTATTTATATATTTAAAAGTCAATTAAAATATTAATTGATTCAATTAAATATTTGTTTAGAAACAAATTAAATTCAAATCAAATATTTAATTAGATATTTTAGGTTGATAATTTTTTCTGTGTAATTTAACCAGGAATTACCAAAAAAGTTTACCAGAACACTGGTTTCAAGCGCATAAATTTTATTCTATTGTAACCCCAGCAAAACCACACATTACCAAATCATGGGTGAAGTAATGTATCGCCATAGGGCTTCATGCATTACTTTTCACGTTACTTCTCTGATGAATTTTACAGGCGGTGAGCCTCAAAGTAACTCATTATCTTGTATTAGGTAAAGTAACTGGTTACTTATATGGTAACATGGTGGGAAAAAGTACTGTGTCTATAAATAGATTTTCATAAAAAAAAATGCATAAAAATTTTTTTTTACAGATATTTTTTTTAATTAAATAAATAACATTTTTTTTTATTAAATAAATAACTTGGTCATGCTGAGATTCGAACCTGTGGTCTCTGGTATTTAACAATTAGTTAGGCGAGAACTCTACCAACTGAGCTATCGATACATACAATATTTTATTGCTTAACATGTAGATGAGTTCTTGTGCTTCGTGTTTTCGTTCGTGATTACAAAAATATACACCTTACCATTATGCTTACAAAAAATCTCAAAGTAATGTGTCAATAAATAGATTTTCAAAAATATACATTAATAATTACTTTACGTTTATAATTCATGCATTATGTAATTGATGATCGGTAAGTCATTATTTTATGTTTTGAAGTAGTGTAAAATGTAATGAGGTCTCATTACGAGGTAATCCATGAGTGTTCAATTATCGGTAACTCATTACTTCTTGTTGGAAAATAATGATACAGGTAAGGAATACACATTACAAGGTAGTGCATTACTTTATCGCACCCATTACCAAAGTTTTGCTGGGACAGACTACACGTGAAAAGTTACAGCTGTTTTAATAAGTTAAAAGAAGCTACTAACATCGAGTGCATAACTTTTTTCACACTCAAACTTCCATAAGGGAAAGTTGTGCACTTGATGTTCGTTCGTTTAAACTTATGAATACGGCTGTTAGTTTTTTTGGGCATTAAGTGAATAACTTAAATTCAGGGAATTAAACAAAAAGTTAAGTCAGTAGGGAATTAAACAAAAATGTTAAGTCCTTATTAAGTTAAACAAAAAAAAATTAATTCCCTTAGGGCTTTAAACGAAAAATTAGCGAATTCCTAAGAAATTCATTTACTAGGAAATTAATTCCCTGACGAAAAGTTGAATTAAGTGAATTTTAATGAACTCCTTAATTTGAACGCCTAATGTTTTAGTCATGGAATTCATTCTTTAAATTTGAATTCTTTGAATTCACTCACAGGAATTCATTCTTAGTATTTTATTGTTATGAAAATTGAATGAATACTTCAAAGCTCTATTTTCATACAGCTAAAAGTAAGGACTGATTTTTATTAAAAACTTCGAATTGCAATTTTACTTTCGTCGTTTAAAATTTTTAGATTTTTGTGTGATAATTTGAAGTATAAATCTTGTTTTAAACTATTTATTTCACAAAGTTGTGATGAAAACAAAATATGAAAATGTGTATTTCATAGACAGGTTCTGCAAAAAGTTTAGAATTGTTGAGTAGTGTTATCAGTTTACCATCTTTCAAATTTTAAACGAAATCCTATCCGGCCAATATTGGTAAAAATAATTCCAGTTTTTAAAGTGTTGGCTAAATTGTGCTTTTTGGAACCGTCAGGTTCCAGGCTCGAACCTCGCTTTCACCATTAAAAAACATTATTTTTATTAAAAAATGTTTATATAAATTCTCTGAAAATACAATTCCAAAACTTTTTTATTATATAAAGCTTAACTTAAAAATTCCTCCACAAACCTCCAAATATAAATTCGCCAGTGATAATCTTTTTATCTAATCTACCACGGCAAAAATAGGTTAAGCATAAAACTAAAACGAAATCTTATTTATGATTTAAATAAGACGTTTTTTTTTTTTAATTTCCATAAACTCAAATGTATGAATGTCGCTATTAAAATTAATTAAAAATATGTGGTTGATCACACATTGTATTTCTTTAATTTTTTTTTTTTTTTTAATTTTAATTTTAATTATAAACAATGATTTAATTCCATCAATGATGATGTTGTTCGTTGATGATGATGATGATGGTATTGGAATGGTTGTTGCTGGTGTTGGTGACCATATTTGTTGGTGCGTGTATGCTAACTTTGAAATGTTTCAAAAACAAGCTTTTTTCCTGTTTCAAAAAAAAAAAAAAAAAAAAAAAAACTTTTAACAAAATAATAAAAATTGGTCTGTAAATTATGGGTTTCTGAGTTGGCAACATAAATTATAACCATTTATGCCTTCTGCTTTTAACATTTATTGTGTCAAAATTTTAAATTTTGTTTAGATTTGTTGCTTCAGTTATGTGGGGGGGCTGAGAAAAGTTTTAAAATATATTCAATATTTATTATGTCTAAGCTATTTTATTGTTTTATTTACAATCAAGATTTTAAAAATTCATTGTGAGAAATAAAGGTATTCACTGTTATAAAATATCAAATAAATAAATTTGTTAAATGACAACACCAAAAACTACTGAATATTATAGCAATATTTGTTTAGATCGATAAATACCCATTAGGAAAGCGGATTATAGTTGTAGTACACTGCGTTGCATAACTATAATTATACATGATTTTTTCTATTTTTTTTCTAATATTACAAACATTGTTTTGAAACTTAAAACTGTTTTTAAGAGTGTGATTGCTGATCTCTAATTGTATAACATTTAAGAGATTACTAAATTGATTTAAGAGAAAAGTTGTGTAATACAAAATATTTTGTAAGAGGCCATTTAAACGAGGCAATTTTTGCATGCAATGTTGCGTGCAATTATTGTTTGTAGGCAAACGGGGTAGAGAAGCAAGCGGGGGTAGCAAAAATTGCACGGTTTTCGTTTTTTCAAGATATTTTTTGACATTTCTTTTTGCTATCGTTCGTATTCTTGTTAATTTGCTTTATTCGTATTCGGCTTCTAAAGTGTTGTGTATCGAAAATATTTCGTAAAATAAAAAATAAATAATGTGGAATAAAGAACTATTTATATATTATTTTAAATTATATTATTTTATATTATAGAGCAATTCCATATGAAAGCGATCACCTTTTGGACGACCCCTCTCCGATTTTAAAATAAATAGTCTCAATCGATTGCCCAGCAAAAAATAATGTACCTACATATTTTTTTTTTTTTTATAGTGACTGGTTTAGTGGTGGTGTGCACCACTGTCATGTGACAAAATTGAAGAATTCTTCATAAGGGACCTCATTGAAAGTTGTTTAAAAAAAAAACTACTAAAGCGATCGCAACGAGTGATAGCTCGTTGGAAAGGTATTGAATCAGGCTTTAATTGAAAAATAAAATTTTTCTAATTTTTCTCAGAAATTTACCTTTTCCCATGAAAATTAATTTTCCGATTTTACACAGAAGCTCCTAAATTTTCCGGCTAATTTTATTTTTTTTGGATTCCTCATAATTTTTGCTTTAAGAATCAGCAATAAAAAAATGGGCCCCGACTCCTTGTTTGGACAGGAGAAGAGCATTTAAGAGACCACCTTGTTCTCATTGTTTTTATATTTTTTATAATTGAATTATTTTTAATTATTTAACAAGAAAAATTAGGAAAATTTTTTTTTTTTTTTTAACACAACTTTCAATGAGGTCCCTTATGAAGAATTCTTCAATTTTGTCACATGACAGTGGTGCACACCACCACTAAACCAGTCACTATAAAAAAAAAAAATATGTAGGTACATTATTTTTTGCTGGGCAATCGATTGAGACTATTTATTTTAAAATCGGAGAGGGGTCGTCCAAAAATTTGCCAATTTTGATCGTTTTCATATGGAATTGCTCTATATATATTATTAAGAAGAAGATTTCCTTAGGCAGGAATGAAATCCGGATAGGGACACGCCTACATCAGATTGCTTTTCACAATTTGTGAAATAAGTTTTGGGACTTTAGCACATTTAATTACTATAAATGCAATTAATGTTTATCCCGATGAAAATAAATTTAAATAACAAATATGCAGGTGCTTGTGCAAATTTAAATGTAACTGACACTAATAGAAAACATATGATTCTCTATTGTTGATTTACTTGAATAAACGTCACTACATTGCTAGGTCTGTCAAAAAAACAGAGTAGTATTTGGAAGATGACAAAGCCAATTGTGACAATTTTTTGTTGTTGTTTGTGTTTTTTCTTTGATATTTTAAATTTTGAATCTCGCTCCTAGACGAGGACAAGAAATTCTCATTGAGTTTGTGATTTAACATAACAAATATCTCTAGAAATTCTAATAACAAAGTCCCCTGAAGATTTCCTTAGGCAGGAATGAAATCCGGATAGGGACACGCCTACATCAGATTGCTTTTCACAATTTGTGAAATAAGTTTTGGGACTTTAGCACATTTAATTACTATAAATGCAATTAATGTTTATCCCGATGAAAATAAATTTAAATAACAAATATGCAGGTGCTTGTGCAAATTTAAATGTAACTGACACTAATAGAAAACATATGATTCTCTATTGTTGATTTACTTGAATAAACGTCACTACATTGCTAGGTCTGTCAAAAAAACAGAGTAGTATTTGGAAGATGACAAAGCCAATTGTGACAATTTTTTGTTGTTGTTTGTGTTTTTTCTTTGATATTTTAAATTTTGAATCTCGCTCCTAGACGAGGACAAGAAATTCTCATTGAGTTTGTGATTTAACATAACAAATATCTCTAGAAATTCTAATAACAAAGTCCCCTGAAGATTTCCTTAGGCAGGAATGAAATCCGGATAGGGACACGCCTACATCAGATTGCTTTTCACAATTTGTGAAATAAGTTTTGGGACTTTAGCACATTTAATTACTATAAATATATTATTGTAAATTATTACGAATAAATTAAATTTCAACAAATGAACAATTAAAGAAGATTGGCAAAATAAACGTCAAAAAAATTGCATGCAAAAACTCCTCGTGTAAATGTTCATGATTTTTAGAAGCAACTTTAAAAGAGAATTCAAAAATTGCCTGCAATTAATGTCTTCGTTTAAATTGCCTCTAAGTGTTTCATAATGATAATTACATATAACTTTAAACAAAAAGAATAGCAAATAAAGAAAAATTTAAGAATTGTTTTTGTTTTTTTTTTTTTTTTTTTTTGCAGTTTTAATCAATTTGCAATAAAATGTCTAGTGGTTCATATCTAATAAGAGCAAATTTCAGACTATTCGGGAAATTGCTAGAAAAATAAACCGTTCACATGTGGTTGTTACAAGTTTTGCAAACAATCCGAGTGCTTATGGTAAAAATAAAACAGAAAAATAAAAAATAAAAAATAATCAACTGTGCCTGCAAATCAATGAAGAGTCCCAATAAGACAATCGATGAATGTAAGATAAATGTGTGCAAATCACCTATAAGCATAGAGTAACTATTAATAGAGATGAAATACCTCTCACGTGCCTCTCGAAAAAAAGGCAAGCTCTTCCCCACTCAGTTGCATCATTTTGTTGAAAGAAAGTTGAAAGTTGCGCTTGCCAGTTTTGGTAAAAATTATGACATAAAACATAAAAAAAAAAAATTATGACATAAAACCATAAACCAAATTGCAAATAAATAAATATGCTCAATATTGTTTAGTATGTTTTTTATTGTAAAAAAATGCTTTTTAGTATATTTTTTTCAATCATAATAATGTTTTTATAGAATTTTAAAAAAAATATTTTTTGAAAATTTTTGATGCTATTAAACGTTAACAAGTTAACCCACTTGGCGCACCGTCCATCTGACAAATGAGAGAAAAGTGCCGTTATGCACGTGCATTTCTGTACATATTTTTTTATATTATTATTGTTTATGCTTTGTTATTTAGCTTCACAGCTCGAAAGCGTCAGTTGGTGAAAGCAGTTCCGGGTATTTTAATTGCTTAATGAGTGCTTTGCGAATAGTGATTTATTCTAATAGTGCGTAATGGAAAAAACATGTAAGTAAATCATTTACATCCAGTTATTTGTTATTTTTTGTTTAAAAAGTAAGTGTTAGTTAAATTAAGTGTTAGTTAAGCAATAAATAAATGGAAAGTTTGCGTAATGCTGTATTGCAGCGCAAAGTGTACTGTCTTTGGACAGTACTTTTAAAAGGACACCCGATTCCGGGAAATCTATAGGTTTTAAAAAAAAAGTTATTTTATAAAATATGTTAAGAACCCTATAAAGATTTAAGTTTCGAAATAAAAATTTAAGTTTTCAAAAAAAAAACATTTCCGGCGCTATCTGGTTTAAGAAACTGCAAAAAAAAATTAATTTAACACGAAAATGAAGTCAAAAACGGAGCATTTATATAATAAATTTTAATATTTTGTCTCAGAAGTTTTTTAGCACAATATTTGTGTGGTAATTTAGCATATTTTTTAGCATACCAAGACTTTTTGATTTTTTAGTTAAGCAGATTATTAGCATTTTTTTTCTTACGATATAGCAGATTTTATCATTTTTGCTGAGTGATTTAGGATATTTCGAAAGAAATTTTCAAACCCAATTTCAACAGCTTCATACACAGTTTTTGACCTTCAACCTAAATTTCTTTTTAAGAAATTGTTTTGTTTAGTCTTTGGTTGGTTACTGAGTTGGGAAAAGCTGATGAAGAAAAATTAAGAGGGCTGGTTGAGTACCTAAGAGTAGTATATAAGGCCTGTGCCATAAGTAGGCTCTAGAATAATTTTTTTTTTTTTTTGTAATTTAACCAATACTCAGGGGATGCCCCCTACTCATGCAGTGCATTGTATTGATCAGGAAAATAGGGTATGGGAAGGAGGAAAGAGGAAGTAGTGTTTGTGGATATTTGATTTAAATTTTTCTCAATTGTAAGTAACAGGGAAGAGTTCTGCGGGAAGTTTGTTCCACATACTAATTGTTCGACTAAAAAACGAATTTTCTCTGTAATGCGTTGTGCGAAACACAGGACAATCAACAAGACAAAGGTAAGACAATAGTCTCTGTTGTTAGCAAAAAAGCTAGTTGAGTCATCAAAATTTTTGCTGGGAGAATCCTTGCAGAAAAATTGCTAACATCTGCAAAAGTGTTTTGCTTAAAATCAGTGAGCTGATTTTTAGTAAAAAATTAGTAAATTCAGCAAAATGTTTTGCTGACACTTGGTGCAATGCAAATGAAAATCGACTTGTTGAAATCAACAAAAAATGTTGCTGGGGCTTAGTAGATTAAATAAAAAAACTAAAAAACTTAGTATAAAATTTTTACTTTACCAAGTTTGTTATAATGTTTATTAAAAATAAAAATTATGTTTCATTTTCATTTCTTTTTACTTTACCTTTAGTTAATTTATAAAATTTTAGTTAATTTATTTTGTTGAAATTTAAATTAAATTTTTTTTCGTGATTGTTTTAAATATATATAAAAACGAAAGGACTACCACATCGTTAACATACTGCAATTAAATAAAATATCTGGAAATAAACAAAATATTTATTTAATTAAATAGCAAAACACAATAATTTCCAATTACTGACATGCACGTATGTATGACGCAATTTTACATTTTTCAAATCAAGATAATTCTAAAATACAAAAAAAAATATTTAAAATATGGTTAAATATCATAAAACAACCCTTTATCTTTTAAAAACAACTACCTGAGACTGAAATTTGTTGTCGGAACAAAGTGTATTTTATATTTTATTTTTGCCAGCGTCCTCAATTTCTCAAAATATTGTTTTGTACTGCATCTTCAATTTTCAAATTTATCACAATATCATTCATTTAGTAAATTTTATAAATTAGTGAAAATGAAAATTATTCAAGTTCGAGGCCATACTCTATATTTCTTTATTATGATATTGTCCTAACAAATAATCTATAGAGTTTAGGACAATATCCTAATAAAGAAATATAGAGTATGGCCTCGAACTTGAATAATTTTCATTTTTATTACACAATTAAAGGTCGAAAAAAACGTAACTTTTATTTTTAATAAAAATTATATCAAATTTTTATAAATTAGTTTATTTAATTTATTTGTTGTTTTATTTATAGTTTTTTAATATTCAGAATATTTATTAACACGCACATGCGTGCCATTTTTTGATGTATACTACACATCAAACAAAACGAAAAATTTAAAACGAACGAAATCAAGCGTGGTTGTATTTTGTGTAAGTCTTATAATGGTTGCGTTTGTTTATATATTTTCTTCGTCCATACAAGCTGCGACATCTACATCTCGTCTTTTTACTTGTTTTCCATGCTTTTAATGTGCTTATCAGCCCAATTGTGGTAGCAATGTAAATTAGTTAAACATTAGTTCAAATTTGTTTTTTTGGCTTAAAACGCAATGTCAGCAAAGTCATTGCTGAAAGATACGTTAAATATTTTAAATAGACGTTTAACAAAATTTTCAACTAACTTTTTTTTACAGTAGTCCTAATGGAGAGTTTATGCATATAAAGTTTTTTTTTCAATGACCAATATTGTAATGAATATATTTAAAGAAAAATAACAAGTTTTATCAAAATTTTTTAATTTTTAAATGTGTACACAGGAACAGTTAAGCAAACAAATTTTGCACCATAAATGTTTTCCTGGGCACAAGACACATGCGTAAGTAAATAATATTGTTCCAAAAGCAATCAAAGCCTTGTTTTGATGAGTTGGGAAATGCTTGAAGTTATGGCTTAAATTCCAGTATTATTAGTATGATATTTGAACTTGAATAGGACTTTGATTCAAGGCTTGAGTTAAAGTATATTTAACCTGTTATGTTCGACATGAAATTAAGTATCCATTTTGCTGGAATATGCTATTGAATTGCAGTAAAAATAAATTACAAATCAAGGCTTGCAACTTAAAAATGAGACTGGAATTGCACTTGATTTATACTTTAATTTTAGCAAAATTGTTTATTGGGATACTTGTTTCAAAATGTTCAATGGCTTTGGTTTATTTTTCATGGTAAACCAAAGCCATTATTTTAAAACTGAAACGGTGGCCAACCTCAATTTTTTTATATTCGGCATTGTTTTGCATTGGATGTCATTATGGGTAAATCAAATTCATTTTCAATTAATCATTTAATAGATATTATTAAACTTTTAATTATATCTATTAAATGTTTAATTATATCTATTAATGTTTAATTGAAAGTGATTTTAAAATCAAACAAATTTTATTGTGTAACTTTGAAGTTGTTATCGGATTTCTTTAATCCAATATGCATTGGATTACTACGATTCCACTATACATTATATTTTCTCCACTAGTCTTTTGATAGTTTTTTTTTTTGTATTTTTGACATTTTGCGGGGGTGTCTAAAATACTACTGTCACCTTCCCACTTTATGTTTTATTTACCCGCACAAAATAAAGTTTTTAATAAAATTTAAATTTTGAATCTTACAATGAATTCCTGAATATCTACACTAAAAAAAAATTTTTTGTTAAACGTTTATTTAACAAACTTTCATCAATTTTGTTTTTTTGCTGACATCGTGTTTTAGCTATAATTTCAGTTAAACGCTTTTACCAAAAAACTAATTTTGAACTAATGTTTAATTAATTTACGCTGCTATCAAAATTGTGCTGATAAGCGCATTAATAGCATGGAGAACAAGTAAAAAGCTAGATGTAGATGTCGCAACTTGTGTGGATGAATTAGAGAAAAAGAAGAGATACAAACAAACACAACTATTATAAGACTTGCACAAAATGCAAGCAAGATTGATTTCGTTTATTTAATTTATTATTTTCTATAATACACATCAGACAAATACACATCATTTTACCGAAACAATATTTTTATAAATTGAGGATGCAGGCAAAAATAAAATATAAACTACGCTTTGGTCCGACTGTACCAAACAATAAATGCCAGTCTCAGGTAGTTGTTTTTAAAAGATTAAAGGTTTTTATGATATTTAGCGATATTTGAACATTTCTGTTTTTGTATTTAAGAAAAATGTAAAATTCCGTTACATTTGAAAAATGTAAAGAGCGGCATTTTTTTTTTTTTTTTTTGAACCAACATTCAGGAGATGCCCCTACTAATGCATTGCATTGTGTTGATATCAGGAAAATAGGTTATGGGGAGGAGGAAAGAGGGAGTAGTGTTTGTGGACATTTGACTTGAATTTTTCTAAATTGTAATTTGCAGGGATGACTTCCGCAGGGAGACAATTCCACATGCGGCTAGTGCGACTGAAAAACGAATTTTCTCTGTAATGCGTTGTGCGATTTGCCGGGCTATAGGCAACAAACGGATGAGATCTACTTGACAAGCGGGTAGTACGAACAGAGACCCGGTCCCTCGGGATGAGTCGGCTTATCTCAGCAGAACACTTCCCATGGTAATATCTATAGAACAAAGTAGTATTAGGTCTAAAAGTTATTTGGTGCAAATTTTAGAAAATCGAATGGCTTTAACCCGTGGCATCCCTCTACCAATGTTTTCGATTTTTGAAAATTTTTCTTAAACTGTTTTAACAAATATTTTATTCATTTTGCCATGCTAAACACAAATATTTAAACATTTTTGAGGTCGGATTAACGGTTTTCGATTTGATATCTTATCTTAGATTTTTTGTTTTTGCGCTCAAATAATACAAAATACATGCTTTCATTTCATCTCAATTTTGTCTGAAATTTATGATGATTTATCACAAGATATATTTTTTAAAATTAATTTTTATTTTTCGTCCACATATCAATGGCTTTTTTTGTGCTACAAAAATCTTAGCATTAATTAATGAAAACCAAAAGTAAAAGTTGATATTCCTTTAATACTCATGTGTATAAAATAGAAAAGCATAACAATTTTACTATTTAAATTTTCTGTTTTTCCGAGGTATTTACAGGTATTTGAAGTTATCCTACAACTAATATTGATATTATTATGCTCAAATGAAAAGTAGATTTGTCTGTATTGCTGGTGCAAAAATAAAATTTTTTTTTGATAATTGTTAAAAAAAGTTGTTGATTGGAGGAAAAATACTCCATTTTTAGTAAAAATCAAGTCGCAATATCTCGAAAACCGTCAGTCCGATTAAATTTTTTTTTGAATATTCGTGCTTAGCATACCAAAATTAAATAAAAGTGATGTGTCGCAAGACATATTTTTCTTAAAGCAGTTTAGGAAACATTTTCAAAAATCGAAAACTTTGTTAGCGGGACGCCACAGGTTAATGCTATCCATTTTTTCTCAAATTCGCAACATCTAACTTTTAGACCTGGTTCTACAATAAGAGGAACAATAATTGATAAAAATCAAAAGTTGAAAAAAATGCTGCTCTAATATACATAAGTACATGCATGTAAGTATGTAATTGGAAATTATTAAACACAAAATAGAAACCCATTTCAATCACGAAAACCACCTATTCAATAGCTTTAATTGCTGAAATTTCGCCAACAACGAAAATTGCCAATTCAATTAAAAATTGAATTATTTTTCAATTAAATAATAACTCATTTGATTAAAAAGTGATCAATATTGTATACCTTCTCAAAAAGGAAAAAAACATTTGGATAAAGTGTTGTTGCCACACTGATAGAAACTTGTGCGTAGTATTAATGAATTCCTTCATTACTCCAACGAATTTTTTCATAAAAAAGACCCCAAAGAAACGTTTCATTGAGCCAATGGAAGGTGTTTCATTAAATCAATTTTAATGAATGTTTTCATTGCCCAATGAAAATTTCATAAAGTATATGACATTTTTTCATTAATCCTAGCCTAATCGTTGTAAAAGTTTCATGTGTTTAATTAATAAAATTCATAGTTTGTATGAAATATTTTCGTTGATATTTAATGATTTGCACTTTTTATGATTATTTTTGCATACAAATTACAAATTTTGAAAATTAAATTTTTTATCCATAAAAAAGAAGTATTTTAATTATTGTACTTTTTATAAATTATGTATATTAAGAACTTTAATGATTGAAAAAATCGTTTAAACCAATTTTAATTTATTTCTGTTTTTATTGTTTTATATTTACAAAATTGTTCAATCATTTTTTACATTTTTTACAATTTGTATTAAAAGATGACATATTTTCTTATATGTCGGTACAAAATATGTAATTTTTTTTATCGATCTGGCTTGGAATCCTGTAGAACGATCAACGATTATAGTCCACTTTTTGTAGTTAAATTACGACCATATTAGATAAAAATGTTAAATATTGTTAACAATGTTGTTAGAAAACAAAAATTTATTATCGTTTAGCATAACGTTTTTGTGTAACATCGTCAAAACGATAACAATTTAGGTCTCGTTTTAAACAAAACTATATCGTTTTTCTTTTAGAATCTGTTCCCTGGAATTTAGTGACCAACTACTCAAACTTGTCGAAAACTGTTAGCTCTAGGCAAATTTAATAAAAAAATTTATTTATATCAAAGTTTTGGTTAATTCTGTTTAAAAGAAATTTTTCAGTTTTTTTATTTCAAAATGCTAGTACAAAAAAAAATTTTTTTTTCTTATTACAAGTCAAAATTAGTATTGAAAAAAATTTGAAAATTTTTCATTGATTTAATGAATTTGTTTTATGAAATTATGAAAAAATCATAAAAAATTTTAATGAAAAAAATACCAATATTAATGAGTTTTCATTCAGTTAATGAAATTTTTCATTAAACCAATGAATCAATTTTAATGAAATCGTTTCATTAATACTTGTGCTCCTGCTCCGGTCTTTGTCTTAGTGTACTAAAAGCTGCAAGGAACATGAACTAATGGTTATCCTCCCCCCTCTCTAATTCCTCTCTTCCACTATTGCCTTACTAATCCTTCTTCAGTCCTCTGTATCCTCTTCCTTTATCCCCCACTTGTAAGGTCAAGGTGGTTGGTAGCAGTGCCGATGTCCTGAATGGCTAGTTAGTGGTAAAAGATGACTAGTCGTTAACAGCTCCCCTCCAACGCCAGGGCACGGGTTGGTTGTAACACTTTTTGCCTAGTCCATGTACGCCGTCACTGCATGGTACGGTCCATCCCCTTACGTGCCTACTCGTGGGACCAAAAATGAATTTTAAAAACAACAACAACAAAAACAACGACAACAACAAGAGCAATATAAAGATGGCTAGCGGGTTGCCTTGCAACTCGTCCGAAGATGACCTACTGGCTTCCAGTCAGGAGACGGTGGTTAACTTCCCAGGCACTGAGGGTACACTCCATAGTACTCCAGCGTCTCACCAGACAACATCTCAGGCAATATCCCAGCCTGGACAGGTCACCTCGGCAGGTGACTTGCCCAAGCGTAAGCGGAAGAAAAAATCCTCAGGCGACGTATGGAAGTCTAGATATTCAAGAGCGAAGTTTATTCTTGACAAAATTGCCAAGAACGCTTTGAATGGGACCGTTCATGAACGCGATGAAGAGGACCGCGTAAAATACCAAGCTGTGGTGGATGAGTACCTTAAGCGAAAGGAGACCGCACCCAGCACATCAGGCACGTCAAAGAAGGTAGAAGGGGCAAAGCGAAATCGCTCACAGATTGAGGGTGACAAATCGCCGAAGCGGAAAAAGGTCCACGAGCAGAGAACCGTTTCGCAGCCTATTTCTACCTCTCGTAGACCCTTTAATGAGGTTGTAAGGGATCATTTGCTTGTGGCTCTAGCAAATGTCAGTGGTGGGTTGCCTTCGCCTGTAGTAACAGAATGGAGTGCTATCGAATCCAAGTTGTCAGAACTCGTGATGGCTCACGTGATCTCCAACAAGGATAGTCCCGGTACCCTCGTTTTGACTCCAGTGAAATTCACAGGGGATACAGGTTAATCAAATGTATGGACTTGTTCTCCCTGGAATTCCTCAGCAAATGCGTCACTACGATAAGCGATGCATGGGATGGCCTTATCTTAAAGCTTATCCCCGCTGCAGAAATTCCAGCTAGACCTCGTGCCAGAATTTGGTTACCAAAAATGGCAATGGACAACCGCAGGCTGCTAGAATGCCTCAAGGCTCAAAATCCTGAGGTTCCTATGAATGACTGGTCTGTCATCCGGGCAGAGGAGCCTCAGAACAACAGCATGAGCTACGTGCTTGTCATCTCCGAACAGGGTGTGTCAGCACTCGAGAAGGTGGGCAACAAGCTCTTCTTTGGTATAAGGGAGGCCAAGGTAAAGGTTTTCCGTCCTTCTGGGTCGGGTGGTGTCGACGGAAAAGATGAAATCGATGACGCCAACCAGCTGCTCGATAAGATGCAGCTCGAAGAACCCCCCAATATATCGAACAAAGATGGGAAAGCTAAAGGTCGTGCAGATTAATCTGCAGCATTCCCGGATTGCTACAGACAACCTGCGGGTTCTTCTAGCCGAGGAGGACCTTGACATAGGCATCATCCAGGAGCCCTGGGTCAATGACTCACAGGTTAAAGGGTTTCAGGGTGCCCCGTACTCAATACTATACATCAATCATAAGGGTAAGCCAAGATCCTGTATAATAGCTAAAAAGAACATAAAGATTTTTCTATGCTCTCAATTTAGCTCAGCTGACCTTACTGTTGCGAAGGTTGAAATGACAGGTGGCCGCAATATCACTATTGCCTCCTGCTATATGGCTCACAATCGAGATGCCCCGCCAGAAGAAGTGAGGTTCCTGTTGTCCTCCATTGCTGCAGAAGATACTTTGATCCTGGGCTGTGATGCCAATGCCAGGCACACAATCTGGGGTAGCACTGAAATCAACGAGAGAGGTGAGTCTTTTCTTGATTTTATTAACACTAACAATCTCAATATATGTAATTCTGGTACTAACCCAACTTTTATATTTCCGAGTTCCGATAACTATAGGGGTTGGGAGGAAGTTCTAGATATCACAGCTATCTCAGGTAATTCTCAGGTACGTGTTGAAAAGTGGAGGGTATCCGATAAGAAGTCCTTTTCGGATCACAATTGGATACTTTTCGATATCAACACGAACGTTAGGGAGAGCGTTTGCTTCAGGAATCCTAGGAGAACTGTTTGGCCTAAGTTCAATAGGATTCTTAGGACGAAGCTGTGTAGGGGGGCCAAGGGTCGAAGGGACAATCGAAAGTCTCGAGGACTCTGTAGGGGTCCTGGAAAAGGCCATTGATGTGGCGTTCAAAGCTTCCTGCCCTCAGACTAGGGCAAGGAAGAGTTTTCCTCCCTGGTGGAATTCTGAACTGTCAGAGCTTCGGAGGGAGACACGAAGAGCTTTCAACACTAGCTATTCCAGCAGACAGTGGAAGCCATACCGCGACAAGCTGAAGGTGTACAAGAAAGCATTGGCGTTGGCAAAGCGGAACTCATGGAGAGAGTTCTGCGAATCCATAGACAACACTAGGGACACTGCTAGACTTAGCAAGGTGCTGGCAAAGGGTCACTCTAACCCTACTTATGTTAAGAGGGGTGATGGATCCTGGTCAGAGTCATCGGCTGAGTCGTTGGAGATCCTTCTGAATATTCATTTTCCTGGCTGCTTGGATGCAGATACCTTGGACAATGACCAACGTAGCCGCTCTAGGGGCGCTTCAAATGGGATGGAAAACGAGATAATTACACTTGATAGGATAGCCTGGGCAATTGGCAGTTTCTCCCCATATAAATCGCCGGGTCTGGATGGCATTTTACCGATAATGCTGCAGAGGGGTCAAGATTTGATTACTCCCTGGCTGCTTGTGATATACAGACTTTGCCTCTCTCTTAACTACGTGCCCGTGAGCTGGAGGAAGGTTAAAGTAGTTTTTATTCCTAAAATTGGCAAATGTGGTCACGAGGCTGCAAAGGACTTTAGGCCAATCAGTCTCTCATCTTTTCTACTGAAGACGTTGGAAAGACTCATTGACGTACATATAAGGCTGAAACTCGAGGGATCGCCTCAACTTTCGGGTAGTCAACATGCGTATATCAAGGGACGCTCAACGGAAACTGCACTCCATGAGGTTGTGAGAGTGGTGGAGAGATCCTTGGAATTTGGACAATACACACTGGCCGCCTTTCTGGACATAGAGGGGGCTTTCAACAATGTCACGACCAATGCAATACAGGGAGCCCTCGTGGATCTGGGCGCTGAGACTTTCATCAGCGACTGGATAGTGAACATGTTGGACTCCCGTGTTGTCAGTGCTAGTCTGGGAAATAGCGAGTTGTCAAAGCAGGTCAGGAGAGGTACACCTCAGGGTGGTGTGATCTCGCCCCTGTTATGGCTCCTTGTTATTAACTCAGTTCTCGTCACGCTGGATGATAAGGGTGTTAAGGTTGTCGCTTATGCGGACGATGTGGTGATATTGGTATCAGGGATGTTCTTGGACGTGATTAGCGATATTATGACCAGCGCTCTGGATACTCTCAGTAGCTGGGCCACCAGCTGTGGCTTAGGAGTGAATCCGAGTAAAACAGAACTGGTACTTTTCACCACTCGGTCCAATTCGGGCTTCAGACCTCCGCGGCTGCAAGGCTGTGAGCTCACCCTCTCTGATCATGCGAAATATCTGGGTATCATCTTGGACTCTAAACTATCATGGCGACTTAACACCGAGCACAGGGTCAGGAAGGCAACGGTAGCCTTCTACTCCTGTAGGAGGATGTTTGGTTCAAGGTGGGGTTTGAGTCCGAAAATGGTGCTGTGGATGTACATGGCTATTGTGCGTCCAATACTGACATATGGCTCTATCGTGTGGTGGACTGCGACCACTAAGAGGGTGGTCACGGATCGTCTGTATAGGGTGCAGCGTTCTGCTTGCATTGGGGTCACGGGCGCGATAAGAACTTGCCCCTCGGAGGCTCTCAATGTAATGCTTCACATTATCCCTGTTGATTTGCATATAATGGCGGTTTCTTCTAGCAGCGCAGCGCGGCTTGCTGCAACGGGTTCCTGGAAGTCCAGGACCTATGGACATGCTAGGCTTCTTGATGGACTTCACCCACGTGTGGGATTTGAGTCCGACTATGTTACTCCTAGATTGGATTTCTGCCGACCTTTTCGGGTTAGCTTTCCCTCCAGGCGGGAGTGGGATATGGGGGATCCAACTTTTGGTTTTGACATCAGGGTATATACCGACGGCTCAAAGATGAGTTGTGGTGTAGGCTCCGGGGTCTTCTCGGGTGAGTGTAACTTGCGGTGTTCTTTCAGGCTAACTGATCATGCTACTGTTTTCCAGGCGGAAATTCTGGCTATCAGGGAAGCCTGCAGACTCCTGTCTGAAAGGGGGGCTCGAGGGACAGTGGGCATCTTCGCCGATAGCCAAGCGGCTTTAATGTCCCTGAGCTCGTACGTCACATCCTCTGCTCTCGTTGGTCAGTGCAGGGAGGAACTGTCCAGGCTAAGCTGTCTATCCCAAGTTACTCTAGTTTGGGTCCCCGGCCACAGAGACCTCTACGGTAATGAAAGGGCAGACGAATTGGCAAGGGCAGGATCTGCCTTAAACGTCTCCACATCGGTGTCAGTCGCTGCACCGCTGGGGACTGTTAAGGGGGAAATTTTCCGGCACTACTTTCGCAGGGCGGGGGACAGGTGGCATAATTTGGATACCTGTAGGACCGCGAGACTTACGTGGCCCAACTACGACCTAGTGCGTACAAACTCTCTCCTGAGCAGGAGCAGGAGGGATGTCTCGAGGCTGACGGCTGTTCTGACCGGTCACTGGCTGATTGGTAGGCATGGCATTAGACTTGGGATTGTACGCGGTTCGCATTGTCGCAGCTGCGGCATACCGGGCGAGGAGGAGACTGTGGAGCATCTTCTCTGCGATTGTCCGGCGCTGCAGAATATTCGACTCCGGATCTTGGGTGACCATATACTGGACGACCTCTCGGTAATATCACGTGTGGGATTCGGTGATCTCATACGTTATCTTAACCGAACGGGGTGGGTCTAGTACTTCCGGATACCAGTTCCTTACGGGTAGTGTGGTCTCTTCAAAACGGAGTCGCTTTTTGACTCTACTTGATGCTCACGAGTAGCGTGAGCTGCCACTTAAACCAACCAACCAACCATGAAGAAAAATGCTATCAGTGCATACCAAATGTTGTTTATGTCTTGAATTTTATAACATTGAATTTAAACCGGCATGTACTTCTCATTTAGTTTGTTCCTATGGGAACAAGTTCACACAGAAATTAGTATTTTCTTTCTAATGAAACGTAGGGAGTACACACAGAAAACAGTATCGTTGCTCCGACCGAATTTTTTGCCAACCGAATTTTTGTAGTTACATGAACTATCTCCAAATTAGACTTGCAATTCGATTGTTGTAGCAAACTTTCGTTTTGAATAATCGAATCATTTTATTGTCCAAAACGAATTTGAAAATGGGTTAGTTGATTCAATTGAATTTATTTGGTGGGGCTTATCGAATTATTTTAAATAATACACTATTTCCAAGTATTTTTTAAAATATTTTTAATCTTTTTTGTATAAAGAATGATACATAAATTTTGTGAACAAATAATTTAACTCAATTAGCAAAATAAATATCTGATAAAAAAAGAGAATTTCATATTCTTATGCTTTTTCTTGAAAAATTTACGAAACTTTAATTTTCGTATAAAGAATCAGAGATTTTGATGTATTGACCCTATAAAATAGAGGTTTTTAACCGAACCCCGGTTTAGAATTTGAGGATTTTTTTTATAAATAAAAATACATTAAATTCGCAATATTTTCTGGAAAACAACTTTTTTATATATAAATTAAAATTTTCCAGAATCTGATTGTGAATAATAGTTTTGTTTTCTAAAGAAAAATCTTCAAACTCGTTTTTAGGATATGAATCATATTCTGGGACATTTTTCATTAAAATAGCTTTAGGGAACTTTCCCGGATAATCGTTAAATTTAAATGCATTTTGTACATAAGAAACTTATTATTTTATAAAAAAATTATTTTTATTCTCATGGATTTCTTCAGTTTTAGAATAGCGGTATTGGTTTATCATGTCAAAACTGAAACCAATATGAACATTTTAAAACAAGGATACTATAGGTGTATTTGTTTAAATATTTTAGCGTGTTAAGTTTTCTAGTTTTGCAGCTCTAACCCTATACATATTCCATAAACCGTTATAAAACCTTTACGATAGCAAAACAGAAATTTATAACGGTGTTGATTATATACCTTGAATTCGAACCGGAAACATAGCAGACTAAATACGTTAAAATTTGAGGGAAATTAGCCTTTATGTTAACCTGGTCTTAAAACTTTCATATCGTGTTAAGTCTCGACATGATAAACCAATACTGTTATTTCAAACTGAAACGGGAACCATCATTGGTTATTTGTGCTTTGGGAGTTGGGATCCACAAAAACTTCCACAGATAAAAATGTATGTTTGCATCTTAAATAAAAAGCCTATCATCCACCTGTAGTGTTTTGGCTCTTAAACGGATTCATGAAAGTGCGTTGGATGACCTGGTTAAAAGTTTTAAAATAGTTAATGCATCTTCGAATAGTATTTATTTTATACAAACTACCTTTGTGAAAATTCTGTGGCCAAATGGAATTCGCATGTCTATTTTTCCGGAAGTCCTGCCAAAATTCGTTTCAATTGTCGCCTTCATAAGTAACATTGATTTTTTTTTTTGAAGTGCCCACAATATTTTTTGTATTTAGAATTTAAGTGTTTGTTTTTTTTACAATTTTATTTTTTTAATTTTGTATGTACATAAATTTTTTGTAAAATTTTTGAATTTTTTCAACGTTTAAATTTTTTATATTTATTTTGACAATTGCTATGCTACTTTGTTCATTTGTCATTTGAAACAAACTACTTATAGTTGAGAGTGTCGAAATTGTTTAAAAATAAAATAAATTTACACATTTTTTGTTACAAACCGAACATTTTAACACTATTTGACCAACAGTCGGTAATAAATCCTTAATAAAATAATATGAATGATATAAAATGTAAGTTTGATTGGAACTATTAGATTTCATTTTTCGTAGCCAATTTGTCGGTTGAAATGTTAATTTTTTTGGTTTTTATTATGATCGTTGCTATGGTATTCTTGTGACAAGATTTTTTTTTGATCAATTTGGTTGGAAATACCTCCTTGATTTTTAAATTGAAATTTAATTAGTTGAAACAGTAAAATGAATGTCATTAAAGCAAAAAATGGGTTTGTAATCGTAATAATTATATGCTGGGAAATAAAATTGAGTTGATGGAGAAGAATCTTGGGGGTCATGATAGTATTCCAACTAATTTATTCTCTGTGTGTATGGCAAAAAAAATTTTTTTTTATTTTTTTTTCCAAAAATAAGCCTTCTGGTTTTTAAAAATGGTTACATTTTTATTAAACAAAATTTACAAATTACATTATCAAATTTATAAAAATGTTTTAGAATAAATTAATATTCACATTTAAACAACTGAAATTAAATCATTTAACTTTATGATGTAATAAACCGAATGAAGATTAATAAAATCTCATTTAAATGGATTTAAAATATTTATTACTAATACATAAACATTTATAATTTTACAGAAAGAAGGAAAAGAAAACATTTTTATTGAAAAATTTAACGGACACAGTGGATATGCCCGACTGTCGCAGTTTCGTCCCCTTCAAGGACTCGTCAGTGGTTAAATTGTGTTAAATTGCTTTATATGAAAAAACTTTTTACTTTGTGTCGTAGTGAGTTTCAAACCCACAGCCACATAACAGACTCGTAGCATCACTCGTAGCATCACCACTTAGCGAGTTGTGTCTACACACCGATGAATGCGGCTAAATGGAGTTTTGTTAATCACAGCATTCACAATGTATGGTTTTTAATCAGAAGAGAGAGAGTTACAATTTATTTTTCAACTAGGATGCTTATTACAATTTTATTCCAATTAATTAATGAAAATTTTTTAGTTAGATTTTCACAGGAAGAAAAAGAAGAAAACATTTTTGTTGAAAAATGTTTAATAAAATATTTTTTTTATTTTCAGGTTTTTTATTTAATTGCCTTAATGTAACTATGTGGAGAAGTCCTGATATTTTTTATATACTATTTAAAACAATCACAAAAAAAATTTATTTAAATTTCAGCAACCAAAGTAAAAATGTTACTCTAAGTTTCTTAGTTTTTTCAATCTACTAAGCTCCAGCAAAAATTTTTGTTCATTCAACAAATTGAACTAAGTGTCAGCAAAATATTTTGCTGAATTTACAAATGTTTGTTATAAATCAGCTTACTGATGTTCAGCAAAACACTTTTCAAGATATTAGCAATTTTTCTGCAAGGATGCTCCCAGCAACAACTAACTTTTTTGCTAACTTTACAGACTTTTTTTTTGAGTGTATATATATTTTGTAGATTTACTGCTGCTGTATAAATTTGAATTTTATACTAACCAACAATACTTTTTTTTTTTAATTTATTATATTTTGTTGTTTTCTATGTAGATTTTTGTGTTTTATAGCAATTAATGAAATTTAATACTTTTATGCACAATATACAGCAAACATACACATTTAACCATATAAAACAAGTTAAAACCAATGGATTTGCTGTTGCTGTTGTTGTGTTTGGATTTTGGTGTGGTATATTTTCAAGATTATGGTAAAATATTGTTGTTCACTCATTCATTTATTCATTCATTGAATAAAAATGTTTATTACATTTATTTGCATTTAAATCGTTGAGTTCCGCACAATGGTAGGGGGTCTTAATGCCAAAGTGATGATGATCACGATGATCATCATCATGCTTCTGCTTCGGCTAATATAAAAAAACAATAAAAAAAAAATTGTAAAAAACTATATTAAAAAGTTAAATTTACTGCTGTTGATGATGATGTGGCTGCTGTATCTCAGTATACTACAATTCTGAATATCTTATGATTATTAGTAGGGCAACCAAAAATAATCTAGAGCTTGATTATTGTTTCAAAGCATAGAACCAAATGAAAGTTCTGATCATGAAATTGTGAAAGTTTTTGTTAGATATTTTTTAAGCCTTTTTTATATTTGATTAATTAAGGTCATTTTGAAAATATTAGCTTCTTTTTTCTTTAAAAATTAAGCTTATTTAGCATTTTTCTTTTAAAATATAGCTTTTTTGCTTTTTTTTAGCAATATATAATTTGAAGGGCGCTACTAAATAACCCCCAATGAAATAACACCCAAAATAATTTCGTAAAAATATTTGGGGGTTTTTCATTATTTTTGGGGCTTATTTCATTCTAGAACTTTAACATTATTTCATTATGAAAAAACCCCCAATGAAATAAACTCCAAAAATAAATTTGTTTTAAGAGATTACTTTATTTAATTTTTTGTTTGGGGTTTTTTTAATTTTTTTGGTGGTTACTTCATTTCTCAAATGTTAAAATGTTGCAATATTTCCAATTAAAATTGGATTTTTTTTAATTAAAAATTATGAAATTTGAATGAAAAACTAATTTCAGATATTGCTTATAAATTAGAACATATTAATACATATGATTATATCTAAATGTATTTACTAATGTATTCAATCGGTTAACCGTTACTCGATTAATCGAGTAATTTTAATCAAACAACTGTTGGAGTAAATTAAAGTTGCAATTTTTGGTCGATTAATCGATCAAATCAAAAGTCTATTTCAATTTATATTTTATAAAAAAAACTTAAATTGTTTCGTGTTTTTTAACAAGACTTCTTTTATAAAATATTAAGCACTATGTCAGTTACAATTATAATTTACATATTATATTTGTTTAGTAGGGCTATAACTTTTTTTACGTATCACCACGATATGTGCAATACTGTACTGATAAAAACATACTTTTATTTGGTTATTTTGGTTAATAAACGTCCGGCACCCACACCAATGCCTAAAATATCACATTTTAAAAAAATACATTTTTAAAATATCCTTGAACAATACAGACATTAATGTACTCAAATAAAGAAATACACTAGAGCCCCGACTTGCGTCGTCCCGATTTGCGTCGTTTCGATTTGCGTCGCTTTTTAAAAACTGGAAAAATTCGATTTGCGTCGCTGCAATTTCAAGTTGCGTCGGACCGAGTTGCGTCGTTTTGACCCCGATTTGCGTCGGTTCGATTTGCATCGTTTTGATTTCGATTTGCGTCGTTTTGTTTCCGATTTGCGTCGTTTTGTTTCCGATTTGCGTCATTTTGATTTCGATTTGCGTCGCTAAAAACGGTTATATTTTTTACTGCAGCATTGTGGATGACCATTTTTAGCATTTGTAGTGCCTGATTTAGCATCTTTTCTGTCTTTTAGCATTTTTACAACTTCTGGCAACACTGATCGTCACCTGTACGTTAAGAAGTTTTCAAATTGCGGGAAATAAGGTTAATTCCCTTTTCTTTGTTATATAAGTGGTGCTAAGAACAACTGTCTGGTTATGGTAAGAATTTAGTGTGTGATTTGCCAAAATACCTTAAGGACGTAAAAATGAGTCAAAGTAAAAGAAAAGTAATAAGTTTGGAATTAAAATTGGACGTAATAAAACTTTTAAATCGGGAGAAAAGGCTGTTAATATAGGAAGAGCTCTTGGACTAGCACCTACAACAGTAAGAACAATTTGCAACAGAGACAGTGATAAAATAAATAAATTAGCTGAAATTGTCACAACACTCCAATCTAAACAAGACACTATAGCAAGAAATCCCTTATTGGTTAAGATGGAGTCCCTTCTTTCAATTTGGATACATGATCAAAATAAGCGAAGAATGCCACTGAGCAAGGACGTAATAAAAAATAAAGCTCTTTCTATATACTCCAATCTTAAGAAAAATACTGCATCTAGTAGTAACGGAAATTCTGATGATTTCGAAGCCAGCAACGGTTGGTTTAACCGCTTTAAAACACGGGCAAATTTACATAATGTGGCATTAAAAGGTGAGTCAGCCAGTGCAGATTCAGTAGCTTCAGAAAAGTTTAAGCTTGAGCTGAAAGCCATAATTGAAAAAGGAGGGTATTCTGCTAAGTAGATTTTTAATGCGGAAGAAACATGTCTTTTTTCTTAATTTATTGTTTTGTTATTTCTTTATAATAATTATAAGCATTTGTTGCAGTAAATGAAATAAATAAAAATGTATTCATACTTGTTTTTTTATCAAATATACAAAATTTTTTACTTTGTTTTGAATATTTTCCCCAATAAATTAGATTTCAGTGCATTTATATAGAAAAAGGTGATTCGATTTGCGTCGTTTCGATTTGCGTCGCGTTTCTCCGGTCCCCATTAACGACGCAAGTCGGGGCTCTAGTGTCTTTTATGTAAACATCTAAGCTATAAAAAAAATATATTACCACAAGGTCCGATTTCCAGAAATTAAGCGAAGTTTTTAAACATCTAAATATTCAACAAAATAAAATGCAACAATCAAGCAAATTTCTTAGACTGAGTTAAAATTGTTTGCAAGATTCGAATTGTACTTAGTTCATCATAATTTTTTGTTCTATTCGGATTTATATTCAACTTAATCACATAAATTAAGCATTATCTATTTAGCAAACAAGAAAAATATCAAACAAAAATCTGATTTCAAAACATCAACGGATTTGAAGCGAAAACTTTTTTAACTAAGGCGAAAAAGTAAAATAATTATTCTTTATATTCCTTCAGGGCATAGACTGCGAGCCATATTATTTTTAATATTTGAAAAAAATTCTAAAAGTTATATTATTAATATATTCTTAAAGTCGAACTCTATAAAAACGAAAGAAAAAAAGGTAAGACTCCTCAATTTTATGTTAACTTAGAAGATATTTTTAATCCAAAATGAATTACCTACACTAATCGAAAAAAATAGTGAACGTTTTTGCTAAAACTACTAAAAATTAGTTAAAAACTACGTTTCAGAAAAAACTACTAAAATTGGCGGATTTTTCGCTAAATACACAGTGCAACACAAAAATTCCAAATAAAAAAACACTTATCCCAGCCGAAAGTACTCGATGAGAGGAGAAAAGTAATTTCTGGATTTTGCGAGATTGGTTGCCGTTCGTTTTTTATGAGCCTCTATAGTTTTTTCGCCAAATTCGATTTTGAGCACTTTTTTGCAATTTTCTTCTATTTTTCGCATGGCCATAGCTCGAAAAATGCTGTGAATTTTTTTTTGCAGTCTTCAGCAAAGTTGTAGCTCTTGACTCGGCCAACAAAAATGCTGAATATATTAAGTCGGAAAAATTCATCTTCATGCTCAAAACCCCAAA
Source organism: Delia radicum (assembly GCA_021234595.1). NCBI lineage: Eukaryota > Metazoa > Arthropoda > Insecta > Diptera > Anthomyiidae > Delia > Delia radicum. The sequence continues at coordinate 4,163,681 of CM037854.1, read as the reverse complement.
AATGTCGACAAAATTACCACTTTTTTCACCGATTTTTTCCGTTTTTCGACTATAGCTCTTGTACTATTGAAAATTTTACCAAACAATCAAGGGAAGAAATGTAGCCTATAAACGACCACTCCTTGACAAACATTTTTGTAATACAAATAATTTGATGCCTTTTTTATACTTTTTTTTATACTCTTTCACATATTTTCATGTTTTTCACTTTAATCAGAAAATTCAATACTAAATTGCAAAAAAAAAATACATGTGCCTTTTTTAAACTTTTGCTCAATAAAAACAATAAAATCAAAAAAAAAAAAAATGAAAATTAATCACATTTGTATGGCAAAATCCGTATCAAGCAGTAGTTGTATGAAGTTAGTATGTTCATAATTTTATAGGCTACATTTCTTCCCTTGATTGTTTGGTAAAATTTTCAATAGTTCAAGAGCTGTAGTCGAAAAACGGAAAAAATCGGTGAAAAAAGTGGTAATTTTTTCGACATTTTTGGGGTTTTGAGCATGAAGATGAGATTTTTCCGACTTAATATATTCAGCATTTTTGTTGGCCGAGTCAAGAGCTACAACTTTGCTGAAGACTGCAAAAAAGTGCTCAAAATCGAATTTGGCGAAAAAACTATAGATCAGGGGTGCCCACGGCCTATGCTCTTGGTACTCATTTGTTTTTGTAAAAACACTTAGCTATAGGCTGTGTGTTTTAATACACATATAGAGCGCTCAGCACTAGCAATACGAAATACACAAACAACTTTGTCTTATTAGTTTTTTTGTCGTTCTTCACTTTATACACGCAAGCGCAAAGCAACAACACTTTCGTATGCTTTGCTGGTAAACATTGAAATATTTTTTTTTTTTTTCTTTGTATGGATTGGTTTTTACAACAAAAAATATTGAATAAAAATTTGTTTTTCTTTAAATGTATTGGTGTTTGCTCTTCCATAAGGAACTTTTGGGCACTCCTGCTATAGAGGCTCATAAAAAACGAACGGCAACCAATCTAGCAAAATCCAGAAATTACTTTTCTCCTCTCATCGAGTACTTTCGGCTGGGATAAGTGTTTTTTTGTTTGGAGTCAAAAAGTTGAATATTGCGTCACTGTGATATTAGTTAAAAAAGAATAGCAAAAATAAATCTGTTGAATCTACAAATATTAAGTTATATTTGAGTTAAAATTAAGTTAACTAGAAATAACAAATTAATCTACTAAAATCAGCAAAAAATTTGTTAAATATTAGTAGACAAAAAAAAAAAATTAAAAAAATGTGAAACTATTAAAGTTTTGTTTTTAATTCTTTTTTAATTGCAAATAAAAATGTGTCCCTCCGAAAACTGCAAGCTACAATTAAGCAATATATACTGTTATGTGCATTCTACAAAATGTAATGTAAATATATCGAATATATTGTTGATATTACAGTCTTTGTTTACTGTTTTTAGTCTACAAATATTTTGTAAAAGTTTTTGATAATTTTAGCAGAGTAAATTGCTATTTTTAATTAACAAAAATTCAACTGCAATATTAAAAAAATTGTGTAAAATTAACAGTTTTATTTTTGCTGTTCTTGTTTTATTAATATTTAGCAAATCTGCTAATTTTAGCAGTTTTTTCTGCAACGTCAGTTTTAACTAATTGTTAGTAGTTTTTTCTGATATTTTTACAGGTTTATTTCTATGAGTGTAACGTATAATTTTAATTTTGATTAAATACATTTCGAACTACTGATTTTGTATTTATATCGTGTTTTATTGTGTATTTTTAAAGAAAATTTTATGAAATAAAATAATTAATATTATTCGAGTTACTCGAGTAATTTTAAAACCTCAAAATCGAGTTACTGTTTACTCGAACAAAACCAAACCGGAGTAACTTTAATACCCTAGTATTTAATTATATTCAAATGCATAAAAAATGAATCAGGTAAGACCAAACTGCTATTAAATTGTATATGACTTTATTTATTTATGCATCAGACAAATGCGTAAATTTAATCGAAGCAAACATTTCTCAAAATGCGTCTGATATTAAGTAATGGAACGTTGCTGCTTTACGAATACGATTTTTTAAACAACTCCTGATCATCAATACCGAAATTTTGGAAAGGATATGTTAAATATTTAAAAATAAATTGAAATTTATGATTCAGTGCGAAAATTTGGTGGGGTGGCCAATTTTTGTTTTTTAAATTTTTTTTTGTTTGAAAATAATATAATTTGTTACATACGAGAGCCTATATTTAATATTTTGTAGTGTCCGACCAAGTACTCGGCTTCGGCTTCGTAGTTCGGCCAAAAAGTGAAGTTCGGCCAAGTTCGGTGTTTGTCCAAATTTTGGCCGAATTTGGCCGTACTATCGAACTTTTTATGATTATTTATAAAAAGCACAAATAAATAAATAACAACTGCGGTTATATTTACTTTTCAGAATTTACAAAAAAACTACATAAAAAATACAACGTTGAATATGATAGAATACAAAAAAAAACACCGATATTTAAACATCAATGTGTGTGAAAAAATTTCAAAAAGCCAAAAGAGTTTAACAAAATATTTCCAGAAATATAGCTACAAGACTTATAAGCAAATAAACAAATTTAATGCGATATAATTAAATATAAAAAAAAATTCGAGTGGTAAGTAATCCTGAAAAGAGAATAACAGGTTCATCAATTTGGGATAGACATGATGCAGTACCAGACTTAGAAGTAGCAGAGCCAAACGAAAATTTTATTGAAAAAGAAATTAAAATGTTTATTACGGAGCCTCTAAGTCCCGAAATATAAATATATTTGAGTATTGGAATTCAAGTCCATTTTCAAATATAAAAGCTGCAGCAATAAAAAATTTATCAGCCGCAACAACTAGTGTAGCTAGCGAACAGCTTTTTAGCGCTTCCGGACAGCTGTATTCTGATAGACGAAGCAATTCACATGGTGTGAATGCGGAAAAATTGCTTTTCTGTCATGACAATATCAAACTTTTTAATTTTAAATAATAAAGTTTAAGTTTTTTTTCTCTATATCAACTTAAAAATCGATCAACTATTTTTCTTTGACTATAAAATATAGTACAATACAAATATTTTATTCTTTTTTTGTACTTAAAATAGTAAAACTATTTTCCAAATATGATTTTTTTAAAAAATATACCTATAAATTTGTATTTTGTTTATGTTTAATAACTATTTGGTTTAAATTTATTGATCTAAAAAAACAATTTATATTTTTTTTATTAAAACAAAAAGTTCAGCTTCGGCCGAACATTGATATAATGGCCGAAGTTCGGCTTCGGCCGAAAAAAATGAGTTCGGTCGGACACTAATATTTTGTATCTGTTAAATAAGTTTTGGATGGGAAAGTTACCATTGACGTTATACCCAGTTATGATAGCAATTTTGAAGCAAAAATGTTTTGACATGTCTTTGTTTTTTTAGTTTTCTTATATCTACAAACAAGTTTTTTTTGAAATATTAAACAAATTAAATAATTTTATTTTGATTTTTAAAGTGAGCTGTCATATTAATTAAGATCCTTATATACTATTAACAAAACTCTTAAAATTTAATTCAACGATTTTTTTTCATAAAAGTGTCAATGATTTTGTCAGGTTCAACCTTTTCTCGATACACTGATGCAAGAGCTAGAGCACCAAGTCTAGCTTCACCCATAGAGTTCTTTAAATATGTTTTCACTCTTTTTACTGTGGAAAACTTCTCTCCGCGGATGCAGTTGTAACAGGAATTACTATCAGTAAATGTAAAAACATGTAAACGTTTGGAAAAAGCTCCTTGTTGCAATCTTGAATAGCATCTAGCGGATTTGATGTTCTTTATGGTAGTGTTTTCATAGATCAATTTCAGTTAATATAACATTAGTTTGAAAAATTATAGTCTCAAAAAAATATTATAAATTCATTTATTACATACTAACCAAAACAAAAATAAAATAAAAAATCGAAAATATTTTGGGGGGGGGGGGGGGGGCTTTGGCCCCCAGGGACCCCCCCTGGGTACGCCACTGGTTAGAAGTCCACATTGAAGTTTTTGAAAATGTAAATATATATAATATAATAAAAACTTTTTGGGACTTATTTATTTTTTTTTGGAAATTATTTCATTGGAGGTTGTTTCATTTCTTTCTTTGGTAGTTATTTCATTATGAAACAGCCCCCAAACTTTGGGTGTTATTTCATTATCTCTTTTGGGGAATATTTCCTTTGTTTGGGTATTATTTAATTTTTTTCTCTGGGGACTAATTTAATTTTTTTGGGCTTGATTTCATTGGGGTTTATTTCACTTTTTTGTTTGGGTATAATTCATTGCCCAGCCAGCAAAATTTTGATATTTTTTGGAGGGTTCCTATTCTATGAGTAAGAAATGCATCAAATAGAACACATATTATTGAAATTTCAAAATTTTATTGTCAAAAATTACTAATTCTTTGGATGAAAGTATGAGCTTTCCAAAAAGAATGATAAAAGCCACACAAATTTTAAGAAAACTATTTAATCCAAAAATTTTTTCAGAACTGACTCAGATATGTAATTGGATTTGCATATTTTGTGAACAATTAGAAAAAGTCTCCAAAAGAAGATTGATTTTTGAGCCTATACAATTTTTTATTTATAGTTTCAGAGGCATTTTTGAATAAAAAAGGACGCCTCTTTTGGATAAACCACTTTCATACAAAAATATGAAATTTGAATAATATTTTTGGAGCCCATTTCTGACTCATTTTGGAGCTTGTTTGATGACAGGGTAATTGAAAGTTGAAAATTCAATATCACATGTTGTTGGATTATCAAAAAAAAAAAAATTTTATAATCCAATTTGAAATTTAAAACTTACGAAAACAATTTCTCTATGGCACCTTTGTTTGACTGACTGACGATGCTCCAAAGAACAAATTTGACACAAATTTTATTTGCAGGAGCGTTTTTAATAAAAAGATATGAAAGTTAAAGGTTTATTTTTTTAAATTAAACACCTTGTTTTTTATTTAAACTGCTTATATTACTGTTTTCGAGCTTTTTTTAAGGGCTTAAAACATTGTTTTTTGGTTGCCCTAATTAATAGTATTGATATTGTTGTATGGATGGATATTAATATGAATAAAGACTGTTTGTTGTGAGTTATTCTAAAAAAAAAAAGATTTTTTTGTGGTTTCAGACGTTTTTTTGTTTAATAAATTAAACCATAAATTATGCAAAAGCCATTATATTATTTTTTCGGTAGATTTTTTTTTGTTAAATGACAAAACATTGAAGTTAATCTCGAACAAATAAAAAAACTTCCACACAAACATTAAATATTCAAATATGTTTGTATGTAGTTTGGTTTATTTTTTATTACTGATGATACAGAGTTCTTAAAACAATACCGAATAACAACTTGGAAAAATCCATGCAAGCTGGGGACTAGTTTAACCAAACTACCAACCAACCAACCCAACGATCCATCCATTTATTCATTCATTTAACTAGCCAAAGGGGCTTTTTAGAAAATCATCATCAAACATTCTGTGGTCCATATAAAGAGTCACTCTGAACACCCGCTGTGCTCATACGCGGGCGCTCTTATTTAATATTTTTTAAAATAAATTTCCTTCAAAAATAAAATGTGTAGTACTAGGGAGGATCGAGATTATGTTTTAATACAATTTCAACAATGGAGGGTCGGAAAGTTTTTATTTAAACCAAAACTCCAATTTTTTTATCACCTAAAACATATTTTCTTGAAATGACAAAAATTCTTTATAGTTCTCGGACATGCATTTTTAAAACTCCTTTCATTTTGTAGCTCAGTTGTCCGTAATTTCCTTGAATTGATACAAAGTATACCAAAAAAAAAACGAAAATAAGATCATAATTGACCCCACTTTTAAACATTTCTAAAAAAATACTTGTCCCTTATTTTTTCATCTCTATCACATATCCGAATTTTATTAAGATGGAAGAAAACTCATCGGAAGATTCTCCTTGATAGTCTAAAGGCTGAAACATATTTGGCTTAACTGATTTAACTCTGGAAATACAATTATTTAAAAAACTTTTCATTTTGGTTTCATACCAATGCTTAACTTAAGTCAGCCTTAAAACTAACATGGTAAAAATTCGCTCATTTTTACCTTAAATGTTTGTCATTCTCAAAAGCATTTTTGCTATGAAAATGGTTAAAATCTTTATCAAAATGCTAACACTTTAAAATGATGTTGCTCAAAACGTGGAGCACTTTAAAACTTTCCAAATAAATGGTTGATTTTAGTATAGTTTTAAAGTAACGTCCGAAAAATTAAACATGTTGTCAAATTTTTTCAGCAGACTCCTAAACTTATTTTTATGCTAAAAATAAAAAACTTATTTTTATGCCAAAAATATGTTTTTTAAGTAACTATTTTTGGTCCATGTTGCTCTACCTCGCTTAGTTTTCGAGATATAGCCTTTTTTATGATTATAAAATAAACAATTATCAAAAAAGAACGCCAACTTCAACTCATAGTGGAGACACAGACTGATAGCGGAGACACAAAAAACATTTTTTTAAACAAGTGTGGTTTTAATTTACTGGCAAATTTTGTAAATTTGACAATCACGAGTTTTTTTTTTTTTTTATTGATTAATAATCATATAATTACAAATTATATACTATTACCCTAACCGAGCACTAGCTACTATGGCCTTCGGCGCGTTGTAGCGAAAACAGACCAGTGCCTCTGGTGGGAATCGAACCCATGACCCCCGCACTGATAAGCCAGCACGCTACCAACTAGCCTACCGGGGCGCACGGTAGTTAATAAATATTATATTACAAAATTAGTTCAAGTACAGCTGAAATTTGAAGCTGTGATAAAATGAGATAACCAATAACTTTAGTTAAAGAAACGATGACAACAGAAGAAATTGGTTGAACTCAACTATAACGGACTTTTGTACTTACCTTTTTTTATGATTGTAGCAGATGTCTCTTCAAAAACTCTTTCATTTGGTGCCCCTTTTGTCAAAATTTTCTTTGAAACAATACGAAATAAACTGAAAAAATAGATTAATTTTTGACCCCACTAACTGAACGTGAAATTGGGCAGCTAAAAAAATACGTGTCCCTTATTTTTTCTGCTCTATCGCATTCCTGAATTTCGTTCAGATCGTAGAGAACATATCGGGAGACTTACCTTGTTAGTACATGGACCGATTTTAATGAATATTTATTTTAAGGACCTACTGATATGAAGAAATACTTTGTCCAAAAATCTGAATATATACCCCAGCAAAAAATAGTGCTTACCCAAAAGCGCTTCCGGAAGGCATTATTTGATAACGAAGCGCTTCCAAAGCAAATAAAGAAGGCATTATTTTTGTTCGCGATGTCCCACTTGGTATGTCTCTTTTAAAGCGCTTCTTTCATGTGCTCTTAGAAGCAATAAATTCATGCTTCTTAGGCACTAAGAAGCCTTTTTTGTATGTTGACAATATTAGTGCTTCATGATATGCATACTTTATTGCTTTATTGTAAGCATTATTCACTGCTTCAAAGAAGGCATTCTGGGAAGCACGACAGAATGCCTTCCCTTATTGCTTTATAGTATGCAAGGCGGTGAAGCGCTATTATGGAAGCATACAAATGTGGTTACTGCTTACCAAATCCAGGTTATTTTTTGCTGGGCCTATACATATGTATTATTGGTACTTTTCAGATGCTTTCAAGATTAATAGACGAAGGCGCAAAAATGAAAAGAAGAGGAAGCTCAAATTTATAGTGCATACTTATTTATATCATTTAGTAGTATCAAATAATACAAAAAAGACAATTTTTAGGATTGAAAAAATAGTGGGAAAACTTTACCGAATTAATTAAGATCGACATATAAATGATTGATAAGAAAACTATTTTTTTTATAAAACCAACTTTACAAAAACCTTAATTAAAAAAAGAAGGAATTTTCTACTTTGATTCTATAGTTTCAAACTTAATTTTGTTAATTTGGAAATCGATATGAGAAAAGTTGCATATTTGATATATCATAAAATTTATAAATGATAGTCTTTCGTTTGTCATCAACATTAAAAAAAATAAATAAAATAATAAAAAATATAGTTTTGGCCACATTCAACGGCTGTGCAATGTGCCGATTTTTTTTTCTGCCTGGGTAGTTATACATTTTTTATTTATCATTTTTAAGAAAAATTTCTAACCAATTTTGGTGAACCCAAACAACATTTAAAGGCTCAGGTTTTTAACGTAAACCGAAATCGGTCCAACCTAATATATACAGTAAAATAAAACTTTAATGGATAACAACAATAAAAAATAAGTTTTTTGGAAATACACTCATTTAATAGGGTAACTTATCTCTGTAAACTAACCTAGAAAAGTCTTTTGGGTTAATATAAAAATATAAATGTTTGACAAAATTTTGGAGCTTATGACCTATATGACGGTTTATTTCTGAACTCTCCCACTACAGAAAAAATTAACGCATTTACTGTGTGTTGTCCTACAAAATATAAGAACTTCATGGAACAACTTTTTTAATTTTTCAAATACGTGAGGGAAGTAGGCGCAGTCAAACTTCTAAAAAGTGCAAAATTTTTGAGTAAAAGTATGTTAATATTTGAATTTACTGTGCTTACCTGGAACATTAAAAAATTTTCAAATAAGTCATTATCTATAAAATTTGCTATGTGCTATCGACTGGTGACATCTGGGTTTTAAAAATTTTAGCAATTTGACTGAAATTTTCTAATAAAAAAAACAAGAAATCGTTACATCGCAAAACATGTCCCTTTTTTATTTTTTTTTTTAATTTTTATACGAATTTTCAGAGATGTGTTTTTCTTTGTTTTTGAAATATTTAAATTTGAATTTGTATCGCACAGTGTCGTCAATTCATATAACGAGTGGCCAAAAATAGAAGTAGTTGTCGTATGTAAGCGGAATATGGTGCACTATGGTATATATTGTTTAAACATGTAAAAATTAAAAATTTTGTCAAAATCGCGGCAAGGATTTTCATATATCCTTATAACTAAAAATGCAAAAAAAGCTACAGATATTATTGGAATGTGACGAATATTGGTATATTTCTTAGATATGCAGCTAGAATTGTATATGTAAAATTTTGTATATTTACGAGCAAGGATACGGCAAGCTCCAAAATGTCCTTAAATTAAAAAATTACATAATATCTTAAAAAATGGTTTTAATGTTACGAAAATATGTATATTTAATAAACATGTCCATCAAAATAAGTGTGCTGATTTTTATTAAATTCCAAGTAAGGGCACATCCTCAATATATCCTGGAACCTAATTATAATTTCTTGTTTAAAAAAAAACCTTTAAAACATGAATGTTTAATTTTGTATACATTTTATTTAAGTGTTAGAAGTATATTTATCATTCTTATTAACACAAAACAATAGTAAAACATTTTCATAGCTAATTTTTTATATATATTTGTGCAGTTTCCAAAAAAACAACTTAACCCAACTTTATTTAAAAAGCCCACTTTAAGTTCAAAACTGATTAATAAATAGCACCTTAATAATATTGTCAAAAAAGTCAAGGTAAATCTTCAGAAAAATTTAAATTTTTTTGTTTTTTGTATTTAAGAGTATATAGGAGGTATACGTGGTAATTTCCAGGACATATACTTATTATTATCCAAAAGGATATATGGAAGGTTAACGTATCCTTGCATCGATTACAATGAAATTCGGCACACATATTGTCTACTAGATACCAAATATATATATATCTATTTTCGATTGTTTTCAATAAGTTTTACGACTTTTATTAAGAAACAACTTTAAAATTAGGTTCCAGCATATATTAAGGGTTGGCGTGTCCTCACTTAGAATTTAATAAAAATCAGCACACTTATTTTGAATGACATTTTACATGTTTTCGTAACATTAAATTTTTTTCTTTTTTTAGATTTTATGTAATTTTTCAATTCAAGGACATTATGAAACTTGGAGTATCCTTGCTCCAAAAGATACAAAATTTTACATATACAATTCAAGCTACATATCTAAGAAATATGCCAATTTTCGTCGCATTCCTATAATACATGTAGCTCTTATTGCATTTTTAGCTTTCAGGGTATATGACAGGTAAGCGGGTCCTTGCTTCGATTTTGACAAAATATTGTATTCTTACATGTTTAAACAATATATACTCGTGTTCCAAATTCTACTTACGTACGACAACTCCTTCTATTTTTGGCCATTCATTATATGAATCGACACTGTGCGATACAAATTCAAACTTTAATATTTCGAAAAGAAAGAAACCACATCTCTAAAAATTTTCATATCGATTAAGAAAAATTAGAATGTTTCGTTTAAAAATATAAATAAAAATAAAAACAAGTACATTTTCTGAGATATAACAATTTTTGTTTTTTATTAGAAAATTTTAGACTAAGTTCTGAAATTTAAAAAAAAAACAGATGTCAGCAGCCGATAGCCCATAGAAAAGTCTATCGATAATGATTTATTTCAAAATTGTTCAATGTTTCAGCTAAGCACAGTAATTTCTAATTTCTACATACATTTACTCAAAAATGGTCACTTTTTACGGCCCAACTATATTTAGCGAAGTTTAATTAAGGGAATGAGCAATGAAAATATATTGAAGCACCCATATTTAGCTTAAGTTAACTTCCGTAAAGTTCCATCTCTATTAATTTGTAATCGATACTCATTGTACCAACTTAATAAAATTTAAAAACTTTTCAAACAAACAAACAAACAAACGAAATCCAAAAAAAATCAAATAAAAATAATAAAACAATAAAACAATAAATAAAAACACAAATATATAAAATTAATTCGGAAATCTGGCGAAAATTTTCAAATTCAGATAAGCTCAATATGGTCGTTTCCAAATTTAAAGAAAAATTAATCAAAATTTTTAACCAAATTTACAAAAGGCGTATTGTGGGTAAGGCTTTAGAAGTTTGACGCCGCCTACTTCGCCCACTTATTTTAAAAAAGTTGTTCCATGAAGTTCTTATATTTTATAGGACAACACTTACTGTAATGCGGCAAACTTTTTCCTGAAGTGGGAGAGTTCAGAAATAAAGCGTCATATAAACATTTCCCCATTATTTCAAACCTGCTGTATCGATTAACCGAACCACTTGTAATAGAAACTTTCTGTTTCCGAATACGCACAGAGAAAAATTTAGCTGATTGCCAACTAAAATTCGGTTACTTCGACTCAAATTCGGTTTTTACGAAGTTCATTCAGTTAGTACAACTCAGTATTTGTTTTCACAACAAAGTTCGGTTAATTCAACTAAATTTTAGTTGCAACGCCAAAAATATTCAGGAATCTAATGTAAATATCGTTATACTAACTGAATTTAAAGTTGTTACCATTAAAATCAACTCAAAAAAATAAGTTAGTAGAAAAGTAAATAAAACATCTTGTAAATCAGGCATACTATTTTTCAGCAAATTTTTTGCAAAAAAATTATGTTTTAAACTAAAATTTTAGTTATACTTATTCAGCACTTAACTGTTTTGAGCAATGTTTTACTAATATTTTACTAATGTTTTACTAATTTATTTTGCTAAAAAAATTGTGTTGATTAGCACATTAATAGTGTGAACGACAACCAGACTGAAAGATATACTCAGAATGAATTAGATGTCGCGGCATGTCTCGATGTAGTAGTGACGAGGAAAATTAATATAAAAAATAATATAAAAAAAGAAGATTTTTGTATCTGTTTTTCATACATAAAACAAAATTGTGGATTAAAACAACTTAAATTTTGCGTCATCACCGGTTTGTGAAAGTAATTGTCTATTAATTAAATAAAATTAAATAATTAGATTTTTCTGTTTCCTTTTTCTTGTTGTAAAAAAGGGTTGTATATGTTATATTTTCGTTTCGTTTCTATAATTCTCTGCCGCATTTTCGTTCCATTAAAAGATAGCATAATTTAGACAATAATTGATGTAAGTAGTTCAAAGATAATTTCATTTATATTATATATAATTATTTCTATTGTTTTTAGATAGAAGTAATAATATGTTCATACTCATATCGTCAATTTGGGAGTATGAACATTTTTATATTTTGCAACGCATTGTAAATTATTTTAAAAAGAATCACAAAAATATGTTTTATGATTTTCAGCAAATAAATTAACTAAAGTATAATTTTTCTACAATTTTTTTGAGTTTTTTTCAGTCTACTAATATTCAGCAAAAATTTTATTAATTTTTAGCAAGGGTTTTTTTAATTTCTAATCTACTAAGTGTTAGCAAAACATTTGCTGAATCTAGTAATTTTGTTGCTAAAAATCAGCTCGCTGAATTTCAGCAAAAGATTTTGCTGACATTAGCAATTTTTTTGCAAGCAGCCTCCTGACTAAAATTTTGCTGACTTTTTTATTTGAGTGTACACTTTTCAATTCAGTTGGCACTTTATTTCTCTTTGTATAGAAAAAAATATTTTCTTATATAAAATTCTTAGACCCTGAGATGTTTTTCTGCAGAAAAACTTTCATCACGAAAATCTTTTAGATTCCGATATATATTTTGAGAAATTTTCAAATGGAGTGGTCCTTTTGTGGCTCATTATACTGTCTTTATTATGTATTTATTTGAAAGAAAAATATATAATTTTTGAATTCCTAAACCCACCTAAGTAGAGTTAGAGTTTGTATTTTATTTTCAAAATAGTTTCTCCATAAAACTAATTCATAATAATTTGTTTGTTGTTTTAGTTTTTTATATAATAGAAATAAGTTTAAATTTGTATATACACTTAGGTCTCTATTTATGCAAATTTGAATTTAAACTTTTTCTGCCCAATAAAAAATTGGGTTTGATCTATTAATTCTTAAACAGAGTTTTTAGAAATTGATTCCTAGGATGTGTTTAATGCTGTTTATTTTTAATTATAATTAAAAAAAAAAAACAAATCTATACTGTTTAATTAGGACCCAAGTGTAAATATTGCTTATTACAAAAAGGCAGCAGCAAAGTCAGTGGGATTCCTAACTAACCATTCATCCAATCATATGTCTTGTCTACCCGCCTGGTTGACGATGACTGTAAAATAAAGCTAAACAATTTATATGTTAGTCGTGAACGAGTCCGGAGGCTAAACAAAAAACAACAGCAAAAAATGCTCATTCACTTGCCAGTAAATTCGCCCAAAAACTACTCCCCAACAGGGTGTAGATGTACACAACACAACAAAAAAAAAAAAAAACTGTAGAAATGAACGAACGATCATTGTTCAAATTAACCAACCAGCTACTACTGTACTACATTCTGAATGTTGATTAAGGTGACCATCTGAAATCGTTATAATGATATACTTTGTGACGAGTTCCGGCAAGATGAGGTTGATGAAATTTAACACAAATCCGTGTTCTATAATTTAAAAAAAAAAGCTTTTTCCAAAGAAAACTAAAATTTCAAAAAATTTTTTAAAGAAATTTTACAAAATTTAAAAATAAATTCTTTGGAAAGTACACAATTTTTAAAAATTAAACAAACATATTTACCACCAGTTTTTATGAAAAAAAAGAAGGACTAGTTTTTAAAGCTAAGTGGTTTATTTTACTTTGTGTTCGTTATGAAGGGTTTTTAGTCAACTGACCCCCCCCCCCCCCCCCCCCCCCCCCCCCCCCCCCCCCCCCCCATTTTTATAAAGCGAGCGAAATAATTCCTTCAGAGGAATATGTGTATTCTGTTATTGAAGAAAAACAATATGAGTGCATAACTCTGGAGGAATTTTTCCGTTCGCTTTATAAAAACAGGAGTTTAAGTTAACACATAACACCCAGCAACAAAATTTAACTTTTTTTCTCACACATGCAAAAATTAATATGTACAGGATTCTCTTGTTTCCACATATAGTTAAACTGGGTTTTCAGTTTTTCGCCATCACGTCAAAATTTCTTTTAAAAGGACTTTTAAAGAGTTAACTTTTCCAAAATATTTCAAAATACTTATACTCGATTTAGGATGCCAATATGTGTATAAAATGAAAGATAGATATGGCATCACTTACAACATATGGGAAAACAGTGGACATTAGAGTGAGGTTAGTTTCTAAAAATAGAACTGTTGTGTTGTTGGAGTTGTACTTCTGAGATTCTGTATGCAAGAACAAAAACACCGTGTATTGAATGAAACTAGTTTTAATCACAACAAAACTCGACCTGACGATAGCTCAGAGGGCTAAAGCGCTCTGTCTAACGTGTAGTGAGAGTGCATGTGGCATTAGAAATCAGTTTATATATACCACGATCAGTGATTGCACAGAAAAATTTCATATAGACGCAATCGAATAAATAAAAAACATAAAAAATATTACATTATTCAAAAAAAAATCAAAAAAACAGGGTCACTGACGAAGGTTCAATACCAGAAACTGCTCAGTCTGATTCAGAAAAAATTGAAAATTTGCAATGTAGTTATGATTTTTAGAAAATACACTCATTCTTCTTTACCACGCCTTTCACAACGAAAGATGAGAACGTTTGCTGTTTTTAAAAAATTATTGGTTATTTTTTTAAAATCTTTGTTACCGTTTTTATACTATAAATATACAAATAGTTGATATAGCTTAATTTATATACATACACTGTCCCTTAACGGGCGCTCTAGTACTTAAATAATTATAATCGTTTCTGTATTTTTAAATCTAGATATGTTTTATATTATTTATATTTATATTAATAATATTATTATTATGGATTTATAATTGTGCAATGAAACCTTATCGAAAAGCATTGGTTTATTCAAAATATGTAGTCTAGCGGTTAAAAAATTATGAGTAAAAATGCGAATTCATCTCTAGCTGTCTGGTCATCAAAATATTTTTTAACAGACACTAGAGGCTAATTTTATTTTATTTTCACCACAAAAATTGTTGTTCACCACAGAAAATGATTTTCACCTCAAAAAAGCTTTTTCTACAAAATTTTTTTTTCACATTTAAAGGGTGTTTTTTATAGAGGTATAGAACTTTGAAATGGAATAAAACAAAGATTAATCGACCGTGGCTCAACTCGTTAAGAGGTGAGATTACGATGCATAGCTTGATGCTAAGGCAGTAAGTTTGAATCCCAGTACGACACCAAAAAAGTAAAAAAGTTTTTCATATAGAGCAAATTAACAAAGAGCAATTCCATATGAAAGCGATCACCTTTTGGACGACCCCTCTCCGATTTTAAAATAAATAGTCTCAATCGATTGCCCAGCAAAAAATAATGTACCTACATATTTTTTTTTTTTTTATAGTGACTGGTTTAGTGGTGGTGTGCACCACTAAACCAGTCACAAAATTGAAGAATTCTTCATAAGGGACCTCATTGAAAGTTGTTTAAAACTACTAAAGCGATCGCAACGAGTGATAGCTCGTTGGAAAGGTATTGAATCAGGCTTTAATTGAAAAATAAAATTTTCCTAATTTTTCTCAGAAATTTACCTTTTTTCCCATGAAAATTAAATTTTCCCATGAAAATTAAATTTTCCGATTTTCCACAGAAGCTCCTAAATTTTCCGGCTAATTTTATTTTTTTTGGATTCCTCATAATTTTTGCTTTAAGAATCAGGAATAAAAAAATAAATAGTCTCAATCGATTGCCCAGATTGAGACTACTTATTTTAAAATCGGAGAGGGGTCGTCCAAAAATTTGCCAATTTTGATCGTTTTCATATGGAATTGCTCCAAATATAAAATACTTTGTTCAATTGACACATAAATTAACCACTGACGAGTCCCAGAAGGGGGACGAAACTGCGGCAGTCTGGTGTATCCCTTGCGTCCGTAAAATTTTTCAATAAAAATGTTTTCTTCTTCGTCTTACTGTAAAGAGACTAACTAAAATTTATTTTTTAAATTGACATGAAATTTCATTTATTTGAAAGATAATCTTCTGGCATTAAAATTTAAGTATGACTTCTGGCATATGACCACCATGGCTAGCTGGGACGTAGTCTAATCTGGAGGTCCAATTTTCGATGACCTTTTCCAACATTTGTGGCCGTTTATTGGCAATAACACGGCGAATGTTGTCCTCCAAGTGGTCACTCGTTTCGGGCTTATCGGCGTAGGCTAGAGACTTCACATTTCCCCACAGAAAATAGTCCAGCGGCGTTAAATCGCATGATCTTGGAGGCCAATTCACGGGTCCGGAACGTGAAAATATGCGGTTACCAAACGTTTCCTTCAATAAATCAATTGTGGCACGAGCTGTGTTACATGTTGCGCCACAACTCCTGCACATCATGATTGTTCAATTGATGAAAGCAAAAGTCAGCAATCATGGCATTATAGCGGTCACCATTGAATGTAACATTCTGACCAGCATCGTTTTTCAAGAAGTATTCCACCAGCCCATAAAGCACACCAAACAGTCAGTTTTTCTGGATGTAACGGTGTCTCAACATACACTTGAGGATTATCATCACTCCAAATACGGCAGTTTTTTTATTGACGTAGCCATTTAACCAAAAGTGAGCTTCATCGCTAACCAAAGGTCGCTTATGAAAATCGGGACCAACGGCAATCTTGTTTTGGGCCCATTCACCGAATCTACGCCTTGCTAGGTGATCATGTGGCTTCAATTATTGCTCGAGTTGGATTTTGTAGCACGCAAACCAAAATCTTCCATAAAGTGAATGGACACATATCCAATTCCTGTGCATGATGGCGGATGGACTTAATCGAATTAATTGCTCTAATGGGCGATTATGTTGAGTGTAAACTGGACGTAGTGCGCGATACGTATTTCGAACAGAACCATGGTTTTCACCAGTTAAAAAAGTGTTGCCAACTTAAAGTTCTATACTTGTATAAAAAACACCCTTTAGTTATGAAAACACTAATTGATATTGTTATTTCTTCTTAAATAGTATAATAAAAAATAAATTAATTGTTTTTTTTTTTTTGTTAAATATTATTAATTTTCCATTGGTTTTACATTTATGCCGGTTAAACTCTTCAACTTTTTTTTAACTCACGAAATTTAGTGAAATTAATGTGTAATTATAGTTTTGCAACGCAGTGTACTTTGTCTGGTATCAGGGAGTTGGCTTCGAAAGCATCGTATATAAAAAATTTTACTATTGACTTTGAAAAATAGACCCAGAAAACAGATTCATGATGGCTACCGACTTGTATACTAATCGAATGGCTCGAGTACGATAAGCTCGTTAGTGACAAGCGAAAAAAACTCAGATGATGCGAACTCAAGATGGGCATAAGTTTAGGTGAGAAATCCTTGTCGGATCGGACACAACAAACTAAAATTACAAGAGAAATACTAAGATTAATATGGTCACTCTTAAAAAATAAAAAATCTTAACAATGAAATGTAAAAAAATAAGTATTAACTCCACCACAGCTCCAAAAACAATAACAACACTCTATAAGCCTTAATATGTTTAAAAGCTCTCTAAGACACCGCCTACCCCACTTGCTTTTAATATTGAACACAAACTTCTTACTCATGAAAAAACAGGTAAACCTTGTTTTACGCGATATTTTTTAATCTAGACTTAAGGCTGCTTTACTTAAACGGATACTTTTCGTACACGGACTGTAACTCCATACAATGTGTAGAAATAGTACATACATACAATGTGTTGTCTCTGTTTTACGTACTTAAGAAATGGTGACGGATTTGCGGAAAGTAAATTCTGTTGAAAATATAGCCCGTTTACGAAACGTAGCCGCTTGAGTAATGAAGCGAACTCAACAGTATAATGGTGATATGGTGCTGAATTTTCCATTTTAATAATGCAATTTTTATCCTTTTACCTACCAAAGGCAGACCACTTTCTATCATTGTATCTTAAAAGCTTTTGGAACCATATTTTTGGGTGCTCAGAAATTCTCTGAATAGAGTTTAAAAAAGAAAAATCTCTAAAAACTGGCAAATATTAAAATGATTTTCATTAATATGATAAGGCTTTTTATATCATCCCAGCCAGCAAAATTTGTATACTCTTTTTAAGGGTTATTAGAAGGCAGCGACTTACATGTTTGTAGTCAGTGGCCCAAAATTGGGTTTGACGAAATAATTTTCCGAATCAAAGAATTTGCAACAAAATGGCATCGATTTGTTGTTGCATATTTTTGCATATTTTGTTATAAATGCATATTTTGTTATAAATTCATATTTTAAAGCATATCTTGGCATTTTTGATGCATATTTTAAGTTTTTATTGCATATTGTTGAATATTTTTCAGAAATTAAAATTAAGATTTTAATAAAAGTAAACGAAAGAAACACTCAACAAAAGTTTTGCAGTTACTACATAACAGTTGTTTGTATAGTAATCAGTTTAACAGTTATTGCAGTTGATTTTCTATGAAATAAATAAAAACAAAATAACGATTTTGACAGTTAAACTGAAAAAACTACTGTATTTTTTAATAGTTGTTTGAATTATGTGTTTTGTAAACAACTACCAAAACAGTAATTTTGTAGTAATCTGTTAATATTTGTTAGTTATTTAATTTTTAATCAAGATTTGTTACTTTTTAGGGCGATTATAAATTCTACCCTTAATTGAGGGACACCTGTAAATCTACAACAACAAAAAGTAAAACTCTTCTTGTTGTTTCTTTGGAACTTCTTATTGCTATATTCTTCCTACTTCTGCATCTTCTTCCTCCTCTTTCATAACCAAATTGTTAAGACTTGCAGATATACAAAGAGTACACACAAGTCTACTCTAACCTGACACACCGTGGGAAATGAACAGTAGTACTAAAGTGAATGAAGGAATGGAGCAAAACACCACAGTTTAGTTTATTTTTATTTAGTAGTTTTGTGTAAGTGTGTGTGTCTTTTGAGAAAAGTGATGATGTAGTTTAGCATGGTTGGCATATGTGGATGTATTTATGTACGTACGTAAAGGGGCAATAGTATGGGTAAATATAGCCTGAAACTATATTCTCAGCAGTTGTAAGAATAACACACACAGGCAGGCAGGCAGCCCTCAATGATTGTTTTGTTTAGTTTTAGGTCTTGTCGTTCCGTCCGTCCATTCAACTAAATATTTGTAGGTGCATTCGATTTTCTTTTGGGGATTTTCCTTCTTTGCACACAGTGTTTGACTATATTGTCGTTTAGCCCAAACCTCAATGACTAACTGCTTCCTTCACTGAAAGTGTAGTTATGTTTCCCAATCTACAATAGGATTGATGGGATGCTATGTAGAGTTCTTGCATTTAAAATTAGTTCAGATGTCATAATGAAATAACTTCCAAAAAAATAAATGAAATAACTCCCAAAAATTTTCCATCCAAATTGAGACTTATTTCATTGCGAAATATCTCCCAGTGCGTTAGGAATTATTTCACAATTTTTTTTGGGAGTTATTTCATTATGAAAAAACTTCCAAATGAAATAACTTCCAACAATAGTTTTTAGGGAGTTATTTCATTAAATTTTT
This sequence comes from Delia radicum, assembly GCA_021234595.1. Lineage (NCBI taxonomy): Eukaryota > Metazoa > Arthropoda > Insecta > Diptera > Anthomyiidae > Delia > Delia radicum. The sequence continues at coordinate 4,144,240 of CM037854.1, read as the reverse complement.
CTTTTAGGGAGTTATTTAATAAACCACATAAAATTACTGTATTATGATTTTACATTCATTTTATACAGTAGTTTTTTTTTTTTTTGTTTATTTTTTTACATGTGTGGTTTATTTTTACTGCAATTGTGATTCATTTTTTGAACAGTAAAAACAAATAACAATGTTAGTTGAATTTACTGAAATGTAAGCCGTCCATTTTTCAAGTGAAATTTAGTTTGCTTTTAACTACATTTGCAGTGGTCTTTACCTACATAGTATTTTAAGTGTGTTAATACCATGAGAATATTTTTATGATAAGTTAAGATCATATTATAATCATTTCGTATAAAAAATTTATCCAGTATTGATAAAGGATGTTTTGCGTTTTATCTATTAAACATTTATGAATAGGATCATCTAACAGGTTTGATAGATGATATAATTATTTCGATTTTAGGTGAAGATCTAATTAGAAATTGTTACATTATTTTTATAAAATTTAAATACAGTGCACTCGCGATAATATGAACTAATTAAAACCAAGCCAGTTCACTTTTGCAAGATTGTTCATATTTGCGAATGTCATCTAATTTACATTTAAAAACGTTTTTCCAATAAAAATAAAAGTTTCTTATCTTAAATTTTTTATTTATTGTTTATTGGATTAAAAAAAAACAATTAATTTTTGAAAAAGAAACAAAATTTAAAAGTTATTTTGCGAAAAATACGTCAAAATACAAAAAAAAAGCTGTTCATATTTTAAAGCTTTGGCACTAAGTTGTTCATATTTTAGAGTAGTCAATGGAAGAAAAAAAATTTTCATATTTTGGGGTGTTCATATTTTCGCGAGTGCACTGTAGTTTTATTTTTAAATAAAAATTTCGCGCGCGATTTTTGTATTTGTACAAACATGTATTTGCATGAAAGTCGCTGCTCTGTACAGAAGGAGTGAGCTAAATAATTTTTAAAAGTCCACCGAAATTGAAAGCTGGAACCACGCCTGGGTATAATACACCCCAACAACCGTGTGAAAGGCGTGTAACAGAAAAAAAAGGTGTGAGGACGGTAGGTTAAAAACAATTTTTGTTTTCTATTGATTTCTGTTTCTATTGATCAATTTATTTTTCAAAATTTTATATTTTATTTTTCTTTTATCATCCTTATGAGGCAGTATATTGCAATTGTTTTAATTTTATTTAAAGCATATTACTTCCTTATTAAACATCGTATTGTCAAATTTATTAAATATTGTTAACTTTGAAACATTTTACTTTTAAAATCAAAAAAATTAAAACCAAAAGTTTATTTCATAGATTACATAGATATCAAACTCTTTGACATTAGCTGTCAGTGCACGTAAATCGTATACATACATATGCAAAAAATATTTGAATGTATATGAAAAATTGTGTTTGTTGTTGAAAGAAGAAGAAGAGTTTGAGCATATTCATATTCTACATAAAAATCACTCAAAAGCAGCGTTTTTATCCGCCAAGAGGCACAGTAAGGAGTAGGAATATTTATAGAAAAATTCCACATTTCTTTTTCTTAAAAATGTTTCAAAGCTGAAATTATGAATTTCTATGTACAAAAATTCTTAAAAATTCTTAAAACTTAATATAAAATGTCCTTTAAATCCAATTTTAAATCAGATAAAGTCCGCGGCAGGCACGTAGCTAGGAATTTGTTTCGGGTGGGGGGGGGGGGGGGGGCTTTTCGATTTTTTATTTTGATTATATATATTTTTTTTTTTTTTTGCACACTAGAGTAACAGCTTTTTTTTTTTTTTTGTTTCCTAAATTTTTGTTAAATTTGTACACGTAATAATGGGCAAGCATGTATTAATAATAGAAATCGCTTTCTCAGGTCATTTTGCAACAAAACCTCCCGACTAATGGATATGCATCGTTATTGTCTAATTACGTTAAATTTTTAGCTAAATATTAATTTTTAGTTTAATTAAATAAAAAAAGGATTATGCGGAAAACTTTTTGAAAACCGCAAAAAATAAAATTGCCTTAATAAATTTGTTTTTATTTTAAAGTTATTTATGTAATTAAAAATGCATTTAATCCATATTTTCCCAACGTTTCGTGAATGTTATGTTCACTTTATCAAGGGATTCGTTGTAAGAAAAATTATTTTTATTACATTGAACAATAATTTTTATTGTAGACAAACATAAAACAGTAAACATGAAAATTAAATTAAACACAAACTTAAAAATTATATCACAGGTTAATTATAATATTGCAACACAGTAACTGTATACTTTATATTTTTATGTGCTAATATACGTCTAGGGTAGCTAAAACTTGATAAATGTAAAAAAAAGTAAAAAAGTTTCAACTTCTAATAACCCGATTAAAATTAATATGATGCTTTATATAATCATACGAAATTTAATATGAGTCTTAATACAGTTTTATCCGAGAAATGGGCATAATAATTAAATAACATCCGAATAATGACGCGATACAATTTAATACGATTTTATATAGCGGTATGAATTTATATCTGAACTGATACTGATATATACAAAATAAGCTATAGTTGTATCCTGTTTTTAAATTTAAAACGTCATGGAAATCCGAAATATCTATTAATCCTTTTAGACTTTAGCTAAATTTGTAACAAATTCCATAGCATTTGGATATTTTATTATATTCAAAAATAAAAAATAATATTATGAAAAAGAAGATTTTGTGGAATTGATTAACTTGCACAATTGAATAACAAACACGGAAAAAATGTTGAAACTGAATTTAGAGTTTTAGATTGAAAAAAATCTTAGACTAAATTAAGAACTCATAATCTTACAAATAAAACAAATTCTTTTTTTAGGGTTAAGAACCAGAAAGAAATCAATTCAAAAGACAAAAATTGGGGTAAATTTTGTGTATAAAATTATACACAAAATTATGCAATTAATTTTCTATTGTATTGATGTAATACATATTTACATCCAAAATATAATTGACAAATTTTCTAGTGTGACTCTGCATGGGGTAATATACAATTTTATCTAAAATAAAATTGTGTTTTTTAAAATATGATATAATATCAAAATATATATTATTTTGCAATGTCTAGATATATAAATATAACGTAATTATTAATTGGATTAGTTTAAGCGTATTCTAAATGCAATATATAATTATACGTAACTATATATGTCATCATATTAAATTTATTCTACGAAATTAATTTTATATATGAATTTATATAATTATGCCCGGTTAAATGCACTGGCAGACAAAACCTTATAAGTGTATATAAAATAATGTATTATTTTATGCAAACGTTTTAACTCGGGAAATTAAAGATTTATAACCGTCCAAAAAACAAATTAAAAGCAAATATCCTATATAATTTGCCTGACACTCATAAGGAAGCTTTTAAGATGGGTTCCCTTTGAAATTAATGAAATTCGGATAGGTGATAAAGCAGCAAAAATATTGAAAAACGTATCTATTTTTAAAATTGGTGGTGAAATTTAACACATCTTTGTATGAAAATATGTTTGAAGTTTAGGAAATTAAGACTTATTTAAAAAAAACAGCGTTAAAATGCTCGAGAAAACATACATTTTGAAAACCATTTTGACACTATGTCGTGGACCCCGGCTGCCACTTATTTGAATTATTTTAACAAATTATTCACTATTTTTTCCCCTTTTTCATATATCCGACTTCATGTCTTGTATTAAAAAATCCGCAAATTTTACAAGCAAGCGTGATTATAGTCTGAAAGAAATAATAATAAAGAAAAAATATAAAATTGGAAATTTAAAAATATACCTGACATCGCCTAGGTCTTATTTAAACTAAATTATGTATTTCCAATTGACTTTGATTTATATTTTGGACAATTTCAAACGCTTTTCAAATTGTTTTTAATCAATTTTTTAAATAAATGTCAAAAAAAAAACCACATCGTTATAACACAAAGACTGGTTTATCTGCTTGATTTTAAAATGTCGCTTTTTAAGGAGCGCCGATAGAAATTTGTTTACATTTTCTCTAAAAAAAAATTGAGAAAATTTGAGTCACATTGGACCACGTTAACACATTATGCATATCGATCAAAGTTTGAGACTTAAATTTGTTTCAAAAAATGTATGAGATATCGTAAAAAAAATACTGAAAACTATGTTAGCAAACCAAATTTAAATAAAAAGAATGCACTGTAATTAAAGTAACGACTTTTACGGCACAAGTAAACTTAATTTTGAGTCTTAGTGGTATCTCCATTTTAAAAGATTATGTCAAAATACACAGAAAAAATCATTGCCAAAAAATTTCAATTAAACTTTTGTTCGATTTCAAACTTACTTTCAATTAACTGTTTAATTGAAAATGAATTTGGTATAAGAAAAATTTCAGTTTTTATAACGTATAATAACAACATTGAAACAAATGCAAAAATTTTAAAAAGTCGCCAAAATTAAAAATATCGTTTAAAGTTGAAAATTCGCGTTTCTTTAATTTTGGTGATTTTTTTTAATTTTTTTTCGAATTTTGGCGTTTATTTTGGAAGTTTTTTAAATTTCTGCAATTTTGAGGATTGTTTTTTAAATTTTGGCGATTTTTTTTACAATTTTGGTGATTTTTTTAAAATTTTGTAATTTTTCCCAATAGTAAACAATATTCAATTAAATTTTTAATAGATGTGAATAAAACTATATGTAATTGAAAATAATATTAATTAAATAGATACAAATTATTTTAGTTGTTACTACAATTGCATCAACACGACCGAATTCAGTTAAACTTTTTCTGAATCAACAAATATTTTAATTAAAACTCAATTTTAGTTTTTCTGTGTAGACATTTAATTTTTTGTTTGCATTGTCTCAAACAGTTTTTTGATTATATTTTAAGTCAAAGACTTTGAAATCTCTTATGAAATGATTTTATTTATTGCTTTTTGTCGAAAATCAACTCTAACAATGATAACCGCCCATTTGCAGGCGATGTTTTCTAACGAAATTTTAAGATTTGAATCATATAAAACTATTTCCTATTTGATCCAAGTCAAAAATAAATATTTTCATATTAAGTTTATCAATAACATTGTTACTTTCTAACGAATTGTATTAAGTTTTTAAATTTGTGAAATCATTTCGGGGGGGCTCTAGCCCCCAAGCCCACCCCCCCTAGCTACGTGCCTGGTCCGCGGTATCAGAAATGGTATATAATTTTAAAAAAATAATAATATTTCGTTGTAGAAGAAAATCCTGATAAAGTAATAGGTTTTCTATAGATTATAAGATGGTTTGATAGCATTAAAATTTAGAAATGGGTGTTGGGTATAATAGAAAAATTAGTAAAAATTTAAGTAAATTAGCAAGTCTTTTCAATATACATACTATATTCATTGTTAAAAGAAAAATATTATTTTATTAATTTTTTTAAACATTATAAATCTATGTATAGAAAAGAATAATGTTCCTAAATCACTCAACATCGCTCAACCTATACCGCTGGACCTAGGAATTTGGAATGTTTGTTCATCCTCCAGCGTAGACGTCTGATAAGACGGAATTTTTGGAAATTCCTACTGGTAGGGGCAATAAGGGGAAAAGTATCCCCCTTGGCAGCCTGATAAAACGCCTTGGGATAGAAAGATAAAATTTTCAATATGTGTTCTTTCAGATATGACCCAACTCCCTAGTAGGTGGTACTTTTTGGAATGTTGCCCAGAAACGTGGAAAAATAGTATCTAGGAACTTGAAATTTGGTATTTGGTTTCCCACTCAGGATTAGATATCTGTATAGAACGGATTTTTTTGAAATTCATACTGAGACGGGCAGTAAAGGGAAAAGTATTCCTCCTTGCATTTGAATATATACGAAATATTGGTTGATGGATCTACAAAAAAACTATCACTGTTAAATAAAATGTTTGCATATGTTTTTATTTTATCTTCTTTATATGTTGCAAAAAATGGAATTACAACATTTACATTCCAAGAACAATTTATAGTACATACAAGAAATTATTGAAAGTGTTAGAAGTTTTCTAAAGTTTTCATAATTTTAAAAATAAACAAAATAACAAACACAATAAAAATTAAAAACAAATTAAAGTTAATATGTCAAAAAAAATAATGTACAATTTTATTTTGGTGTATGAAAGCACTTTGACCTAGTACCAGATCTGGACAACGGGATTATGAAATCTCTTTTGATATGAACAGATCTTTAAGCAGATATTAACCAATATTACCAGATCTGCTAATATCTGGGACCGAAAATTGTCCAATATCCCAGATCCCTGGAGATATGATCAGATCTAGTACTAGATCTGATCAAAAGTGAATCACAAATGCCATATTAGCATATATGATCAGATCTGGCACCAGATCTAATTATATTTAATCATATCTAATCAGATTCTACCATATCTAATCAGATTTAATATTTTTACACGGGATCGTAATATATTCCGATGTATAAAACTACCGGCAACGAATTATCGGGCTTTTAGGCTCGTAATACATACATATATGTACGTTCAGTGTCAGTAAAGCAATTAAAATTGAATTAAATATTTTCGATACACAATATTCAACAAATGTTTTCTGCATAACGAAGCAGAGTAACACACTCAAAGTTTTGAGTCAATATAAATTCTAATACTTTTTTTTGGAAATTTAAAAAATAGGAAAAATATAAATTTTAAGAACTTTTCTAAACTTTTGAAAATTTTTGTTCTCTAATTTTGGGCGTTCGTATCAGTCGATAATTTGCCTACTTATTTTATCTTAAATACACATTCCTCAAAGATGTAACTACAAACAATTTAAAAAAATAAATGTTCTGAATCCAAATATGCTTAATAGCGATGGTATATAATTTAGAATATTTTGGAAAAAAAAAAATTATTTTAGTATTGTTGTACGAAAAGTCACAAGCAAATATTAAAAAGCTGCATCCAAATAAATTAAAGGATAAGAAAATTGATTAGACGAAGTGATAGAGAGTAGAAGGATACTGAAACAAAACCTTCAGCAAACATCATTGTTGTAATGTATTTTCCCAAAAGCAAATTAACAATCCATTACCTGTTGCCGCACATTGCACTATTAATTAACCCAATGATGGATTTTTGAACTATATTGAACTTAGTGGACTATTATTTTATTATGGAAATTTTTTTGTTAAATCTTACTAAATATGTAAAAAAAATATAATACAGTCAGAAAAAAAGTTTCATCATGTTGATGAAACTGTATCATAAATCGTTTTTCATCAATTATTCATCATATTTATGAAGTTTTCTAAGATATGATGAAGAGTTTCAGAAAAATGTATGACAAATGTTTCATAAAACTTCATACTTTCATAAAAATATTTCAATTAAAATGTCAGAAATTTCTGTCAGTTGATGTGTTCTAAATTTTAAATGGAAATTTGGGAAAATCAATTAAAATTTTTTAAATTTCAGTGGAAATAATAATTCTTAACATCAATCAATGTTTTTAGCTTCCAAAGGAAAGTTCTTAATTTAAATTTATTTTTCTGAATTTTAAACAAAATGAGTGATTGATATTTTCCGCACTTCAATTTAAAATTCTGAGTTTAATTTGATATATTCTGAATTAATTGATATATTCTTAATTATATTAAAAACTAGCCCCGGTAGGCTAGTTGGTAGCGTGCTGGCTTATCAGTGCGGGGTCGTGGGTTCGATTTCTACCAGAGGAACTGGTCTGTTTTCGCTACAACGCGCCGAAGGCCATAGTAGCTAGTGCTCGGTTAGGGTAATAGTATATAATTTGTAATTATATGATTATTAATTAATAAAATAAAAAAATATGAAAAATTAATTTTAATTGCAAAAATATTGGATTCCCGGTTAAAACTCAACATACATACATCCATTTATGAACTAATTCATGCCCATACATGAAGTCTTTCGAGGTCATACATGTCCATATACCACCATATAGAATTCATATATGCTCATGTAATATTGGTTTATATGTGATCATACATGCAAATATTACCTCATGTTTCGTTAATGCACGCATATGAACATATATGATCGCTCATATTAACATATATGAATCATTCATAAACACATATAAATCAAGTATGGATACATGTGGACATGTATGAAGCATGTGTGCTCATGTATGTATCCAAATATGTCGATTTTTAACAGGGTTGTAAAAAAAATATTTTAAAAACAAATTTTCGTCCTTGGATGTAAACTTTTTTGTCCGCTACCAAAGAAAAATGTATGAATTTGATTCATCATATTTATGAAACGTATTATAACATTTATAAAATATTTCATAAAACGCTATAATATATATGAATCATTTCATAAATATCATAAAACTTGTCATCAATTTGTATTTTTTATGAAACAGCTTCATCATTTTAAGGAAGTGTTACATTCGACGAAAATCAATGAAGCTTTCCACCATATTTATGTAGTTTTTCTTAAATATGATGAAGCTTTTTCTCTGAATGTAGGAATTAAGCAAATTTTAATACAAGTTTAGAGCTCTTCCACAAAAATTGTAAAAAAAAATTTATATTTTTTCAAAATCATAAAAACACCTCAAAGTGTCATCGGAGGAACATTTTAGTGTTAATATGATCTGCGGAAAAAATTATCACATGATTGTTATTGAAGAGAATAAGAAAAACCATTATCACCGCAACAAAATAAACAAATAAATGCGAAGTGATGATGTTTATACTACAACAGCCACACGTTTATACAAAACGGGAAGAAGATCCACAAGACATGTGTAAAGAATTTCAGAAAAACAAACACATACAAGTGCTGTTGGTGATATGTAAATATTCTTCAGTGTCTGTCCGTCCGTTTGTATGTCTATCTTTCGGCTGCAATGTGCAAACCGTACGTGATGCGTAGGACGAAGATGATTTTGATTGCATTTTTGGTTTTGTTGGTGATTATGATGATGATAATCATTTCGGATTTTTTGGTATATAATCGATAAGGATTTCACATCATCATCAACAACATTGTGTCGATCCTTGTTGTTTAATATTGGCTCTTACTATGTGCTTGGTTGTTATCTATATGGTATCTTTTTGTTGTTGAAAATCTGTTATTGTTTTCTCATGTTGTTTAGATTTAATAAGCACATGCGTATTAGGTTGGATTGTAAAAATGTCAGGACGGTCACTTTGTGAGCAACTTGAACTTTCAAAAATTCGGTGTTTTTTTTAAATCAAACTTTAATCTGGATTTACAACTGAGGAGAACTCCACACCCAGAATTTTTAGTCAATCGAATGGTTCGGTTGTGTCTACCGAATTCTGAAGTAGTTGACACCGACTTCTGTTAAGGCAATCATGACATTCAATTTTCATGGTAGATATTCTGTTGTTTCAATCGAATAATTGTTATCACAACCGAAAATTCGGTAGCATCAACTGAAACATTTGATTGACAATAAATACGGTACTCTAATTTAGTACACTCCACTCTACAGAATAGAGCGCTCAGCAATTATTATAAAAAATTTTAATTTAGAGTTTGTATAAAAAAACAATTTATATCATTAAATACGGTTTCATCGAATTTTTATATATTTCGTCCAACGTGAATAAAAAACAAATTAAGCACCATCAATTTCAATACTAAACTCTTTGGGAGGATGTTTATTAATCTATATAAAAATTATTGGTTCTGCTAGCGCGAATACGCTATGGTCGCTATTTCAACGGACAAACGGATACCGCTAAATCGGATTCAAATTGCATAAAGATCAAGAATATATGAACTTTATGGGGTTTTACACCTCTATTTCTTGCGAAAAAGCGCGATCAAATCTCAAATGAATTTTTGCATTAGATCTATGAAATATCACTATAACTCGTCTATTGAAACTTTTCATTGCATCAACCTTTAAAGGAAAAATTTCATGTTATTTAATAAAAATTGCATACGACTAATGAAAAAGTTTAATTAAAAATAGTTGCATTAAGACTATGAAGCTTACGAAATTGTTGATTCACATTGTGAAGAAAACTTCATCAGTTTAGTGAAAAATTTCATTTAAGCTCATTGAGATAATTTCTGTCAGTATTATGTCATGTAACGCTCGAGGAACGCACATGATGTCTTCCGATAGACCTAAAATTTTACAAATATTGTTTTTAACGATCCTGCTTACAGTCAATATCGACACGGAAAATATGCTTTACACGATCCAGCCTAGTGCGCATAACCACACTTACCGCCAACCAACCATTTAGCCAGCCAAAAACATTTTAATTTAGATTCCCTTAATTTGTTTGTACATCGCTTTAGTTAATTGTGTACATACTAGGGTATTCAAATTATTCGGGTTTGCTTTTGTTCGAGTAAACGAGTAACTGGATTTTGGCGTTTTGAACTTACTCGATTAATCGAGTAAAGTTTTAAAATTACTCGAGTAACTCGATTAATTTGCATTATATTATTTAATTCATTTTTCCTTAAAAGTACACAATTACACACAAGATATAAGGGAAACTTCAAAATTTTTTGACACTTTAAGTTAAAGTATTTTCAAAATTTTTTTTTTATAACATAATAACCTTTTATTTGTATGTTAGATTATGTTTAAGCATGATAAATAGTTTCGAGTTAATCATTTATCTTTAACGGCGCAAAAATTAAGGCGGTTTTAAATTTCAAGCAAATTAAAAATATTAAAATAACAGTTTTTTGCTTAGATTACGTAAAATCAACATCAATTTATGGACCGCATTTCATTTATCACATTTTAAATATATATTACACCACCAAAAAATATAAAAATACGCTCAAAAATTGTTTGCCATATATTAAAACTTTAAAAAAACGCGATTATTTTGGAAAACTCTATTTTTTTGACGGCTTAATGATATTTAGTTGGGTTTAGGGTTGCTTAAATAATTGCGGGAAATCATATATAATCATAAGTTTTTTTTTTGCGTATTCCATAAACTGCAGCATTTGCCATTTTTTCAATTATTTTCTAAGAATGCCATTTTGGCTCCACCTTGCCATAAAAAGCCATTTTCTACTATCTTGCTAAATTTTTAAGATTTTTTTCTATAAAAATGCCCTTTATAACAACTTTACATTTTAAAATGGCCAGATTGTAGAGTAGTAAACTTTATACGTTTAAATTTTGAAGATGTCAATTCACTTATTGCAAATTGTAAAGCAGTATTTCCTAATGTTAGCTTTAAGTGTCGTTTTATCTAGTTTATAATTTTTATATCTCTTTAGGTTTCATATCGACAAAATTTGTATCCAAATTAAAGTAAACCACCAGCACCATGCCTAACCGGATGGGGAACTTGTATGTATTAAAGCTGCAATATATTGTTGTGATAATTTCAATGAAATTTGTGATATATTAAATATGCTCAGTGACGATGATGCAGAGTCTGTACGCAATGCAAAATTGATATTTCAAAAACCTTAAATAAACTCTGATTTAGCTTATATAAAAAGTAATTTAGAATGTCTTTGTTTAAGCATCACCAAATTGGAAACAAATTTATAAATTGCGTTAAGGAAAAGATTAAAGATGCCAACAACGAATAAATTATTGCAAAATATAATAAAGTTTGCAATCGAAATAGTGGCTTTGACTCAAATAAAAATGATTTTGTATTGTTGATTTACTTGAATAAACGTCACTACATTTGGGACTTTAGCACATTTAATTACTATAAATGCAATTAATGTTTATCCCGATGAAAATAAATTTAAAATAAAAAAATATATTTTTTAATAAGAATAAAAAGGATTCATACATTGACAACGAATCCCCTTCGGAATTACATGCTTTAAAATATGCTCCAGTTACATTTACAGCTGTGGAGCGCGTATTTTCAATAAACTCAACTGTTTTATGTGACACTAGTATATCGTTTCCTTTTGATAACTTCAAAAAGCACATCATTGCACTATGCAATCAAAATTTATATTAAATCTTTAATATTTACACACAGAGAAATAAAGTGCTAACCGAACTTAAAAGTGTATATTAATGGTAACAACTTATAAATTCAGTTAATACAATGATATTTGCATTAGAGTACTGAATATTTTGGACGTTGCAACTAAAATTCTGTTGAATTAGCCGAACTCTGTTGTGAAAACTAATGTTAAGTTGAGCCAACCGTCTGAAATTTGTAATAACTCAATTTGAGTCGTAGTAACTGAATTTCAAATGGCAAATAAATAAATTTTTCTCTGTGTGTATCTTTTTATTTTTTACATATTTTGTTTAGCTATTTTTCCATTTGTGCCATTTCTTGCGCCATTTTTAATGGTTTTTAGTGCTATTTCGCCTGCCATTTTTAACTTTTTTCGTGCCAAAAAAAAAACATGCCCTGATAATTATAAACACTTTTAAATTTGCACATTTAAGCTAAAAACTCGAAAAATCAGAAATAAAATCACAAAAGGTGGGTATAAAAGCAAAAAAAAACCAAACAAAACTAATTTGTCTTCACAGGATTTTGTACTTGCTTGCATTTAAAATTAAAAGAGCCTTTGCAAATTAATCAAAAAAAAACATTTCGTTGAAATTTTATTTTAAAAATTATTCGAAAATGTCGAATTATTCGAGAAAACCCGGTTTCTCGACTAACTCCAAAACGTTTTTGAAAAACCGGAAAAATTTAAATATCGTATAATTCGGAAATCGGTTTCGAAAACTCTATCTGTAATTGATAAAGGATATTTTATTTTAAAAATATGATAAGAAATTGCTACAAATGTGATATTTTTGAAATTGGTCACGGTGCGTAACGTTTTTTCTCCAAAATGAGCAAAGAAATATATGTATATTTGTTATTGGAAAAGTTATGCCCATATCGTGGTGACATGTAATTTTTCCGCCCAAAAAAGTTATGGCCCTAATAAACGGGCATGTTACTTAATGTTTTACAAAAAAATTATTTTAAAATAATATGAAACAAATTAATTAACATAAGTGTGAATTCAAATAAAGCATTTTTTGGATTTACTCGATTAACTCGATTAATCGAAAAATTTTTTTTCGCATTATTCGTTACTAGAAATTGTGCATTTTAAATTACTCGCACAATTATTTGATTAAAGTTTATCGATTAATCGAGTAACTTTCAACCGATTGAATACCCTAGTACAAATTTCATCATGTAAACAATAAATGAATGAATACTAAACATTTCAGTTTTCTCCGTTTTAATAGGGGTGCATCATATTTCGATCATAAATGTTTAGTGGTCGATCGAAATGTTTTTGAAATTTGTTTATTTATGTACACTGTGGCACAGATAACAAAGAGGTGCTAATTACCTCTTGTCTAAGTTACCATTAAATAATTTTGATAATTAGAGATTTAATGTGTGTTTAAGATTCAAAGTACCCATTCAATTTTTTTTAAAAAGAAAATATTTTGAAATCTTCAAGGTCCTTATCTGAAACATCAATATCTGTATGCAATTGTATGATTAGCCAAGTGTCGGCGCACTTGTCATTGTTAGAGAGAAAAAATAGATTGATTGATAAGAAGGAGATACAATCTTCGGGCATTATATACTCTTAAAAATAAAACTATGATAAAACTATTCATCACTTTTTGTCACACTGGTTCGAGATCCAGTCTCCAATTGCGATGGGTCTGCTGAATCCGTCGGCAAAACTTAAACTTATTACGTTAGTTATAGGTAACGAGACCAACTGTTTTTTGATCAAATAGTGGGACGCGGAATAAGAAAAAGCGGGATTTTGGTCCAAAAAGCAGGATATTTAAATTTGTTTGTCTAAAAATACGGATTTTATCAAATTTGCAATTTTTTAATTAAAGTCGCTGAAAATTGGGTTATTTTTGACCCGAAATTTAATTTATTTTCATTCTTATTTATTTTGTCCGCTATATCCACATATCCAAATTGTATGGTAATCGGAGGAAAGCTACCAGTTTTCAGTATTTTTAATGAAACATATTGTCAGCAATTTTTTAAGCTTTTCCGATAAGTTTTACAATCGCTTGAAGGGCTTATGCCAAATTTAAAAAAAAAAAAAAAACTGTGTTATTTTTTCTGTATATTGTATTTTTTAATATTTTTATCATAAAAAAAAATCTCAATAAACTTTACTAGTAAAAACACAACACTACATACAGATCCTTTTTATAAAAAGAAATCGGAAATAAAATTGATATTTTCTTTCCTTTTTTAAAAAAATCAGTTTTGAAACCCTTATGGTACATTTTAGACATCGATTCGATACTGGCCAGAAACTTCGAAATGCTATCACTGACTCTGAAAACATTCTTTTAACTAAAAAACACAAAATTTTCTAACAAATTGAAAGTTTTTAAAAGATTTTATTATTGCTTATGAGAATTTTATTAGGAAGTTTTAAAATGTAAAAAGCGGGATTTTTGCTTAAAAAGGGGTGAAAAAATTTCAAGGCGGTATCATCCTTAAAAAAGTAGGATATTCCAGCCAAAAGCGGGGGTGGTTAAGTTAGTTATAGTTGTGTGAAGTCACATGGTAATCCGATTTAACGGTAAGCAATGGCCGAATTATTCTCAAAATATTTTAACCACTGCAATTGACAGATAAATTTTTCGAAAATTTTGAAATTTAAAAAATCGCTGAAATAGCAAAAAATTTAAAATATGTGTGTTCAAATCTACAAATTTAAGTACGTTTCATTTCATTCCTCATGTTTAGTGTTTCAATTCTACTCGTTCCCTGTTCCATTCCATATTGGCGGATCCAGCACATGCACTTGGAATGGGATAATTTCTGAAACTTTTCTCAAAGTTTTCTGTAAGCACTTTAAGCAAGATTGCCAACCACAGTTTTAGTACACACAGAGAAAAATGTAGCTATTTGCCAACTGAAATTCCGTTACTTCCGGACGGTTGGCACAACTTAACATTAATTTTCACAACAAAGTTCGGTTAATTCCACTGAATTTTAGTTGCAATACCCAAAATATTCAGAAATCTAACTGAATTTATAAGTTGTTACCATTAATGTACTCTTTTCAATTCGGTTGGCACTTTATTTCTCTGTGTGTAAAGATTTATTGTTTTTTTCGGTTTTGGTTTCGGTAACGGTATTTTATTCGGTATCGGCATTACCAAAACATCGTTATTATTGAATAAATTTACAAAAAAAAATTTAACGTTTTAAACCATAAAAAGCTAAAATTTATTAAATTACATATGAAGGGCTTATTGTAAAAACTTGACAAGCCACATTAACTGTTTTATGGATTTTCGCTGTTTTCTAGACATCCATTGGCTAATATTAGATAGAAGAAATCTTGCTTAAACACTTATTGCAAGTACCTAGAGTATAAACTTCCTGCAAAAATCATATTTTTTGAACTTTTTTTAAACTTTGAAAGGCAAAAATAAACTAAAACTAAAATGTGGCTTATCAAGTTTTTACAATAAGCCCTTCATATATAAAATGAGTATTTTTAATATGAAAATAGAATTGTTAAGACGCATATAAGCTATTTTTTACCAAGCATAGATTCCGTGCGAATTTTTTGACAAAACTTGGCAGGAAGATACGTTAGTTTTCCAGTATGCATTTTCAGCGTGGATGGTAACCGATTCGATGAGGGTATCGGTAAGTGTAACGGTTTTTTAGCGTTAACGGTTTTGTCCCAGTTCTTATGATCAAACTTTGTGAAAATATATCTATTTACAGCGATTTTTCTTATAGATCTTGACGTTATTTTAAGGATAACACTATTTCAATTATTTCGAAAACGGTTTTTTAGCGATAACGGTGTTTTAGTTAATTCTGTAACTGTATTTTAAGGATATTGAAATTTTAGTTATATCGGTAACAGATAACGGAATGTCAATTATTTCAGTAACAGTATTTAAGGGTTTTAAACCGATAACGGTATTTTAGCGGTATTGCCTGCCATCAATGATTTTCAGTAGCCTAATCGTGCCCTCTAGTGGTGGTATAATTAAATGAAACTAAAACTTTGGCGCTTTGTACTCACTGTATTAACAAGTCAAATATCTATAAGAAATATGCAAACAATTTGGATTATTTTTACAATTTTTTTAAAAATTTGGCATTTTTACACATTTTTTTAAAATTGTTATTTGGCAACTCTAATTCATCAAATTTATATGTTCCTTTGCTGGTTGAGGGAATATAGCACATTGATGATATTAAAAAACCAAAACATATTTATATTCCGCATACTTTCATTTTTACAAAAAAAAAGGTAAAATCTTGATTAGATCAAGCAAAATTTTTTCAAAATGTACATGTTGAATGAAAAATTTTTCTATATCCAAAAATTTTCTTAAATGTTTTGATTGATACCAGTAAATCACTTTTAATACACTGCACAGTACGGCGGGTCGATTTAAAAATCGCTCAACGTTCAAGGAAAATCGTATTCTAGGGATCAAAATAAGAAACTTTGCCGAAGGAACCATACCTCTAAAACGAATTCTGATGTCCCGACTTTTGACCCAAAGGGTCAAATTTGATATTTCAGAAAGTAGGAGGAATCTCTCCAAGATTATTGGAGCTACTTCTTCTCCGGGAGACGCGCTAGCAGATTAATGCATAAATCATCATTCTAGGCGACCGTTAAGGGGTTGAAATTTAAGTTGAAAGAGGGCCTTTTTAGCCGTGTTTTTATAGCAAAATGTACAAATCTCGGGATAGAGATATTTCAGAAAGTAGGAGGAGTCTTTCCAAGATTAGGGTCTCTATTTCGGGACATCAGAATTCGTTTTAGAGGTATGGTTCCTTCGGCAAAGTTTCTTATTTTGATCCCTAGAATACGATATTCCTTGAGCGTTGAGCGATTTTTTTGCCTCCATACAAATCGACCCGGCCTACTGCACAGTGTTTTGTTTTCAAAAAAAGTTGTAATACGTATTGAACTTCTACTGACCTAATCCACATACAAATTGGAGAACTTATAGGACCTAGGCTTTTGTAATATTGTCATTTGAGGCACCCTGTGCTTACTCAGGGTGATGACTATGACACCAAAGTTGACCACCTCGCGTATAGAAAATCTGAAAGAAGTTCTATAATTTAACAAAAAGTGCAATTTTTTGGGATACAAAAAAACAACGAACTGTTATTTGCGGCGTTACTAAAAACAATTACATTTCAAAATCTAGAAACATGATCATTAGAGCATTTTACGGAAAATCTTTTTTTTTTTTTTTGATTTTTGCAAAATATTATTCAAATTTTTTTCTTATTTTTTAAAGGAATACGCGAACGCTGAGATGAATTTTATACCAAAATGAGGTTGTGGAACATAAAAATATGTATTTTTTTCTTGTGTTATGTTGGTACAAAACCGCATAAATCGCTACTATAGAGTTCGAGCCTGCACTCAGAAAAAAATTAGAAGGAATTTCCATCGCACTTTACTAATTTTTACTACATTTCGATGTCCTTTCCATTGGGGAACACAAAATAATAAAAAAAAAATTAAACAAAAAAGTTACGAACAACTTTGAAACCAATTTTTGGGCCGGTAAGTTTCTTAAAAATTATTTATGGCTATTGTTTCCTCTAACTTATATCCGAATTTAATCGAAATCTGATGGAACCACCCAACAGAGTTCCCTAGTAAGTAGTTTCTGTAGTGATTGTTTTTTTTTTTGCACACTCGAAAAACAGACTGGGTTGTGGCTATCGTATTTATGGCCAATCGAATGTTTCAATTGTAACGATCAAATTTTTTGGTTGTGAAAACAGTCATTGGATTGAAAGAACAGAAATTCTGCAAAGGCCAAATAATTGGCTTAAAAGAAATTCGGTAGATACAACTGTACCATTCGATTGGCTACAAATACAGTTGCTGTGTTTGTTTTCTAGGTGCAGTTGAAGAGTGAATACATAAAGATGTGACTTTTTTCATTTGCCTTCATTAACTTTATTTTCGATAATATCTTACAATAAATACACCTAACCTAACTGTTGTAATTCTCAGAAAAATGTAAATGATAAAGAAAAAATTTAAAGAAGTTTTTATATCACCCATATTATGCCTCTAAAACCTAGTTAAGTGGTGTTAAGTATAATCTTGATATAGCAATTATTTGGTACCCTTTGTCCGTAATCGTGGTTAACTAGGCATCACAGCCTACTTCGCACATTCACACAAATGACACACGTTTGCATGTGTTTGTGTATGAATGAGTCCTCGCTCTGTCTATTTATCGTTTCCCTTTTTTTTTAATGGCGCAATATTGTCGTAATTTTTGTCTTTATTAAATGGCAGGACAAATAAAATAATAAGTTTGTTTACAATTTCTGTTTTTTGTTTAATAACAACTCCATTAGTAAATGATTGTGCCGACAACACATTTGGTGAAATTTTCTTATAATGTCTCCTCATGTCTGGATGGTTGGTTGGTGGAGTAAGTGCGAGTAATGTGGAATATGCGGGTAATGTGGAACACCCCTTTATTTTGAAAACTTAGGACTATTTGAGAAATGTTTGTTGGTGAAACCGTTGCATATTCATATAAATTACTGTCACGCTTACCTTTTTGAGACTAACCATATTCGTTAGTTTTTAATTATGTATTTGAATTGTAAGACTTCGTATACTTGACTTTTTTTGTATATATTCAAAGACTTAAACAAAAACTTTTACATATCGTTGTCCTATATTCAAACGGAGCTATCTACACCTTTTGAGAAAATGAGGTTTTAATGCCAAAATGACCCTCGAAAAATTTTTTAACACTCACTCACGATAATGTCAGTAATTTCAACTTCCACTCACAATTTTCTGCTCACGTGCGCTTCCCTAATTTATACCTAACCACAGTTTAACAAAATTTAGGCAACATGCAATTTCTGTTTTTAGTATTATTTTCCTGCAAATAAAAATTTGTTTGAAAAAATATATGAGATAAATTCTTTAAAATAGTATAACTTCTTTTTTCGAAATTAGGGACTACTTCCAATAACGTCCTTTTATTAAGAAAAAGTATATGATTACTTCTTGAGTACAAAAAGTAATACATATAAGTTAATAACATTGTTATTTTCTTTTAAGTAAATAATTACTTTGTCATTGAGTTCATGCCTTCTGGTTTAAATTTAAAGAATTGATTGCAATACTACTTGCTTTTTTGACTCTATCGTTGGAATGAGTTTGGTATTGCAGTTACTAAATTTGGCAATGAGATATGTAAGCAAGTGTGGGCATCACCTTCTTTTTGGAATGTGTAATTTTTTCCTGGGTAGTTGTCATCTAAGGTATTAATTTGAAATTTTAATCATTATTCTACCAGATTTTTTTTTTTTTTTTTGCTAAATTAGAGTCATCTAGAACAATGTTTATTTTTGAATGGAAATGAGCTATCAACAATACTTTTTTGATTTTATAGTTACTAATGCCCAGTTTTTCACTTCGTTTTTAAATGCCATTTGGACTTTAAGTTATATTTAAATACAAACGTCAGTTTTTAACTTCAAATTTAAATCACATTTAAGTGACCAATCTTGGGCATTTAAAGTCTATTTAAATTTTTATTTCTTATTTTATTAATTAATAATCATATAATTACAAATTATATACTATTACCCTAACCGAGCACTAGTTATTATGGCCTTCGGCGCGTTGTAGCGAAAACAGACCAGTGCCTCTGGTGGGAATCGAACCCACGACCCCCGCACTGATAAGCCAGCTACCAACTAGCCTACCGGGGCACACGTCTATTTAAATTGTACAAATATAAAATATGATTTTGACAGTTTTTTTTTATTTTATCTCGTGGTTAAACAAACAATAAAAAATAAATAAAATTACAACAGCCAATAAAAATTCAACTTCGGTTGCACTGAAATTTTCACTTCTCTTCATTTTTATTTTATTAATTTAATTATAATTTAATTATATACATATTTTATTTCTATTCTTTAAACAGCTGTTTTATGAATAATGATCATTAATTTTTTGACATTTCATGATGCAACCATACTTTTGTCGCAAATAAATAACAATTACCATTTAAGAGTGAAAAACTGAAACTGTATTTAAATACAACTTAAATTTAAATGGCAATTAACTAATTGCATATTTAAATACGAAGTTAAAAACTGGGCATAAGGACCAATTGATGAATGTCCAGTTAAAATTTAACAAACAGTTTAATTGACTATTTATATGGGAAACAACATCGAATGTGTCAGTTAAATTCCCAGTTAGTAGCTAACGGGACATTCAGTAATCAGGTCTAAGTGATATAAATGCGTTTTTTGCTTTATTATAACTATTTCGTATATTTATAATATGGATGTTACGAATCTGGTCTCAGAAAGCTATCAGTTGCTGGCGATTCTGAGATATTCGCGATGTAAGCATGAAAATAATAATTATTTGAGCATATTTTACATAGTAAATAAAATTAAAGTACGTTGATTGCGTTCGTTTTCGCGATATTTGCAATTTTATATTTTATGCAGAAACCGTAAATATTCAAAGCAAATATAGCTTATGGCATAATAGAATCAGGACATTCTTACACGGTTTTCCGTAAATTATTCCCAAGTTTTTTTATCGATTTCGTTTCTTTTAAAATTCTGTTTTTTATCATGTTCCACGCATTGTAAAAATTCGAGAAAAAAATGCACAAAAATATTTATTTTTTCAAAAAAAAATTTCCCAAAATTGGGAAAAATTAAAAAAACAACTGTCAAAATTAAAAAAAGGACAAATCGGAAAAAATCACTAGTGTTTGAAAAAACTTCCAAAATTAAAAAAAAAAAAAATCGCTAATATTTCAAAAATCATAAAATTTATAAAATTTACAGCGTCTATATATCGGAAAACTTGTAATTTTTATATTTTTATACCCTCCTTCTCATTGTGCAGGAGGGTATATATCAGTTTGTCTAATGTTTGTAATTCTTTTGTAATTCTTTTTTAATTTAAGCGATTTAGTTCAATTTGGCGATTTTTTCTTCAATCTAGTATTATTTTAATTTTAACATTTTTGCATTTTAGAGATGTTTAAATTTAAATTTTTTTTTTTAATTTTTAATGTTTTTTTTTAAATTTTGGCGAACTTTTTAATTTAATTTTTTTCAATTTTAGTGATTTTTAATATTTTTTTTTTATAATATTTTTCTTTCTTTCTTTTTTTTTTAATTAAAAAAAACAATGGATGGTAACCGATTGGATGCGGGTATCGATTAAGCTATTTTCTTTTATTTCGTAAACGGTATTTGAAGGATATCGATATTTCAGTTTTAGCAGTAACGGTATTTTAATTATTTCGGTAACGATATTTTAGAGGTAACGTTATTTTAGTTATTTCGGTAACGGTATTTTAAAGATAACGGGTTTCAGCCGTTTCGGTAACGGTATTTTAAGGGTAACGTTATTTTAGTTACATTGGTATATGCATTCCTACGCGCCGATATTTTTTGCGCCATTACTTCTAATCTTGTCAGATAATTTCGGTAACGGTATTTTAAGGATAACTTTATTTTAATTATTTCGGTTAAAAGTATTTTAACGATAACGGTATTGTAGTTATTTCGGTAACGGTATTTTAGTGGTTTTGATATTTGAGTTATATTGGTAACGTTATTTTACGGATAACTGTATTTCATTTATTTCGGTAACGGTATTTTAGGAATAACGATAGTCAGTTCAAAGGAGTTTAAATCGATAACGGTATTTTAGCGGTATTGTCGGCCATCCCTCTAAGAAACAAACAGTTTATGTCAATATTTTTCTACACAAGGTGAGCGTCCTCTAAATGATAATAATGAATTTTTGCTTAGGAGCAATGAAGTTGCACTTGAACTTGTCCATTGAAACTTTTCATTGAACTAATGCAAGTTTTCATAAAATTTAATGAACAATATAATTTATTTATTAAAATTTCTATTCGCTGAATAAAGAAGTTTCATTAAAAAGAAGTTTCATTTTACATTTCATCGATTAAAATAACTATTTAGATTTTATTGCGGGTAATAGTATTCCACATTACCCGACAAGTGCCCGTAATTTCAAGCAATAGATACCTACCGGTGCTTAGATACCTACCCGATTTTGTTCGTGTACACGGTAGGTATCTAAGCACCAGTTGGTATATATTGCTTGAAATTACGGCCATAGGTACTCCACATTACCCTTCGTCTTTGAACATGTAGACTTTTTGGGTACCTAAGTTATTTCGTGTATAACTTTTTTAACAATAGATATGAAATTTAAAATTTAAAAAGTAAAAAGTAAATTTATCGTCAATACTTTGGTAATAGGTATTCCACATTACCTGAACTTACTCTATATTTGGTAAATTGTTCTTATATTGTTGCTGATAGTGTAAAATCATCATCGTGTTGTGTGGCTTTTTTTTATTGGATCACATTTCTCAAGATCAACACAGAAAATTAATTTGTTGTGTGGTATTTGAAGATGGTTTTTAAAATGAAACATAAACACCAGAGATATTATAATTAATATGATTTGTTTGGGTGTGGGAAAATGAGAATTAAAATGATAAGGATTACATAAAAAGAAGTTTTTTAAAACAAACCATATGAGGGCCACATTCAAAGTTTAGGCAATATTACAATTATAAGGGAATATTAGGTTAGGTGGGGAATAGGGTAAAGTGGGAAATTAAAATTTTCGGACATGTGTTGGCATGTTAAAAGTATTTTCGTTATTCAAAACAATGTGTCTAAGGTCATATACAAACTGGCGCTTTATTTAGGAATTGTAGTTGAATAAAGCTTAAAAGTATGCATATTTAATAAACATTCAATTTAATCCAAGGTTAATCTGAGTTTTCTCGATATTTGTAATCGTTCCTATTTTATGCAACTTTTCACGAAGATGTTTTTGCCACCAATGTAGGAGTTCCATGATATATCACAAATAAAATTGACCAAGGGTTTTCAAATTTGATTTATTTTTTGTACACACATACTTCCGATATTCAGTTTTTTAAATTTTAAATTTTCAATTTTTTCACGGTTTTAATTTTCAAAAAAAAATCCCAAAAGTATTTAATTTTGAATAGGTCTATATTCGAAAGTTCTTATCGGATTTCTTTGATTCAAAAAACATTATATTTATATGGTTGTCGAGTTTCACACCCAAATATTTCCGACTTTGTGAATTGTGAAGACTTTGAATTATTTTAGGGGTTTTAAACCAATTAATTATCTTCATCCAGTAGAAACAAAATATAGCCGAATTGAAAAGGGGAACAGTTATCTATAATGAGTTAAAGTCCCCGTTAAAAACAACAAAGAACTTAAATTAATTTACGATTTTGACTATTTTATATTAAAATTAAAGGATTTTTATTGCAAAAAGAGTAAAAAAAATATTTTTTAAAAGCTCGATTGAATACCGAGGCAAGATACGTACCGAAATTTTCGACTTCAAGAGTTATGGCATAATTAATGGTAACGGTTAAAATTTGAAATGATTTAAATACGGTAGCGGTATTATACAGGTTTTAATTGAAAACCTTATTGATCGATAAAATTAAAAGTTTTGAAAGTCCCCAAACCAGGGACCGCAAATAATGATTATTGTTCGTTTTTTTAAATCAAAAAATCAATCACTTAAAACAGACATAAAAAAAAATGTATTGCACCATTATTATTATTTTCCGTCCGTCATGATTTTTAAATTTCTGATTTTTAAAGTTTTCTTCAATGGTAATGATTATTTTTGAGTAATAATAAAAAAAATCAGCCATAATCATTATTTTTGATCAAAAAAAAATAAAACTCAAAAATAATCATTACATATGATTTTTATTTTTTTCGCTCAAAATAAAACTCACTTTCATTGACCAACTCGTGGTACTATGCTAAAAATTTGGTTATAGCCCTAATATGCTTGTATACTGGGCATTAAGAATAGTAAAGCTGGTATGTAAATCTATACGCAATTTAAAAAAAAAAAATTAAAAATCAATTTCACGAAGACTGCAAGCTGTTATAATTCAAATTGAAAGCAAACTAATACTAAATTTTTTCCATATCATTTTTAATTTTACGAATATTTAGTCTTTTTATAGATTGTTGTTTAAATTGGGAACGAGTAAAATTCTATTACTAACTCGGTCAGTTATAAGGAATATTCCAAAGTGAGCACAATATTAAAATTATTAAAATTAATAATAATAATAAATATTAATAATAATTATAATAAATTACCGCAACCATTGTTTGATGTTGCAACTCGTTGGAATTCAACATATCATATTTTTTTTTTTTTTTTTAAAAGAGAGGCAACACTCAGGAAATACTTCCTATATTTAGTGTGTTACTTTCTTTGGAAAGGGATAGTATAGAGATGAAAGGTGGGGAAAGATGAAGGGCTTCAGACATGGCAACACTGTAATTGCGCGAGATGATGCACCTTAAAAATTCTATGAAAGTGAGTTTTATTTTGAGCGAAAAAAATAAAAATCATAAATTATGATTATTTTTGAGTTGTATTTTTTTTTTTTGCTCAAAAATAATGATTATGGCTGATTTTTATTAATTTTACTCAAAAATAATCATTACCATTGAAGAAAATCCTTAAAACTCATAATTTAATCATTATTGTGTAATTTTTATTATAATACTCATAATGATTACGGTCCCTGCCCCAAACGTAGCCATGGATCAGTAAATAATTTAAAATTCCTTAATTTTAATAGGTTTTTCGAAATCAACACAATAAAGTTCTCGCAGAAACAAAGCAAAATATTGAATTATTTACATGTTTAGTGTCAGCCATTTAGGGCAACCAAAAAAACTTTCAAAGTGCAAAGCTTTTTTAATTAAGTCGTAATTAAAAAAGCAAACCCTGTTATTTAAAAGTTTTGTTTTTGTCACAGTATAACATAGTAACCCGACTCATTACAAAATTGAGAACTTGCCCCTATTTCATGTAGGTGTAGTAGTATTAAGAACCACACGTACACATAAAATTACAAATACTACTTTATTTTTTCCCATGGCAGAAAAAGAGTAATGTTACTATAGTATACTATAATTTTTGTGTCCATTAATAACTTTTTTAATATTTTTTCGTTTGGCGGGATATGTCGCCCTCATACCACCCCCCCCCCCCCCTCAATCAGCGACTGAACTTAAAACAATCATTTAATTTCCTTTTTAATATATTTCGGTATATACAACTACCGGTAACAAAGTATTGTGCTATTAAGCTCATCATAATTACATAAATCTATCCACATCCATTAAAGGTCCTGTTCTCCTTAAAATATCACGATCTATGCCATTTACTAATAAGGTCACCTCTAAATTTAAATGGGCCACATCATCTTTCATTTTGGTTACTGCCTTTTTAATCTGCAACACAAAACCTTAAAAAAAAAGTGTAAAAAGAGTTCAAAATTTAGAAAAGATTGTTTTGATAACTCTTAAATCGTCTTACTACTATCGGACATCATTTGTCCCCTTCGTTCCATTTCGCCTTTTTTGCTATCATTTTCAGCAATTACAGCTTTTAATTGATCCATGGAACGTTCGGTTTCCTCAAGCACTTGTGTGTGGGCATATTGAATATTGGAAAGCTCAATTGAGACATCTTTATATTGCATAATTAAATTATGTAATTCATTGTTTAGATGTTTTTCACGACTTTCAATCTTTTCCAAAGTGAACGTAAATTCATTGTGCAACTTTTTAAGTTCCGATTGTGTACCTTCTGTAGACTGTTTTATTCGAAACAAAATTATGTTAATTTGATACAAAACTTTAAGTTTAACTTGCCCTTACTAACTGACCTCTGTAATGTTATTTTTAAGCATTTCCATTTGATTCATATGGGCCCGCCAATCCCTTACATCACTTTTCACATAAACCTTTAGTTGGGGCATAACTTGCTCAAATTCCAAACGCCAAGTTTGCTGATCGGTTAGTTTGTCAGTTGCATGTAAACTATGGCCAACACCACCGCCACCACTGGTATTTTCAGCTTCAGCCAAGTTTCGATGATGTTTTTTGCGTCCCCATTGCCTCAAAGAATTTTGATTTAAGTCCAATTCACTACTGTCATCACTTAGAACTTCATTTTGTTCATCATCGATTTTCTCGAGAATAATTTCAGCATTGTCTTCCAAATAATCATTTGCAATTTCATCTTCTTGTGCTATGTGCAATCTTTGGCATGACAGTTTTATGATTTTGAGTGCTTGCGTCGCCAATGTATCCAATACAAAAATACAATTTGAACCAGCACCACGTATAAGTTTGTTTGGAGTAAAATCTACAGGAACATCCTGGAAATTTTTTAAATATGTTAATTGTGTCGAAATTTTAAAAATCATGTTCTTTTACGAGATGCCAATAAAACAACAATAAAAACTAAAATCGAGTTTCAATTAAAATATTTGTTAGTTTAATTAAAAGTCTAATTGAATTCAGTTCAATTAAGGAAATTGTAGTATCAATTAAAATAATATATAATATACTATATTAAAACTTTAATAAAAAATTGCAAAAAAATCGCCAAAAATTGGGAAAAATCGAAAAAAATAGCTAAAATTGAAAAAGAAAACGCCAAAATTGAAAAAATTAAAAAAACTTTCAAAAATTTTCAAAATTTAAAAAATCGCTAAAATTTGAAAAGTTACCAAAATTTTAATTTTGTCAATTTATTTGAAATTTTAGCGTTTTTTTTTTTTAATTTTGGCATTTTTGATTTTTTTTTTTTGATCATGTAGTTAAACAATAATGAAGTTCTTTTTTATTTTGTTTTTGTATGCAAAATTTATTACATAAGCCAAAGAGTGGTCTATGCATCAGACCAATGTCTGCTAAAGGTTAAAAATGCTGATATAATATCTCAGATATAATACAATATATCTGAAAACTTGTTTCCGAATTAGCTGCATTTTTTCAGAAATATATAAGCAAACAAAAGTTTAATTAAAATTTTTTTTCAAAATTGTTTTCTCTGAGCGGCTAGAGATAGAACAAACAACTTTTTATAGCTTCCCAGCAAACAATCCGGTCCGTTTATGTGCCGTTTTCGGTACAGCATAGTCGGATCCGGAGTCCGTTTCCGTACCGTTTTCCGGATCAGTATACGGACCAGAAAACGGATTAAAAGGAACATCGAATACGGATTCGAATCCGTTGCAAGTCCGTCAATGACGGACCGTTGGGTCGTGTTAAAAACTGACTCAAATCCGTTTAAAGTCCGTCAAATACGGACCGTTTCCGGACCGTTTTGTCGTGCTGAAAACGGATGATTCCGTTTTTTACGGATATAAAACGGACAATAAACGGATCGTTGAAAATACTTATTTGGTCAGTATTCTAACCATTTTTTTACAAAAAACTCAATGGATTTTATTTTTTTTTATACATTTATTAATTTATTTGAAAAAATATTAAAATATACTTCATTTAACTTTAATTAAATACGAAATTCGCCACAGCTACTTTTTGTATCCAGCTTAGCAGCATCACGGAACATTTGTGGTCGATAATATTCAAAATCTAAAAGGAAAAAAGAATTTATTATTTTAGTTTCAAGAGATAGTAAGAGTTTTCTTGGAATATATTTTTTTATTTAAAAAAAAAAATTGATACTTACTTTTTCGATGCAGTTTTTTGTTTCCACCAAGAGCATCATTGTTAGTTTGTGGCCCATTATTGAATCAGATATCTACATGTAAAAAATATTAAGTGGGGTTTAAAAACGATGGATTCTATGAACAAATATATTTTTGTTTGCACAATCTCATTTGAGCGTTTTAAATTATATAAATACTTACCATCTAACGTATGCAATGCATATTATGCATGCTATCTGAATTTATTTGGCGCCCCTATCTTTTATATTATTTACTTAATTTTAATAAAACAAATTGAAAAAAATTGTTACCGATTGTGACTGACTTGAAACGGATGAAAATCGGTGAAGTCCGTATTAAACGGCACGAAAACTGATATCCCCAAACGGACTAAAAACGTGTTTTCGAAAATCCGATTAAACGGTCCGAAAACGTACCGTAAACCCCGGATTCAAGAATCCGTACATGCCGGAGAGTCCGTAAAAATGTTTCTTGGGTTTAATCATTCATAATACAGATGTAGATGTGCCTTAAGAGACGTCTATTATTTTGCTTCCTTGGGTTTAATGCTAATTAAGGACTGATAACGTAGACTCTGATACTTCCGTATAAATTTAGAACTCAAAACTGCACTCAAAAAAAAAGTTTGTAAAGTCAGCAAAAAATTTTGGTGAGTCAGCAAAATTTTAGTCAGGAGGGTGCTAGCAAAAAAATTGCTAATGTCAACAAAATCTTTTGCTGAAAATCAGCGAGCTGATTTTTAGCAACAAAATTAGTAGATTCAGCAAAAGTTTTGCTAACACTTAGTGGATTAGAAATAAAAATGCCTTGCTAAAAATTAATAAATTTTTTGCTGAATTTTAGTAGACTGAAAAAAACGCAAAAAATTTATAGAAAAATTGTAATTAAGTTAATTTATTTGCTGAAAATCATAAAACATATTTTTGTGATTCTTTTAAAAATAATAATTACGAAAGATAAAAATTTTCATTTGCCCACTTTGACGACATAAATTAATTTAATATCTGAAAATATATAGAAATAAATATATATAACATAACAAAAATTTTCTTTCAACTACTTACATCAATGGTTGTCTAAATGATGCTTTCTTTTAAAGGACGCAACTGCCGAAGATAATTATAGAAACGAAACGAAAAAATAACCAAAAATAAACGAAACGAAAAAAACACCCCTGTTTTGCAATAAGAAAAAGGAACCATAAAATCTACCTAAGATGTGTGTCTTTGTCTTTCGCTTTACTTTGTCTACATGTCTCTATATGTTTGTTTGCAATTTGACCACACTAGATAATTAATCTATAAACATTTAGTTTAGAAATACATATTAAATTTAAATATTTTATTTTGTCTTTTATTTTATTAATAGACAATTATTTTCACAAGCCGGTGACAACGCAAAATTTAAGTTGTTTTAATCCTCAATTTTGTTTTATGTATGAAAACAGATACAAAAGTCTTCCATGGTTGATTTTTTTATGTGTCTTATTAGAGTTGTACTTTTTAGTATCATTTTCCTCTTCTCTACTACATCTTGAGATGCCGCGACATCTGCTTCATTCTGCGTATATCTTTCAATCTGGTTGTCGTCAACACTATTAATGTGCTTATCAGCACAATTTTTTTTAGCAAAATTAATTAGTAAAATATTAGTATATAAGTAAAGCATTAGTATAAAACACTTAAGTGCTGAATAAGTACAACAAAAAGTTTAGCTGAAAACACGATTTTAGCAAAAAAAAAAATTGCTAAAAAATAGTATACCTGATTTACAAGACGTTTTACTAACTTTTGTACTAACTTATTATTTTGAGTGTATGGTTTGTCCGTTTTTTTGATATCTCGCGTAGTTTTCGAGATACTAGCCATTTTATATAATGAAATTAAACGGACAAAATTTTTGCTCTACAGCAATATTAATACATTCTACTAATACAAACATGCTAGGTCCGGAAAAGATCCCGAGGAATTCGTTTTTTACAAAGCAGCCACTGAGTGAATTTTTTTTTTTTTTATTTTTAATATAAAAATAGATACTCCGATAAAACATGTAAGTAATGTTCCAATTCCACTCGTTCCCCATTTTTTTTTTTTTTTTTTTTTTCCTTTATTCATTCCACTTGGGAACATAGGGCTTTTACAAGAAAATTCCAACTTATTCTATCATTACATACAACTTTTTTTCCCCATTATATATCGTTATTCATGTTTAGTTTTTAAATTACTCTTATTCTCCGTTTCATTAACTGCATTGCTTGTTTTATTCCATATCGCTTCGAATTAAAAAAAAATGGAAAAAAATATGTATTCTTACTTTCCAACCCTGTTTCCAAACCAGGATTTTTTTAAACAAATGGTTTTTTTTAACAATTGTATTTAGTTTTTTAATAAAAAATTTTTTTATTTTTTTTTTGGAAACTTCGCAAAAAGCTTGAAAAAAATAATGAAATGCGTGTAAGTTTTAAATTATTTATTGTTATATTTATTTTTTGATTACAGAAAATAGTAAACAAATTAAAAAACCTCAAAAAATTTAAAAATCCAAAATTAACTTGGTTAGTTATTTAAAAATAGACGATTATATCGAGTTTTGAAAAATTCTCATTTAGTTTATATTTGTTTTTATTGATATGTTCAGAGTTTGAGAATAATAATTAGAAAATTTTATTATATCTCCAATACATTAAAATGTCATAACTTGAGTACCGTTCGGAATTTTGACTTTGTATTGTAATTGAAAGAATAAAAGATGTTTCTTTATTAAAAAATATTTTTAAAATGCCGAAAAAATAACTGTTGATAGCGGAGAATACATTTGTTAGACAAGGTTGCCAACTCTTGAAGTGAACAAATGGATGGATTACCGAGAAAAAATGGCTGGAAATGGCTAAATTCGGAAAATTATACTAATATTCAATAATTTGAATGTAAATTACACAGTGCAACACAAAAATTCCAAATAAAATAAAAAACACTTATCCCAGCCGAAAGTACTCGATGAGAGTTTTTTTTCGCCAAAATCGATTTTTTCATACTCTTTCACATATTTTCATGTTTTTCACTTTAATCAGAAAATTCAATACTAAATTGCAAAAAAAAAATACATGTGCCTTTTTTAAACTTTTGCTCAATAAAAACAATAAAATCAAAAAAAAAATGAAAATTAATCACATTTGTATGGCAAAATCCGTATCAAGGAGTGGTCGTATGAAGTTAGTATGTACTGTAAAGTTGTTCATAATTTTATAGGCTACCCTTGATTGTTTGGTAAAATTTTCAATAGTTCAAGAGCTGTAGTCGAAAAACGGAAAAAATCGGTGAAAAAAGTGGTAATTTTTTCGACATTTTTGGGGTTTTGAGCATGAAGATGAAATTTTTCCGACTTAATATATTCAGCATTTTTGTTGGCCGAGTCAAGAGCTACAACTTTGCTGAAGACTGCAAAAAAAATTCACAGCATTTTTCGAGCTATGGCCATGCGAAAAATAGAAGAAAATTGCAAAAAAGTGCTCAAAATCGGTTTTGGCGAAAAAACTATAGAGGCTCATAAAAAACGAACGGCAACCAATCTAGCAAAATCCAGAAATTACTTTTCTCCTCTCATCGAGTACTTTCGGCTGGGATAAGTGTTTTTTTGTTTGGAATCAAAAAGTTGAATATTGCGTCACTGTGTTATTAATAATAATTAGTTTTAGCACGAATTTGATAAAAGTACTTTTCGAATTAAAATGTTTTCATAACTTTAAAATATTTTAAGTCTAATTTTACAAAAAAAAAACATAATTTAAAACTTTGTAACAATATTTTGAAAATCATAAAAGTTGAAGCATTTTTATATGAAATTAATTGTAAAACGTGTGGGAAAAGAATGGCAAGGGAAAAATTAATGGCTAAATCTTCCAGATCTAGCCGGAAAATGGCTAAATTGGCAACCTTGTTGTTAGATGTTTTTCCACATTTAAACACTACTACATTTTTAGTTATTTGAAAGGTAATTACCTTTGTCGCATTTTTTTAACTGTCATTTTCAGTAGATTCTACTGTAAAACTTTTTTGAGTGTAGTAACTGTAAAACTTTTTTGAGTGTAGCGATGGAGCAATCAACTTTAGGTAGCTTTAATCATTCACAATAGAGATGTATATATGCCTTATACACCCAGAAAAAGCATTAGAAATTCAAGCAGAAACAACATTAAATTAAATAGAAATAGCTTTGAAATTAATCTACTTATTTAACAAGTCTACTTATTTTTAGAAGCCGGAAATTACATCTATAATGTTGAAATATTAATTTAAATACGAAAAAGTTTATTTTAACTAAAATCATATTTACTTTAATAAGATTCATATTTAATTTAAAATATACAAGAGCAACTTTTCAGTCTAAACTCCCTATTAACTAGATTCTTTAAACTAAAGATGTAAATATTTAAAATAGTATTTAAAGAAAACATCTTACCATTTCCTCGAGTATAACAACAATTCTTGAAATCACATCATTAGGATCATCATACTCTTGTGGGCGTTCCATATTTTTCCCCAACTTTTGACACAGCCACCAACATATTACTGTGAACATATAAAATTGTTCACCTGGATTTATAGATTTTACAAAATAAAAACGAGACAGTGGCTTCATTTTTAAATCACTCAATAAATTCTTTTCATAGTTTAATAACTTTAACTTCTCCAACAAATCATCCGATTGGAAATTTATGACTGGTAAAACAGTTTGATCTGGTGTATGTTGAAAATCTTCCATTATTTGTGTTACGTTTAATATAAAAATTAACTAAAACACATAATCGAGTGTTTTCATTATTTTTAGTTGTTGTTTTTAAGTGTTACTAAGGTAACGGCAACTTAAACAGTTTTGACGGTTTCCAACCAAATTATAAATATGGCTACACTATGAATTACGAAAGATATAATAAAATCTCTTGTAAAATCAGATGTAGAAACAGTGTTACCATACTGCCAGTTTTAACTGTTTTTTCCAGTTTTTTAGGATGCGTAACAGTTTTCCAGTTTTTCATGAAAAAAAACAGTTTTGTTTAATTTCAGCCTTTTTCCAGTTTTTCCAGTTTTTAACCGTTTACCTGCTCATTTACTTTCTTTTACTTGAATTTATAAATTTAATACAAAAGTTGCACAAAATGTTTCAATAAAAAATAATACTACGCATTGAATGCAACTGTGTAGGAAGTTTTAATTCCCTTTTTAGCATTTGTTTGTGTTAAAATTTTGTGGAATCAAACGAAATGAAAATCAAATTTAATCAAAAAATGTATAACTGATATTTTTATGAAATTAAGTAAGATCTCAAAATGTGATGAATTATTTTGTTTTTTTTATGGTTTTGTAGCTATTTTTTGCTATGTGTTATATAATTAATATAAATGTTTTTTTATATTATATTTTTTTTTTTTTACTTTAAACAAGTACACAGAAAAAAAAACATATTATTCCTATTGTTAATTAAAATGTAGTTTTATAACAGAGCACAACTTGTGATCTGTAATAACATAAATTTGAAAATATTTTTTTTTTTTAGTATAATTAAAAGTTAGTCTACAACAAAAAATATTTTTTTTTGTGTATATAAATATGTTATGTGTTTAATGTTTTTTATGTTGTTTTATGTTTAAATAAAATGCAATTGAATTCAAAATGCACATATTAACTGTTTTTTCTACTGTTTTTTATTAAAACAAAAAAACAGTTTTTTCTTACAGTTTTTTGAAAAAAATACATGGCAACACTGTGTAGAAATCAAAGTGTCACATAAAGGTGGCATCTCTCTAGATAGCAGAGACATGTTTATCGAATATTAACCAAAGTCGCTAACCACGTATCTTCACATGCAATAAAATGATAGCAAGCAATTCGTCGACTTATTATTGGTTTGACCCACCGACCATTTTTGAAAAAAATGAACTAGGAATGAATTGTATATAATGTAAATATCACCTTTCTGATTCCGAAAACCGTTTCTCGGTAATTCGTATTATATCAGAGATATCCAGTAACAAATTGGACCTTCCTGCTGGCTTTGCATACAAAAAATAAAATAAGTGTATCTTCTTTATCGTTTTTCTCGATAACAATTTTTTGGTTTATGGGTCAATAATAAGCCGACGAACTCTCAAAATGATTTCAGCTCAATTTTAATGTTGTAATTGCAATGGCATAATATTACTGACATACAATCGGCTCTTGCAGTTTTAGTTTTCATTTTACCATACCAGCCGAAATAATCAAAATTTCAATAAATAAAAACGACTAAACGTTTAAGGACTTACTGACATATGCATAATCTCTTTTAAATTAATAAATGGTTTATAAGACAATTTTTCATAGTAAAATGTAATAAAATAAATTTAGACGAACATAACAGATAATACGTCATTTCATGTTAATGAGTGTTAAAAGCTAGAAATGTTGTTTTCATGCGTAAAAAAATAAGATCCAACACAAAGTCAAGACGGTGAAATATAAATTGAATGAAATAGTTGTAAAGTAAAATTAAATTCAATGGCCCATAATCATAGTCATCGAAAAAGTATACTTTAAGTATCATTTTTGAAAAGTATACTTTACAGCTACTATAGACGAGAAAAAGCATACTTTTTCCGCAAAAGTCAGTTCTAAATTTAAAACATGCTGAAGTTGTTTTTAACAAAATTAACATCACTTTAACTCTCTCTCTTTCTCTCTTCATCTCTCTTGAAAAAAGTGACAAAATCAAAACAAAAGAAAATGATTAAATAATTGAAATAAATTAAGTGAATTTTTTTAAATTGTTTTACAAATTGTGAAAAAGGTGGTGTTAATAAAAAAAGAATGTGTTCTATTGAGGACATAGAAAATTGGAACCATTATTGTAAAAATGTTAGATCTACATTACTTTTCTAAATTTTCCATTGAACCAATTTCCATTGTGCAATTTCAAATAACTTTTTATTTTTTGTTTACTTTTTTTGTCGTGTTTATCTATCATCTGTGCAGAGATGCCACTTGTTAAGTATTCACACCAGTTTGTATAAAAAGTTTTCAACATTTTACCAATCACCCACTAAAAGCCCATTCAACTTAAAGCTGATGTTAATATTCACT
The DNA here is from genome assembly GCA_021234595.1 of Delia radicum. Classification (NCBI taxonomy): domain Eukaryota; kingdom Metazoa; phylum Arthropoda; class Insecta; order Diptera; family Anthomyiidae; genus Delia; species Delia radicum. The sequence continues at coordinate 4,109,545 of CM037854.1, read as the reverse complement.
ATAGTTAATAAACAATTAGTAACAAGTTAAAATATTTAACTTGCTTCTAAATAGAACCAACTTTAGTGACTGACTATGATTATGGGCCAATATATATAAAATCAAATAAATCGAACTGACATTCAAATTATTGTGCGTTTTTCAAGTTGTTAAATAAAAAGACAAATTTTAACACTAATTTAATTTTTGCAGTTGAAAACTATATATTGGTACTGTGTTATTTTCTGGCCTTGACTCTTGGCACTAAATGTGATGAATGATTCAACAATTTATTAGAAAAGGTATTATTTGTAATTAATTTAATGTGTTTATTTAATATTTAATAAATAAATTTTAATTTAATAAGTAAATTTTAAGGTTATTTTTTCCAAAAATTAGTACAATTTATTAAGCGACATAACGGTTTGTATACAAACAAAGCAGAAATATTATAAATATGTTTTGCTTGAATATCTTTAAATAAAAAAGAAATAATTGCCAAGTCTTGGAATAATTGCCATTTTCCTAAGTTGATTGACAAACATTCCTACAAATTGTTATTAGTTGAAATGATCCTACTGTACCCTTTTTTTTTTGATAACCGTTACCCTAGATTTTTTGTGTGTTTAAATAAACTTTTCAGGGTTTATGAAACGTTTATTACACTAATGTTTACTCTGTATACTACATGGCATGAATCAGCCCATTATTTAAAATTATTAATAACAAATTTGTATATTATTTAATACATACTTTCAAAATTTGTGAAATTAATTATCTGCCATCACTGTATTAAAAATTCTTAATAATTTATCTGGCAGCATTGCAAACTTCTTAGCTGGTTTTTAATACAACACTGTTTTAAATGATACTACCATATATACAACTACGTTTAGTTAAGTAACCGTTTGCAAATACCCGATACTTTTGTGTTTAATTTGATGGCATCAATTCAGAGTATCACGCTGGATAAAACTTTCTGCGTCGTTACCAATTATAGTGCGCCGGCGACGGCTATATTTGAATCAAATTAGGAAATTTTTTAAATCTGTCTTTTTTAAACAAAATGTCACAATTTCTTCTAAATGTGATGGCGCAAATGATACCACAGGTGTCTTTGTTTTAACCGTTTTATGATTTAAACCAGCACTAGCTGTATTAAACGACAGCGACTAAATAGTTAGGTTTGATTCTAGGTGAAATGATTTATGCGTATAATATTTTGTTATTGTATATATGTATATTTTAGTTTTAAGTTCTTATTCAGGATTGTTATTGCTATGTAATACGTTTTTTGGCCTGGATGGCTTTTGTATTACAATATGGATTTTTAAATAAATAAATAAATTCTCATAAATAAACCGGCGGCGGTACGCATCAGATTTTAATACAGTCGGCTTGGAACTCTGCATCAATTTGATGTTGTACGCGCGATCAAATTTAAAAAGATTTTAATTATTTCTTTATTGAAAAAATATTTATGGCAAAATGGTAGACTATCCTGATATTATAAATTATTCGCGTGAAGAACTTCTTGAAGAATTTTGCAAACTATTTGATAGATATCAAGATTTACGTGAGTCGAACGAATCGGATACACAAAAAATACATGAATTAAAGCGATCTCTGGATACGGCAATAGCAGCCCAAAGTTATTTGTCGCAAGAACTAGAGCAATATACTAATGCAGACAGCAATCCAGATGATAATGAATTTCATAGGACGCAAACCGAATTGATGGAATTGAAAAAGAAATATGGAAAACTAGAATTGTCGTTTAAGGCACTACAACAGGATTATAACACATTGATAGAAGAGAACTCGGCTGTCTGTCAAAATCTGGAAGAGGCTCTTAAACGAAAAGAAAATATTCCTGTTGTGGTAGAAAATAAAATTTCTGAAGAGGATTTGTTACGTATACAACATCTTGAAGATGAAAATATGGACTTGTTGCAAAAAATGCAGGATTTTGAGGAAGGTGCTGTACGTTATACCTTAACCATAGCTGAGTATGAGGTAAGAGAAAAAGTTGTTGCCTATTCCTACTTGTGTGACTGCCATAAGATCATTTTTAAGACTGATAAACTATTTATACAAAACTACAATAAAATTAAAATTTTATTTGTCATTTTATGATGATGTCTGTACAAGGTCTTTATTTTTTAAACAAAATTTCAAATAATCAAAATTTGTTGTGACTCTTGCCACAACAAATACATACAGTCTTAACTATAGTCTCAAAAGAATAGGTCTCTAATCCTGTGCTACACTGGTGCTATTTGTTCAAGGTACCCATACCCAATGCAATACTTATGCCAGTATTATTGTCATTTTGTCCTACACAGTGCAATGACATGTACAATAATGTTGCACAAAATCAGGTGCCACTCTTGTTCTGTTGTGGAGGGAGGAATTATAAAAATTATACAATGTGGCCAACACTATAAAATATTTTTCACATTTACTAAAAATCAAAACCTTCGTAATTTTTTTCCAATATATTGTACAACCTTTCAATATGACTTACACAGTGGTAATATTTTGCACAAATAGCAAAAGTTACACATGAATATTGCGTAGTGTATGTCGTTAGCTGAAATGCAAAACCACTTAACTAACAAAAACTACAAAATCGGGGTTTTGATTGATTATGATGCATATCAACGAGGTCCATATCTTCTCCAATTTTTACTGTCATATAATAAAAATTAAACATATTATTAGCGAAAATCGAAAGCACGTAACTACAAGTGCAAGTACTACATAAACCAAAAGTACGTAACTACATAATTGTTGCTTGAAAACAGTAACTAACACATATTACTATTGAATTTTATTAATTCATAGTAGGTAGATGAGTATAAGGAACTTCCAGAAAGAATCGGAAACAAATTAAAAGCGATTAAACCTTTGTAGTTGGATTTACAAAGAATAAAAATTTCAAGCAAAAAATGGCAACATCTTCAGGATCTTAAACCATTTCTTCCATCCGATTGTCATTCTTATTACAATGAAATTCCATTTGAGAAGTAGTTAAGGTTTTATTGTTGTGAATTATCTTTTGTTTTTGTAGATCATTTTTTATTTTCATATTTTGCTAAAAAAAAAATAATAAATATTTAAAGCGATATATTAAATAACAACAGAACAACTTCTTTTATTCTACATATTACGAATTTAAAACAAAATTTTCTTTAAAACTTAAAAAAATGTCATTGTAGTTACGTGTTTTTGTTGAAGAAAATACGAGTTCAGCAAAAACACGTAACTAACGTAACTCTTTGGAACATTAATAAATTATTATTTTTAATCCAGAAATGAGTTAGTCGATCTATATCTAGTATTGCATTTATTTTTACATTTATTGCATTTATTTTTCAATATACAACATTTTTTGTTTCTCCTGTAAAAGTAGTAAAAATGTTAGTTATGTGGTTTTGCATTTCAGCTGACGATGTGTACCTTTAGTAGGAATATTGAAATTTATTTATGGTTTATTATAGAAAAATGTGGACATTTATTTATGGTTTATTATAGAAAAATATGGAAATACTTCGAGATCAGATTACATGTTTGGAAGAGAATTTACAATCCAAGCGAATGGACTTAGAGGAAAAACTACAAATTCTTGAAAGTACTCAAGAGCAATTGGCCGAAGCGAATGCAAAAATAGCAATGTTATCAACAGCTCCAGAAAATAATGGTAAGTCCCTAAGTTATCTCTTTACGATTCTTGGACATTTTGTTTTTCTAAATATTTTTCTCAAGCAAAACACCATGTTTTGCCGAAAGCACGTTATGCCATTGTGGCCTATGTTTTCAGATATTGGAAATTCTAAAAACTTTGTATTTATACTAGGGCATTCAATCGGTTAACTGTTACTCGATTAATCGATGAATTTTAATCAACTGTTCGAGTAAACTAATATGACCAATTTCGAGTAACGAATAACTCGAACAATTTTGGTCGATTAATCGAGTAAATCAAAATATCTATTTCTGTTTATATATTATAAAAAAAACTTAAATTGTTTCATATTTTTTTAAAATAATTTTTTTTTAAATACAAAACTAATCAGCAAAATTTGTACAACTGGTTGCCTAGGAATCCATTACAGAACAGCTTATTTTATCACCGATTGCAAAAAAACCGTTTCTGGAACAGTTTCCGTGGAGTCAAAATGCAAGGCTTCACTGTCCCAGAGCCAGTTTTATAACTGGTACTAGAATCGGTTTTAAAGCAACCAGTTCCTGTTTGGAGGTAAATAACTAGAGTTGGGATTAATCGTTAATTTTTGTGACTCGGTCACTATCGTTCTGAACTGTGTACATAAATTTATTTATTTTGTGTAAAAAACAGTTTCTTTTTATGACTAATTGTTTTCCCATATTAGAAACAATAGTATTACTATTAAAAAAAAATAATTGTTCTCGCTAGCATTTAATTGAATAGGGATGCAATTGTTCTATGCCTAAAAAGAACAAAATTAACGATTGAACGATAAAATCGAATTTTGGTGAACCAATCATATCGTTCAATTGAACTAGTTCGTTCATGAACGACACTACTCTATAAAGAACCTGTTGTAAATAACAATCGGTTGTAGAACAGAAATATTATAATAAAGGGTGTTTTTTATACAGGTATAGAATTTTAAGTTGGTAACACTTTTTTAACTGGCGGCCATTTTGTCAGCTGTCAAGTGATTTATGTTTAGTTTGGTTTGTCATTTCAACATGAATAGGCTGACGCCTGAACAACTCTTCCGAATTGTGCAAATTTATTTTGAAAATCATGGTTCTGTTCGAAATACGCGAATTTTGTTTAGCGATGAAGCTCACTTTTGTGTTAAATGGATACGTCAATAAACAAAACTGCCGTATTTGGAGTGATGACAATCCTAAAGTGTATGTTGAGACACCGTTACATCCAGAAAAACTGACTGGTGGAATCATTGGTCCGTACTTCTTTAACCGATGCTGGTCAGAACGTTACAGTCAATGGTGACCGCTATAGAGCAATGATTTCTGTGTTTTTCGTTCATCAATTAAACTACCCTGATGTGCAGGAGCGGTGGTTTCAACAAGACGTCGCAACATGTCACACAGCTCGTGCCACAATTGGTTTATTGAAGGAAACGTTTGGTAACAGCATAGTTTCACGTTTCGGACCCGTGGACTATTTTCTGTGGGGATATGTGAAGTCGTTAGTCTATGCCGATAAGCCCGAAACGATTGACCACTTGGAGGACAACATTAGCCTCGTTATTGCCAATATACGGCCACAAATGTTGGGAAAAGTCATCGAAAATTGGACATCCAGATTAGACTACGTCCAAGCTAGCCGTGGCGGTAATATGCTAGAAGTCATATTTAAATTTTATTGCCAGAAGATTATCTTTCGAATAAAGTAAATTACATGTCAATTTAAAAAATTCATCTGTTTTATTCCATTTCAAAGTTCTATACCTCTATAAAAAACACCCTTTACGTCACTGTATCTGTGTCATTTCAGCATAATGAAACGCAAATTTCGCTGATTTAGACGATTTTTTAAGGATATAAAGTAAATGATCTTTACAAATCGGCATTGAGGAATCGATGTGGAATTTAGACTGTTATTTTTTCAAATTTAAATTTTAATAAATAAATGTCCTTGTATCGCAAATATCTCAAAATCCTTTTTTTTCTTAAATTTTTGTTCATAGATTAATCTATATATCTTCTAAAACATAAAATATTCCAAATTGTATTTCAATATGTTCTTTAGAAAAACGAATTTTTCCGATATTGCTACTATTTTATAGAACAAAAAATATTATAGAATTTTTTTAATGAGTTCATAAATCACCAATGGTTTTCTCAAGCTGTACTAATACTTGCATGTTGTATTGTAAAAATAGTGATGGTAACATTTTATTTTCAATTTGCCGAAGATTTTTTGGGTTTTTTTGGGTTGGGTTTTCATTCTGTTAGCACACTTGAACATATTATATTAAACATACCCAGGTAGAAAAATACGAAGCGGCCCTGAAATGGGTGGTATGAGTTCTTACTACCAGTGCTTTCCCAACGTTCAAATAATAACACCATTCCACGCTGCTGCAAATGATTAACCAAGCGTTGGGAAGGCTCTGGGAAACAAAAAAATCAAGTGTCTTCACAGAGCCTAAATAAAAAAATCAAGTAACTTCCCAACACCCAAATAAACACAATTAAAGAGCTTTCCCAATTCCACACTGGTGCCAATGCTAAATTTAACGTTATTTTAACTTTAGTTCAAGATATTTCAAAACGGTAAAATATCGAATGTTTGCATATTGTTTTTTATTCCGCATACTTTCAGATCGCAAAGGCAATTCTCTATTCGCTGAAGTTGATGATCAACGACAGGCTATGAAACAATTACTAACGGCTCAAAAGAAAAGATATGATCAAATGAAGAAAATCTACAATGAGAGTGAACACGAAATACGTCGTTTAAAACGGGAAAACATATCGATGCATACTGAACTGGAGGCGTGTAGTTCAATATTTTGTAATGCAGATAAAATCTATCAAGGTAAATTCAAGTGTAATACTATGTCTATTCTATACTGTTATATTTTGAATCATATGATCTATCCAACTCGTAAATTGCCTATTTACTTTTCTACATTTTAACAAGCAGGTTCTACTTTATTTTCCACATAAAATCAAATCTTATCTGAAAATCGCACAATTTATAAACAATTAATAATTTAATTTTAGAAAAGCTTAATGCTCGTGTCCATCACCTTTTGAATCTGAATGAAGAACTTGAACGTAAACTTTCTTGGACTCAGGATAGGCTAAAGGAACTTGCCAGCGGAAAAGAAGCATTGTGGCTTAATTCGATGCTTAGTTTTTGCAAGTATGAGATAAAAAAACGCGTTACAACTTGTGTAGAATATATAGGAAGCTTTATGAATGCTTGGGGTTTGCCATCATTATCATTTAAACGCTTTTTACTTTAAATTCTAAATACATCCCAAGCATGTTTTTGAGCATTTTACACTGATAAACAAATAGTCAGAAGTACATTTTAAAATGTATTTCCATTAAAATTTAATAATAAGTTCCTTTTAACTTTTTGACCAAACTTTTTCAAAACAAAATTTAACTAAACAAAATTTCAACTGAAAGGTCGAATAAATACAACTTTTAAAATTTAACTCTTTATATTCACGCTATTATGTAGTTTAGTTGTAAATATAAAAAAAACATAATTTCTACGCTGTTTTATCTCCACGATAACAAATTGATATTTTTGTGTGTAGAAATGAAACGGATGATCTCAAGTTACAATTGAATCGAGTACGCATACAAAAGGCCAGTTTGGAGGAACAGCTGCGCAATGCTCAGCAAGACATGGCCAGGTATAGTCAGTCGTACATTTACAAAATTACAGATTAAATACATCTTCAAATTCTCTTTTGTTTTCATTTATATTTTCTACAGATGGCGTTTTGAGTCACTGAAGTCACGTTGTATTTTAATAGATCGTGAACATTTGTTGGTAGAAAATAAAATATCCTTTAAACCAGTGCAAGCTATAGAATATCACATATGTGAGAAGGATCAAAACGAGGCCAGACCACGTATAATTAGCAACCGAAGAAGTAGTACATTTGACAATATAGTAGCCCGACGTTCAATGACACCTATAAAAGAAGTAAAGAGTAAAACAGAAAGTATCTCTCAATTATCCACCAAAACGAAAACAATTTTAACAGAAACTCAAAATGAAAGTTCTGAAACAACAGATGTTGCAGAAAAAGTTGAAACAGAGAAAGAGAATTCAAATCTTGTTTTGCAAGAATTGTCTGAAAATGCAGAAGCAATTATTGTAATTGAAGACAATTCCACAACACCTAAAAAAACTGCAAATAATGAACATAATATTATTACTGAAGAAAATTCTATAACATTGGACAAAACTAATAATTTATCATGTCCAATTAACAATAACTTATCAGTCTCATCCGACATTGAAGATAAAGAAAACTGTAACAGTTCAGTCGTTTCATCTTTACCAGATGGTTTTGCAAAATTAAAAGCTAATCCTCCATCACCAATGCGTCCATCACAAAGATTTACAAAAAAGACACCTCCTGCACGATCTATTCTTACTAAACAACGTCAATCTATAACGACAGAACCTGTTAAAAATGTTAAGTTCTCTTCAAAAGCAGATACTGTACACACTTTAAGTACCGATACGCCATCAACCAGCAAGGCCATAACTGGTAACAAAGATCCCAAGTCAAATTTAAATAAAAAAACAAACAGCAAAACTGTAGTTAAACAAGCTCGTACTAAATTCAATATTGTTGTACGTCATGTTGTCGTAAGTTCTAAACATGATTAATTTAATGATATTTTTGCAATAATCTAATTTTATATTACAAAACTTTTTATAAAAAACTAAATTTTAAAAACAATATCACTTTTACATGAAAATATAATAAACTTTGATACATAATTTAAAAAATAAAAAAAAAATTAAAAATAATTTCAATTTTACACCAGATAATTATATGTATGTTACTACAATTTACTACTTTTACTATAGTTTACTACTAAAAGTAGTAAGCTATAGTAGATCAAGCATAATACATATTTGTAAAAGATATACTCAACAATTTTTTTTGTTAGTCATAATAACTACAGTCTTTCTACAATTTACTATTTTTACTACAGCTGGAAAATTTCAATACAAAAAGTATGAGGTTATGACTAGAGATAGTCACGAGAGCAGTATTTTGTGTGAATCTCACGAAATTAAAATCTAACTTTACGCTAAGCAAACGATAACAAATTCGAAATTTAAATTTCCACATCATGGTAGGGCGGGCACTGTAAAAACGATTATATTTCCGTTTCTTTGATCCATTGATTGTCACAACTATTTAGATAATTTCTAAAGTCATCTCGAAAATCTAATCAGTGTAATCATAAGCATTGAGGAATTTGATTTTTTTTTCTTTTTGGAAAACTTTAACTCGTTCCGAATGTTGGTCGAAAATGTCACATTTGAGAAAAATGTGTATTTTTATTAAATATTCCCAAAATTTGAAAAATTTATTTTTTTATTAAAGGAATAAATTGTCATTTAATATACTTCAAATTATTCAGATACTAACATTGGCCGAAATCAAAAATAACCCACGCATTAATCAAACGAACAAAACGACTAATCAAACGAACAAAACGAAAATTCGAACGAACATTCGAAAATTCGAACGAACATTCGAAAATTCGAAGAAGTTTTGATGATTAATCGAATAAAACAAATAATTAAAAAAAGTTAAAAGATATGTACTTTTTTTTTACCAAAATTGACTAATTTTAAGAAAACGTATATAAAAAATGGTGACGAACAAAATAAAATCAAAACTCTATTTTCCAAGATATGGACGGACTCTTTAATAATGGGTTAAAATATATATGATTTGACTTTTAAGCAAATATTTCCAGGACATTTTATGAAAATTGATTATTTTGTCGAAATTTTCATAATTTTCGGAAAAAATTTCATTTAAATTTTATTAGACTATTGGGTATACAAGTTAATAATGTCGATTGTTTTTGCTTTAAAAATGCATTTATTATAATAACAAAATGAATTGATACATTATTCAAAGTATTGTCCAGCGTTAGCCACTATTTCTTCCCATCTTTCTGGTAGCATATGGATTCCGCGCCAAAAGAACTGCTCCGGTTTTCAGGTAAAGAATGAATCAAGCCAATTTCTGATACCCTGTTCTGAAGTGAAGCGTATTCCAGTAAGGGCGTTATGCATCGATCGAAATAAATGGTAGTCAGAAGGGGCAAGATCTGGGATATAAGGCTGGTGAGCCAAAACTTCTCATCCACTGTTTTCCAAATAGTCTTTGACCGCTCTTGTAACATGTCGTTTTTTGTTGATTGCTCTCTTCAAACGAATCAGTTGTGTTCGGTACAGGTCCCCTGTGATCGTCTGATCCGATTTCAACAGCTCATAATACAAAATGATCCCACCAAATACACAGCATTACCTTGGCTTCGGCTTGTATATTCGGCTTCGGCGTTGATTTGGCTGGTTGGCGATCGTTCACAAGTTTTTTGAGTTGGTGCATGTTGACTGTAAGCTTCTACCAACAATCGATAACTTTCAGTAACCGTTTTCTTCAAATGAAAGAAGGTTATCAGACTTCCCAGCAAAACATCTTTTTTAGGCACAAAACTCGACATTATTATAGCAATTGATAAAAATGTGTGTTTACACTTTGGCGTCTATCGAATACTGAATTATAATGACAGATGTTGTTGACACAAACCATAGGTGATAGTTATGCCATATGTTGTCCAAATCGACATTATTAACTTGTATACCCAATTTGTGACAAGTGAACATTAAAAATGAAAAAATTAAATTTTTTTTTAAGTGGTTTTAATGAAGCACTATTCACTGCATAGAGTACATAGATATCTAACTCTTTTGCATTAGCTGCCAGTGCACGTAACTCATGATAATGTGTTGGATATACGTCGTATACATATACAAAAGATATTTGAATGTGTATTTAAAGATGTGTTTGTTGTTAAAAGCAGAAGAAGAGTTTGAGATCTATGTATCTCTTCTAAAACCCTGAAGAACTGCGATTTTATAGTTTCGAAGCAAATTAACAAAAAACTTGAAAAGAGAGGCACTTTAAATTAATTTTGTTCATGTAAATTGTGGTTAAATTTCAAGGGCCGATGTTGATTTTGAATAAAACACAAACTATTTAGGAAATTATTGTAATTTTATTTTATTATGATATATTGGTATTACTCAATTATGTATGGAACAAAATATCGGCCAAATGGTCGCCGCGACCACGGCGGCACACCTCCATCCGATGGTCCAAATTTTCGATGATGCTGAGGCATAATGGAGGTTCTATGCCGTTAATGTGCCGAATTATCTCATCCTTTAGCTCTTGAATTGTTGCTGGCTTATCGACGTACACCTTTTCTTTCAAATAACCCCAAAGAAAGAAGTCCAACGGTGTCAAATCACATGATCTTGGCGGCCAATTGACATCGCCATTACGTGAGATAACACGGCCATTGAATTTGTTGCGCAAAAAACCATTGTTTCGTTAGCTGTGTGGCAAGTGGCACCGTCCTGCTGAAACCACATATCGTCCACATCCATATCTTCCAATTCGGGCCATAAAAAGTTCGTTATCATCTCACGATAGCGAACACCATTCACAGTAACTGCCTGACCGGCCTCATTTTGGAAAAAATACGGCCCGATGATGCCGCCAGCCCATAAACCGCACCAAACGGTCACTCTTTGTGGGTGCATTGGTTTTTCGACAATCACTCTTGGATTCTCATTCGCCCAAATGCGGCAATTCTGTTTATTGACGAATCCACTGAGGTGAAAATGTGCCTCATCACTGAAGATGATTTTCTTCGAAAATTGATCATCCACTGTTGCCATTTCTTGCCACCATTCTGCCCATTCACGACGTTTGGAATGGTCAAGAGGCTTTAGTTCTTGAGCCAATTGCACCTTGTAAGCGTGTAAATGCAAGTCTATGCATAATGTTCATCAACGACGAGCGTGAGAGGTGCAATTGTTGGGCACGACGACGAGTTGAGGTGGACGGCTCTTCAGCCACACTATCGCGAACAGCAGCAATATTTTCTGCAGTACGAGCTGTACGAGCATGCACTGGTGTTCTCACATCTTCTACAGACCCGGTTTGCTCGAATTTTTCCACGATTTTTGCGATTGTACGCACATTTGGACGATCAAATTGACCAAAAAAATCACGAAGTGCACGATATACATTTTGATTTGAACGCCCATTTTCATAATAAGTCTGGATAACTTTAACACGTTGTTGGATTGTGTATCTCTCCATGGTTCAAATTGAGTAAGTCTGAAATAGAGAAATGTCAAATAAAATTCGGAAAAAACTTGGCGTTTAGGTGTGGTTCACATTCAACATCGGCCCTTACAATTTAACCACCCTTTATTTCTAAAAATAAATTGCATTGTTAAATATATTTCTTGCATATGTGAAAAGTGAAGTTATGATATGAAAAGGGGTATTACATAGTTGCTTATTTTAAATTTTTTAAGGATGGCAAAAAACAGTTAATTTTAAAAAATCCTTTTCGCAATAATTAGTTTCACGTCAAAATTGTATGCTATTCGTTTTTACAAAATTTTTATGTACAATACTACTATTTTTCTGATGAAACAGTGACATTTCTAGCTGGTTGTGATTTTGTCTTCTAAAATATAAAAATAAAAATTGTTGACTTTCACAATGTAAATTACGATTTGAGGAAGAATAAATTTCGAGTAAAAACTTTTCACGCAAATATGTACCACCAACATTTTTATATGAAGCTGCCTTTTGAAAACTGGCAAAATTTACCACAAAGTTTTTACAAATTCCCAGCAGATTTATGAGTAGACCAGAATTAGGTTACAGAAAGTTAGTTCGAAATTTATCGACTTATTCAATAACCTATTGATTATACATGACCAGGGCAGCGACTTTCATGAAGTAGAAAATCAAAAAAAAATATGCGCTTAAAATTTTTAGATTTTTAAAAATCGTGTTTTAATTCAGTAAAATGCTACAAAGGTAATAACCTTTAAAATAACTATAAATGTAGTTGTTTTTAACTTTTTAAAAACAACTAACAAATGTAGTAAAAGCAAATAACAATGTCTTAAAAACAACTGATAATTTTTTACTTCAAACGTTTTTAATATCTGTAAAAATTTGTAAAAACTACTAGTGTCCGACTGAACAGTTCGGCCAAAAACCTATATTTTGTCGGTTTTTTGATATCTAGAGACAATGATGACACATTTTGGTATTCGAAACATGTTTGTTGAGCGGATTTAATTCGATTTTGTGTATAAAATTTAAGAGAAAAGCCAAAGTTTAGCTATAAAGTTAAAAGTCGGCCGCCGAACTATTTTCAATTTGGCCGAACTTTCTGAGGCCGAACAGTGAATTCATTGCTTAACTACAGACTTTTCTTCAAATTAGACACTCAAAACAGCATCTAATCAGCCCCAATAAACATTTTTCCATCCGCCAAATTTGTCCATAATGCTTTAATATACCGTATTCAGACCAAATGCATTTTCTGGCCGAACTGTTCGGTCGGACACTAAAAACTACTGTTTTTAACAGTTATTTTTTCAGTGTTTTTAAAATATAATTATTTTGAATTGTCAGGTTTGTGATCATAATTAAAATGTTACTATTGTAATAGTAACATAGAAAACACTAATTGAGTGCCGAGTATATTTTTATTAAATTATTAACAAAAAAAAATATTTTTTTCTTTCAATTACAATAAAAATTTGTACTTTAATTTGCAAAGTCAAAATTCCTAACGGTACTTTATATTCGAAAGCGTTCGGTTTATATGCAACTTACCCCTATATTTCAAGTAATTCAAAAATGTGGAAACTTTGGGTCCACTATATAGACAATATGGGTATCAAAATGTTTGTTTTCTTGAGTACTTTAACCCTGAGTACAACTACAGACAAGTTTTCGTACAAAAACCAATGCATTTTTAACCCTACTTTTGTAACCCTTAAACGTGAGATTGGGCACCTAAGAAAATACGTCTCTTTCTGTTTTGATCCTTTACAACATGTCTAAAGTTCATTAAAATCTGCGAGTTTTAGTCGGGATACCGTCCTTGTAAGTAAAATTTAAACTTTTGATATAACACACCAAAATTCCGGGACACGTAAACTTAATTTTGGGTCTTAGATTCCAGTGGTATATTCCGTTTTAATAGGTTAGGTCAAAATAAAAAGATATTTCAATTTAAAGTTTGGATTGACTCAAGCAATATTTTTTCTAGAGTCTATTTTAAGTAAAAGACATCGAAATCTCTTTTAAAATTATTTAATTTATTGCTTATATATGTCGAAACTCAAAGCTAACAAAGATGGTCGACCATTTTGAGACGACGTTTTCTAAAGAAATTTGAAGATTCGAACCTTATGACACTGAACTAACAGATGACAGAATAAGACAAAGGTTATTACCCTGACGTTTCGAATTGTATATAAATGAATTGTATCCTCCTCAAATCGGACGGCCATCATTGTTAGACTTAAGTTTAGAAAAATAAACAATAAATAAACTCATTTCAAAAAAAGATTTTGAAATGACTATTTTACTCAATACACTCAAAAAATCGCTGAAGTCAATGCAATCTTTAAATTCTTTTTATTTTGACCTAACCTATTAAAACGGAGTTTACCACAGGATTCTACGGCTCAAAATCAAGTTTACGTGGGGGTTTTGGTGTGTCCTTTTCACATACTTAATGTGTAATTAACTGTTTACTGCAAAATTACTGTTTTGGTAGTTACTTATAAAAAATACTACTTTAAACAACTGTTACAAAAATACAGTATTTTTTTTAGTTCTTTTTTTTAAATAACTTTGATAACAGTTGTTTTGTAATATTTAATAGAAAAATAACTGTAATTGCAGTTAGAAACAAGTACTACTGATTACTACACAAACAACTGTCATGTGGTGACTGTAAAACTTTACTGAGTGCAGTTAAACTCAATGCAATGCAAATTAAATTAAAAATGCATAAAATATGCACTTAAAATCAAAATATGCTAATAAATTATGCATTTATAACAAAATATGCAGCAACAAATCAATGCCATTTTGTTGCAAATACTTTTACTCCGAAAATCTATTTTGCCAGTACATAGATTGTATAAATATCAGCTATTGTTATATCTTCAAGTGCATAAATAATATTGGACATCTCACATTTCACATTTAAGGAACCAACACACATTTAATACGCGGAATAACAACAACTAAGCTATCGCCGGGTGTAGGCTGGAAACAACTAAATAGCGAATAGAATTTATGGGTAGTCGTGAATTCAACAATTTACCTGAAAGTTTAAAAATAATAAACCAAATTTCATTGTTTAAAATTTCTTATATTTTACAAAACTTGGAAGAGATTCTGACATAAAATCTACGATTTCAATGTTAAAATTTGTATTCTTTTCTTTTTTTTTTTTTTTTATTAATTAATAATCATATAATTACAAATTATATCCTATTACCCTAACCGAGCACTAGCTACTATGGCCTTCAGCGCGTTGTAGCGAAAACAGACCAGTACCTCTGGTGGGAATCGAACCCACGACCCCCGCACAGATAAGCCAGCACGCTACCAACTAGCCTACCGCTTCTCTGGGAACTGCTTTGGGATATTTCGTAAAAAAATTATTGATTTTCCGATCTTCTCTTACAGTTGTAATACGGGGTCTTCCACCTTTATGAGTTGTGTGGATGTTACCACTATTAACAATGCGGCAAATCGTTGATTTTGGAACGGAGTACTTTATAGAAATTTCTTTTTGGAAAAGTCCATTTTGAAAATCATTTAAAACTTTTGATTTAAAATCAGAATTGTATTTATTTTCTGCCATTTTTTACAAAAATTATTCTTACTCTGTTTATGCTTCCATGTTGGATTACAACTATTAAAGAACAATTAATTATAATAAATTTGATGAAATATTTCTTTGCCGTAATCTGAATACAAAATATTTTTGTGTGTCAAACAGCAAATCAGCTGATTTTGGTCAAACAAAATTATTTGCATTCAAATAAATATTTGACAAACTTAACCATAGTGTGAACACTAGCTATCAAATATTTTCTTCTGATTTGAGCAAATATTTATTTGATCTTACAAAAAAAATGTAAGAACAAACAATGGCAAATAAAAGGTGGTAAAATCGTCAATTATAAATTTTTTTAATAAATTTAATTTAAATTTAATAAAAGGTTTTATAAAAAAACTGAAATGTAAATAGATATTAAAAAAATTTAATCACTCAGATAATGGATTGGAACATTGGTCCGGAGCACTGTACACAATTGTGTTGTCGTACGTGAAAATAAAAATTTAATCATTCCGATAACAGACTGGAACATTGGTCCAAAATGGAACGATATGGAATGAAACAGGGAATGATTGGAATCGAAACACTGCACACATTTGTGTTGTCGGTATGGAGCTTTTTGTAAAGGTTTGCAAAAATTTTGTCCATTTTGCGATATCATGCTTAGTTTTCGAGATACAAGCCATTTTACAAAATGGCGATATTTTAAAATGTCCAGTATCTCCAAAACTAAGATAGACCAAAATGGACAAAATTTTTGCTCCAAAGGAGTATTAATATACCCTCATAACATAAATAGGCTAGGTCTGAGAGAGATCTCGAGTGATCAATTTTTTAAAAAACAATTGGTTTTTCGATTAAATAAATCTTATGTTTTTTTACACTTTCAATCTGAACGCTCGACAAATATTTTTTCGTTTATTTTATTTGACACTATTTGACAAATATTTGATCATAGTTTGAACATAAAATAAAATAATTTTTTATTTGACACAATTGGAAGCAAATAAGTAAACAAATATTTTGTTCAAATATTTGATTAATGTGAACGTACCTTAAGTGTGATTTGAAGAAAATAAATCAATGAAAACAACAAATGCGATCTCAGTTCCAAATGTGTTGACCACTACTTTATTTGCATGAAAGTCGCTGCCCTGTACATGTTGTATGAGTTTTAAACAATTTTAACTTTTTCCAAAAAAAAACCACGAATTCTTCCATTTGGAACCATTTGCAATAAAACTGGAGGGATGTAATGAACGAAAATAGTTTTTTCAAGGGACATGCTAATAAAAATATTCAAAGATAAGGCATTCACACTCCTGTTTAAGAAACTAAACAATATGTGATGAACTGTTTGTATTCATGTACTAAAATAAAGCAACTGAATACTACTAACAACTTGTACTAAGTTATTAATGAAATTTTCAATTAAAATGTATTAGTTTGAAAATTGTTTTTCTTTTTTTTGTCTGATATTAAAAATTACAAACTACACACAAAATACACTAACAAAAATACATATATTAAACAGATGCTGTGAGGAAAATTAGAAAAACACTAAAAAAACACACACACACACACACACATAGAAAAACTATTAGACAAGGTGTGTATGATGCCATGTTTGATGGGCTCTCAGAATTTTCAAATAATATCATCATTCCAACACAAACAAAATCATTTTAATTTGCATAACACACACACAGCGGGTTGGTTAATGAATGAATGATAATGGAAAATTATCGGAAGAAAAATCACAGCAAATCGTAATATATATTTATAAAAAAAAAAAAATAAAAATAAAATAACGAACAAACCAACGAAGCGTCTTACAAACAAACATTTATTTTGGAATCATCGACAACAACTGCGAAATAAAAACCAAACCTCTATTAACACACCAGCCAGCCAGCAACAACAAGGTGAATCATTTGCGATTCTGTACTGAAATTATTATTTTGGGAAATTATTTTCGTCAGTATTTAAGACGAGCGAGCGCGTACAGTTCACTGGCAATGCGAAATTATTAAATGTATTTCAATTTTCGGAAACGCAAAAAAAAAGAAGAAAAATAAACAAATAAAATAAAATAACGGATTTAGAAAATTATGAATAAATATTTTTTTATATTCACATTTTCTATAGTGATATTATTGATTGTTAATTTCAAATATGCCTGTGGTAATGAATCCTGTTGGAATAACGAAAAAGAGTGCAACATTAAAGCGGAGTTATATCAAAATTTGAAATTTTCAAATGGTATTTCCATGCAAATTGATTGTTTGTTGAGTTTGGTAGAAACAAGGCAAGAAGATCAGACGCATCAGTTCAATGGCGAACAAGAACGCATAAAAAATGATCCTCAAACATCAACAAATTCTTTGCTGTTGCGTCGTTTCATGGGCATACAATCTGTAATGTTGGATGGCTGCCAGACGCCTTTAAATACACACACTTATGGTTTGGAATTCTTGCCAATATGTGTCAACATTACTAGTGTTGCTATAAGCCATTTCCATATGGACACTTTAATAGCCCTAAATTGTAATCTAAATGTCAATGAAGAAAATCTACAAGATGAACAAAAACTACAATTGGAATATTTAAATATACAATTTAATGAAATTGCTGCCATCGATGCTGAATCGTTTAATGGAAACTATCCACAATTGAGGGATATCCTAATAGAAAGTAATTCATTAAAAGTCATCCAAACAAATGCCTTTAAATCATTGAGATCATTAGAAAATTTACGTATTGTCAATGAACCTGTATTGATGTTGAAATCGTTTGATTTATTTGAATACACAAGTGTACTGGCCATTCATTTAGAGGCGCTAAAACAAATGACGTCAGAGATTTTCCAACATTTACCTGAAACTTTGCTAAGTTTCTATGTGGCCGATACACAACTCGACACTGATGCTGTAGTAGTGAACAATGCTCTTGTTTTAAACAATCTCACGATAACAAATTGTGCTCTACAAAATTTTACTCTATACGATATTCATTCAACCGTCGAACGTATAAATCTAAGTGGCAATGTAATAAAAATGTTTACGGCCTATGAAAATAATTTATATGAATTGGATTTAAGTAATAATCAATTGGACTATTTACCCATTGAATGGCTAAGGAATATAACAAATTTGAAGATTCTCATTTTGAAGGGAAATCAAATACAAATGTTATCCTTAAATAATCTAATACATGCCTTACCCAAAGGTCATATAGTCGACCTAAGAGGTAATCGTTTGCAAAATCTTCAGGACTATGATACAGTACTGCCGGATGTACTTGTATCGCAATTGCGTTTAAAGTGTGATCGTAATCCATGGGATTGTTTATGGTTACATGATTTTGCCCATCAATATCCGGAAAATTTTCGTATATTACAATATGAAAAATTTATATCAAAAATTAATGTCAATGGTTTGGAATGTATACCAGCAGAAAAACCGCTTAATGTCCAGTTAACCTCTCAAAACACTGACAGCAGCACTTTTGCTCCTGTTACAACAGCAACTGAAAGAGTTATGAATGTATCAACCTATAATATGGTTTATGGTAATCCTTGGGATTTCAAAAGAAATCAAAGAGCAGAAGCTTTAATTATTGTCTTTATGTTACCCTTGGGCATAGCACTTTTGTTTTTGTTACTTTACATGTGGATTTACTGTCAGAAAATGTTTCATCTTTCATATTATCAAAATTTTTCATGTATGCATAGTCCAGCTGTACCAAATCCTTCTCAACGTTTTGATGTCGTTAGACAATTGCCACCAATTCCAAAACATACAGATGCCAGAATATCTTATCCTGATGCAATACACGACGATCGCGACGAGGGCTATGAAGTTCCCATAAACGGTGTTATTTCTGAGTGCAATTGTAAGGCTCAACAGTGCAATAGCATTGGAAAATGTAATAAAACAATTCATATAACTTATGAACAGTTGCCCACAGATGAACCTCATCAAATTTATGAAGAAATCATACATGTTGATGAAGATGATGACGTTGATCACACAAATGCTGTACATAATGCAGATACAAATTATAAACAAAATCATATAATATATGATCATCTTTCATTTGAATAGTTTCATTTATTTTAAAATAAAACAAAATTATTTAATAAACATGCAGTTTGTATTATTATGCAACTATATTAGGGGTTTTTATTTCCTGGACTTTTTCATTTCCCGTGATAGCAGCGGGAATTTTTTTTCGAAATTTTTGGGATTTCCCGCATTCGACTTTTATTATGAAAATAAATTTAGTTACCCGAAACACGCCATATTTAAAAAGCTAAAAACTAGGAATCCTGAAAAGACGTTTTTGAAATTATTTTAAATTATGACAGTCTTTAAATTCTCATTTTGTAGTGTTTCGTCTGGAAGATTTCTTTATTTAACCGTTGTTAAAGTAGAAAAAATCACTCTGTCGGGTATAATAAATTTTTCTTTTAAATATTGTTAAATGTTTTTTAGGACCCTTTTAATAATATTTTGCGAATTTTTAATTTTCATATAAATTTGAAGTTCGAATTTTCAAAATTTGTTCATACATTCTGGGGAAAAATATGTAGTTGTTTGGGTTGTAATTTCTTTATTTTTAATGTAAATGTCAGTCATTTCTAGAACAAATTCAATTTTTTACTAACCTTGTAGTTCATTCAAAAAAACAAACCACATCAAATGACTGTTTTATGATTTTACATTCATTTTTAACAGTTGTTTTTTTTCATTTAAAAAAAAAAAAAAATAAATGTTAGTTTATATTTTACAAACATGTGGTTCATTTTTACTACAATTGTTAGTAATTGTTTTAACATTAATTTTTTTAACAAATGGCAATGTTAGTTGAATTTACTGAAATGTAAGTCGTCCTTTCTTGAAGTAAAATTTCATTTGTTTTTAACTACATTTGCAGTGGTCTTTATCTACATAGTATTCTATGTGTACAAGTTTCAAACAAAAAAAGTATGGAATAAGTTAAAAATTTATAAATTGTATTTAATATATAAATAAAAAATATAATTGGAAATTCCATATTTCAGTTTTCTTTTCACAATATAAATTGAAAATGTGAAATGCAAAAACTTCTATTCCTAGGCCCACTAGTTCTCTACATATGTCCAAAAAAATTAGTCTGGAAATCTTATATATAAAATTCTCGTGTCACAATGTTCGTTCCCGTACTCCTCCGAAACGGCTTGACCGATTCTCATGAAATTTGGTGAGCATATTGAGTAGGTCTGAGAATCGGCCAACATCTAAAAATGGGCGTGATCGGACCAGTGGGCGTGTCAGCTCCCATACAAAGTAAATATTTAATATCATATATCTACAGTTCTATAATAGCCAGAGTCTTAGAAATTTGTGCACGTTGATTATTTGTTAATGTGAATAGTCATGGGAAAAATGGGCGTGATCGGACCAGTGGGCGTGTCAGGTCCCATACAAAGTAAATATTTAATATCATATATCTACAGTAATATAATAGCCATAGTCTTATAAATTTGTGCACGTTGATTATTTGTTAATGTAAATAGTCATGGGAAAAATGGGCGTGATCGGACCAGTGGGCGTGTCAGCTCCCATACAAAGTAAATATTTAATATCATATATCAACAGTACTATAATAGCCATAGTCTTAGAAATTTGTGCACGCTGATTATTTGTTAATGTGAATAGTCATGGGAAAAATGGGCGTGATTGGACCAGTGGGCGTGTCAGCTCCCATACAAAGTAAATATTTAATATCATATATCTACAGTACTATAATAGCCATAGTCTTATAAATTTGTGCACGTTGATTATTTGTTAATGTGAATAGTCATGGGAAAAATGGGCGTGATTGGACCAGTGGGCGTGTCAGCTCCCATACAAAGTAAATATTTAATATCATATATCTACAGTACTATAATAGCCATAGTCTTAGAAATTTGTGCACGTTGATTATTTGTTAATGTGAATAGTCATGGGAAAAATGGGCGTGATCGGACCAGTGGGCGTGTCAGCTCCCATACAAAGTAAATATTTAATATCATATATCTACAGTAATATAATAGCCATAGTCTTAGAAATTTGTACACGTTGATTATTTGTTAATGTGAATAGTCATGGGAAAAATGGGCGTGATCGGACCAGTGGGCGTGTCAGCTCCCATACAAAGTAAATATTTAATATCATATATCTACAGTTCTATAATAGCCAGAGTCTTAGAAATGTGTGCACATTGATTATATTATGAATAGTCATGGGAAAATTTGGCGGGATCATACCAGTGGGCGTGGCAGCTCCCATACAAAGTGATTATTTAGCTCATATACAAAATTAATATTAATATTAAATATCTAGGGTTCTATATTAGCTATATAGCCTTTAAATTATGTACGAGTCCATCAATTACAAATATTAGTAGTCGAACTGAAAATGGGCGGAATGGGATAAATGGGCGTGGTACCAAAAGCAAAAAACAAATAAGCATTAAAATAAATTATCACATTCAAGACTTTGCAAGGTTATTTAATAATGTTGTTCAAAAATTGTTTTAGCGTTCCTCATAGTCCTAGAATAAAGGCGATAGAAGGACAAAGAGGCGTTGGGCTTCCCATGAAATTACAAATTTTAAAATGATTTACTAATGTGAATTTATTTTTTTAATTATATATTTGCGTAAAAAAATTTTCTTGATTTAAAGAATTAATTACAATTAAAATTTGAAGGCAAAGTAACGTTTGCCGGGTCAGTTAGTTTTTATATAAAATTAAAAAAAAAAAATTAATAAAATTTTTAGGCGAATTTATTTGTATGTTTCTTTTAATAAAACTAGGCACTACAGAATTTATTGCATAGATTTTTTATTTCAATTAGTATTTTTTTTTAATTAAATTTTATAGTTTTTAATTTAAATTTAATTTTATTAATTAATAAAAACAAAATATTATGAAAATAAAAATAATTTATGGATTTTAAATATTTTTTTCTCATAATTTAAATTTTAATTAGATTTCAACAAATTGTTTTTATTTTAAATATTTTGTATTTAGAATAATATAAAAAAAACAATTTATAATATTTCATAAAAAAAAACATGGAAAAATTTTAATATTTGCTACAAATTCTGTAAAATAAAAAAAAAAATCTCGTCCCGGGACAAAAACCCTAAACTATATGATTTTTCAAGTAGTTATGTTTTGAAAACAAATTTAAAACAAATGTCACTGAACTTTTTATGCTAAACAAAAAAAAAACATATGCAAATAAAGGTAAAGTTAATTTACAAAATATGACGAGTATATTTTTAAGGAAATAATAATGGTTGGTATCAGACAAACGTTGCAACTGCAAACCTATAAAAATATTTTTAATGCTCACAGTCTGCAAGAATCATTTCAAAAACTTACAGTTACACCCTAATTAATTTTATGTATATTTTATTAACTTTGCAATAAATTAATTTCTGTTGAAACAAATAAAATATTGTTAAGCAATGTTTTAGAAAAAGTTAAGAAAATAAAATTTTGCTAAACGCAGGTTGCCGTTTCGTTTGTAAAAGTTTAATATACAGCTAAAGGGTCCGCCATCTAACATTTTTTTTTCAACTAGTGCTTATTTCGTGAATGGTAACACTTAGCTCATGTCTTATTTGACAGATAATTAGTTTTATCCTTCCGGTGAACGAATATGGTTGTGTATACTCTTGAACAACGCTGGGAAATATTGCGACATTACTTTGAAAATCATGGTAATGTTGCAGAATGTGTGCGAAAATGAATGATGCCGATTTTGCCAAAAAAATCATCTCTTCAGTTGAAGCTCATTTTGATCTTGGCGGGTATGTAAACAAGCAAAATTGTCGCATTTGGGGCACAGAAAACCCGCACGCATACATTGAAAAGCCGATACACCCAAAACGAGTCACTGTTTGGTGCGGATTTTGGTCCAGAGGCATAATTGGACCGATAGTGTAGGCTACTGCATGGCCAGCCGAGGCAGTCATTTGAATGAAATTATTTTCCATTATCAACCGGAAGGATTGTACTTTCAAATAAAAAAAGAAATTTGAGAAAATATTCAGTAGTTTTTTTTATAGCATTTTCAAAAAAAAAAGTTATTTGGCGGACCCTTTAAATATTTTTTAAATAAATTAAAATGTATTTAGATTAGGGTTAAAAAAAAACCTCATGGGCGAGACAAAAATGTGGGCTCAGAAAATACATATGATTCGAGATAGGAATACAGATGAAAATGCATAAATCGTTTGCCATAAGTTATCCATCATCAAATATTTTTCCAAATTTAAACCTCAATAACAGAAATAGGCGTCGTATTGTCGTAAAATAAAATTTGTTGGATAAGTCCTTAAAATACATTTAATTTAATATCAAATTTGATTTTGTGAAATTTTCATACTTGTTGGCCAAATCTAATGCGAACTATGAGAAAATAAATGATTTTGTTTTGAATTTTTATTTTTTTTTTCAATATTTCTCCAGAAGTAAAAGATTGGTAAATTTAGTTTCACTTCAATACGATGACTAGTTCTGAAGTTATTGAAGTTTGAATTTGTAATTTTTTTGAATTTTTTACATTTTATGTCATCAGAGTGACCCTTAAACTAATAATTTTTATCCCGAATAATTTTTTTAGAAAGATAGAACTCTTGAGTAGTGATTTATGTGGTTTTCGAAAACGAAGCACAAGAGAAACAAAATGTAAAAAAATTTGTTTCATAACCTATTTTTTGGGCATAATCCATTTCAGCCACCCCGTACTCCCCTTCAAAAAAATCTAAAAAAAATTTCCCAAAAACTTGTTGGGCCCTAAGTATTTATCACCCCTGTTACGGCTTTTAAATCAGAGCGAAAGTGAAAATTTTAGAATTTTTCGGTGTTTTTGCGATTAAATCAGAACGTTTTTCCCTATTTTTTATTCGTTTTAATTCGTGTAAAAAAGCCTGGTCGAAAGTAAAACGAATGCCCTTTTTTCTAATAAATTACAATTTAGGGTCAAAAATGGTGCTAAATATTAAAAATTTAGAACTTTTTTTTACTAATTTCTGATTTTATTGTACTTTTGGCTGTATTGTTTATACTCTAAAAAACTGTTTTAAAAAACATTTTTTTGTTTTGATATTCTGGAAAACACTCAAACAAATTGACAACAATGTTAGAAGCATTTCTTAAAAGCATTTTACTTTCCATATGTTTTTTATTTTCCATAAAACCATATGTTTTTGGCACTTCGATAATAATTTCGAAAAAAATTCGAGTTTTCGAAAGCTTTTAGGATTTGAGAACACCAACTTTAAATTTCGTGTGAATTCACAAATTCGTTCTTATTGCAAAACGTTCTAAAGTAGGGACATGGGCGTATATTCCGCTTCAAGAGTTGCAAAAATTTTAAATCGGTTAATATGTTCTCTTCTGGTCACATCTGTTGAACTCACTTATCTGGACTATAAAATCAAATGAATATGAAATTGCTACATTTTTCGTTTTTTGTGTTTAGCTTAATAATTCGTTAAATTACATAAAATCAAAATACATCGAATAAGCTCCAGCAAAATATTTTAGAACCGATTACCTTTGAAACTGTTCTAGAACAGCTCCTTTTATCACCGGTTACATAAAACTGGTTCTATAACAGGAAGTCAAAATGTAAGGTTTTACTGATCCAGTTTTATAACTGTTTCTAGAACCGGTTCTAAAGCAACCTGTTCCAGTTTGGAGGTAAAGAAATTATTGCAAATAGGACAAACTCTAAAAACAAAAATCGGTTGTAGAACAGAAATTATAACCCGTTATAAAGCACTATAAGTTGTTCTGCAATCTTTTATTTTGATAATTTAACACCATACTTGGGAATTTTTCATTGCCATTTCTTATGGTCAAAGTCAATGCCAAACAATTATTACCATTTCAATGCCAATGATTTTTTTTTAATTGGCATTGCTTAGACCAATTGCAATGAAATGGCACCAATGCCTAAAACCCCAGTTGTAATTGGCTAGAAAATAATTGTTTATGAAGTGTTTTTTTTTTCTTTTGGAAAAAAGAGACAAGTATTCACTATTTTATTAAAGTTTTATTACGTTTTCACTAATCGGTCTTCTTTGGTAACTGATTAACCATCAGATACTTAATAAAATAACGAATATTTATTAAAAAAGTACGCAAATATAAGATTTTTATAAAAAATTGCAAATAAATTTGTTTATAGACAATTGTAACAAACAATTATAATTGTCTGTTAAATGCATTGGCGTTAATCAATGCCAATCGAAACACAATTTGTGTTTAAGCAATTGTAATGTCAAAAAAATTAATTACCATTGAAATAAAACAATGCCAACTAAAACGTTATTTAATTAGTACATTCAATTAACTAGTCCCAAGTATGTTTAATACACAATTTTATTAACTAAAATATACACATAAATAACATAAGACTCAGACCACCAAGTATTCAATAGATCATATTTTGTTTTATTTAATGTATAAAGTATCCGGAACCCTTAAAGGATCCAGCGTAACTCGATTCGAAAAAAAAATTCGAATTCGTAAATATTGTACCTTTTGTGGAAAGAGAACCTGAAGCAAACTTCTTACTCTTTTAAATTTTTATATCTAGTGTATAAGAGAGTTAGCTTCAGAAAATAGAAAACAAAAAAAAAAAACTTGTATAAAGATTTTTTTTTTTACAAAATGTGCAAGATTTGCGAATTCGAAAATATTTATGCAAATCGAGTTCCGCAGTAACCTCCCAGATACCTTATCACAATTAGTATAACAAAATAAACATTTGAAATAAAAAGCTAAGCAGTTTCGCTTAGTATACGATTACGATTGACCGATTCACGACTATTATCTCCAGACATGGTATAAATATGTTTTCTCAGTACGCGTATATGTTTTTGGGAAACTTCAAAATTATGTACTAAAGTATTGATTTGACTTTGTAATTCAGCTATTAAGTTGTCTCGCTCTTGAATTAAACTTGTTGTAGAGCTTTGACTGCGACTTAGCTTCATTTCAAGCTCAAATATACGTTTTTGCAGCTCTCGTTTTTGCTTTTCCGCCAGCTCACGTTGACGATTCATAGATCGTTTGTTGCTGTTTTGCATACCCTCCATTTGTTCGCGTATCTTTTGCATTTCTTCATTTAATTTTCGTTTTTCATTTTTCAGTGCCATATTGTAGTTTTTAAATATTTTTAAATCTCGTTCAGCACCCTTCAAACGAGTTATTGTAGCTATTTTTCGATTTCCAATTTCCTCTATTCGGATTTTCAATTGATTCGCTTCAGCTTGTATAGCTCGAATACGTTCACTAAGTAGCCTATTTTCTTTGAATACACGATCATGTTTAGCCTTTTCGTCTTTCATCATTTGCGGCAATTCGGATACTTCTTCTAATTTCTTTTCGATTTTATGACGCAGTTGATCGATACCTGTTGTGATGTCTGTTTCTAACTGGTGATTATTAGAGTTCAATTTTTCAATTTCTTTTTGTTGCGTTTTCATTATGTGTTGAGCCTTCAGACAACGCGAATGGTAGTCTTTCAAATAATTCTGCTGTTGGTCAATTATTGTTTGAAAGCGTTTCTGTTCATTTTGCAAATTGGAGATAGTACTCTGAAGGCTATCAAGTTTAGGGCTCTTTTGATAGGGACGTGAGTTTGAATTGCCATTAATAACAGTTTTAAGGACCTTGTAAATATCCTTAACACTCTTATCGTGGCATTTCCTGTTTCCGTTGCAGGCATCAGAAGGTGGCTCATTTTCATTATTTACAGATGGGCGTCGTTTTCGTCTATTATTTTCCGTTTGACGAAGTTTAGTGGTTACACAACTTTTCCTAAATTTTTTGCGTTCATAGTTTATTTTAGTTACACTTTCAGACTGGTTCGGCGTTTCACTGTTCCGGCTATTCTCTCGATCAAAAATTTGAGTATATTTTCGCTGAAGGGAATATTCGGAGCCCTTCGAACTGCAGTCTGAATGCGTTTCAAAATCACCACTGGGAATATTACGTTTTGCAACAAAACGATCATTTTTCTCCTGCATTTCATTCAATTCAAAATTAATTTTAAGATACTTTTCCTCTAAATCTTTCGTAGTGTTTGTGTAGTCTTCCAATTCTTTTTTATACTTACACAACTCTGCTTTTGATTTTGTTTCCTTCCTTTTTGGTGTGACATTAATTTTAAAACTATTACTATCGTCACTGTTCACTCTGTTAATTTGCGAATCGGTGTCTTCAGAAAATTGAAATCTACTTAAATTCTGGTAGCTGCAGGTATTTATATTGCTCGGTGATGTCGTCACACAAATATCTCCACCTGAAGAACTTTGCAGAGCATCGTTTGGAATATGGAAATTCGATGTTCTTTCGAACTCTTTCTTTTTTGTTGTATTCAATTTTGCTGTCAACACAAAATTTTGATTTTTAAACTCCATTGATGATGAAGATTTACAGATTTTTTAAGAGTTAAACGATATTTCCGAAAGATATTTTTTACCAAAATAAAATTTTACTAACTTCAATATTTTTTTTCTTTCTCTCTTTTAGCGATAAGAAATCAAATTTAATTTTGATTTCTATTATTTATTATTACTTCAATACCCAACAAACAATTAGTTCCGATTATGTATCGTTTTCTGGATCCGTATACGGACCAGAAACCGTATTTCAAGGAACATCGAAAAAGATTCGAATCCGTTGAAAATCCGTCAATGACGTACCGTTTATGAACTTTTATTAAGTTATTTGATCTTATTTTTCATGCGATACAATTAAAACTATTTTTTGACTTATTTTTTTTATTTTAGCTAAACATTAATTTAATGAACGTTTTTATTAGCTCGTTCATTCCAGTGCAACTTTATTGATATTTTTAAGTCCTGGTTCACACACGGCAATTATAATTGCGCAATTTTTCTTCAATTCTCCTTTGAAATTGCTTTTGTGTTCACACAGGAGAAGTTTGTTTCAGCAATTTTCGTATATCAACCTGCAGTGTTGAAAATTGCGAATGACAAAACAAAACGGAATTGGAGTAGGGCAAGTCTGTACCCCCTTCCATTCTCTTTTCCTCACTCTTCTATAAACTCAAGAATTGCGCAAGTATAATTGCCGTGTGTGAACCTGGTCTAAGTGCTTTAAAATTAAATTTTTGTTATTGTTTATGTACATAATGGATAAAAGGAATCAAACAAATACTTTTTGAAGTATCCAATATAAATACATGATATTTTATTTGACAACATAAAATTAAAATTAATCGACTTTATTAATGACTTTATTAAATAATTGAGCCCTAGGTCACGTTTGTATTTATAAAATAGCCTTTATTATTTTATATATCTCCAATATTTCATTATTCTTTGAATGACATCTTCAGGGAGACTAAAATTGTCCAATAATAATATAATATTAATTGAGTATACATTAGGCAGGGTCGATTTGTATGGAGGCAAAAAAATCGCTCAACGTTCAAGGAAAATCGTATTCTAGGGATCAAAATAAGAAACTTTGCCGAAGGAACCATACCTCTAAAACGAATTCTGATGTCCCGACTTTTGACCCGTAGGGTGAAATTTTGAAAAATCCCACTTTGACCCATTTATAGTGCCCCAATCGAATCCAACCTAATCGAATATAATTTATACATTCATCTGCTAGAGCGTCTTCCGGAGAAGAAATAGAGACCCTAATCTTGGAAAGACTCCTCCTACTTTCTGAAATATCTCTATCCCGAGATTTGTACATTTTGCTATAAAAACACGGCTAAAAGGCCCTCTTTCAACTTAAATTTTAACCCCTTAACGGTCACTTAGAATGATGAGTTATGCATTAATCTGCTAGCGCGTCTCCCGGAGAAGAAGTAGCTCCCATAATCTTGCAGAGATTCCACCTACCTTCTGAAATATCAATGTGGGCTTTTTCAAAATTTGACCCTATGGGTCAAAAGTCGGGACATCAGAATTCGTTTTAGAGGTATGGTTAATTCGGCAAAGTTTCTTATTTTGATCCCTAGAATACGATTTTCCTTGAACGTTGAGCGATTTTTAAATCGACCCGCCCTAGTATACATACATATAAAGACACATACTCTAACATTTAAAACACAAATAACACGCATAACATCAAAACAATTTATTAGGTTCTGACCATCAAATCTATATATTTCAGGCATGATGATTTCAATGGCGTACTTTATTTTTGCATCTATCGTACAGTTTTTTATATACAAAAATTTGCAAATGCAATAAATCGGATTTATTTCTATTGAAGTCTAACTACAAGACCAGTATTAATATTAATGGTACATATTTGAATGCCTAAGTTTAAAATCAAACTCGCTGTTAAGAGTTTTTTTGAAATTTGTTCGGTTTTTGCGAAGTAGTTAATCGAGCTAATCAGTTGTTCACACAGTGGAAAGATTCATTTAAGAGGAGTTATATTAAGCAGTGAGATCGAATAATTCCCGACACAAATTATCACTTATAACTTCTTTTATGTTAAAAAGTGAAAATTTTTTTGAATCAAGTTATTTTTTAAAAAGTTGTCAGATTATTTATTTTCATACAAAAAAATGCTTAATTGTCCAGAACTCTAAACAATCAAATGATATTAAGATTGTTTTTAAATTATTGATGAAGGCTGCAAAATAACTTAACAATACTGTCACTTTTTTTTTTTAAATGGTCTGCTAATATCAATTAGGGCACTAAAGATGCAAAAAAAAGCTCTATTTTTCACTTTTTGTTTAGATTCCATTTGTAAGCGAAATAATGAGCCGATCGCTTTGATATTTTTTGCGCACATAATCTGACAACCTTCTTAAAGGTAACGCGTCAAGAAAAAAAGTACAGTGTAAGTGAAACTGTGTGTCGGGGTTTTTTTCGATCTCACTCCTTAGTAAGAAAAAAGTTATTTTATCAAAGAGTTTTTTGTTGAAAATTCGAGATTTTCTAGAATTTTACATGGCACCATAGCTTTCCAGGATGACCCCAAGGTATTTGGTATGATATGTAAATACATTTCAAAAGTATGTTTCCAAATTTTCAGCTTAAAATTTTTATATTTGCAAAAGTTTCCCTAACAGAAACCTCCGTTTTGGTACATATTTGTCACAAAAGTAGGGTTTTCGTTAGAAGAACTTTTTCAAATATAAACATTTTTGGTTGATTTTTTGCACATTTACTTTTCAAAGACTTTCACATGTTTTACTAAAGGTCGGACTAAGGGTTCATCTCGGAGAGCTATGCTGATATATAAAATTTTTCTAATGCATGAGCATTTCCTAAGGTCGATTGCTATTTTGGCGATAAATTCGCTTAAATCGTAAAAATTGGGAAAAATAAGAAAAACCACTAAATAGCGGTTTTAATTTAATCTACAGTCGTGAGAATCAATTATGTACCTCAAATAAGAACACAGGGATTGTCTTTATATTTCAACAGGTTGTTTGCATTTTAAAAACTTTATATACAAATACTGCATTTACATGCGCCAAACTCTAGTCATTTTGGGGGAAAAACTGTACTATAGATCGAAAAATAAATTACGTCATTGAAATCAGCGTGCCTGAAATATATAGAATTGGTGATCATATTCTTATTCATTTTTAAACGTTATGATTTTGTCCTCCTGTGTAATTTATTTAAAACATTAAATGATCTCTTTTTATAAAAAAAAAAGAATTTGAATTCCTTTTTTTTTTTAATTTGCGACTTGCACATCTCAGTTTATATATTACAGATGTAGATCTTTTATACAATTAAATCAGTCGTTTTTATGAAGTGCAAAATAGTAATTTTGGAGCATAAACACTTAGCCTATGACAAAAAAAATGCGTTTTCACCTCAATTTGAACGCATTCTCTGTGAGTAACACAAGTGCTTTAATAGCTTTTTGGTCAGTTTTATTTTTGCTGGGTTATGTCAGAGTTGGAGATCTATGTAATCTATGGTTTGGAGGTAATTATATATACATATGTTTACAATGATCCAAATTTTTAAACCTAAACAAAGCTATATTTGCAGTTTTTAAATTTTTAGATATTATGTTTGGGACATACTTATAATAAACATATATATAAAGGGTTCGCCAAATAACTTTTTTTTTTTTGAAAATGCTATAAAAAAAAACTACTGAATATTTTCTCAAATTTCTTTTTTTATTTGAAAGTACAATCCTTCCGGTTAATAATGGAAAATAATTTCATTCAAATGGCTGCCTCGGCTGGCCATGCAGTAGCCTACACGATCGGTCCAATTTTTAAGCACATTATCGATTGTGTGCAGCTGTATTTCCTCCTCTTCAATTTTTGTGAACAAAAATTCGTTCAACATGGCCCGATAACGATCGCCATTGACTGTAACGGCCACTCCTTGCTCATTTTCGAAGAAAAATGGCCCAATTATGCCTCTGGACCAAAATCCGCACCAAACAGTGACTCGTTTTGGGTGTATCGGCACACATTCTGCAACATTACCATGATTTTCAAAGTAATGTCGCAATATTTCCCAGCGTTGTTCAAGCGTATACACAACCATATTCGTTCAGCGGAACGATAAAACTAATTATCTGTCAAATCAGACATGAGCTAAGTGTTACCATTTACGAAATAAGCACTAGTTGGAAAAAAAAACGTTAGATGGCGGACCCTTTATTTGCAGCCAAACATATATATTAGGGTCTTTTTGTTGACAATATTTCTTCATAGCACCAAGCAGTGGGCAATGTTGTACAGATAATAAAAATAATTTAATTACACTCAAAAAAATAAGGTAGTAGAAAAGTTAGTAAAACGTCTTGTAAATCAGGTATACTATTTTTTAGCAAAATTTTTTGCTAAAATCGTGTTTTCAGCTAAAATTTTTGTTATACTTATTCAGCACTTAACTGTTTTATACTAATACTTTACTAATATACTAATGTTTTACTAATTAATTTTGCTACAAAAAAATTGTGCTGATAAGCACATTAATAGTGTGGACGACAACCAGATTGAAAGATATACGCAGAATGAAGTAGATGTCGCGGCATGTCAAGATGTAGTAGAGAAGAGGAAAATGATACTAAAAAGTACAACTCTAATAAGACATATAAAAAAATCAACCATGGAAGACTTTTGTATCTCTTTTTCATACATAAAACAAAATTGAGGATTAAAACAACTTAAATTTTGCGTTGTCACCGGCTTGTGAAAATAATTGTCTATTAATAAAATAAAAGACAAAAGAAAATATTTATTTATTTAAACTAAATGTTTATATGTGTGGTCAAATTGCAAACAAACATATACAGAAATGTAGACAGAGTAAAGTGAAAGACAAAGAAACACATCTTAGGTAGATTTTTTTATGGTTCTTTTTCTTATTGCAAAAAGGGTTGTTTTTTTCGTTTCGTTTGTTTTTGTTTATTTTTTCATTTCGTTTCTATAATTATCTTCGGCAGTTGCGATAGCATCATTAAAACGATAGCATCATTTAGACAACCATTGATGTAAGTAATTGAAAGACAATTTTTGTTATGTTATATATATTTATTTCTATATATTTTCAGATATTAAATAAATTCATGTCGTCAATGTGGAAAAATGAAAATTTTTATATTTCGTTATTATAGTAAATTATTTTTAAAAGAATTACAAAAATGTGTTTTATGATTTTCAGCAAATAAATTAACTAAATTACAATTTTTCTACAAATTTTTTGCGTTTTTTTCAGTCTACTAAAATTCAGCAAAAAATTTATTAATTTTTAGCAAGGCTTTTGTATTTCTAATCTACTAAGTGTTAGCAAAACTTTTGCTGAATCTACAAATTTTGCTGACATTAGCAACTTTTTTGCAAGCATCCTCCTGACTAAAATTTTGCTGACTTAGCAAAATTTTTTGCTGACTTTACAAACTTTTTTTTTTGAGTGTAGGTCATTATGGTGCATTTTCTAAAACTCCCCAAAGAACTTTTTTTTTATTTTTTTGAAAATTTTTATTTGTTGACCACACCGATAAAATTTTTCATTTAAGGAATTTCTAAGTTAAATGTTTTAGTAAAATAAAATGAATTTTCTGTCACCCTGCAAATGCAAATAGCAAATTTGAAATTGTCAATTATTTTCCAAAAAAAAAATATTATTTCCAAAAAAAGTAAGTTTTTTTGTTACAGATTTTTTGAATATCATTAAATCGTATTTATTATTTCTTTTAAAAATACATACTGGGATAAATTAAAAAATTATATAATTCAGGGACTCTCAAATCATTCGCCAGATTTTTCAAGTAACTTGTCTAATTTGGAGATTGATGACGAATTTTATTGACGATTTTTCTACAACAATTAATTTTATAACAAATATGAATACCCAGAAAATTAGCATGGAAAATAGGAAATTCGTAATATCTGAAAACATAAGGCACCTATTTAAAATAAAGTACAATTGGCAAAAGAATTTAAAGAAAATATATCGTAGGACCTGGAACCGATTGAATCCTGATTATGTTTTATTGTCAAAACAAATTCAGTTACTATCTATAATTATTAAACGACAAATGGAAATTGAACAAGCTCATTTGTTTTGTGAGAAACTTAAGAACATTCGCCCTGGTCCGAATAGTCCGCATAGAAATGTATAAAAAATTATAGGTTACAAGAAAAATTGTTTTGTTAATAAACTATCAGTAGATGGTGTTTCAATAGATAGCGATACGGAAAAATTGGATAATTTAAAGCAACATTTCTCTAGAATTTACAATGCATCTGGTCTAAATAGACATGTATCACATATTGAAAACTCTATTAATGAAATAGTTTCTAGTGTTCCAAATAATAATTTTGTTTTTGATACTAATTTTTCGGCCCTTAATACTCAAAATTGTGATAGACTTGTCAACTTGAATGAATTGTTGGAGCATACAAAGAATATTAACAACAAGAAATCTTGCGGATTTGACAATATTTCAAATTTCCCTATTCGAAAACTGCCTATAAAAGCGCTTGAATACCTTACGATCATTTTCAATCAATGTATTAGCAATTCTTATTTTCCAAATGTGTGGAAGATATCTAAAATAATTCCTCTTAAAAAGAAGCCTAACAATACGGATATCAATAACCTCAGGCCAATTTCTTTACTATCAAATGTAGGAAAGCTTTTTGAAAAAGTTTTACGTGACAAAATGGATATTGGAGTTACTGAACCTTATGTTCCAAATCTGCAATTCGGTTTTAGGAAAAGTTATTCCACTACTGATGCGCTACTTAAATTCCAAAATGACGTAGTGAGTAATCTTCGAATTAAACAATGCACAGTAGCGGTGTCATTGGATGTTGAGAAGGCCTTCGACTATGCTTATCACAATGGAATTATTTATAAAATGATTCGAATTGGATTTCATCCTCCTATTATCAAAGTATTCAAAAGTTTTTTTCTAATAAGAAATTCTCTGTTCAATTTGGTCAAATGCTTTCTGGTTTTGGAAACGTATATTGTGGTGTTCCTCTGGGATCGATTTTAGCACCACACCTTTATAACATTTTTATGCATGACTTTCCTCACATTGGCTCGGATTCCATTACTTTGTTATATGCTGATGATTCTCTTGTTTACTCTCACAACGAATCTCCACGTAGGGCATTAGAGCAAGTTACTGAACACTTGGAAACTGTAAGAAATTTTTATGACGAGTGGGGGGTAAAGATAAACATATCAAAATGTGAGGCTATCTGCTTACGTAATGCTTCGGGCAAATGTAGAGGATTTGTTGTTCCAGAGAGTAAACAGCTAAGGCTCTGCATCAACAACATTGAAATTCCGTTTAGGGATAGGATTAAATACCTTGCAGTGACCTTTAATAAACTTCTAAAATTTAACGAACATGCCCGCATAGTACTGGAAAAAGCCAATAGAATATTGGGTTAATTTTCAAGAATTCTCAATAACAAAAATTTACCAGTAAATACTAAACTTTTGCTATATAAAACGAGCTTAAGACCAGTTATACTATATGGATTTCCAATTTGGTTCAATGTGTCACCGATTATAATTAAGGAAATGGAAATTTTCGAAAGAAAAATATTGCGAAACTACATTGGAAAACACTTTAAATCCTTTTGTAAACGATATTCAAATAAATATATATATAGTGAATCTAGAGTAACTCCCATCGGACTTTATGTTTGTGACATTCTTGGGAGATTCATAACAAGGACTTGCTTTCATGAAAATAATTATATCTCAGATATTTACGAACAACAGAAGCAATTTAGCTGGTCAAATATTAATTATTTATCCCCCATTGGATACATGAATGAAACTGCACCATCTTTTGATCTGTCCACTTCTTTGAGACACAATTTTTTCTCAAAGGGTGTACAAGGTACACACAGAGGTTAGTTTGGTTTATCCGAAATTTTTTATTATTTTTTAGTATCATTATAATTTTATTGTTTGTTTTTTAATTTTGTTCTTAGTTATAAGTTAATATTAAGTTAGTTTTAAGCATACTTTAGTTTAGGAGATCCACTCTCAAAACATGCTAAGTAAGCCTCGGGAGCAAGGGAGCAATTTTTCTAATAATTCTATTTTTTATTTAATTAAATTTTAACAAATTTGTGTAAGTAGAATACTGTTTTTTAATTATTTTAATTAGGATATTACATTTTAGTCCTAAGTTTTAATTTTTTTACAAATGTTTTATAAAAATATGTATATGTATGTACTTAAAAAAAAGGCTCAATAAAATAAACCTTAAACCTTATTATTTTTTAGACCTAGAAAATGTATAGATACATATTACTATAATAGTTTGCGGATGTTTTGAACTTTGAAATTTGTAGACCAGATGCAGATTGAAGAAAATTTAACACGGTAAATCGAGAAATCAGTGGTAAATCAATAAAACCAGTCAATGTTAAAAAAAATTACTAATGGTTAAAATAAATTTTGCAAAATATATATAAAAGTATAGCAAAAATAAATAGAAAAATGTAAATGTAAATGCCAATGTTTTATTGTTTTATTTTCAAGTTGGATATTATTAACTAAATACAATGTTTATTTGAAAATTACTAAAAAAATAGTTGATTTTAACTGAGACTATTACTATGTTTCCACTTACGTGTTTTGAGCACAACATGTGATTTGGATAACAAAATGTATGGGAAAACATGTACAAAACATGTTTTTTATTTCAAAGGACGTTCAGTGGAAACGTTGTTTTGTTTGTTAAACAATATTAGTAATTTTTAATTAATTAAAATAACTAATTTTATTGATACTTAGACTCAGTTAAAAAATTGGTTGCACTATGAAATTTTTTAGTAGAAGTTGAAAAAATTGTTAAAAAAAACTGAAAATTTTAGTTATTATATATTTTTAAAAAAGTAACATAACTTTGATAGTTTTCAACCGATTTTAACAAATGAAAGCTCGATTTTCTCAGAAAAGCACTAACTTTAAGAATGTTGTTGTTTTAAAAGAAGATTAAAAAAAAAATTTCGTAGAACTTGAAAAAGTGTTAAAAAAATTGAAAATTTTAAATGTTATAAAAATGTCTCTAACTATACATTAGGCCGGGTCGATTTGTATGGAGGCAAAAAAATCGCTCAACGTTCAAGGAAAATCGTAAAATCGTATTCTAGGGATCAAAATAAGAAACTTTGCCGAAGGAACCATACCTCTAAAACGAAGTCTGATGTCCTGACTTTTGACCCGTAGGGTCAAATTTTGAAAAAGCCTACTTTGATATTTCAGAAAGTAGGAGGAATCTCTCCAAGATTATGGGAGATACTTGTTCTCCGGAAGACGCGCTAGCAGATTAATGCATAAATCATCATTCTCGGGGTTAAAATTTAAGTTAAAAGAGGGCCTTTTTAGCCGTGTTTTTTTTAGCAAAATGTACAAATCTCGGGATAGAGATATTTCAGAAAGTAGGAGGAGTCTTTCCAAGATTAGGGTCTCTATTTCTTCTCCGGAAGAAATAGAGTATAAATATATTCGATTGGGACACTCTAAAGCGGTCAAATTGGGATTTTTCAAAATTTCACCCTACTGGTCAAAAGTCGGGACATCAGAATTCGTTTTAGAGGTATGGTTCCTTCGGCAAAGTTTCTTATTTTGATCCCTAGAATACGATTTTCCTTGAACGTTGAGCGATTTTTAAATCGACCCGCCCTACTATACATATATATTAATAATATATAAAAAAAAGTATATATATTTAAAAAAAAAACATGTAATTTTCTTTCAAAATCGGGTGAAAAATTATTGAGTTACAAATGTTTAAATGCGACTGTCGCAAAAAATACTCTCTTACTGCTATCTCGAAATTTTGAGGAAATATTGAAACTTCTCAAACCGGTTCTGTAATACACTCAGCTAGACTAACAACCTACACTAGATCACTTCAAACGTGATTGCAAATTTTTTGTTTTTTGTAGCACCGTGTAAAAACGACATTGCTGGATTACCGCTTGGAAATTTGACTTTGCATTTAAATATGATGTAGGAAATACTATTATTTATTGTAATTAGGGTCGTTTTTATTTCCCGAACTTTTTCATTTCCCGGGACGACGGGAATTTTTTTTTGAATTTCCTGGGATCCAGGATTTCCCGGTCAAGTAAAGGTAAGTAAGTTTTACATAATTTGTGCTTGAAAAATTCGTCTTTTATTTCATATACTAAATTTAGCAACTTTTTTGCTAAATATTATTAAAATAAGAATAGCAAAAATAAATCTGCAAACTTTACAAAATTTTTTTTATACTCGATGTGAATTTTAGTTAATTGAAAATAGCATTATACTCTGTAAAATTAGCAAAAACTTTTACTAAATATTTCTAGACTCAAAATAGCAAACAAAAACTGTAATTGCTCAAATTTAGTAGAATGCAATTAACAGTTTATTTTGCTAAAATCAACAGAAATTTTTGCTAACAAATTTTAGATTGCTGATTACATAAGGGCAGACTTTTATTCGCATTAAGAAAAAAACTTTAAAAATTTCACATTTTTTCGTCTACTAATATTTATTTAGTAAATGTTTTTGCTGATTTAAGAAGATTATTTTGTTACTTTCAATTAACTAAAATTTAGCTTAAATATAACTAAATATTTGCAAATTCAACAGATTTATTTTTGCTATTCTTATATTACTAATATTTAGCTTTTTTTTTTTTGCTATTTTTACAGATTTATATCTATGAGTGTACGTACCTGCAAATGCAAACGATGTATATTTTTACGATAAGTTTTGCGAATTCCCAAAAAGTACATCTTCGAAATTTGATCAGAAATAACTTTCTACATAAATCATCAGCGAAAAATTTGTGCATATATTCAAAATTCCAATAGGAGTTTTATCAGCGGTAAAAATTTGGAACCAATCAGTGAGCTGCCCCTAAAAACCACTTTGGCTTAATGCCTTCCCTGGTTTAGCACTACCACAAAGGGATAATTCTGAAGTACTGTATTTAAAATAAATATTTTTTTATCAGCATGTCTTCAGAATAGTTTCAAAACTTGTCTAAAAAATTAAAACAGAAAAAAATTTAAAACTAAAAAAGACAAAAAAAATTAAAAGTGATCGCTAAATATTGATTAAGTTTTGAATGAATTACTAAATTTATAAGTTAAAAAATGACCAGTGAACCCGAAGCTGATACCCTTCAATCGGAAAGAGAAGAGGACGCAGTGGATAATTTTCACTCAGAGAGTGAAGGGGCCGGAGTGAATGTCATTCAATCAGATAGAGAAGAGGCAGGAGTGGATGTCTTTCAATCAGAGAGAGAAGAGGCCGGAGTGGAAGTTAAAGAATATGAGGAAGAAGACGAAGGTGAAGATTATTCACTGTTTGGTTCTTCTGATGATCCCGAGAAGAAACGAAACTACAAAGAGTATAAGCGATTAGTAAAGGAAATAAATTATCAAAACGAACTATTAGAACGGATTAAAGGACAGATTCACGACATTTCCTGTAAACCTTGCACAACTCGCTGTGAGCAGAATGATTTAAAGGGTTTGTACGATTGCCTAGACCAGGAAATGAAAAAATACCGAGATCTGATAAATAAGGCAATGCATCTGCAAAACTTTGGATCACGGAGGCATTATAAAGAAATTCCTCTAGTTACCACATTAGATGAGGACAATATGGCCCCCATACGACGCACTTGTGACAATTTACAAGTACAAACATCAAAAGCGGCCCCTATAAATCGCGAATCTAGGACGTTTTGGAGAGAATCTGGTGGTGAAACTAGTGACTTCGAAAAGTCTTGTTCTTGTCCTGAAACTTCAGCTCATTTTGATTTTAAGAGATATCCTAATTGTGAATCGGAAGAAAACAAATTGCTAAGAGAAATTTGTGCTGTTCTTAAAACTGTCCAAAGTAATAGTAAGAAACCATGTCAAAGAAAGCGACAGCCAAATCATACTTGTAAAGACAATGAATCAATAGAAGAAATTAAAGACAAAATAGAATGCATGCAACAGAAAATGAACGAATTAAACAAAGAAATTTGTAAGCAAAAAGTTAAGAAAACTTCAAGTTGTCTCTGTCCTCATCATCAAGATCAACAAGAACCTTGTACCGTACAACGACCACCTATAGATCCAGCCCTACTCTGTCCAGGTAAAAAGCCACCAAAAGCTGAACAATTTCAAAAGCTCAAAGATAACTATTTATATCTGCTAACAGAATTTAGTAAAAAGGATGATCAACTTAAAGAGCTAACAAAAAAGTAAGTAGAATTCTAAGAACAAAATTAAAAAATAATTCAAGATATTGATAGCGATTCCTATCCTCACCTTCACCATTCACCTCAATTTTCGAATCGCATTAGTTTCCGTGTATTAATTATATGTCCCATTTTGATTTCTGATTTTTCAATATTTGTTTTTTGTAAAGACGATTGGACAATAAAAAATGTATAAATTTGTATTATTTGAGGAAAAATGAGGTTCGAAAACTGAGGTGATTGGTGAAAGTGAGAATAGGAATCGCTACAATTGTTTTTTTTTTATTTAAACTCGTCGCTAGCATTTTTAGGAGATCAATGAAATTGATATTAAAAAATTCTATGATCTCTTAAATTTCGATGCATGTTATTGAATGGAGCTTTCGAAACTTGACACTTTTGCAAATAATGACCACTTTTAATAATTGTTACAGTATATTTTGAAAAACAAAGAAATATAATTATACGAAGGCTGTTTTAAAAGGAATTTGATCATTTTTTGTTTTAACTACAATCCACATTAAGAAATATACCCAAGAAAGCCACCTTTGACACAGAATAACTTATCCTGTGATAAAATAGGATGACTCAAATTATTCTAAATATTTTAAACGTGTTTCCAGAAAAAAATTAAACATTTTTTTTTTCAAAAAGTTATGAGCATTTGAAAATTGTCAAAATCGTGAAAAATCTTCCGACATGACAACTTTTAAACTAATGTTTTTCTAAAACTAGTAAATGGATTTTAAAGTTTAATACCTTATTTTAAAGGTACAGTAGACGCTCGCAAATTAGAACCGCTTTGTTTCTGTGACAATTCTAATTTCTGAATTATGAATTTAACCTTTCGAAAAAAAAAATTTTATTTTTTTCCGGAAACACGGGTAAAATATTTTTTAATGTTTAATACCGCTGACAAATTTTAAAGTAAATCGAAAGAGGTGTTGTAAAAAACGTGTTCGGTCTGACATGGACTGACTCATATGTATCACTTAGTTATTATAAAATCAAAGAAGTAATGTAGAAATGAACATTCTTGTGAAGGGTGTTTTTTATACAGGTATAGAACTTTAAGTTGGCAATACTTTTTTTAACTGGCGGCCATTTTGTCAGTTGTCCAGTGATTTATGTTTCAACATGAATAGACTGACCATTGAACAACGCTTTCAAATTGTTCAAATTTATTGTGAAAATCATGGTTTTGTTCGAAATACGTCCATTTTAAGGTCAGCAATTTTGTTTAGCGATGAAGCTTACTTTTGGTTAAATGGATACGTCAATAAACAAAACTTCCGTATTTGGAGTGATGATAATCATCAAGTGTATGTTGAGACACCGTTACATCCAGAAAAACTGACTGTTTGGTGTGCTTTGTGGGCTGTTGGAATCATTGGTCCGTACTTCTTTAAAAACGATGCTGGTCAGAACGTTACAGGCAATGGTGACCGCTATGGAGCCATGATTACTGACTTTTTCGTTCATCAATTGAACAACCATGATGTGCAGGAGCTGTGGTTTCAACATATCACACAGCTCGTGCCACAATTGATTTATTGAAGGAAACGTTTAGTAACCGCATAGTTTCACGTTTCGGACACGTGAGTTGACCTCCAAGATCGTGCGATTTATCGCCCCTGGACTATTTTCTGTGGGGATATGTGAAGTCGTTAGTCTACTCCGATAAGCCCAAAAAGATTGACCACTTGAAGGACAACATTCGCCTCGTTATTGCCAATATACGGCCACAAATGTTGGGAAAAGTCATCGAAAATTGGACCTCCTGATTAGACTACGTCCGAGCCAGCCGTGGTGGTCATATGCCAGAAGTCATATTTAAATTATAAAGCCAAAAGATTATCTTTCGAATAAAGTAAATTTCATGTCATTTTAAAAAATTCATCTTTGTTTTATTCCATTTCAAAGTTCTATGCCTCTATAAAAAAACACCCTTTAAATAGCTTAATCTAATTTTGCAAAAAAAAAAAAACGGTGTAAGAATGATCTTTTAAATTTGAAATTAATACCACAGATGACAACTATGTCAGTGATTATTTTGGCATCAAAACCTCATTTTCTAAAAAAAAAATGTAGATAGCTCCGTTTGAATATAACACTTCTTTAAAGTTTAAGGTTCAAAAAATCCAAAAATATTTGAATTTTTATTCTAGCGTTTATTCAACTTTCACAATTCGCATTTTAATATAAAAAAAATCGTTTACACCCTTTAGATCATTTTCTTTTGGCATATAAAATTGTAAGAAAATTATGTAAAATCTAACAAAAATTTTATTTATATTAAAATCCATTTTTTTCCAAAATAACTATTAAATTCTAGTGTCCGACCGAACAGTTCAGCCAAAAAACTACATTTTGTCGGTTTTTTGATATCTAGAGGCAATGATGACATTTGGTATTGGAAACATGTTTGTTAAGCCGATTTAATTCGATTTTGTGTATAAAATTTAAGAGAAAAGCCGAAGTTTAGCTATAAAGTTAAAAGTTCGGCCGCTGAACTATTTTCGATTTGGCCGAACTTTCTGAGGCCGAACAGTGAATTCATTGCTTAACTACAGACTTTTCTTCAAATTTGACCCTCAAAACAGCATCTAATCAGTCCAATAATCATTTTTCCATCCACCAAATTTGTCCATAATGCTTTAAAATACCGAATACAGACAAAATGTATTTTCTGACCGAACTGTTCGGTCGGACACTATTAAATTCATTTTAATTTAGTTTATTAAAACGTGTTATGCAAAGTTTATAGCTGCCTTAGGGGATACCATTTGTAACAACAACATAATGTTGCGTTTATTTATCTAATGCTAACTTTTTTAATTGCGCAAACATGTTGGAAAATTGTTCGAAATAGACAAGAATACTTAATAGAGTATTCAATTTACTCGGGTTTGGTTTTGTTCGAGTAAACGAGTAACTCGATTTTGAGGTTTTTAACTTACTCGATTAAGTGAGTAAAAATTTAATATTACTCGAGTAACTCGAAAAATTTCAATAGTTTTATTTAATTAATTTTTTCTAAAAATTCATAATAAAACACAAAATAAATACAAAATCGGGAGTTCCGAAATGTATTTTATCAAAACTTAAAAAAAGAAGGGGAAATTAATTTAAAATTAAAAAAAATATTCTAAAACGATATACAATTAAGGGGTTTTAAATTACTTTCTTTCGTTTTGATAAAGTTCGACTTTAAGAAGATATTAGAGATATAACTTTTAGAATTTTTTTGTAAATATCAAAAATAATATAGATCAATAATAGAATAATAGAAGAATAATTTATTATAATAATAGAGGAATAATATAGATGAAAAATATAGAGAAAAAAATCATATATATTACTTTAACTTTTAATTTATTTGATTAAGTTGAATATAGATAGATCCGAATTGAAGAAAAGAGTCAACGGCCCGATTCGAGCTGTAACACCAAAAAATTATGATAAGTTATGTCCAATTCGCATCTTTCAAAAAAATTGAAAACAATCTAATGGTTTTGCGATTGTTGCGATTTTTATTTTTGTTGAATATTTAGATACCTAAACATTTCGCTTAATTTATGGAAATCGGACCTTTTGGTCTTAAATTTTCTTTGTATTTTCGAGCGTATATTTGAGTAAAATAATGTCTGTAATTGTTCAAGGATATTTTGAAAATATCTTTAGAAATTGCTAAAAATGTGATATTTTAGGCACCGCGACAAAGGTGCAGAACGTCTTTTCTCCAAAATTACCAAAAACAAATATTTTTATCAGTACAGTATTGCCTATATTGTGGTGGCACATAAAAAATTGATAGCCCTACTACACATGCATATATATTATGTAAATTAACACGGTAACTGACACATTGCTCTATATTTTATACTACGTACATATTGAACCCCGTTTTCAATTTAAAATAAAACTATTTATAAAAAATACCAAACAATATAAGTTTTTTTAATGAAATATAAACTGAACTATAACATATATTGATTTACTCAATGAACTCGATTAATCGACCAAAATTGTTCGAGTTATTCGTTACTCGAAATTGGCAATTTTAATTTACTCGAACAGTTGTATGATTAAAATTCATCGATTAATCGAGTAACGGTTAACCGATTGAATACCCTAATACTTAAAATAAAGCGTAAAACATCTAAAAAAATAAATCTTAGAAATTCATAAAAAAAATTAAAAAACATGTCAATGGTCCACTTTAGCAAACAAACAAGATACCAGATTAGCACAATTTTATTTTTCAAAAATTGTTTTTTCATAATTGAACAATCGAACATAATTCATTTACTTTTTCTTATTTATTTATTGAATAAAATTCTTACCGTTTGCAAAAATTTGACTTGAAAA
The DNA here is from genome assembly GCA_021234595.1 of Delia radicum. Taxonomy (NCBI): domain Eukaryota; kingdom Metazoa; phylum Arthropoda; class Insecta; order Diptera; family Anthomyiidae; genus Delia; species Delia radicum. The sequence continues at coordinate 4,064,928 of CM037854.1, read as the reverse complement.
ATTCTTTAAAACTCGTTTGTTATTCATAATATGTTGCGTTGCTACTACCCAATAAAGTCCGGAAAAGCGTGTGATTATTGTTATACTTTTTCCAGTTTTTTTTTGCAGTTATCAAATTTTGCCTGTCCTAGTCATGTAGTCCATAAAAAATATAAAGAAACACATTTTTATTTTTTCAAGTTTTTCATAATAGTGCCCGCATAAACATTTTTGAAGTTCTACATAATTTGTTTGTCTAATTAAACTAAAAATTAATATTTCGTTAAAATTAGAAACTAAATACACTATTACGATGTCTTTCGACCCTAAAGGACACAAACGCTTTCAAATTTGACGATTTTAATAAAAAACTGGGGCCGAATTACGGCGTTCGTGATCGTAATTTTTCGATCAAAATTAATTTCCTATTTCCGAAAAAAAAACATTTCAACGATTTTTTTGATTAGGGACGTTGTAGTTATGTCCTTGATTAGAAATACATAAATGTTAAACTTTGTGTTTTCATTATTAGTATTTTTGTAATTACTCATTGAAAAGACAGTTTTCGAACGATTTCACTCGATCACGAATGCCGTAATTCGGACCCTGATTATTGCGATGTTATGGGTATTAAAATTCGCAAAACAACGGGTACATTACGTAAAAAGTAATTTAAAATATGTTGTGCAGTAATTTTGGTCCACTAATGCAACTTTAATGGTAAAAATATAATAAAAAACTCAATTTATGCGAGAAGTTTTTATTTGAAAATTACCAGGAAAATAGATTTTTATTATTAACATACAATATTGCCCATGGCGTGGAGATAAGTAAAAATTTTACAGAAAAAAATGTATAACCCTAGTGTGCTTCACGTTGTAAAATAGAGATAGTGGAAATTAAACTTGATGACAGTTTTGACATAATTATGCAACAACACGAAAAACAGGAAAGGTCCACTTTAGCGAACATTCCCTCATATTTTTTGCGGTATATTTAGTGTTAACACGCCTTTTAATCATGTTGTGTATTTTTTCAGATTAAAAAGCAGTTGTGGAAGTTGTGGTACTGGCGGTAGTATTGCAATGAAAAGCGGTAATGCCGATGAATCTGAACTGCATCTATTAAGAAACCGCGTCAGTGAACTGAAAGAAGAACAAATAGAATTCAAATGCCTTATGAAAGAGCAATCGTTGCAATTGGAGGACTATCGCAATAAATATTTAACAGCACAGCAAAAAGTTGAAGAACAATGTGCAATGTTGGAAAAGCTTAATATGAATAATAAACGTATTGAAAAACAAATCAATATGGAGGTCAAAGAAATTCGCGCTAAATTCCAAGAAAAACTCAACGAATTACTGCAGTTTCCAAAACTTCTGGAAAATGAGCAGATAAAACTGGCCCAAACTTGCAAAGAAAAAGAGGAACTTGAGACCAAACTAATTATAGTGTGCAAGGAATTGAAGAGTCTTAAATCAAAAATGGAAAACTCTAATAACGACGAAGACTGCAAGTCACAATTGCACAGGTGTCAACAAGAGTTAAGCCAAATTAAACAGAATTCAGAGGAAATCCAACGTCAACGCGATTTGCTTTGTGAACAGTTAAGAACAACCACTGAAGATTTGGATACTTTACGCTCGGAGTCTGCTAAAATTATAGCACGAACCAAGGAAAGAGCCGAACTTGTTAAACAACAGCAAAAGGAACAAATCGATCGTTTAGAGAAACAACTGGCACAGTGTCGTGCCACAGCCTGCTTGTCTGTTAGTGATCGTGAGACTGTGATCCGTGAAATGCAAGGACAATTAAATACCTTGTCGTACAGCTTTGATGCCGCACAAAAACAAATAAAAACATTACGCAACCATATTGCCTTCATGTCCAATGAGAATTGTTTTCCTGCAAAATGTTAAAAAATAAAATAAATAATACAACAGTTATTTTTTTTTTTGGTATTTTCCAAATTTTAAGTCTATTTAAAGTCTATTTACATGTGTAAATATATTTGAATGCTTTCTGCTTTTTTTTTAAGAATAAATCTCTAAATAAATATTTGAAACTAGTTATTGTTTGTTGCTTACTGAATGAAATAGGATGGAGGAGTAGGAGTAAATGTTTCCATGTTTTTTTTTTTTAAAGCGATTTAACAGCCAAACGTTTCATTTTTGGAGCTTTCTTTTTGGCTTGGCGTTTTTGTTCTTTTGCCTCCCAACGACGTTGCTTTTCGGGATCATCTTCTGCCAAAATACGTTCCTTTTCTTGTTTACGCTTATCCTCACGACGTTGTGCAGCAGCTTCAGCACGGGCAGCATGGGTGCTCTTTAAGAATTCTTCTTCGACACGGCTACGATTTTTTTCAGCTTTTTGAACGCCCTTAAAATTTTAATAAAATATTTTGGTGGTTGTTATTATTAAGAAAAAAAAGAAGCAATTAAAAGATATATCATAATAATGAAAATGAAGTCGCAATCGAACTATGAAAATCTCATGAATGGTAACTGATTCGATGCGGTTATTGATAAGGGTAAAGCTATTTTGTTTTATTTCGGTAGCGGTATTTTAATTTTTAATTTTATTTATTTCAAAAAACCAACCGAGCCCTTTGGACCATATATAGTTGGTAGACCAACATTTACAATCAACTTCATTATATCACTTAAAACTATACAACCTTAAATATCATGTTCTCTAACAATATAAAACAGTTTGTACAAAAATCAATGTAAAAAGTTTATAAGAATTATTAAAGAATATTTCATAAACGAACATGTTAAAATGTATTGCAGTTTAAAATGCAAATTTAAAATGAAAATAGAATAAAAATTTTTGGAAAATTTTTTGCACATTAAATATCTTTTACAGAAGCATATTCTACAAGTTTACACTTGAGTGTTTTTAAAGATAAATCAAAAGATTATGAACATGATCGTTCATGAATAATATAATTTCGAATGGGATATAAAAGTTGAGGGTTTCTTTGAGTGTTCAAAAGTATAAAATGTCTACGTAGATATTCAGGGCATGACGTTATGATAGAATAATATTAATCGAATTCGAACAAAATTATTAAAATTGCATCCCAAAAAATTAGAAATATGCCTCGAAACATGATCATATAGCTTCAATTTGTAAACAAAACGTATTATTTTATTAAACAGTAAATTATATCTATTAAAGTCATCAACACTACATCCAGAAAAAATTTCAATACAGTATAATAAGTTGGACATTAATGATGAATGTGCTATGCGTTTTCTAATAGAAAGTGGCAAATAAAGATTTAGGGAATATAATCTACGCAGGGTAAAATTTATTTTGGAACTTAACCAGATTATATGTCGACCGAATTCAAGATTGTTATCTATTAAAACACCTAGACATCTCATAACTTCAACGAATTCAATATGCTCGCCGTTAATCGTAATAGATACATCCATCCACATCAGTTATGTGGTTTAAAAAGCATATTTCAGTTATTTCGGTAACAGTTTCTTTTAGCGATAACGGTATTTTAGTTATTTCGGTAACTGTATTTTAGCGGTAACGGTGTTTTAGTCATTTCGGTAACGATATGAGAATAACTGTTTTCCATTTTTTTCAATAACGGCATTGTAAGGGTAACGCTATTTTAGTAATTTCGGTATTTTACGGATAACGGTAGTATCACAAGCCGATATTTTTAGACCCACCAAGCCCAAATTCCAATGGCTCGCTGGTTTATGATAAAACTATTGGCTTACAAATTTAAAAATAAATTTTAAAAAATAAATTAAATTATTCTTTCAATATTTGAACGTTCTTTTGTGGTTAGAATTTCAAGAGTTTGGAACTTTCTTCCTAATAATTTAAAAACTTTTTCTTTTTTTACGTTTCCTTCTGGAATACTTTGCAAATCTATAAGCTTAATATTGTTCCTTGTTATATTAAATTTAAGTGATATCTTTAAAGTAAATGAATTTGTTAATATCATTATTTTTTAGATTTAAGTGTTTTTTTTACATTGTTTTTGCACATTATATTATACTATGAGCCGTATATGGCCCATAAGGGTTCGGTTAATTTAAATAAATGAATAAAGACAAGAATGGAGCAAAATTGATTATTAATAGGTTTTTCGATAAAGTTCTGCCTATTATGGAGGCTCTAGCTTTTCTAAAACTTCGGGTTCTGATGAGATCTTTAGCCAGATCGAAATACTAGTATCAACCTAGCTAATATGTTTGATTTGCTTAATTTTGTAAATATACGGAGGTTGAAAGCTCGTTATAAATTGAAAAAAAAAAATATTGTATCTATTTACAGCAATTATTTTGTCTTGCCACTTCGCAGCGCTATTAGCAGAAATATTTAGTAGAATTTGCAGAATTTCATGAATTGTAGTCTTCGTAGTATGTACGATTTGTAAAGGAAAACTATAAAGGAAAAAACTTTTTTTTTGTGCCTCTTAAGATTCTTCGAAGGATTAATTCATCCTGCATTCATTACGAATTCATTTTTTTTATTATATTATTTATTTTGAAATACTTAATTGAGCTAAATGATCTCAACAAATGTTAATTTATTTATTATTTATAGAAATGTTTTACTTTGGCCTGGATGGCTTTTGTATTACAATATGGATTTTTAAATAAATAAATAAATAAATTTTTTATAGAGCTCGATTTATTAAAAAAAAAAAACAAAATGTGCACACAAACGGTTTAAATTTTTTTTAAAATGTATCCCAATAAGCATTTGGAAGATATATCACTCGAAAGATATTACGGCAATATCATTAATTTTTCTTTATGGGGATAATCAAAGTAAGATTTTAACATATCTTCTTTTTATCATCTGGAAGACAAATCGACGACATTTGAAAAAAAATGTAAAAAAAGAAATGGAATTAGAAAAAATAATTTAATAATAAAAACAGCTCAATTTGGTATACTTTTTCAAAAAATAAAATGCAAATATTAAGGTAAGCTAAAATTTAATTTCGTTATTTAATTAAATGTTGCCAAAAATAATTTCTAAAAACATAATGCAATCATGGAAAATTCTAATCCACGGAAGACTTGTAGATGGGGAATACATTTTAAATAATAGCATTAAAATTGTAAGATTAAAATGGTTAATTTAACGTGTGATGATTTTAATAAGAAGAAAATATCTGTGCGCATGTGTGTTAAAACGTATTTTTATCTTGTGGGTAGTTATTACCCGATATCTTTTTTTTTAACTACCAGGTGATATATCAGCAATATATCCAACACTTTTTTATCTTCCAGAGAATAATTTAGCGATATTGCCTTTATCTTCTAGAAGAATTGCTTCGAAGTATTGCATTCGGAACACGTTTTCTACAAATTGGGATATCTTCCGCAATACGAATTGCAGTACGATTGCAGAATCGTAATCGTATTAAAGTATATAATACTTTAATTTTTATAAGAAGTGTCTGCAATTGAGCGAATACCAAATATACGGTATATGGTTTAAACCGAATATTTGGTTTAAACCGTATACCAAATGTTTGCGAAATAGTTCCTTTATTAATTTTTATATGAATATCATATAAAAATACACTGTATTCGATATTGACGAGATTAAACTGAACCATAATACATTTTTAGGTTGAAAATCATCTGAAATCGACATCATATGAATTTTTTTTAAGAGAAGCAACACTTAGGAATTTCTTCCTAATAATTAATGTGTTGCTTTCTTTGGAAAGGGGACAGTGGAGAGATGATAGGTGGTGAAAGATGAAGGGCTTCAAACATGGCAACACTGTAATTGCGCGAGATGATTTGTCTTAGAATAGTTGTTGCTCGCCACCTGATGTAGAGTTGGCGAATTTATTGAAGCTTTTTGTTTCATAGCCCTGATTCATTATTTTACTTCGGTGGGGTTAAGTGCTATGGGAACACCGAAGGTGGGTGTAGCGATACAAATAAGTGATAGAAAACTCATACATATTATTTTTCTAAATTGATGTTGTCGTCACCGGGAATCGAACCCGGGACCATCCGTGTAACAGTCCAACGCACAATTCAATTATATGGGTTGATCAATCTATTTTCGAATTGATACTTATTATTAAAGCTTTTTTTAAAATTATTTTCTGAATAACAAGGAAACTACAGAAATTCCGCAGATTTTAATGAAACTTGAATATGTTGTTGAGGACAATAAAATATTAGACACTAATTTTTTTAGTTGCGCAATCGCACGTTTAGTGGTTTAAAAGGGGGTTCAAAAACTAGAATATTTTTGTATGAAATCATCTCTAAAATTTAAGAAATTCATAGTGTTTTGTACGAATTATTAAAGTAATGGATATGTTGTGGGCCGGGGTTGCCACTTATTTGAAATACTTAAAATAGGGGTTCCAAAAGGTCTTCGAGAAAAGTTGTGTTAGAGCGAAAAAAAAATTGCCAACCGTACCAAAAAATAGTACTGGCAAACCACTGCTATTTTTTGTAAACCCAACCGTGTTAAAAACTATCAAAGGTACAGCTAATATTGTACTAGGAAGACACTATTTTGTTTGCAAACATTTTTTATACCAATATTACAAGCAATTAGAAGCATTTTTCAGGGAGGTGCATCATGATCTTATTTTTTTGAGGCACTCTAATGAATAGGGTTTTGTATGTTTGTTTTATTTTGTCTAAGGATTAAAACTCGTAAACGTTATTTAGCGGCAAAAAATAAATAAAGTGAAAAACTAAATGCTTTTTAAAATAATGGTACGATTAAAAAAAATTTACTAAGTACCGTGTACTGTTGGTTTTTTTCTGTGTTCTTTAATACATACTTCGAAAATTAAGCAACTATTGCTTTTTACAATTAAATAAAGTATTAAATGAATACTAATGAAATATTTAATCAAACCCGACAAAATACAGAGCAATTTACAAATTAAAAATATATATTTAGACTGTGTACCTTGGACTTGGTGTACGCTGTTAAAGCTAACGTGGCTGTTTGGATAATATAAAGTCGTACCCACGTCCATCGAGATATTCGCTGAAACGACTCTACCGAAATTTGACATCAGTTGTATAGACAAATGTATAAACAGCCTCTTCAACAACAGCAATAAAACGTTTTATGCTCAATCTTTCACATAAACTAAATTTTAACAACAACTGTGGTAAACGAAACAAAATGGAGCTAGATTAGAGGTATTAAATATTCAACCTATTTGAAAACTCGATTTTCGAATACTTAAGCAACCACATTTTATTTAAACCCGGTTTTCGGATTTTTAAATTAAAACTCGGTTAGACGAAACCGATTTTTTGGTTTTTTTCTAAATCACTTTGTATTGCTAATATTTTTTGTACAAATTTTAACAAATTACTAAAAAGTTAAATGTTAATTTGCCAATATATTAAATAAATAAATAAATAAATATAAATAAAATAAATAATAATAAAAAGGTCGAACAAAATAATAATTATAATTTAAATGTTAACATATAAAAAACTAAACAGGTATCCTTTCTGAGATCCTTTTTCTAAATAAAAGGAGTCTTAGGAAAATCCATAAGTTTGATCATCGCAAATTTTAAAAATAGCAATCAATTGAACAAATTTAAGGTAGTAAAAGTATATTTGGCTAACGTGGAGGGTCTTCTACCGAGATACCCAACAGTGTAAATAAAATGTAGAAATATGAAATATAAAAATAAATTGTGCATAAAAGTCATAAAAAATAACGAGGCGGGTACCACGGGTAAAACGCTTTTTTGTAAGCAAAACTTTTATAGCCTTTAAAGTTATTATCAGAGAAGACAAAAAATGACAAGTTCCATGTACATAAAAACATTAAGAAACATTATATTACTTTTTCGCGATTTTCAAAAAGGTTTATACCTTTTTGAAGTTGGGAAAAAAATTTTTTTTTTTGTCAAACTGGACTAAAAATCAATATTAGGCCAAAATTGTAAAGTAATCAGGTTCTAACGATCAAATCAATGTTAAAGGACACAACAAAAGCCTTTAAATTTTACAGTTTTCGCGTCTTTGGAAAAGAGTAGATTGTATTGTAATTTAACGATATGTGCATCAAAATTCGCAGAGCAACGACCATATTAGGTAAAAAGAATTTTTATTAATGTTGCGCAGTAGTTTAGATAAAAATGTGAAAATATGAATTTTTAGAAATTGCACTTTATCCAGGAGGATTTTGTTACGAAATTACCCGAAAAGCGATTTTTACCTATATCGCGATGATACGTAAACATTAAAAACAAATGTATCACCACAAATGTACATATAAAAATAAAAAGAGCAAAGCGAAATTGTCTTCTTTTTACTTAAACTATGAGAAACCCTTGCATATTATTCCAAAATGTTTATTTGAAAAATATTCGAAAACACCGAATTATTCGAGACAATAAACCCAGTTTCTCGTATAACTCGAAAACTGAACTTTTTCAACCGGCTTTTTAAAAATGGAAAAACAGAAAAAAATCAGTTTATCAAACAATTCGGAAACTGGTTTTGACACCTCTAAGCTAGATCTAGCGTTAGAAGCACTAAAAAGTAAGCATCAGTGGCAACAAACATCTGTGTATAATGAATATGAAATAAAGATGACTTAGGTCGAGTTTTTAGGATGTAGATTATCTTAGAATAACAAAGTTTGTAAATGGATTACAGCTTCCGAAATGTGATTTATTTTGCATTATTATAATAAATACCAAAATTATAAACACGATTAAGTGGTACCGACAAATTATTGTTAATAAACTAAGAAATGGCAGACAAAATTCTTTATCGATTTAACTTAATTTAAACTTTAGTTATAATTTATTTTCGGCATTTTTCTATATATATAAATTTATTTTATTATTCTTTGTACAAATTTATTGTAGAATACGAACCATATTTGGATTAATAACCAAGTTAAACTGACATTCCAAAAACTCGGCCTTAGGAGTTCACAAGGTAACTCCCAAGTGAGAATTAAGATTTCGCTAAAATTTGAATATGTGATAGAGGAAAAAAGTGAAACGGCCGATATTATCTTTAATTTGGGGTTTTAAGCAATTTAATTTTTGTAACCCTTACAGATCGCTCTCATTTAAATCTTGTATCCCATTTCAGCGAAATTAAAATTCTCATTTGGTTGTGTCTGCTTGTGATAGTTAACACATTATGCATAAATAATGATTTAGCCAATAAACTTACCTCTTTTGAAATACGTTGAACTTTAAGACGTTGCATCAAATAAAAAATAAGTATGAGTAATGGTTTAACTGTTTCCATGTCACCATCCTTTGGTAAATTGAATCCAGCCATGAGTACAGGTTTTGTGTCAGGTTGCTTTAAATTATTGGCATCTTCTTGTTGAACGGGACCACTAAATTGGTCCGAAATATGAATATAATCAATATATTGTTGATATTTGCTGAGGGCCGTTATAACACGGTTCTCGAGTATGGCAGATGTGGCCTCGGGTATTTCCGAGAGTACACTGAAACCAGTTGGCACATTATAGCGTGTCTCTGGTTTACTGACTAGAGTACAATATTTGCTCTATCAAATTAAAAATAAAATTCAAATTAATAACTGAATCCACATAGAGAAAGGAGTAGGTAAATAATTCTATTTACTTACCAAATCCGCAAATTCTTTAAAAGCTTTAGTTATGGTTTTTTTAGTGCCCACACAAAAAACAAATGGATCCATTACACCACGTGTAAGATCAACTTTAATATGTAACTGATCTTGTTGTGGACGCATTAAACCGGCCACTAGCGACACCAAATCTTGGCGTTTAATCATTTTCAGTTCAACTAACATGCCTTCACAACAAGTGCGTCCTGAACACCATAACGTATACAAACTTTCGCTTTCTTTCATTAGGCCGGGGCTTTCATTCTCCTGCTTGCCATCATCGCCAACTAATGCAAAATTGTCATCGAGCAACCCCTTGTGAGTACTATACCACAAATGAGCTAATTTTGCATTTTTAGCTTTTCCCGCAAAGAAGTTTGTAAAATATACCATTAGACCGGCTAACATCAGCATTTCCATCCAATACGAATCCCAATGGGTTCTGGGATGAAATCATTATGAATCAGTTAAAATTTTTTGTTTTCTTTTCTATAATCCTTACCTGAAATGCATGGGTATCTTGGCAACAGTGAGTTTTGGTTCAGGTGCCTTTTTATCAATAATCTCTTCTTTAGGGTCACCACCATCGAAACCTTCAAATTCTTCATCGTCTTTGAAAAATTCGTCTTCATCTTCAACAATTCCATCTTCTTCATCATCTTGTACATTAACAACCTTCACTGGTTCTTTTTCTTTAGTTACGGGCACCTCATTTGAGGCTGCAGCAGGTGCATCCCCACCACCGGCCAAGGTTGCTGGGGCTTCTACAAAGTCGTCGTCACTATCGAAATCTTCAAATTCTGCAAAGTCATTATCTTCAAAAGCTGATACGTGTGATAAATTATAGCTGGCTAAAGCGCAACATAATAATGTAATCAATAAAGCTTTAATTAGCTTCATTTTTTATTTATTCATTAATTTTCGTCAAACACCTAACTAATCATAACCTCAAACGACTAAATATAAAAATTGAGGTCAATTGGTTGTTAAGAAATTGTCACTAATACTTGCTACCTTAATGGTAACGACACAAAATCTTATCACTAATTATTAATATATATTTTTTTATCTAAAATTTAACTAAGTTAATAAAACAATTGAGCACGTCACACTATTTTTAATTAACTAAAAATGTTAAATCCACAGTTAAATATGTGAATGGAAATGTGAAACCACTATTGCCAATTAAGTGCTTTTTCATCTGATTTAGCGCTCTGAGATAGGGCTTAAAATTATCTTTTTGATTAAAAGGCAGTTCAGACTGCGCAATTAATCTACATGATTTACATTGATCCGCCAGTTAAATTATCCTCGTTGCCAACCGATTTTATCTAAAAACACAGAATAGCACACAGTAATAGTATAACACAGAGTCGTTAAGAAATAGTAGTCAGATAAAAAGTTAGATTAACTGTTAATTAAAGAGATTAAAAATTGTTTAATTGCCTTGGTTAGTGCTTGATTAAGCAGCTAATCCCATTTTAAGTAGATTAACTTGTCCGTGTGAATTCCCTATAAGGGTTATACCCAATTTACACATATAGTGAATTTACATTATATCTGAAATCTGGTTGAAACCGGATTTTGGAGACAATTTGGTTAATTTCAAACCAGATTTTCCATACTAATTCAAATACAAAATTACAATAATACTGGCAATAATATTTGCAATAATGTTGCCAAAACCTAATTTAGCAAAAACCTAATTTTTTCATAACTAGATTGTCTTGTAAATCCTTCTTAAACCAGATTTCAGATATAATGTAAATTCACTATAAGCGTTTTGACAAAATTTTCCGTTATTTTATGTAGTTGTATAAACTACAAACTATTACTTTAATTTTTGTAAATGATACACTTTTTTCTGTGTGTACACACGATTATTGCATAGTGTATGGGTACCATAAACAAAGAAAGGTGCAGTCACATTTCTACTAGATTTTGATAACATGTTCGTGTTTATACGTTGAAAAAAACTGTTATCGTAATGCTTAGTAATTATATAAATACATAAGTTTCAATTTAGTTTTATAAATTTTTGTAAAAAAATTACAAGTCTAGTAAAAAATTTCTAAAAAAAAATCATATATTTTACAAGAAATTTGTAAAACTAACTTGGAACTTATGTAGTTGTATAAATACTAAGCACTTCGATAATATTCCCCCAGTTTTTTCTGCGTGTAATATAATAATCGAACTTGATTTCGAAATCTGGTTTAAACGAGATTTTTTGCGTAAGGTAAACGCATCCGAAGATACAAAAGACATAACATGTAAATTAACTTCGCAGTGTGAATGTGCTATAAGCATATTGTGATTGTTTCTTGCTTTATTTCGTTGTTATCTTTTCACACAATATTCCAATTGCTTTGCACAGAGTTGATTTTCCTGACCCATTTTATAAATAATACAACTGTGATGTGATTGTTTAGAAAAAGGTCACATAAAAGAAAACAAAAATTTGGAAAAGAAAAGTTTTTTTCTTCTAAAAATTACACAAAAAATAAAATTTTGCAAAAAATAAAATGAATTCCAGTCGCTCTACATCAAGCTCATCATCTGGAAGTTCAACAAGTAGTGGTAGTTCCAGTTGTACTGATAGTGGATCATCTTCATCCGATTCTGAGACAAGCACTTCCAGCGACGGGAAGCCATTAAACACTACAAGAGGAAATGATAGTAAGACAAAGTCACAAGTGGTTACCAGGCGAAAAAGTTCTGAATGTAAATCCACGCAACAGAAGTTTAATGCAGACACCGATAAGGCAGCAACAAAAGTTAATCCAACTAATGGCACAACAGCAGCACAAAAGCCAACTAAGCATCCGTTCGCATACTCCAGTGAAGATGAATCACCACCAACGAAGAAACCGCTTAAAAGATTAACAACGCCAAATACACTGCATGCAGGTCAAAGAAGAAAAACCTCTGGGCCATTTGCCCTAACAGCTTCCAAATTACAAAAATCCCAAACGGAACCAACGACTGCAAGTGCGACAACTGCTAGTGCGACAACTTCAAGTGCGACAACTGCTAGTGCGACAACTGCTATTGCGACAACTGCTAGTGCGACAACTGGTAGTGCGACGACTGCTAGTGCGGCCACTGCTACAACAACTGAAGTGAAAGCTAACAAAGGCATTGAGGAAAATAAAAAAGATGAAAAACCATCGACAGCATCTTCTGCTGCAGATATTATTGAAAAAGCCACACTGGTAACACCTGTAAAAAAAGCTACTAAACAAGAAACCCCAGCGAAAATAACACCGAAATTGTCAATTGCCAATACAACGCCACCCAATCAGTCACATCCTGCTAAGGGAAAACAACCTCCTGCTAAACGGGCAAGTGGAGCACCTCCTTCAGGTGTACCAACTCGAGCTAGTACTGCTGCTGCATCAACAACAACTAAGAAAAAATGTTCAGAAGAATCTGAATTAGATAGTGTATCCGGCTCAGAGGATGAATCTTCTAGTAGTAGTAGCGAAACTGAGAGCATTGGAAATAGTTCATATTCATCGAAGGTGGCTAAGGGAGTTGTTAGTGCAGGCACTGGTGGCATTGGTCTTGGTGCTAAACGACGTAACAAAGACAGACATTCTGGATCTGCGGCAAAAAATCCGAAAAACGATCCTTCAGATTCTGAGGATGGACCGAGTCCCTCCAAAGAGGCTAGGAATAGAAAACTGACGCGATCACTGAGTACGAGACGTTTAAGCAAACAACAAGTCAAATCATCGGCCGGCGTCAGCCAAACAGGAGCCGCTTCAGATACTGATTCAGAACCTGTCAATGGAATGGTAAGCGATATAAAACGTTCTCTCTCGAAAAGCCCAGCCAAAAAGCCATTTGCGGGTCTAGGTGGTGGTCTAACTAAGTGCAATGTTAAAAAGGAAATAAGTAATAATGGTTTTGCAAATGTGTCCCTTGCTACTACACCGCCTCAATTAGAAAATAGATGTCCAGTTGATGGTTGTGATTCCTCCGGACATCTAAGTGGTAATATGGATTGTCATTTTCTGCCCGAAGCTTGTCCCATCTATCACAATTTGTCCGTGTCTGAATGTAAGGAACGAGCTAATGAACGAAAAGTACGCGATGGTAGCGATACACGTCGGAAGTCTGCCTCTAATTCCAACAATATAGATTCACACAAGACTACCCCCACAAACGTCATCAAAACATCAACAGAATCACGAACAAAAAGAATTTTATAATAAAATAAAGGAGTCGAGAGCACGTTTTAAACCCATAGCCGAAGTTGTAAATAGTGACAAACTTAAGTTGGAAAAAGATTGCCCCGATGATGATCGCGAGCCCAGTCTGTTGGGTATCGTCCCCGACTACGATTTGCAATTATTCAGAGACGCCCAGGCTTTAGCAAGTGAAAGAATAGAAGACGAAGTTAAGGAATTGCCCATTGGAAAAGGCATAAAGTAAGTGTGCCTCCATTAGTATCACATATAAAAGTATTATTGTAAATGTTTATGTATTTCAGATACATTACGATGGGTAAATATAAAATGAAAGTCTGGTACCAGTCGCCCTATCCGGAGGATGTTTCACGTCTCCCACAAATGTATATTTGCGAATTTTGTCTCCGTTATCAGAAATCGGAGACTGGCATTAAGCGGCATGCTCAAAAATGTGTTTGGCGACATCCGCCCGGCGATGAAATCTATCGTAAGGGCAAATTACAAGTGTGGCAAGTTGATGGTAAACGTCACAAACAATATTGTCAACATTTATGTTTGTTGGCAAAATTCTTTTTGGATCACAAAACACTGTACTATGACGTAGAGCCATTTCTCTTTTATATTATGACATTGGCCGATGTTGATGGTTGCCATACAGTTGGATATTTTAGTAAGGTAAAATCGATTAAACAAAAAATAAACTATAATTGTTCTTTTTTTAATTATAATTGGAGACATGAATCGTTTTGACGTCTCAATTAATTTATTAAATCTCAAAATAATATGAATAAAGTGTAGACAATAATTAACTTGTTAATGACACGTCATAGATTCCTGGAAATTGGAAATTTTGCAGCCAAACTTTGCTGAAATCGAGACCTATTCGCCAAAAAAGATGTAAGCGCCAAGATGGCCGATATTTGTTTGTTAATATAAATCGACTTTTTATCGCTACTGAAAATTTCATAACTCTAGAAAATACCGTTACAAATTTCAACAAAACTAAAAACAGTTCCTATAGGACAAACAACCCGGTTAAAAAAGTTCACATATGCTCGTATATATTTTTTAAATGATCATATAGTGTCATCAATATTCGTACATCCCAAGTAAAAAAAATTTTTTTCAACTGCCTTTTTTGTTTGTTTTTGGGATATCATCATTTTTTAGAATCCTTTTGACTTAAGAAAAATTATGGCACAAATTTTTTTTTAAAAATTTTAACTCCTTCCCCCTACTTCAATGCTGCCAAAAACCGCGATTTTGGGGCCTAGGTTCTATAGAGCAAAGACTATTGAATATAATGCAAATATTTCTTCACAAATCGATTCTACACAAAAAATTAATAATGTGAGCAATTTTTTAACACTTCCTGAACGCACCAAATAGCCACAAGAGTGGGCCAAAAACTCATTTTTTTCAAAAAAAATTAAATAACTGATTTTTTTTACATCGACAATTAAGTTTACAAAATTTCTTTGTAAAAAATTAAAATAATTTAATTTTCACTATTATCTACCGTGGTAATAGCTAAACTATTCAATTCGTTTTTATTTTTCAATAAACATGAATCGTTCAATCGTGATATTCGTCCAACCAATTGTTCAGTGTAAATACTAGTTGATTTTATATTTTTCGCCATTTTGATTCTATTTACAAAACTTTCGTGTCTTGGCCACTCAAATGCATTATATCGCATGAACGAAATATTAATTCCAAAATTAACTAAAGTTTTCAGACTTTGTGTTGTAACAAAATATTAGGGTGATTTTGAAAAAAACGAAATTTTTATTTCTTAATGTTGCATTTTCTTCATTATCATTGTTTAAAACTTCATTCTGTTCTTCGATATCAATGAAATCCTGATCATAAAGAAGTTCGTCAGTGGAACGCATTAGATAAAGAAAAGCTGTGGTATTTTCAGCCATTGTAGAAGGAGTGATATCATCCCAGGTTTCTACTAAGTCATTTGTACCAAAATTTAAATTTGTATACATTGACCACAATTCTTCGACTTGATTTTTGCTTACGCCTCCTAATAGTTTAATGCGCAATTGTTCCTTTTCTTCAAACGGAATTCGCTCATCGAAAATGGCAAATGCAGCGCTGTCTTCGTTCAAATATTCCGAGGCAAGAGTTGTTGCTGACAATGGATGGCCATAAAACGACGTATGACGTCCAAATTAGTACACGTTCGAACATCTACAGGATTTTTATACAATAGTTTAATTACCGCGTTATTAAACAGAAACGCGTATATTTACCTGAAATTCGTCTGGTTTTTTTTTCTGCTAAATTTAAAATGCTCGACATTTTGGAAAATAAAGTTTAAGATAATTTTGTAAAGTGACGTAAAATGAAAATATTAATAAAAATTTAATTTTTTATTATGAGAACTTTTTAACGACTGGCAGTAACTTTTTAGCCTTTAGCACTAAATACATAGTTTTTCCACAATGTTTCTCAGTTTGAGATACGTTTTAATTGTAGTTGTAAAAAAAAACAGTTTTTAAATTTTTTTGAAAAAAATGAATTTTTGGCCCATTCTTGTGCCTATTTGATGCGTCCTGGAAATGTTAAAAAAAAATGATACCATTATTAATTTTTTGTGAGGAATCTGTTGGTGAAGTAATATTTGCATTATATTCAATAGTCTTTGCTATATAGAAACTAGGCCCCAAAATCGTGGTTTTTGGCAGCCATGAAGGAGGGGAAGGAGTTAAAATTTTTGAAATTCACCCTAGTATTTATATAATAGTATTTTCAAAAT
Source organism: Delia radicum (assembly GCA_021234595.1). Classification (NCBI taxonomy): domain Eukaryota; kingdom Metazoa; phylum Arthropoda; class Insecta; order Diptera; family Anthomyiidae; genus Delia; species Delia radicum. Next base: position 4,048,363 of record CM037854.1, on the reverse strand, counting down.
GTTTTACCAAAAAAATTCATGTATAAAAAAATATTATTCCGAAATTTATATATGACAATACATGGTTGATAAATTTGATTACATTTTTTAAAATTAGATATAACCCAATACATAATTATATATAATACAAACATCAAAAACGTCTTCTGATATTTTAGACATACTTATGTATAAAAAAAATTAAAAAAATCCCTAAGTCTGTTTCCATGTAACTATATATAATTTAAAAATCGCAAAATATGTTACGAAAACAATTTACAATTTTGCGAAATCGATTTTCATTACAAATAACAAACCCTCCAGAAAATTTTTTTAGAACAGATTACGTATGAACCTGCTCTTGAACAGTTTATTTTACCATCGGTTACATGGAAACGTTTCTAGAACCGGTTCCTGGGTGTCACTGTCACTGTCCCAGAACCAGTTCTGTAACTGGTCCTAAAAACGGTACTAAAGCAACTTGTTCTAGTTTGGAGGTAAAGAACATATTGCAAATAAGACAAACTCTATGTAAAAAGTTTTATTGTAAAAGTTTAATTTCGAATAATAAAAATTACAAGACAGTATTGAAAAAAAACAAAATACAAAATAAAACTAGATTTCTTTAGTTAGTCTCTTTACAGGAAGAAGAAGAAGAAAACATTTTTATTGAAAAATTTTACGGACACAAGGGATACACCAGACTGCCGCAGTTTCGTCCCCCTCCTGGGACTCGTCAGTGGTTAATTTATGTGTCAATTGAACAAAGTATTTTATATTGTTAATTTTGCTCTATATGAAAAACTTTTTATTTTTTGGTGTCGTACTGTGATTTGAACTCACAGTCTTAGCATCAAAGCTATGCATCGTAATCTCACCTCTTAACCAGTTGAGCCACGGTCGACACAGCGTTGACTGCGACTATATAGAGTTTTCAACACAGTACAAAATCATAACAAGTGGTAACTTGACTTAACACAAATAATCATTAACTTCAATACTTTCCCTTGTTAAGATACTTAGTTAACACTTGAAAGTCCTAGTTGATTTATAAGATATTTTAATCTTAACGGTTGTAACGGCTTCGTCATTATATCAGCTAATTGATCTTGAGTTGATATACGTTGAACATCTAGTTCTTTTTCACAGACTTTCTCAAGAACAAAGAAGTGTTTTAAAACAATATGTTTTGTTCGTCGATGAAATTCAGGATTCTGAGCTAATCTTATTGCTGCATTGTTGTCTACTTGCAACGTTGGCAACTCTTTATAACCAATTAATTCAGAATAGAGTCTCTTTAGCCATATAATTTCTTTTGTAGCTTCTGTAGCAGCAACTATTTCTGCTTCTGTTGTTGATGTTGCTACTATAGGTTGCCTTTGACTCATCCACGAAACTACAGCACCACCATATTTAATCACGATTCCAGATGTTGATCTTCCAGTCTTTATACAACCTCCGAAATCAGCATCACTGTAGCATTCGAACTTCAAATTATTGTCAGCTTTGTAGGTTACACCATAGTCTTTCGTACCAGCTATGTATCGAAAAACTCTCTTCACTCTGACAATGTCTTCTTTTGAGGGATTTTCTAAAGTTCTAGACAAGTAACCTATACTAAATGCAAGGTCTGGTCTAGTACCGAGCATTAAGTACATTATTGCCCCCACTGCTTGTCGATAGGGAAATTTGGAAACATCCTCTACTTTCCCTGTTTCAGAGCCTTCCACAATCTTGGTCATTGGAGTAGACACAGGTCTGCAATCTTGAAAGTTGAACCTCACCAATATCTTTCTAGCATAAGCACCTTGAGTAATTTTGATTGCACCTTCTTCTTTCTTATTTCCAACCCCAAAAAATAACTTGCATCTTTTGCAACTATTTTGAACTCAGATCTTAATTCTTGCAATAGTACCTTAAGATCATTTGCATCTGTTCCTGTAACAAGTCCATCATCTACATATAGTACCAAAATTAATTTTTTTTCATCTTTTATTCTTATAAAAAGACACGGATCAGCTTCACTGGTTTTAAAACCAATTTTTAACAAATAGTTAACCAAACGTTTATTCCAACAACGAGGCGCTTGCTTTAAGCCATACAAACTTTTCTTCAATTTGCAAACTCGTTTTGTTCCATCACTATAGCCTTCTGGTTGCTTCATGAATATTTCTTCTTCTAATTCGCCATATAAAAATGCTGTCGAAACATCAAATTGGGACAAGTGCATGTTATTGCTAGCTGCTATACTCAATACTGCACGAATCGTTCCCAATTTCGCAACTGGACTAAACGTTTCTTTGTAGTCAATACCTTCACGCTGCTTGAAACCTTTTATGACTAACCTGGCTTTAAATTTTTTAACTGTTCCATCTGGATTCATCTTCACACGAAACACCCACTTTGACGGTAGAGCTTTGGCACCTTTAGGAAGTTCTGCCATCTCCCATGTTCTATTTTCGTTTAACGAATTGATTTCGGAACTCATGGCCACCTTCCACTGCTTACACTCTTTACTTTTAATAGCTTCCATGTAGGACATAGGAGTTTCAATGTTATTTACAAAGTCATCATACTTAGAATTACAAAGTCATCATACTTAGAATTTGATAACAGAGTACGATCTCTTAATCTTTTTACCATTGGCATATCACAGTCATCGCCATTATCATTTCCTCATCAAACGATATTTCTCTTGCACGCTTATTTGATTCAAATCCTAGAAAATCACTAGCATCTGATTTCTCTTGATTACACTCTTCATCTTCTACGGCATCTTGATTTTCTTCTGAACTTGGCTGATTACTCTCATCTACGGCATCTTGATTACTTAATTGTTCTTGATCTCTTAATTGTTGTTCATCTTCAGTAATTAGTCGCTTAAAATCTTCAAATTTTAACTTTACTTCATCTTCTAAATGGTTGTATTCATCACTATCTTCATTATCTTTAGCATTATTAGTACACGATTTTGTTTTCTCAACAAATTTCACATCACGTGATAGTATAACGTTACGATTTTGTTTAATGTAAACCCGATAACGTTCATCGTTGTCATATCCAATTAGATAACCTTTAAACTTTGGCATCCATCTTCTTCCTCTTTTGCTTTGGTATATGGACATAACATACTTAAATGTACGAGCCATCTCAACGACTGTACGATTTTCTCTTTCACTAGCACTATTCTGTTGTGGGGTGTATGGTGCTGTTAGCCTCTGTGTGACACCATACTTCTTTAGAATCATCTTAACATCTTGGTTGTCGAACTCACCACCGTTATCGCTTAACAATTCTTTTGGATAACCTTGAGTTTTTGCTGTCATCAATACTTCTTCTAGGCATTCTTTGACATCAGATTTACGATTTATAACAAATCCAAAGCGGGTACTTCGTATAGGCATCTTTGAATATTACTAGGTACTTCATCTTACTAAACGATTCACTGAATGGACCACACACATCTGTAGTCATGAGCTCCCCTGGACGTGTAGCTTTCACTCTATGACCAAAAGGCAATCGATGAGCCTTACCATAGATACACGGCTCACAAATAGTCTTATCATCTCTTGTTGTAATACCCATTTCTATCTTAAGCATCTTCTGAATATGTCGTTTGTCTTGGTGACCCCATCGTTCATGATAAAGTTGCAGTATATCGGAATCTTGAACTGCATTAACCTGTCCCTTGTCATCTCTTACTATAGGCCTTATATCTGCCTTATATAACGTTCCATTTACTGACCTTGATCCACATAAGATTTCTTCACTATCAACAATTAGCTTACATTTTGTTGTTGTTGATATGCATTTACTATTACGTTGCTTATCCTGAGCATTTAGCACTGAAAACAAATTTCTTGATATATTAGGTACATACCAGACATCTGTTAAACTGAACACTTCAATTTTATTGTGGCATTTGGACTCCATTTCTATTGTTCCTTTACCAATAACTTGTAGAACCTCCTTACCAGCACATTTTATAAAGTTTGGATTTGAAAGCGGCTTAAAATCTTTAAAGAAATCTTTATTATTTGTCACATGACGTGTATCTCCATTATCTATCCACCATCCTGCGGTATCGGCATCTTGAACCGCATTAGCTTCTTCACAAAATAATTGCAAACATTTTTGAGACACAGCTTTTGCCTCATTGACTTCTTTATTAGGCTTACCATCGGCTGCCCACTTACGGCAATCACGTACCCAATGTCCTTTCTTTTTGCAGTAGTTGCAAATGTCAGACTTCTTTTTGGAAAAATTTTTGGAATCTTGAACATTAGCTTTTCTTCTTACAAAAAGTGCTTCTTGATCATCATTGCTATTTCCTTTTCCAAAATTACGTTGGTACATCGATAACTGAATGGATAATTCTTCAAATGTCTTCTCTTCATTTTTGCTTAGCATCATCCAGCTCGATTTAAAATTTTCAAAACTTGATGGCAAAATGTGTAAAATCTTACCCACTAACAATAAATCTGGTAATTCCGTTAAATTCTTTGCTTTAAGACCACTATTGAATTCCAGCCATAAACTTTTCAATTTTGCTATATGCATGGTAACATCTTGACTATCATTCCAACTGAATGAGAAAAAATCCACACATACTTTGAACAATTGATCTTTTGCTGTCGCTTCAAAAAGATTCTTGAGGGCATCCCACACATCTGCAGCAGTTTCTTTATCCATAACTTTTTGATAAATGTCGTCACTTATGGAACTGCACAAAACAGACTTTGCATAACTGTTCGCCTTTCTATACAAACCAGATTCTTCTTTAAATAGCCTTTTTTGCTCTGTTGAAGCAGATGGTTCCACAGGTATTGGCTTATGCAACTTCCTGTCAATTGCATCCAACGCACCTTCATGGTAATCCAACAGATCTCTAATCTTGCGCTTCCAAATTGGCCAATCAACTTCACCTTGAAGAGTCTTGATATTCTTTGCAAAATCCATTTTACTTACTTTGAAATTCTTCTTAAAAATCTTAATTTATCGCGGGGATAAATTTTCTTTGAAAAAAAAAATTTGACTAATTTTTCAAGAGCTTACTGGGCTCATAACCTTTTATTGTAAAAGTTTAATTTCGAATAATAAAAATTACAGGACAGTATTGAAAAAAAAACAAAATGCAAAATAAAACTAGATTTCATATAGAGTTTTCAACACAGTACAAAATCATAACAAGTGGTAACTTGACTTAACACAAATAATCATTAACTTCAATAAAAAGAATCGGTTGTAAAACAGATATTATAAGCTATTATAATACAGTATAAGTTGTGTTGCGACCTGTTATTTGGATTTTACTGGGCCATTTTAATATTGACAAACATTTCTTTTTTAATTAAATTAAAATTAACAATTTCGTTTAAACGAAAATTTGATGTCCCAAAAAAATATAAATAAAATTTAATAACATAATATATTTTAATATAAATATATTTGTATATTTATGATTCTAATTGTATCTAATTATATCTAATTGTATCAAATATAATAAAATTATGTATATGTAATTATATGGGAACAGAACTCGGATAGAATGTGATAGTTTTTTTATTAAATTGTATCTATTTAAATATAAGTAGATCCAAAGTGATACAATTTAATAAAATATTTTTTCGGATCAAATTATATCAAATTATATATATATATATCAAAAAATGTATGTTATGTATTCAACGCAAACATTCTGTTTATTATCGCATCAGAACGAAATATTTGCCGATAAAACAACATTAGAGTTTCCAATTATTCGACCTAGGCGGTTAACCGGTTATGGCATTATTCGAACAACCGCTAAAATGGATAAATCTGTTATACGGGTCGGTTAATCGATAAAATTGGCGATTAATCGTTTAAAACATATTTTTTTGGTTTTTTTTATCAATAAAAACACAAAAAATACTTGTTTTGTTAACTATCAAGTGCATTTGACTGCATTAATTGGTTTATAAAATGTGTTTTAAAGAATATTTCTAAACATCCTGCGATATTTTAATGCATCATGAATCTTGGCGATTTATTTTGGTATAATCTAATGGCGCTTGGAAAACAAATTTTATCAGCAGGGCAAGTTTTTTTTTTTTTGACATTTGCTATTAAATGTCACTTTTTCTCTAATTTTGTAAAAAATTTAATTTTCCTCAACACAAAAATATGTTTTTGCAAAGTTGTTAGAAATTTCAATAAAAAATAATCCGTAAATATAGTTGAAACCTACAATTTTGACATACACTCTGAAGGTAGAAAATACTAAAAATGACAGTTGAAATGATTACAAATGTAGTCAAAAACAACTAACTTTAAATGAATGCATAAACCATAAAAACGAGAAACAAAACAATGAAAATATTGAACATAAAACGACTACATAAGTTGTAAAAACTACTGTTTTTAACAGTTATTTTTTCGGTATGAAAATGAAAATGAAAATTATTCAAGTTCGAGGCCATATACTCTATATTTCTTCATTAGGATATTGTCCTAACAAATAATCTATAGAGTTTTTGTTTTCAAATTTATTATTTGACCCTTTCAGGAATGTGTTGATAGATCTATTTCGGGAATTTTCTAGGTTCCCATCATCAGAACACGTTTTGAAAGCGGTAACAATCCCATGTCAAACATCAAGCATTCATATGAACTAGTTTACTCACTACATGAGAACTAATATACATATGATTTTGAAGTTAAAGATTATAACCATTGATCAAAAAATAAATTGAAAACTTGTTTGTGTGTATGTCTACCTTTGGTAAATATTCAATACACGTTTTTGTTTTTTTCTTCCTTTTTATGTTTTGTTAAGTTTGTAAACAAAACAGGGGAAGTAAACTAGGCGGTACTTTGCCTTTTTTCACAAGTTTGTTATAATTCTTATTAAAAATAAAAATTATGTTTTTTCGACCTTTAATTGTGCAATGAAAATGAAAATTATTCAAGTTCGAGGCCATATACTCTATATTTCTTCATTAGGATATTGTCCTAACAAATAATCTATAGAGTTTTTGTTTTCAAATTTATTATTTGACCCTTTCAGGAATGTGTTGATAGATCTATTTCGGGAATTTTCTAGGTTCCCATCATCAGAACACGTTTTGAAAGCGGTAACAATCCCATGTCAAACATCAAGCATTCATATGAACTAGTTTACTCACTACATGAGAACTAATATACATATGATTTTGAAGTTAAAGATTATAACCATTGATCAAAAAATAAATTGAAAACTTGTTTGTGTGTATGTCTACCTTTGGTAAATATTCAATACACGTTTTTGTTTTTTTTCTTCCTTTTTATGTTTTGTTAAGTTTGTAAACAAAACAGGGGAAGTAAACTAGGCGGTACTTTGCCTTTTTTCACAAGTTTGTTATAATTCTTATTAAAAATAAAAATTATGTTTTTTCGACCTTTAATTGTGCAATGAAAATGAAAATTATTCAAGTTCGAGGCCATATACTCTATATTTCTTCATTAGGATATTGTCCTAACAAATAATCTATAGAGTTTTTGTTTTCAAATTTATTATTTGACCCTTTCAGGAATGTGTTGATAGATCTATTTCGGGAATTTTCTAGGTTCCCATCATCAGAACACGTTTTGAAAGCGGTAACAATCCCATGTCAAACATCAAGCATTCATATGAACTAGTTTACTCACTACATGAGAACTAATATACATATGATTTTGAAGTTAAAGATTATAACCATTGATCAAAAAATAAATTGAAAACTTGTTTGTGTGTATGTCTACCTTTGGTAAATATTCAATACACGTTTTTGTTTTTTTCTTCCTTTTTATGTTTTGTTAAGTTTGTAAACAAAACAGGGGAAGTAAACTAGGCGGTACTTTGCCTTTTTTCACAAGTTTGTTATAATTCTTATTAAAAATAAAATTATGTTTTTTCGACCTTTAATTGTGCAATGAAAATGAAAATTATTCAAGTTCGAGGCCATATACTCTATATTTCTTCATTAGGATATTGTCCTAACAAATAATCTATAGAGTTTTTGTTTTCAAATTTATTATTTGACCCTTTCAGGAATGTGTTGATAGATCTATTTCGGGAATTTTCTAGGTTCCCATCATCAGAACACGTTTTGAAAGCGGTAACAATCCCATGTCAAACATCAAGCATTCATATGAACTAGTTTACTCACTACATGAGAACTAATATACATATGATTTTGAAGTTAAAGATTATAACCATTGATCAAAAAATAAATTGAAAACTTGTTTGTGTGTATGTCTACCTTTGGTAAATATTCAATACACGTTTTTGTTTTTTTCTTCCTTTTTATGTTTTGTTAAGTTTGTAAACAAAACAGGGGAAGTAAACTAGGCGGTACTTTGCCTTTTTTCACAAGTTTGTTATAATTCTTATTAAAAATAAAAATTATGTTTTTTCGACCTTTAATTGTGCAATGAAAATGAAAATTATTCAAGTTCGAGGCCATATACTCTATATTTCTTCATTAGGATATTGTCCTAACAAATAATCTATAGAGTTTTTGTTTTCAAATTTATTATTTGACCCTTTCAGGAATGTGTTGATAGATCTATTTCGGGAATTTTCTAGGTTCCCATCATCAGAACACGTTTTGAAAGCGGTAACAATCCCATGTCAAACATCAAGCATTCATATGAACTAGTTTACTCACTACATGAGAACTAATATACATATGATTTTGAAGTTAAAGATTATAACCATTGATCAAAAAATAAATTGAAAACTTGTTTGTGTGTATGTCTACCTTTGGTAAATATTCAATACACGTTTTTGTTTTTTTCTTCCTTTTTATGTTTTGTTAAGTTTGTAAACAAAACAGGGGAAGTAAACTAGGCGGTACTTTGCCTTTTTTCACAAGTTTGTTATAATTCTTATTAAAAATAAAAATTATGTTTTTTCGACCTTTAATTGTGCAATGAAAATGAAAATTATTCAAGTTCGAGGCCATATACTCTATATTTCTTCATTAGGATATTGTCCTAACAAATAATCTATAGAGTTTTTGTTTTCAAATTTATTATTTGACCCTTGTTACCGCTTTCAAAACGTGTTCTGATGATGGGAACCTAGAAAATTCCCGAAATAGATCTATCAACACATTCCTGAAAGGGTCAAATAATAAATTTGAAAACAAAAACTCTATAGATTATTTGTTAGGACAATATCCTAATGAAGAAATATAGAGTATATGGCCTCGAACTTGAATAATTTTCATTTTCATTGCACAATTAAAGGTCGAAAAAACATAATTTTTATTTTTAATAAGAATTATAACAAATTTTTTCGGTATTTTAAAAATATTTTTTAATATATTTAGTTAGAATATTGTTCTACCTCAAGTCCAAAAATCTAATATGATATTGTCATATTCAATTTTATTTGTTGCCACAGACAATATAAACTCTATGAAAATCTTTTTGTCTGTAAATGGAAACATCTACAAGATTTAGAGCCTGTTGTACCACCAGAATATCATTACTTTTATGATAATTTAGTTCAGATGAAGTTAAAGTATTAGTAAGAATTGTGGCAATGTTCAATTCGAATTATCTTATTTCTTGTTAATTGTTTTGTTATTTAGTTATTATATGTTAAAAAAACGTTTAAGAGAACGTTGAGTTTTGAATAAAATTGCAAATTATAAAATTTGTTTTACTGTGCCATACCCTATATCAGCCATAAAAAATATTTGAATTTTTCAATTGCTATATCCTCTATCAACCATAGCTCTGCGAATAACTCAAAATATCATATTATTTTTATACGCAGGATTCAGTATTTAACAAATATTGTAGAAGATATATTGATTCATACTTTAAGAGTTTGGGCACAAATCAGTTTTTTGCCTCTCCTGGTTCATAGAGGGTATTGAATATAAGGTCTCGATATAAATATTAAAGAGCTACAAGAAAATAATTACGATATTTAATAATATCACAGCGCTACAAGAGTACCGACCATTGTTCCTAAATATTTCGGCCGTGTTGATTTTAATGCCGTACCTAGTTTTTTCACTTATGGATCCGATTTTTCGCAAATTTGTATTTAAGTTTTTAATGTTTTAACGAAATTTTTTATACATAAAATTTTAAAATATTTTATCTTACTTTTTTTATAGTAAATACATTAAACATCTTCATTAACACTCGAATGTCAAATTTGGTTAATAAATGTGCAGCATTAACAAGTAAATCCGCGTTTTTCTCAGTTCTCGGTTTTACTATATTTTATTTTTATTTTAACAAATTTAATGAAGTGTTTGTTAAAATACCTTTCGCAAATATAAACTTTTTCTGGCTGAATTTTATTACACATAATTTTTTAAGCTATTTACATATTATACTAAATGATGAACTCATAGGTCGTCCTTTTTCACTATGCTGTCATATAAATTTTAGGGACATTTCGCATTTTCCAAATGAATCGCATTTTTTTATTTAAATTTTTTTAAAAGAAATAATTGGTCATATTTGTCTTTTTGCTTATGCATAAAAATGCGTTTATCGATTGCGAAATGGGATGATAAATTGTGCAAAAGTGGTAAAACATAGTAAACACTGAGAAAAATCTCGGATTTACTTGTTAATGCTGCACATTTATTACCGAATTTAATACCGAAATGATAATCAAGGTCTTTTATGTATTTAGTAGGGTATTCTAATTACTCGGGTTTGGTTTTGTTCTAGAAAAAACGTTTAACGATTAATATCAGGAGTTTCGGATTTTATCAAAAATAAAAAAATATATTAGGTAGTTAATTTAAACCTAAAACTAAATTCTTTAGTAATATACAATTGAGTTGTTTTACTTTTACTCTTTCGATTTTATAAAGTTTTTAATTTTTTCCAAATATCAAAAATAATATGGCAAATCCTTAGAAAAATAAAAAGAAAAATCATTTAACTTTTTCGCAGTTGTTAAAAAAGTTGCCGCCCCAAATTGCTTTGAAGTTTGGATGAAAGATTTTCTTTTTCGATTTTATTTTCTTGTAAAATAGATAATTTTTAATGTAAATATGTATTTGATTAAGTTAAATAAAGATCCGAATGAAAGAAAAGAGAGATAAGCTAAATTCGAGCTTTAACACCAAAAAATTATAAATTCAATTCAAATCAAATCTTGCCAAAAATATTCATCACAATAGTGCGATTGCGATTTTTTGTTGAATATTGAATATTGAGATGTATAAAAATGTTGCTTAATTTCTTGAAGTCGCACCTTTTCGTCTTAAATTTTTTTTTATGACTTCGATGTCTACCTAAACTAATCCTTCATTTAAGTAAAATAATATCTGTAATTGTTCAAGGACAAAAAATTTATAAAAATATAATATGTTAGGCATAGAGGTCAGTGCGGAACGTTTTTCATAATAACCAAAGAGAAATATTTTTTGATCTGTACAGTATTGCCGATATCGTGGTGTGATGTAAAAAAGTTATATCCCTACTAAAAAAGTATAAAATTTAAATTAAAAGGTCAACTACCACAAGACTTTATATTTTATAAAAAAATCTTTTTAAAAAATACGAATCAATTAAATTTTTTTTTAATAAACTATAAACTGAAATAGAATAAATTTGTATTTACTCGACTATTCGACCAAAATTGTTCGAGTTATTCGTTACTCGAAATTGGCAATTTTAGTTTGCACAAACAATTGTTTAACTCAAACTCATAAATTAATCGAGTAACGGTTAACCGATTGAATACCCTAGTATTTACCAAAAAAAAAACTAAGAAAACATATTTGATGTTTAAAATTTTATGTATAACTGCGTTAAAACATGCAAAAATTTAATGCAAATTTGAGAAAAAAAACTGGGTACGACATTAAAATTAGCGTGGACGAAATATTTATGATCAATGGTCGATATTCTTTCCAGCCAGAAATTGCCAATGGTCCAACAAATAAAGTACTGATTTACAACGCTCTGCCTTTCCAGTACTTGATTTACAAAATTTACAACCGTAAAATTAATATAAGCAGTGGCACAGCACTGGCTTAGAACGCTTTGCCAACGTTCGTAAAAAGTGCGTTGCCAGCACTTGATATACAATATTTACAAAAGTAAATATAATAAAAACAGTGGCCCTGGCTAAGAACGCTTTTCCCACGTTGGAGAAAACGTGCATTGACAGTACTTGATTTACAAAATTTACAACCGTTAACATAATAAAAGAACTGGCACAGCCCCTGGTCACCAAAAGTGCTTTGCCAGGGTGCGATATACTAAATTTCATAAATAAATCACGTTTTCATAAATACACACAGAAAAAAAAACTTTTTGGAATTTGGTCAAAACCATTTCAATTTATTTGAGAGGACGTCATATCATTAGGAATTACCTATAATCAGGAATGGCACAATACCGCTAAAATACCGTTATCGCGTGGCGGGTGCAAAAGTGTATATAGGGTTAAAGAGGACACTTTCACCTTTCTCCGTGTGGTATACGTTGCAAGCTAACTTTTGTTCCCTAGAAGTTCTATTCCAATGAAATTGAAATTTAACAAAAATATAGTAGTTTAATAAATATTTCAGAACACCCTAATAATAAACGGTAGTGCTGTGACCACTTACAACAACTAAAGACTTCAATCCTGCCAACCTTATAAAAAAGACCGCAGGTCATTATCGATGATAATTTGCTGGTAGTAACCATTTATTTTTAATAAAAAAACAAAAAATTCACATTTTTCTGAAATTAAAAAAACAGTTAAGTTTGACAGCATGCCATACCCACAATTAGGAATAGTTTAACTTAATTTTTTGGTTACCTTAATTTGGACTTACTAGCTACAAAATGACGTTAAAATTTAAAAAAAATCGGTGACAAAAGAAAATTGGACTTTTGGCCAGTGAAGTCAAATTTTCTGCCACTGTGTGCCGCCGGTTTTTTTAGCCTAAACGCCGCCGTAGCTAAATCGGTAGCGCCGCAGCCCCAGAAAATTTAGGGTCGGCTTGTTTCTCTGCTGCCCACATTAGTACTTTTCGTTCCAACTTCAAACTACAGTACCCACACCCGGCCAGAAGCAATCTACTCTTTCAAAAACCGTATCCCATGAAATTGTAGCCGATCATTAACCAAAAATATCATCGTTTCAATTTCAAGATCCAGGATCTTCGAGTTTTCAAATTCGAGTCTTACTTAAAAGCCCATAACTTTAAAACGGCTTAAAATAATTTGATTCTGTAAAATTCTGTTAATAGAAAATTCTTCAAGCTTTCTTATGATATATAATATTGTATGGATTACTTATCGAGAAAATGTATAATTCTTGTTCAAGATGAAAAAAGTTTAACTCCAAGCTTAATTAACAAGGTTTTTGGCGCTTTTTTTAATGGCGTTTTTAATAGACCTTATGCACTAATAAACAATGTTTTTTATAAATGCGGAGAAGAAAATGTAACTACCGCTTTTTTATCGTGCCAAAAAAGTTAAATCATCTATAATATTTTCTTGAATCTATTTTAAAATTACAATTCTTTGGTTAACCAGTTGTACGCCAGTGCTTGATTTTTTGTACCACTGGCACTTTTTGACTGGATATTTATATTAAGTGCATGACGTATGCACTGGCTATGGGTTTTTTTTATTGAAACAAGCACATATCAATTTAAATAACATAGTGGATGGTGTAACAAAATTGTACCACTCTTGTTATATTTTTATGCTTTCAAAGAAACCAGTTCAAGATCTTAATATTTTCCATTGATAGAAAATTCTTCAAGCTTTCTTATGCTATATAATATTGTATTCCAAGTTTATTTAACAGAGTTGATATCATATCCACGTCATCCTTGGGACAGACACATCGGCTCTTTTTTTTAAGTAGTATCTCCAATAGACCAAATCAACTAATAAACAATGTTTTTTTTTTTTAAATGCTGGGAAGGAAAAGTAACTACCGTTTTTTTTAATCGTTCCGAAAAAGTTGGATCAATGATTTATCTTGTGTCTATCCCAAAGTTTGAGAAATTCTCTGGGAATAGATTCGCCAGATTGTTCGGACCATAACCCCAAATGTATAAGACCCTGCTCTAAATCATGAAGAATTACATGAATTTTAAGAGTTTGACATTCGTACTCTGAAAAGATCTACGGAGTTCAGTCAAGTGCTTATTTTTGTTGTCTATATTGACTATGTTCGTTGTAAAGTAATTGTCAACAATTATATTCATAGCTTTAAATGATGCAATGAATGGCTGAATTTTAAATATTCCAACTTCATCAAAGATTTCTGGATCCTCCAATTTATCTGTTTCTCTTAAAAGTTTTCTACAAGCGTTCCCTTCAAAAATATCGCCGTGATAGTTTTTCGGAATTTGCTTCAACTTCTTTGGCCATAACAGAGCTTTTTCCCGTCCTACAACGGGAACTATGCCATTACAAAAAAGATGATTGACAACTCCTTGTAAAAAATGGAGTTCAGGTAAAATACATTTTTCAATTACATGGATGTTTTTATTTTCGTCGTCATCTTCTTTTATAAATAGGGGGTGATTACTACACTGTGGCATTGTGGAGCATTATTTTTATTCTAACCAGAAGACCTCAATTTTGTATAATCCTATTTTAAGTGTTTAATGGTCTTGAGATCTATACTCTGGACATCGTGGTTCTGTAATTAATTTAACTTTACAAACAATAAGGACATCGGTATGTTGCAGTTGCAGTCTGTTGGCCATTAGCAATTAATAAAAGTTTGAAATCCTAAACAAATTTTAATGGTACGTCATTGAGCTGTGTTAAATCCACTATTTTTTTTAATTTTTGTAAGTTTCCTTTATATTTGGTACTATAAGTGCCAGTGGTACAAAAAATCGAGCACTCCCAGCAAAAACAGGGCTTAAAACTATTACCAGTCTACTTACTTTCCCATTATTTTTGTCCGCAATGAGCTAAAAAGTAATGGGTGTGTAAAAAGTAATGGGCTTGTAAGCGATATTGTAACGAGCACCCATTACTTTTTGACTCATCGCGAACAAAAATAATGGGGAAATTAAGTATCCTGGTAATGCTTTTAATGGTTAATGGGTTTTCAAAGAGTTGTATTTTTGGGATTGATTGAAGATATATATTCGATGATACAACTACTGTTTCTTCTCAGTAGTTACGGTAGTTACTTTTTCTTCTCAGCATTTATAAAAAACATTGTTTATTAGTGCATTAGGTCTATTAGAGATGCCATTTAAAAAAAAGCGCCAAAGATGGTGTGGAAATGATATCAAATCTGTTAATTAAACTTCGATTTAAATTTTTTTTTTATCTTGAACAAGAATTATGAATTTTGTTCGAGAAGTAACCCATACAATATTATACATCATAAGAAAGCTTGAAGAATTTTCAATCAACTAAATTTTACAGATTGAAATTATTTTAAGCCGTTTTAAAGTTATGGGCTTTAAAGTAAGACTCAAATTTGAAAACTCGAAGATTCTGGATCTTGAAATAAAAACGATGATATTTTTGGTTAAGGATCAGCTACGATTTCATGGGATACGGTTTCTGAAAGGTAAGATAGCCCACAAAAAGATGGCATAGTCACTTTTTGTCGTCATTTTTTTCCAACTTAATTTTGCTTCTGGCCGGGTGTGTACCTTGTCGGGAGTTTTTTTTTCAAGTCATCAAAATGAAATCCAAAATTAATACTTCCGTTGTTCCAAGCAAAAGAAAAGCATTTTTCATCATGAAGTTTTGTTTGGGTACTGTCGTCCTCTGGTAATATTTCACGTTCATTTGGAGTAAGTTTTTAAAAAAAATTTCCTTGGAATTTAATTAACCGCCGATTTTTTTTAATTTAACAAGATACATTTTTTTAGACGTCCTTTCTTTTTTATACCGGTTGATGAAACTCCATTTTCAAACAGTTTGAATATGAAATATATTGTGCTACGTGATACTTGTTCCTTAAGGAAATGATATAACTAACAATTCGTTGTTAGGATACCGTCCAAGCATGTCATAGAAATTAATTCTTAAACTGTTTTGTTCAACCACTTTCATTTGGAATTTTTTCACTTTTAAATATTTACAATAAACAATGCTTATAATAAGTGTGTTCAATTACTTTCCCAGTAAAGTCCAGTAAAAATTACTCAGTAACGAAATTACAGAGAGTAAGACAAATTTACAAAAAAAGTAAACGAACGGAAAATTTGTAATAATTGGTCAAATATATAAAACAGCTGATTTTAAATACCAAATATTAAAAAAAATCAACTGGTCGTTATGGAAATGATAAAAGTTAATTGAAATTGTCGACCAGAAATAATTTAGAATGTTTTTTTAATTTCTTCCATAGTTAATTCTTTAATATTTTGCACTTTAAATCCATAGACAATTAAAATTTAATTTAATATTTGTTTTTGTTTACTAAAAATACAAGCATATTTTTTCAATCATATGTTTTTTTCTTCTTACAAATTCTTACTGGCAAAAATTTATCCAGTAAAAACTTGTAAGCTTTTTGGTATCAACCTGTCACTTAACTCGCTCTTCTTACTATTTTTTACTGAAATTACAAATTTGTACAAATTTTTGCGTAAGCGAACAAATTTAATATAAGATTGTATTGACATGCATTTTAAGAAAAAAAAAAACATGCCTACTTAGCAGTATTTTATATTTGAATTTTGTTCATTTACTTAGTTGGCATAGGTTAAGTAAGTTTGCATGTCCCAAACATAGTATGTATCTAAAAAAAATTTTAAATTGCAAATATATCTTTGTTTAGGTTTGAAAATTTGAATCATTGTAAATATAAATATAATTAACTGCAAACATATTCACAAGTCTCTTTTTTCTGTGTAAGGTGACAATCCGTCGAGGACGAATTTGTCACGAATTGTGCAAATACTCAACACGAAACTCTTCAAAATAATATAAAGAGCAAATAATCTAATCCTTAGGAAGGACATTCACACATAAACTTTTTTTGTGATCAACTGTGTCGTATCTTCTTTACCGCTTTTCCCTATTCAAAAACCCGCTATATTTAGAAATATTCTTAAATTAGCTAAATTAATTTGAATCCAACCCTTTCTTAGCATTTTAAAGTTTTTTTAGGTAAAAATTCTACAAAAAAAAAAAAAAATGCTTATTCCCATCCATCTTTTGGTGTTGTAGACACATACAAAAGTATTCGGATGGAATGAGAGTTATTTTTATGTATTTATGTATTTTTTTTGTTTTTTGTTCGTTATGTTCTTGACCATACCCAAAATATTCGATTAACATACAAAGTAAGAGTAAAGTGGTATAGTCTGAAGTATAGACTGAGTACTTTTGTTTTGTCTGTATGGTATGCTTTGTTGCTGTTTTATGTTTTTTTTTTGTTCACTGTCTGTCTGATGTTAATGTACAAATGCATGTGGTATACATATATGTACAGAGTATATAGTTTACACTTCCCAAAATTACAAACCTTTTGTTTCAAGTACTTTAACCTAACTGCCAACAGCTGTATACTACAATATATATAAGCTTGCTGTAGGACTTGCGGATACAGCAAACTGGATATTTTTTATTTTCATTTTTTTTTTTTTTTCGTTGTTGCCAAAAAAGGAATAAAAATATGCAGACGCCAAAATAAGGTAGGGCAGGGCAATGTAGTGTAATGTAATGCGGCCCTCAAAGGGACGATGCCGTCAAAAACAATGAAAGAACAAACGACACAACACACACAGAACAGACTGGGTTTGTGTTACAAATTGCGCATGTCGTGCCGTTGACTTTTCAGTTCTTTCTACCCTCCATACTACTGCACCTTTAATAAATGTTCTAACTGTCTAGGATTTTTTTTTTGTTTTTGAAAACATTTGGGAAAAAAACGTTGTAGTAGTAGAACTTTAAATAAGTAACATTAAATATTTAAGTTATTTGAGAATTTTCTTACTTTTTAAATAGGCTTGAAAAGGCAATAATTACCAAAAAAAAAAAAATATCTTTAACTGATTTAGATTAACAATGCATATTATATTGTGCAGTTAAATGTATTTGGTAACCACACAACCTTTTGTTGGTTCTTCTTTTTTTATTTTTATTGATTTCCTAATAAATCAGACATTTTGGCAGACATAGTATGTTGGGAAGCGGAGGTTAAGGTGGTGGTATACTCCTATGTCTGGTGCAAAATTGTAATTCATCGGTAGATGATTGTGCGTAGTCGGCGTCTGCTCTTTGCAACTGCAGCATAATGAGGTCGTGAACCTTAACTTACATTTTAGGGTATGCAAACAACAATGACTACACACTGCGTAAATATGTATCTAACAAGATCCATTCGTATTGTGTGGTATATAAGCCCTTTTCACGGTGTATAACGTCTTCTAAAATACAAAAAGACCTAACACCACTTCCAAGTTTTTACTTTTTTATTGAAAATGCTAAAGTTATTTCTAGCATTTTAACCCATTCTATATCAGTCATCGATTCCGTGGGAATTTTGAAGAAATTTGTTTAACCCTCCGATGAGTGACAGTTCTGAACTTCACGGCCGTGTGAAAAGGTCCCTACGGACCTTTTTTGTAAATCATGTTTTTTTCATATAAAAAATTTTTTTTGATTTTTTTTTTGTTTTTATTGTTTATAACTAAATTCTACATACAAAAATATTTTTTCAATTTTTTTAATTTTTGTTTTTATCATCATCCCTAATGTCTTTGAGTTTAGGTCTTTGTGTTCAGAACAAGTAAATTATGTGTTGAAACAATAAAAAAATTATAATGATGCCCACAAACATGCATTTATTAGTGAAATTCAGTACAAGGTCCATACGGACCTAATCACACGTCCGCGTACTATTCTCACTAAAACCTCAATAACTCCTAAAGTATTGAGGCTTGATTTTTTTCCAAAAGATGCGCAACAAAATACTCTTGGAATACAGAGTAACTTTGGGGGGGGGGGGGGGGGGTTGTAGTGGCCGAAGTAGGAGTAATTTCAGTTTGAAAAGGCAAAAAGGTCCCTAGGGACCTTCTCACTCATCGGAGGGTTAATGATGTCGGAATAAGCTTTTTCTAAAGTACATTTTGTATATTTTTTGCACTCTCAAGCGGGTCGCATTCGCACAGTTTAAATTCAAATGTTGACCCTTTGTATATACAGTGGCGGACAAAAGTATTCACACAGCAGCAAACTTTATTTTTAATCTTTTATATTTTTAAAACGAAATCCACTAGCCGGATATGGTATTTAACAAAATTTTTTATTAACTTATAAATTATTCAAATACAACAAAAAACTTATTCTTAGTATGTTATATTATAAGAAAAAACTAAATATGTAATTCAAAGTATTATTTTAGGCGGACAAAAGTATTATCACAGCTTCAAATGTTTGTACAAAAAATAAAATTTCACATAATTTAATACTTTGTGGAGTAGCCTTTCTTTGCTATGACTTCTTTCAATCTTCTTGGCTTAGAATGGACCAATTTCTTCGTAACGTCAGCTCCAATATTTTTTATTTTTGTTTAAATACAACATGCTTAGTGTTAGTTTTTTGTTGTATTTAAATTATTAATAAGTTAATAAACAATTTTGTTGAATACCTTATACGGCGAATAGCTTTTATTTTAAAAATATAAAAGATTTAAAATAAAGTTTGCTGCTGTGTGAGTACTTTTGTCCGCCACTGTATATACTTAACGGGTTACGGGTTTTTTCAAAATTTAGTTTTTATTTGTTCTTTAAGCAAATATTTGTAATTCATGTTTGTATTTTTAGTAATTTTTTCAAAATTGTAATTTCGCAACAATGGGGAATCAATTTTTAAAACTTTTTTTTGTATGTTGTGAGAAAATAGATAATTTTTTACATTTAAAAAAAAATGGAGTAATTTTCTGTATCGCAAAGTTTTGATCCCATCTTTTAATTTTACAGAAAAGTACATGCAGTACAGCAAATTAGTTTTTGATTAATTACACTATACAACAAAATCAAATTTTTTCCAAAATTACAAGGTCCGACCGACAAATGTTGATAGAAGGGGCAAAAAAAAAAGACACGTGTATCGGCGTTTTGAAAGTTTACATCTGGGTTTCATTTTAGGGGGAGGTAAAGTTTCCCCTAAATGCACTTTTTGTATTGTCAATCGGCATAAAAAATCGTGTAAAGCTTACGTTTAAAGTATATAGTGTGTTTAGCAAACTTATGTAAAATATTACGGAAAACATTTTTGTAGAATCTGTTAACCCTCTAACTCCTCAAGGTAAGGGTCTTTTTTGTCCTTCTTTTAAAAAACAGCAAAAAACACCATTAAAACGGGGATTTAAGGGGTTAAAATGTTCCGCAAAAATATTCGCCGTGAAATTTTACTGTAAGTTCCTGAATACACCAAAACGGAAAATTCAACCAGAAAGTCAGAAATAAGACACAACAAGAATTATTAAGAATTTTATTTTAAAGTACCCCAACAATTTAGCATGAAAATAAAAATAGTGCAAATTTCACTAAAAATCAGTAATATCTTTATTATTTTACCTTCGATAGCAAATTTGGATAGGAAGTATTCATGAATTACATTTTTTTTTAGCTCTAGGCAATACCACTTCATTACACTGTACACCGACCTATAAATTCATAGATATATAAGTATATAGATTGCCAGCTGTTCTTTGGCAGATTAGATCCGTTACATTACAACAAAAACAAAAAAACAAAAATCAAATCAAAAATCAAGTGCTATATTTCTTATTCTACTGAAAACGTGCCAATTTGCGGTGCATATATTGTGGACATAATTTGTTTTGTAATTAGAGTGTTTTACTTAAAAAATAACAAAAAATTAAAGTAAGCAATTAAACTTAGCGCGTAAGATTTGTTTTGGCAAAAATGTTCAATTGTTTGGAAAAACTTGATTTGTTTTGCTATATCTGCTGTAAATATACTATATCGGAATATAAAGTTACGTTTTTCAATAGTAAAGTTGAAGACATCTATAAAAGGTATTTTGAGCTAGAAGTTTTTTCGGATGAACTGTGGACGCCGAAGCATTGCTGTCGCATTTGTTATAACATTAGGAACATTAGGAGAGCACAATATCGTTCATCAACTGAAAAAAACTATCTTACCCCCATTGCATATCAAACTTGATGTGGTAAAAAACTTTGTTAAATGTCTGGATACAAATGGATCAGCATTGAATTTTCTGAAAACAATGTTTCCAAAATTAAGCGAAGCTAAGATTAAAGAAGGTATGTATGTGTTCTTCAAGTCGTTGTTCTTGTTAAAAGCCTTAAAATTGGTATCATACAAACAGGCGTTTTTGTCGGTCAAGAAAAAAAGCTAATGCAAAACGCTGACTTCGACGAAATGCTCTAATCAATTGAGCTTAATGCGTGGAAAAGCATTAAGGAAGTAATATACAATGTCTTATGCAAAAATCGGTCTCCTATTGCTCGAATATACGTAGACACCATGCTTAGAGCTTTTGAAAAACTATGCGTTCATTTTTTAAATTCCCATATGGATTACTTTGAGAACCAGACATGCGCACCCATTGAAGAACGCTATAAAGGCAAAAGCATTCATTTGCTTATCGCTGCAATATGCTGGACAATGTATGATAATGAAGTGGAATTGCATATAGCTAAAAAAAAATGTAATTAATGAATACTTCCTATCCAAATTTGCTATAGGAGGTAAAATAATAGTGAAATTTGAACTATTTTTTTTTTCATGCTGAATTTTTGGGGTACTTTAAAATAAAATTCTTAATAAATGCGAAATTAACAATAAGCTCTCTTTTGTTGTGTTCTTATTGCTGACTTTCTGGTTGAATTTTCCGTGTTGGTGTATTCAGGGACTTATAGTAAAATTTCACGGCGAATATTTTTGCGGAACATTTTAACCCCTTAAATCCCCGTTTTAATGGTGTTTTTTGCTGTTTTTTAAAAGAAGGACAAAAAAGACCCTTACGTTATGGAGTTAGAGGGTTAATATATTCCACAAATATGTTCTCCGTAATATTTTACATAAGTTTGCTTAATACACTATATACTTTAAACGTAAGCTGTTCTCGATTTTCTATGCCGATTGACAATACAAAATGTGCATTTAGGGGAAACTTTACCTCCCCCTAAAATGAAACCCAGATGTAAACTTTCAAAACGCCGATACACGTGTCTTTTTTTTTTGCCTCTTCTATCAAAATTTGTCGGTCGGACCTTGTAATTTTTTTTTGTGTTGTACAGTGTTATGTGGCAACAATAGTTTTTAATTGTCTTATTTGTATAATTAAGACCTCAAATTATCATATGCTATTTACTGCGTTATTATAACGCTAGGAGGCGCTAGCCTCCTCCACCT
Source organism: Delia radicum (assembly GCA_021234595.1). Lineage (NCBI taxonomy): Eukaryota > Metazoa > Arthropoda > Insecta > Diptera > Anthomyiidae > Delia > Delia radicum. The sequence goes on along the minus strand of CM037854.1, from coordinate 4,026,053 downwards.
TCTTGTTTTTATTGAAATTGGCGTAATTAACACAGCTCGGGATGGCCATATCTCAGGAAGTAGAAGAAGCTTATCCAAGATTCTATAGCTGATTAATGCATCAATCATATTTGTGGGTGGTGTTTAAGGGGTTAATTATTAATTAGACAAGTAGTATTTTTATCGAATTTTTGCATAATTAACCCAGCTCGGGATGGTCATATCTCAGGAAGTAGGAGGAGCTTATCCAAGATTAGGATATCAATCTCTTCTTTTGAAGATTCTATAGCTGATTAATGCATTAATCATATTTGTGGGTGGTGTTTTAAGGGGTTAATTATTAATTAGACAAGTAGTACTTTTTGCATAATTAATCCAGCTCGTGATGGCCATATCTCAGGAAGTAGGGTATCCAAGAATAGAGTATCAATCTCTTCCTTGGAAGATTCTATAGCTGATTAATGCATCAATCATATTTGTTGGTGGGGTTTAAGGGGTTAATTATCAATTAGAAAAGTAGTATTTTTATTCAAATTTATTCAATTTTATATCCAAAATTTTCAGGCCTTAAAAGTAGGTGCAGTAAAAACGCAACGGTTGTACAAAATGCGTTAAAAGACTATTTTCACAATTCCACCACGATTACAACGCGAAATTCTAAAGTCGAAAATAAGGCGAAAAATATTGAAAATGTTCAAAAATTTAATTTTTCTTCACAAATTTAACGAAAATTTTATTAAAAGGATTGAAAAGCTTCACACTTGTCATGAAACTAGATTTTTAATGAAACTTCTTCGTTAAGTAAATGAAGTTTTTAATAAATTAAATTATATTTTTCATAAAATTTTATGAAAACTTGCATTAACTTAATGAAAAGTTTCAATGAACGAGTTCCAGTGCAACTTTATTGTTTTTATGTAAAAACTTTTTAATTATGCAAAAATTCTCATACCACGTTACAGAAAAATCACAGATATTAATCGAAATCCGAAAAGTTTATAGCGAGTAAGGTATCCCGAGCAAAAAAAAGTTACATTTCAAATACAAAATCACATCTAATTTGATATAGATCGATATTTATTCTTTTCCAAGTTTATCTCAAAATTGGGATATACTGTAATATCCAATTAAATTCCTCTAATATATTACAGGATTAAGTTGGATTAAAACTGATCTCAAAATTGGGAGATCCATAATAATATGTCGATATTTTGAAATTAAATAAGATATACTTATATCCCATGACAAATTTTATTTTTAATAGGAATATAAAAAAAATTAAAGAAAAATATATATGGGATTATATATTGCTATATATAATTATGTATTATACGCATGCAAAATATTAATGATGTTGTACCATATATAATCATATTTCAAACTAAATTGTTAATTATTTTTCATATGGCACCATATATAAGCATATCTTAGATAACACACAAACATAATTTTTATAAGACAGCATATATTATTATAGCTTAAATTATACAGCTTATATGTTAACATATATGATTACATATTGTGTTATATATGAGAATGTATCTGACAATAGATCTATCATATTTTATAGCTTATATGATTAATATCTAATTTATTAATATTGTAAGTATAAAAATCATCTCAGACCATTACGTGTTTGATATTTAACCCTCTAACTGGCAAGTCAGCCTGCAGATGGGTGGGGCATATTAAATAGGCCATACATGCACCAACTGAGTGTTTTATAATAAAAAATTAAGCTATTTCGATCGAATCCCTAATGTTTGTACGGAAAAGAAATTAAAACTCTGATTTGTTCTTAATAGTTTTATTGTCGATCGAAGACTAAACTGTACAATATTTTGTTAAAACTAATTTTAGTAAATAGGCAAGAGTTTACCTGAATTTACCGTTAAGAATTTGAGAAAACAAGAATTAGTGATCTATAATAAAAATTAATTGAATATGTATGTTCTGGTACTTTTATCAGAAGGATAAAATAATAAATTGACAAACATAGAAATACCGAAGATAATCTGTTATTCTGACCAAAACACCTAATTAACAAAATATTTTGAGCAGCTATTTTTTTTTGCAGTCCACGGTTTGGAAGCGAGAAAGTGTTGAAGTTAAAATTTCGTAAAATAAATATTGTGAAATGAACAAAATTTTTAAAATATATTTATGTAAAGTAATATTGGAGTTGAGGCTGTAAAAAAGCTCTTTTTTGGTTCAAGGACATGCAGGATTTCAATAGGATACCTCCAAAGGACATCGTCTTACCTCGAAATGAAATGAAATTTTTCCGAAATATTATATTTAGTAGTAGTAGCAAAGCCTTTTAGTTTAATCAATATATATTGAACTAATAGTGTGTTTTCGCTTAAGTTCGGGATTTTTGGAAAACAAAAAATCGCTTTATCTTCTTAAGTAAAAGCACAAAAAGTTTAATTTTTCTACGGTGCACTCATAAAAAATGTTAGTAAAAAAATTATTAAACCATGTTTAAAAAATACCAAAAAAAATATCAAAAAATACTCTAACTTGTATTGTTTTGTATCCTTAATAAAATATTTATAAAATATTAATTTTTTTTATTGTTTTTTAAAACATTGGCAAACGTTTTTCATCACAACTCGCTGAAAAATTAAAATTTTTGAAGTTTTTTTTATCCCAATTTAAAGGTTATACCTTGACAAATAACATGTGTTTTTTTGAGATTTTTTGTAATTTTTTTTTTTTTTAAATTTTGAGACTGTTTGAAACGAAAAACTTGTAAATTTCTCCCTATTTTCTTGCATTTGTGGTTGAATATCGAAGTTTTTTCAATTAAGCTTTCATTATTTGAGTTTTGTTTATATATTACTAACAACATATAACATATATGTTTTAAATAAATTTGTATCCAAATGCTTTAAAACATGGGATCCAGATATGCTTTGGAGTACCCATTTCATATATTTTTTTACTGGTTACTACCAACATTTTGTCTGGTTTTTTATATATAATTTATTTTTTTAACTGCACTCTATGTGAAAAGATGTCATGCAGTACTGCTAACAATAAATGACGAATATGTCTAGTTTTATATAGTAAACGTTTACTATATGACTACACTCAGACCTCGTTATACGTGTTGATTTGTTAAGCAAAAAATCCAATTAACTGAATACGCACAAAACGATACACTAGTTAGCATCATATAAAAAGTTCTGATCCGGTCGTATAAATTCAGATCAAAGCAGTAAAATTCAAGCTAAATCGCATAACGAAGTCAACAGACCACTTTATTTATTTATTTTTTTTAAGAGAAGCAATACTCAGGAAATTCTTTCTATTTATTAATGTGCTACTTTCTTTGGAAAGGGGATAGTAGAGAGATGAAAGGTGGGGAAAGATGAAGGGCTTCTAACATGGCAACACTGTAATTGCGCGAGATAATTTGTCTTAGAATAGTTGTTGCTCGCCACCTGATGGAAAGTTGCCGAACTTATTGAATCCTTTTCGTTTATATCCCTGATTCATTATTTTACTTCGGTGGGGTTAAGTGATATGGGAACACCGAAGGTGGGCGCTGCGATACATATGAGGGATAAAATTTTTATTTATTATTTTTATCATACATATTATTTTTCGAAATTTATGTTGTCGTCAACGGGAATCGAACCCGGGACCATCTGTGTAACAGATCAACGCGCTAACCATTACACCGCATCGCCTACAAGCGGTCAATGCTAATGCCAAAAAATATTCCTTACCATTCCAATGCCAATGAATTTTTTTGTAATTGGCATTGATTAGAACAATGTTATTAAAATGGTTCCAATGCCTAAAAATACAAATTGTAATTGACGAAAAACTAATTGTTTATAAAAAGGGGTTTGTTTTCAAAAAAAAAAAAAAACAAATTTGAGTCCAACTTTAAATGTATTCGCTATTTTTTCAAGTTTTAACACGTATACACTATTCAGTTTTGTTTGGTAACTAATTAGTCTTGATAGATCAGCTTTTAATTCTATATACTTTATAAAATACCGAATATTTATACAATAAGTTCGCAAATCTATGACTTTTATCTAAATTTGCAAATAAAATTTTGTGTATACAGTTCTAACAAACAATTATAACAACCAATTTTAATTGTCCGTTAAAGACATTGACATTGATCAATGCCAATTGGAAACAAATCATTGCCATTGTTTTTAAGCAATTGTAATGCCAACAAACCTAATTACCATTAACATCAAACAATGCCAATTAAATCGTCAATTAATTAGTCCGTTCAATAAACTAGTCCCAAGTATGACTAAAACAATAAAAAACAAACAATAAAAGCAATCACAATCACGGATATAATATATTAATAAAAACTAAAGAAATTAATGATCTAAAAAGTAAAATTTATTGTAAATTTTTAAATTGTTTCCAAATTGCTTTCACGATAAGAAAAGAATTGTATTGCCGCACAGAGGAGTATTTGGCCTGAAAAGCTGGCCAAAATTATTAAACGTGTTTTTTGAATTAAAAGTTTTAGTTTTTTGATAGTTTTAGGTGTAGTATGATATAAAAAGTCTAGTGGCAGATTTTGAACAAATTTTTTGTTTTCAAAATGCAATAAAAAAATTTAAGAACCAAAAAGTTTAAATTTTTAAGATTTTTCTATAAGCCACATTCCTAAGGAATAAAAGTTGGTATAAATCGCAAAACTCAATTAACAAATGTTGATTTTAAAGGTTTAAACTCATTCTTGACAGACTGTATGTACATCCATACATTTGATTTACAGTCTAATTAAAAAAAAAAATTTTGAAAATTGTAAGGTTCTTATAAAACATTGTTTTTTTTATGAAAAATGGCTTTATTTATATTTATTTATATTTTTTTTTATTATTTAATACTTTATAAACGTTAAAAGTGATGTGAATAACAGTTGAAGTCAATAATTCAAAATACATAAAAGTTTATGACGATATAAAGGTATAAGAAAAAGTGCCCGATGAGCAAAAATAGAAGAAATGTGAAAATTTAAAAAAAATCGTCAAAAATAATGGCGAAAACTTGCGCACACTTTTTTTTGGTTTCTAAAATTAGAGATTCCAAATTTTATTGTGGTATCAAACATAATTCGTAGACATGCTAACCTCACTTTTAAAAACCTCTTCTTTTCCTTTTTTTGCAAAAAAAGTGTATAATTTGTTTTTTTTTTTAGCTTTTGAACGAATTGTTTCAACATGAATATTCAACATATTTTAAATGTTTTTTTCTTTTTTAAATAACTTTTGATCAAACCTTTCAGCGAAAAAAATAATCTTTGTTAAACCTTTATTCGTTTAGCCGCAAAAAAATATCATATAAACATCCAGAAACCGAGAAAAACATTTAAATCTCATATAATTTTCTTCACTTTCCTGACTTTAGCAGGGTCTCAGAGCTACAAATCGCAACTAAAAGTCTTCAAAATTTACAATATAATGTAAAATATTGTTGTCTGTCGAGCTGCGTACTTAGTTCTTAAGATTTCTTAAAATTCAGTTTTGCCTTTTTGGCCAGCTTTCAGGCCAAATACTCCTCTGTGTATATCATTTAATGCATTTCTGTTTCTAGACCCATATCGAGAATTCCGCTTTGTAAGTAATTAACGCAAAAAATTTGAAAATTTAAAAACTGCATAAATTTAAATTCGCATAAAACGAGGCCTAAGTGTATATAGTTTTGCAACTACTATTACTATTATTTTATTTGCTACTACTACTACTATTGTTGTTGTTGTTGTTTATAATGCAGATGCTGTTTGTTGGCAAATTTTTGTTTTCCCCTCTTTTACGGTAGTTCAGTTATTTCTCTTACATATAGTGCCCCCACCGAAAATTAAATTAAAAAAAAAATAAGAACAACAGCATCAAAACTATAGAAAGATGCTGGCTGGTGTCCTTTAAAGTTTGTGTCTGAGTGTGTCTGTCCCTTTATGTGTCTGCATCCTTGTTTACTATGTACAACTTATGTATATTATTCTGCGCACATTTATAAAAGCTTCTCTGCGTCTGTACTATACTAGGTAGTATACTAGGTACACCCAGACATCATTGCCAGCGAGATAGATTTTAATCCTTGGTCATTGAACTCCCAAAAAATACATCATACGAGTATATACCTAGATCTATGGTGTGATAGTGTCTACCACTTCAGAAAGAACAATTTTTATTGCTATTTGGAATTTTACAATTGTATTAATAAACCCTTGTCATTTGAATTTAACAATACATACATATTTTCAAAAGTCCTTCTTCAGTCTATGAACATACTTAGATAGCAGTATTCGACACAAGCTTTTGTATATTTTTAGTATGAAGAACACGTTCTTGAAATACCGTCCGGTTTAAAATTTACAATAATAAAGAGGGTTTTCTGGGGGCGGACCTTTAGATTTTATTTTAGTTAGTTTTAAAGAGCAATAGAAAAATTTAAAGAGTTTTAGGAAAGGAAAAAATGTCCTAGTTTTAGGGTAGGGTAGGGTAGGTGCGAACTGTTAATTTAGAAAAATAAATTCTAAAATCGATCATAATTGAGAAAACAAAGATTTTATGTAAAGAAATTCTAAAGCAATGAAAATGAAAATTATTCAAGTTCGAGGCCATAATCCATATTTCTTTATTAGGATATTGTCCTAACAAATAATCTATAGAGTTTTTTGTTTTCAAATTTATTATTTGACCCTTTTAGGAATGTGTTGATAGATCTATTTCGGGAATTTTCTAGGTTCCCATCATCAGAACACGTTTTGAAAGCGGTAACAATTCCATGCCAAACATCAAACATTCATATAAACTAGTTTACTCACTACATGAGAACTACTTAATATATGAGCTTGAAATTAAAGATTATAACCATTGATCAAAAAATAAATTAAAAACTTGTTTGTTCTGTGCAAGGACACGTTTTTTGTTTTTCTCTCCTTTTTATATTTTGTTTAGTTTATAAACAACACAGGGGGAGTAAACTAGACGGTACTTTGTCTTTTATACAAGTTTGATATAATTTTTATTAAAAATAAAAATTATGTTTTTTCGACCTTTAATTGTGCAATGTAGAGTACCGTTACTAAAAGTTAAAAAATAAGTAGTTACGAAAGTGACCACAAAACATTAAAAAATAAGTATGAATCCCCATTCATCCTTCACGTGACCAATTATTCTTGATCAAAAGGCGTGACTCGGGAGACGAAAAAGCGGGATTTTGGCGCAAAAAGTGTGATACTAAAAACTTGTCTAAAATTCTGCATTTTATCAAATTTTCTATTTTTTAGTTACATTCGGTTGAAAAAAAGTTTTGTGTTATGTAAAAATGACTTTCGAAGCAATGAAACTCAAATATTACTTCGAAAATTGTGTGTAGTTATTCTTATTTTAATATTTTTCCATATTAAGAAAAACGTATTCTTTTTTTAAGAAATTATTTTTTGAAAAGAAATTTCTGAGTTAATTTTAACTTTCTGTCCTCTCGCAGGGGCATAATAATACCCAACAAAATGTACGTAACAAAAAATAGGTGTGAAGGTTAAGAAAATACTTCGGATTTTTTAAAAAAACTATTGGTAGCTTTTTACACTTTTTTTCTTCCAAACTAAAAAAACACTAAAATTCTCAAAAAAAAAGTGTTGTGTATAAAATTCTTTAAAATGCCAAAATTTTCTGTATTTTTTACAATTTTGTTCGTAATTTTTTTTTTTAATATTTCTATCAAAAAAAGCTCTCAATAAATTTAAATTTAAGCATTTTTTTATTAAAAATCAAGAACTAAATTAATATTTTCTTTACATTGTAAAAAAAAATCGATTTTGGCACAACGAATTCCTTTTTGGCACATTTGAGGCATCGACTCGGCACTACCCAGGAAAACTTGCTATTACCATAGAATGGGAAATGGAAGAAGAAAACAAGAATCAGAACACCTGATTTTAACATGGGGGTGTCATAGGAGGCAAGGCCTTGCCTTGTGCTTACATATAGGGACAAAAAAAAGACGTTACAAAATATGTAGTGGAATCACCAGTTACACATAAGTACTTATTTCATTTCTTATTTGTGGCATCAAAAGTAATGGTTAACGCCATTATATGACGTATTACTTGTAAGGATGTTAATAAGTAGTTATTTATAGGTGCAAAAATAAGTACGTATTAACATGTACCTAAATAAGAAGGTATTAATAGGCAATAAAATAACTAGTTATTAATAAGCACAATTATAACTAGTTATTAATAGGTCCTAAAATAACTACTGATTTTAGTCATTACAAGGAAATGTCATACAAAGGAAAATACTCGGTTATTCTTCGAAAATAAGAAAATTATTAATAAATAAAATTTTATAATTTCTACTTAATATCAATTATCTTAATTTTGTTATTTACTAAATAAGCTTTTGTTTTGTGAGAGTCGTTTATGTATAACTATATATTTGTTTGCTTAAATAAATTGCATTTAAATTATTAATTATGATATATTATGAATCTTTATAAATATACCTTACAAAAAAGTAGTTACTTATTACCTTACAAGTACCTTATTTCTTTGGCCCTTCCTAATAAGCAGGTATATAACACAATATTAGTAAGACATAATTGTTTAGCTTCCAAAATAAGTAGTGATGTATGTTCATATCAGTAAGGTATTATTTCAGACCTTCAAAATAACAACAAATGTAATGGATAGTCATTACTACGAAAGGTCTGAAATAAGTGATAATAAGTAACTTATTATTTTTGCTATTCCAAATAAACAGATATTTAACACAATATTAGTAAGGCGTTGTTTTTTATCTTACAAATAAGCAGTTACATATATTCATATTAGTAAGGTATTATTTCGGACCTTCAAAATAACAAAAACTGGAATGGATAGTCATTACTTTGGAAGGTCTGAAATAAGTCCTACCCATTACCAAAGTTTTGCTGGGTAATAACAAATTCTGAAATCCCTTCACTGGTTTCCATTAAAAAACTACTAAATTTCTAAAATATTGGACGATTTTAAAACACATTATTGTTTATGGAAAAAATTTCAAGGCGGTATCATCCTTTAAAAAGCGTGATAATCCCGCCAAAAGCGGGACTTATTCAAAATTAAACGTACACATAAAGAAATAATGTGCCAACCGAATTGAAAAGTGAATTTTGGTGTTAGTACAACCATATTAAAATTTGATTTCTAAATATCTTGGTTGTTGCAACTAAAATTCAGTTGTATTGACCGAATTTTGTTGTGAAACCCAATATTCAGTTTTACCAACAGATTTCAGTTTTAGTAACCGAAATTCAGTCGTATTAAAGTAAAGTAAAGTGGTATACATTAATATTAATGTTCAAATTTGGGCTTACTCTCTTTTTTGATATGGTTACTATTTTTTAATTAACAATTTTGTTTAAGTCCAACTGGTGGGTTTAGGGCTTATAATAAAAATTTAAAAACCAAACATTTACATATGAGTCATTCTATATGAAAACACCGAAAAAAATTAAAAATTGTTGCTGGACCATTTTGGATTTTGTTAAAATTTTGTAGAAATGTTCCTAAGGGTTCCTAGAACCAAAATCCAGAAGGATTTAATTTTTGCACACGGCACTACCGGTTCACGCAAAATAAAAAAACTAAAAAGTCTTGTTTTTGTGCGTAGTGGTTTGAGCTGTTAAAATTTTTCTGCTAGAGATATCTACATGATGAAGGCATCGTTTTAAAGCTGAAGGATTGTAGTTTCTATCAAAAATATAAAATTTGACTTAATTCATACACCCGAAAAATAACGTGGTATTGAAAATAAGCATATTTCATTGGTTTTTGTGTTTTCCAATGTACTCCAGTGTCGGCGCTAATGAATATAAAAGCATTAAGTGTCAGATACAAATTAGACATGTCGGAGAAAAATACAAAATTAAAATTGGCTTAATCTGGCAACTCGTTATGAAAAAATCGTTAATTGAAATTTTGAAAATTTGCATATTTCAGGCCAGGCACGTAGCTAGGAATTTGTTTGGGGGGGGGGGGTCTTTTCGATTTTTTATTTTGATTATATATTTTTTTTTTTTTGCACACGAACAGCTTTTTTTTTTTTTTTTTGTGCTAGATTTTTACCTACACGTAATGGGCAATCATGTATTAATAATAGAAATCGCTTTCTCAGGTCATTTTGAAACAAAAACTTCCCGCATGAAGTGCATTTCCTTAAAATGCATTTTTTCGTTTTTTACTTATTGTGTTCATTATTTTGTCTATATTATATACAATCCGCGAAACACGTCAAATTTGAAAACGTTCGTGTACTTTAAGTTGGATATGCATCGTTATTGTCTAATTACGTTAAATTTTTAGCTAAATATTCATTTTTAGTTTAATAAAAAAAAAGGATTATGCGGAAAACTTTTTGAAAACCGCGAAAAATAAAATTGCGTTACTTTATATTTTTATGTGCTAATATACGTCTAGGGAAGCTAAAACTTGATAAATGTAAAAAAAAGTAAAAAAGTTTTAACTTCTAATAACCCGATTAAAATTAATGTGATGCTTTATATAATCATACGAAATTTAATATGAGTCTTAATACAGTTTTGTCCGAGAAATGAGCATAATAACTAAATAACATCAGAATAATGAAGCGATACAATTTAATACGATTTTATATAGCGGTATAAATTTATATCTGAACTGATACTGATATATACAAAATAAGCTATAGTTGTATCCGGTTTTTGATTTTAAATCGTCATGAAAATCTGAAATATCTGTTAATCCTTCTAGACTTTAGCCACTTGCAAAAGGTTTACAACTTTATAATTTGTAACAAATTCCATAGCATTTGGAAATTTTATTATATTCAAAAGTAAAAAATAATATAATGAAAATAAAGATTTTGTGGAATTTATTAACTTCACCATTGAATAACAAACACGGAAAAAACGTTGAAACTAAATTTATAGTTTTAGATTGAAAAAAATCTTAGACTAAATTAAGAACTCATAATGTTACAAATGAAACAAATTTTTTTTTAAGGGTTAAGAACCAGAAAGAAACCATTTCAAAAGACAAAAATTGGGGTAAATTTTGTGTATAAAATTATACACAAAATGATGCAATTAATTGTACTATTGTATTGATGTAATACATATTTACATCCAAAATATAATTGACAAATTTTCTAGTGTGACTCTGCATGGGGTAATATACAATTTTATCTAAAATAAAATTGTATTTTTTTAAATATGATATAATATCAAAATATATTTTATTTTGCAATGTCTACAAAAAAAACTACATCGTTATAACACAAAGACTGGTTTAGCTGCTTGATTTTAAAATGTCGCATTTCAAGGAGCGCCGACCGAAATTTGTTTACATTTAGTCTACAAAAAAATTGAGAAAAATTGAGTCACATTGGAACACGTTAACACATTATGCATATCGATCAAAGTTTGAGGCTTAAATTTGTTTCGAAAAATTAAAAAAAATATGGTCTCTGTGTGAGGAACACGAGTCGCTTTAATGGATTTTGAGATATCGTAGTATATATCGTAAAAAAAATATGGAAAACTATGTTACCATATGCATGCGTAGCAAACCAAATTTAAATAAAAAGATTGCACAGTAAGTAAAGTAACGACTTTTACGGCAAAAGCAAACTTAATTTTGAGTCTTAGTGGTATCTCCATTTTCAAAAGATATGTCAAAACACACAGAAAAAATCATTGTCAAAAAAATTTCAATTAAACTTTTGTTCGATTTCTAACTTACTTTCAATTAACTGTTTAATTGAAAATGAATTTGGTTTATAAAAAATTTTCAGTTTTTATATCGTATAATAACAACATTGAAACAAATGCAAAAATTTTAAAAATCGCCAAAATTAAAAAAATCGTTTTAAAGCATAAAATTCGCGTTTCTTTAATTGTGGTGATTTTTTTTTGGGGTTTATTTTGGGAGTTTTTTAAACTTCTGCAATTTTGAGGATTGTTTTTTAAATTTTGGCAATTTTTTTTTCAAATTTTGCGATTTTTTTAAATGGTCTCGATTTTTTTTAAATTTTGGGCGATTTTTTTTACAATTTTGGTGATTTTTTAAAATTTTGTAATTTTTCCCAATATTAAACAATATTCAATTAAATTTTTAATAGGTGTGAATAAAACTATATGTAATTGAAAATAATAATAATTAGATACAAATTATTTTAGTTGTTACTACAATTGCATCAACACGACAGAATTCAGTTAAACTTTTGCTGAATCAACAAATATTTTAATTAAAACTCAATTTTAGTTTTTTCTGTGTAGACATATTTAATTTTTAGTTTGCATTGTCTCAAAGAATTTTTTGATTTTATTTTAAGTCAAAGACTTCGAAATCTCTTATGAAATGATTTTATTTAGTGCTTTTTGTCGAAAATCAACTCTAACAATGATAGCCGCCCATTTGCAGGCGATGTTTTCTAACGAAATTTTAAGATTCGAACCATATAAATCTATTTCCTATTTGATCCAAGTCAAAAATAAATATTTTCATATTAATTAAACTTATCAATAACATTGTTACTTTCTAACGAATTGTATTAAGTTTTTAAATTTGTCAAATCATTTCGGGGGGGGGGGGGGGCTCTAGCCCCCAAGCCCCCCCTAGCTACGTGCCTGTTTCAGGCTACAAGTTGGTCACGTTTGTTAGCAGATACAAACTTGAAAATTACAGAGTACTTACTCCCTACTTTTAACTTTATAATACTTCAAGACCCGTTTAGTTATTTTCACTCCTCTTGGATTTACAGGGTTTTAAAGAAAAGCCTTTTTGATTTTTTGTATGTATTTTTATACTTTCCTCAATTGTTATATACAGAGAAATTAAAATAAAAACAAGTAGTATTATGAAGTAACAAAGAATAATTATGGACTAAAAAATATATTTAATAAATTCAGTAATTTTTTATGTTAAAAAATTTTACAGTGGTGGCAGAAAATAGGCAGACCCTAAATATCATTTCCAGTTAGCCGATTTGGTGATTTCATACAGAATAACTCATATATTAAAATAGGTAAAATACATATAAAATTTAACTTCGTAAAAAGTGTTTATTTAACCGATTATAATACATTATACACTAACAATTATAAAAATTTTTGTTTAAAAATCGACTGTTTTTTAATGGCAAGAAACTGACTTTAAAAAATATATAGTATCACCTCTACTCAGTAATCACTTACTGGGTTATGCAAAAAGTCATATTTTTTATCGATTTTCATGGCGCCTATTATAAAAAGTCATGCATTTTGCAATAATTTTGACAAAAAGTTAAAAAATAAAACGAAAGAAACCTAAATACAAAAATTTCCCAATTTGCTACAATTTTCCGACTCCTTCCCCATGTTTGTACCTAAAATATGCTTAAAATAGATAGCGCTAAAAATCACGGATCATGAAAAAAAAAAATGTAAATGGATTATGAAATAGTAACACTTATATCTTACTACGCGTTCCGGGTTTTGGGCTCCTAGGGCCCCGGCCCCTTTAACCCAAGAAAAAATGTTTAATTTTTAATTCTAGGGGTTGTCTTATTTTTTGTTTAGGAACGCCACATGAAATGCACTTTTGGCAAAAATACTTATGACCAAAATTATTGCTGAGAAAAATACTATTGAGATGTTGTATTGCATTGCAATATTATAGCTGTTATAAAAAATGTTAGTATAAATGTTTCCTAGTATTGAAATAAAATAATTTTTGACCTACTACCCACCTCTAGATAGTGTAATATATTATATATCGTATATAATAATATTTCCAATGTTACCAGTTTTATCTGCATCCGATAAGTAAGACTTTTTAAGATAATCGTTAAAAATCTTTCCATTTGTATACAGTTGTATCTAATTGGATGTAAATGTATCACACTTATATGAGGACAAAATTCGGATACACTTGTATCAAATTTGATCTAATTGTATCAGATTAGATCTATTGTGATACAATTAGATGTTCCATTTTTCGGATATAATTATATATAATACGAAAATTCACAAAAAAATTTTTTACATGGGCTAATTAACTCAGTATAGACATTTTAATGGATGCACAATTTTGGAGCCATTTAGGTTAACCAAAAACGATATTGGCAACGATATTATATCAATAGTATATTTTCTCTGCAATAAATTTGATCTATCGTCTTTTTTTCTTATCTAAAATAGTTTTCAAGAAAATTTGAATTTTTGCAAATTCAAAACAAATTTTTGCAAAAAGTGATTTTTTTCACAAAATTGTTCTGAGACAACTGAAATGCATAATCAATAAAAACATTTTTGGTGTTACAGCTTCTTCCGACGAGTGTGTGGTATTTGATTTTAAGATAAATAACGTTAGTAGTGATGCTAACTTGGGGCTTTTGACACCATTTATGGCTGTTTGAAATGTCACAAAACTCCAAAATTTTGCTTATGGTGCCAAAACATAAAAAAGCACTACCTTTGAAATTTATCGTTGGTGCTTTTTTACCAATTTCGTCTTTGAGACAAATACGTTGTTTAAAAAGACGTAAAACGGCAGTAAATACTAGCTCCATTTTTTGCAGTCTTAAGGAAATTACAATTAATGTCACTTTTTCGCTACATTTAAATGGGTTTGTCTGTTAAATTGGTAAGCAAAACTTATTTTTTTATATGGAGTTTGAAGGATATTTTCGCAAAAGTACAAACAAAACATTGGACTAAACTGTGAAAGGCGTGGTAGAGAAGAATGAGTGTATTTTCTAAAAATCATAACTACATTATAAATGTTTTTTTTTTTTTTTTTTGAATAATGTAATATTTGTTATGTTTTTATTTGTTCGATTGCGTCTATATGAAATTTTCTGTGCAATCACTGACCGTGGTATAGATAAATTGATTTCTAATGTCACATGCATTCGCACTACACGTTAGACAGAGCGCTTTAGCGCACTGATCTATCGTCAGGTCGAGTTTTGTTGTGATTAAAACTAGTTTTATTCAATACACGGTGTTTTTTGTTCTTGCATACATAATCTCAGAAGTACAACTCCAACACAACACAACAGTTCTATTTTTAGAAACTTACCTCACTCTAATGTCCTCTGTTTTCCCATAAGTTGTAAGTGATGCCTCATCTATGATATATTCTTTGTATATTCGATAGATGGCGCTTACGTAGTTAGGGAATTGCCAGAGAGTAAAGTTTGATTTTTTGTTTGTAAACACCGAAATTGTCGGAGAAAAAAATGTGGTTACTTTATTTTAGCACAACATTCAATTATAAAAGTGTTCTTTCTATTTTCAACTTGAGTTCAAAAAAGTTAAACAAATCCAAAAAAAAAAAAATCTGGTGCCTTTTTAAGCAATAAATAACGTTTTTACGCTTCTTACAATTTTTGTTGATCTTTTAGCTCTCAAAAAGTTGGCAACACTAGTCATTAGGGTCTGCACTGAAAAAAAATCCATACTTAATACAGTTAAGTCCGGTTATAACGAACACCGTTTATAACTAATTTAGGGACATATATGCAATTATATAAAATATTATGTTCAATTATGTTTAACAAAATGTTTAAAATAAGCTAATTACCAAATTTCGAAACGGATATTGAAATTTACTGCGATATCTTAATTTAAACTTCTTAAAACCACATTGTTTTAATTTTTCTTTTAAAATGTTCTCCATTAGGTTTCAATGTATTAAATATCATGTTTTACATAATTTTATCATGGTTGTATTTTTTTATATTTTCAGGAAAAGAATTCATTTTACAATGTTTCTTGTATACTGACACTGCCTCCATATCAAAGAAAAGGATACGGGAGATTACTCATTGATTTTAGTAAGTAAAAATTTTTATTAAAAATTTTATAAATTTTAAAATAACATTTCGGGGTTTGGTGTAACAGTCTAGGAAAAGAACCTTACTTTATTAATCGTCAGCGTATTATTAATTTGACCCAAATTACAAAAAGTCGTTGTAGTGGAAAACGTTTCTGAAGGTATACATTTTTAAAATTTTTGTATGCTAAATTTGCAGGTAGATCAAATATGACCTGAGATAGCTAGAAACGGATTGCTAATATCAGCAAAAAAAAATAGTAAATTCAGCAAAAGTTTTGCTAACATTTCGTTGATTAAAAATTAAAAAATACTGATAATACATTAAAAAATATAAAATGTCCATACATTGACGACATTAATTAATTTAATATCTGAATATATATAGAATTAATTATTAATTATATATAACAGAAACAAAAATATATTTCATCTACTTACTTTCATGGTTGTCTAAATGATGACAATTTGGACTGAAGCTAAATGCCGTAGACAATTCTAGAAACAAAACAAAAAAAAAAATAACAAAATATGATATACATAAAATTGGAGAAAGGAAATATAAAAAATTACATAAGATGTGTGTCCTTTTCTTTCGCTTTAGTCTGTCTACCTAAAGGTATATTTGTTTGCAATTTTTTTACATTCCATAAATTAGCACTATAAATAACAATGTAGTTTACAAATACACATTTTATTTTTCTTAATTTTAAAAATTTGATTTTGTCTTTAATTAATTTAGTAATCAATTTCTTTGACAAGCCGGAATCAACACAATAATCAACAATTTATATAAATACATATTGTTGGCGTCCTTTTCTATGAAAAACATGTACAAAAATCTTTCATGCTTGATTTTTTTTTATGTCTTACAAGAGTTGTACTTTTTAGTATAATTTTCCTCGTCTCTACTACATCTTCACGTGCCACGACATGTACTTCATTCAGCGTATATCTTTAATTCTGCGTTTCGTCCACACTATTAATTTGCTTGTTAGCACAATTTTTTTTAGCAAAATAAATCAGTAAAACATTAGTAAAATATTAATAAAACATTAGTTTAAAACTGTTAACTGCTAAATAAGTATAACTAAAATTTTTGCTGAAAACACAATTTGAGCAAAAAAATTGTTGATAAATCCTTTCCTTAAACTTTATACACAAAATCGAATTAAATCGGCTCAACAAATATGTTTCCAATACCAAAATTTATTATCATTGCCTCGAGATACCAAAAAACCGACCAAATATATTTTTTTGGCCGAACTGTTGGTCGGACACTAAAAAACATAAATTACTTGCTTGCACAAAATGTCATTACTTTCCAACTTACAAAAAATCAAAAATTAGAAGTTATATATGTGCTTACTAGAAGTGAAAAAATAATGAGTCTAGAAATAGATTTTCAAAACATTTTAAAAGAATGATCAAAATAAGTATTTATTGGATAAAAATAGTATATAATTTGTAATTATATGATTATTAATTAATAAAAAAAAAAATATATACATATATACATCTTAAAGGTTTATTGGACATCTAAAAAAAATTTTAGTCGTTAGAGAGCTATTTAGATATTTTCATAAAAACAACACATACCTACCCAGCCAGAAATTGCCAATGGTCTGAAAAATCAAGCACTGGCAAGGCACTATTTGCCAATGATCCAACAAATAAAGTGCTGGGCACTGATTTACAACGCTCTGACAACGTTAGTAAAAAGTGCTTTGACAGTGCTTAATTAACAAAATTTACAACAGTAAAAACAATAAAAGCACTGACACAGCTCTGGCTTAGAACGCTCTGCCAACGTTCGTAAAAGAACTTTGCCAGTACTTGATTTACAAAATTTACAACCGTAAAAAAAAGCACTAGCACAGTACTGACTTAGAACGCTTTCCCAACATGTTCAAAAAGTGCATTGCCAGTATTTATTTACAAAATTTACAACCGTTAACTTAATAAAAACGGTGGCACATCCCTTGTTCACAACAAGAGTGGAAAAATTCAAAACTAAATTGCAATTTATGATATGAAGTTAAGAATATTATATCAGCATAAAGTATATAGTCAGCACAAAGTATAGTTTTTGTACTAAAATTTTACTTAAGAAATTTATTTTTAAATTTCTTTCTTTAGTAAAATGCAGTAAAAAATCGAGCTAACTTAGCACAAAAATAATTTGATAAAAAAAATATTCAGTTATTTTGTAATTAACTGAGCTGAAGCAAGCCTATTGTTATTTCTGTTCAAATTACCAAAATCATTCAATAAGAAATAATACAACTCTTTACTGAAGTGAACTATGAAGTAGGACTTTATTGGTCGTTTTTGATTTTGGTACTGGCAAAGCGCTTAATGCCAGTGCTTTGCCAACGTTTTAAAAAAGAAACGGCCAAGCCCTGCCCGGTGTTATCATTTTGGGGTTGGCAAAGCACTTAAATCTTCAGATATCCAACGCTCTGCCAACGCTCATACCACCGTTGAAAGCACTGGGCCATTGCTTTGCCGTTCGAATTTTTCTGGCTGGGTAATTTTGTTAGAATTATTAAAATTATTAAAATGTTTTGTTCGAAATGCAATGCAAAATATATTAAGAACAAAAAAAAAAATATTACTAAACAAGCCGGATTTCCAATTTGTTCCCAGTAATGGTAACATTAGCAGTTGGACTGGCAACCCTGTCAAATAAAAGCTTTAAAATTTAAAGCTGTTGGCTGAACTTGTAAGAAAATACGAAAATAACTCATGATGTTCGTGTAATCATTAACATCACCGATTTTCTGTGGTTGGTTGATATATTATATACCTGATCAAACCTTGAGTTTCTTGTTGGTGGTGTATTAGAATGAGGCTGAAGATGACCTAGGCGCATAGGTAGAAAGTACGGCACTCCCTCTAGCGCTGATCCCCACAAGATTTTTTTCATCTTCTCTTACATTTATTAACAATTTGTGTTTTCTATTTGTAATAGTAACATTTAATTAAATTGCTTATTTTTTAGTTTACTTTAAGTTTAAGTTTACTTTCGTCAGCATATGTATTTAAACATAATAATTTGTCCATATACTGTACCATGTACTGTAACTTTTGGGACTTTTTTTAGGTTCTACTTCTAATTTTTACTATTTTCGTGAATATTTATTGAAAGCAATTAAAATTCTTTGCAATCAGTATATTATTCCCTTCAACATATACACGTACGTACAATTGTAAAATGAAATTTACCTTTCCGTGCTAATGCCTGTAGACAAAGCCAGACAGTTTAAGAGTTAGTCAGCCATTAGAAAAAAATTCAAACAAAACGAAAAGAAAAACCGAACAATGGAAGTTGATAGATGAAACAACCTACCCTGGTAAAATATTGTCTGGTAATTTTAGGACCAACAAGCAATAAGGAGAAGTTACCATAGACGCAAGGAAAACTTTTTTAAGTGACATTGACCTTAGATGACATTGCTTCTTTTTTTGTGTTGCTCTAATACATACAACGAGAAAAAATTCCCACACGTTCATATGTATGTATTAGGGTGGCAGTAAAAGTGTTACTTTGTATTTTCGCTGATGTCCAGGCAGAATTTTGAAGAATTTAAAATGAATTTAAGCTAAATCGGATAACTGTAAGCAGTGGACCTTTGAGTTCAAATTTTCGGAATGTTGTAACAAGTACAAAAATATTTTAATTACGTTTTTTAACATGATTTCTAATTTAATTTAGTACGCTAAACACGCGCAAATAGTTTTTGAGATATCGTGATTTTTTAATAAATTTTCACAATGGCCTGGGTTCTATATTCCACTACGAAGTGAAAGTGGAATCGTTTTTAATTCCACATTTTCAATTCCGCTGTGTTCTGAAAAACGAGTGAATCGTTTTTTTCACGACGATTTCATTTACATTTTGTTCTTAGCAACAACATAAGAAAATGCGGGATAAAACCAAATTATCACTTTAAAGTGAATGAAATTGCAATAAAGAAGAGTGCATTTTTAACAAAAATAAAAATTAAACAAAAAAATACTTATTTTGAAAATAATATAAAATGAGTTTCGCAATTGTGATTTCCTGGTATTTAATTAAAAAAGAAAAACAAAGAACGGAAAATCTATATAGAAAAAGGCTTCGTGACTGTTCAAATCCTTTGGAACTACCAGAAAAATCGTAAGACAATAATTAAAACTGAGTCGCAAGTGTTTAAAATTACACACAGAGAAATAAAGTGCCAACCGAATTAAAAAGTGTATTTTAATGGTAACAACTTCTAAATTCAGTTAGTACAACGATATTTGCATTAAATTTTTGAATATTTTGGGTGTTGTAATTAAAATTCAGTAGACTTAAAATAACTTTGTTGTGACAACTAATGTTAAGTTGTGCCAACCGACAGAAATTCGTTATAAGCTAATTTGAGCAGTAGTAACCGAATGTCAGTTGGCAAATAGCTATACTTTTCTCTGTGTGTATAAAAAAAATAGTTTTATGGCGTATTTATTTATTATGATCGCAAAAGACTTCAATCTAGCGGCCAATTTTTTACGAATGGTAGCCTTCCAATCAGCCCAAGCCTTTTTCCAACCAGTTGCATCGTTTTCTGGAGGTCCTAAGCTGTTTAATGTACTTGCTAAGTCCTTCCACAACTGGTCTTCATCTGTTTTGTCGCCCCTCTAAAAACCTTTGGCCAAACCAGATTTTTTTTCCATGAATGTTAAAAATTTGGCCTTTTGTTCCGGATTTATGTGTTTTCCCGTAAAAAATACAGCATTTTTTCAGTTAAATAAACGTATATTAACAACATATCACATTTACTTACATTGTTTGATTTTTTTTTTTACTTTTAATATTCAAAATAATTTTATTTTCTAAAGAGTTTGGTTTTTCACTCAGTTAACTAATACCGTTTTACAAGTACTTTTTTGTAGTGAAATTGTTTTATAGAACACATCAAATCACTTAATTCCACTAGAGACATGAAAATGAAATTTTTCTTTTCAAATCACTTATGTGCAATTGGGAACACAAATTGAGCGGAAGTTTCACTTTCACTTCATTTTCGGAATGTAGAACCCATGCGAATATCTCGAAAATAAAAATGTTTTTACATATGTGTAAAACAAACTATTGTAGAACTAGGTCGATGTTTTGAAAATTTTTCTTAAACAGCTTGAATAAAGCTATGTCTAGCGACACATCATTTTTAATTTTTTTTGGTATGCTAAGCACGATATTAGGATTAACGGTTTTCGCGATACTGCAACTTGATTTTTACTAAAAATTGCATTTTTTTCCTCCATTCTACAATTTTTTTTTAAAAATTATCCTAAATTTTTTTATTTTTGCACTAGTAAAATAGATACAACTACTATTCATTTGAGCATAATTATGAGAATATTGGTTAAAGAGTAACTTGTAAATTGACCTACAAATATCTCGGAAAAACCGAAAATTTACATAGTAAAATTGTTATGCTTTTCAATTTTATACAAGTGCTCATCGAATGAATAGATTTTCATTAATTAATGCTTTGATTGTTGTAACAATAGTATTGAGGTTCGAAATTTAATAAAAATCGGATTACTTAACCCTTGGCGACCTGCTTCTGATATATGGACAAAAAATGAAAATTAATTTCAAAACATATATTTTGTTAGATATCATCGTAAATTTCAGACATAATTATGATCAAATGAAAGCATGTTTTGTATAGTATTTGAGTGCAAAAACAAAAAACTCTAATATAATTTTTAAAAAATTTCTAGAATATAGGAAAAAGATGCCATTTTTATAGAACATCAAATAGAAAACCGTTGGTCCGACTTTAATGCTATCCGATTTTTATTAAATTTGCACCAAATAACTTTTAGACCTAGTACTACCATAAATTTAACAATAAATTAAAATTTTTTTAAAAAAGTGCCGCTCTTAAGTACATGCATTAAATTCGGTTTTACCAAATTTTTTCTTACACCCTCCACAATGAACCCTTCCTTATAGAAGAAATAAAAAAAAATGTTAGTGGTGAAAACCAAAATTTTGAGATGAACCACTTTTTGGATGTAAAAAAAATATTGTGTGGTGAATAAACATATTTGGGTTAAAAAACTATATTTCGAAGCATTACAAACGGCATAACAAACTAACATATATCCTCATCACAGTATCTAAATGGTATGAAGAGATATCGCACAAGACATAATTAAAATATTTTTATTTTATTTGTTTAAAAATTCAAACACTTAGGCCTGGAAGGTGCACAGAAGAGTGGTCCAATAAAAGACGAAAGTTCGATTTTGCGATCTCCATGACGTTGCCCGCATTCCTTAATTTCTAAAAACTCCATGTGCCAAGTTTCAGCTAAATTCGTTAACAATTAGAGATTGCAGAAAAAATTAACTTTTAAGAATTAGTAATTTGTCTCTAGAACAAATTCTCACAAATTTAGGGTTGACTTAAAATTTAATTCTTTCTTAACTCATTTTATCGATTCCGTGGGAATTTTTTGACGAAATTTGGTAGAAATATGTAATGGTGTCTCAATAAGCTTTTTCTGAAGATTTTGTACACTTATTGCGCCCTCCAGCGTTGGTATTCGCAATTTAAATTCAAATTTTGGAGCTTTGTAAATTATAATTTTTTTTGTTGTTTTATTTGTTGTTAAAGCTCTTGTCTATCAACCCGTAATACATAATTTAATCTATCGGATTTTCACGATTTTTAAGAATTTGTTAAAAATATTGATGTTTTTAGACAATTTTTCAAAATTGTTATATGGCAACAGTGGCGAATAAATTTTTGTATTTTTTTTGTTTGTTGAAAGAAAATAGGTAATTTTTTACATTATAGAAGAAAATTAAGTAGTTTTCTGAATATTAAAGCTTTTACAAGTTCTGAAATTTCTTGATCCGATCTACAAAGTAAAAATTGCAAAGCAAATTTCTCTCATTCAAAAATTGTTCTCATAAGTCCTTAACCAAATCGGAATATAACTTTTATAACACCAGCATTCTTTCTATAAAGAAATAATTTTTCAAAAAAGTGCCATAAAAATTTTTATTGGTTTATTATTTATATGGCAACCCTGGAACAATAGTTCTAAATTTTAGTAGCTGCATTTTACTGCGTTATTATATCTACCTACTAGGATATTCAATCGGTTAAGCGTTACTCGGTTAAGCGTTACTTTCAAATTATATTTTATGAAAAAAACTTAAATTATTTCAATGAAAATTATAATTATTCAAGTTCGAGGCCATACTCTATATTTCTTTATTAGGATATTGTCCTAACAAATAATCTATAGAGTTTTTTGTTTCCAAATTTATTATTTGACCCTTTCAGGAATGTGTTGATAGATCTATTTCGAGAATTTTCTAGGCTCCCATCATCAGAACACGTTTTGAAAGAGGTAGCAATTCCATGCCAAACATCAAACATTCATATAAACTAGTTACTCACTACATGAGAACTAATATATATATGAGCTCGAAGTAAAAGATTATCACCATTGATCAAAAAATAAATTGAAAACTTGTTTGTTATGTGCAAGGTCCACCTATGGACCATTTTATTTTTTGTTTTGTGTATAAACAAAAACAGGGGGAGTAAACTAGACTGTACTTTGTCTTTAATACAAGTTTGATATAATTTTTATTAAAAATAAAAATTATGTTTTTTTCGACCTTTAATTGTGCAATGAAAATGAATTATGCAATTAAAGGTCGAAAAAAAAAACATAATTTTTATTTTTAATAAAAATTATAACAAACTTAAATTATTTCGTATTTTAAAAAAGAATTTATTTTATAAAATATATAGACTTCATTACTCCCTATAATGTCTAAAAATATGTTTTCTCTTTTTTACACATTAAACAAATGGTGACGGATTTGCGAAAAGTAAATTCTGTTGAAAATAGATTCGCTCTTCGTTTTTCCGATTATTGAGTTAGAGAGAAACAAAACAACAACATTATCTTCTATTTTCTTTTAACGCATATAATGTTTCTTAAGTGAGTTACGTTACGTTTCCGCTCAAGTAATTTGGGCTTAAAGCAGTGTTTCAGTTACCGTTTTAGTTGACATATATTTGTTTATCAGAGATATAACTTTCTAAAATGGCACCACGATACTGTAAAAGGCACCACGACACTGTACTGACAAAAAAATATTTTGCAGAAATTAAGCACCATTTTTAAATATCTAAATATTCAACAAAAACTAAAAAATCGCAACAATCGCAAATCTATAAAATTGAACGATTAATTTTTTCAAGATTCGAATTAGACTTAATTCATCATCATTTTTTAGTATTCCAGCTTTGATTGGGCCATTCACTTGTTTCTTTCATTCGGATCTGTATTAAACTTAAGCTATTTACAGACGGTTGTCAGATCTTACAATATTCTAAGATCTGGCAATGTACTGACAATGAAACATGTTTAGCAAAATGTAATTTGTCAGTTCAGACGATTGTAAGAAAACCTTTCAATTTCATTGTCAGACAATTGTCAAACAATAACATAAATAGGCTAGGTCCGAGAGAGATCCCGAAAGAAACATTTCTGTGCCATTGTCAGATGCATTAATTTAAACACATCTGCCAATAAAAAATTGTTTACAATGTCTTGCAATTATCTGACAATGGCAACGTAGGGTGTTCACACGAATGTCAGATGTCTGACAATATTATCGTCTTACATTGTACAGAAATGCTTTTTCTGACAATGTTGTAAGTTCACACGATTGTTAGACATTTTCTGAACATCTTTCTGACAATATTGTAAGATCTGACTACCGTCTGTACATAGCTTTAATCACATGAGAAAAAAATTATATACATATTTTGCAAAAAAAAAACCAAATAATAAAATCAGTTATCAAAAATTCAACGCGGAATTTCTTTAAACGGTGGCGAAAAAGTAATAGAATTTTTCTTTATATTTTCTAAGTCATAGATATACTGGACTTATTATCTTTGATATTTGCCAAAAATGCTACAAGTTATATCCCTAATGCTTTTTTAAAGTCAATCTTTATAAAAACGAAAAAAAGTAAAACAACTTAATTGTGTATGTACAATTTTATAAGAGCTTGTTAAATTTAAAATAATTAAATGTGGTATGTTTTTAATATTGATAAAAAATATTTCGGAACTCCTAACTTTGTATTTTTGTTTGTGTGTTATTCTGTATTTTTAAGGAAAAATCAATTAAATAAATTATTGAAATTATTCGAGATACTTGTGTAATTTTAAAATCTTACTCGATTAATCGAGTAAGTTAAAAAGCTTAAAAATGAGTTACTCGTTTACTCGAACAAAACCAAACCCGAGTTATTTGAATACCCTACTACCTACTATCCAAAAGTATCGGACCTTAAAAGTAGGTGTTGCTTTATAGCAACGGCAGTGTAAAACGGGTTAATGTACATTAACAAAATTTTCTAATATAGTTAAATTTATGTGCAGAAAATTAATATGAAATAAAAATTCAAAAAATGTAACAGTTTTTAAAAACTATACGTAAAACTAAAAATTTTTGTTAAAATTGTAAAAGTTTCTAAAAAGATGTAAGTAAAATCCAACTTGTTTACGTCTTATATAAACACATTTCACAAATCTAATTAATTTTAATGAAAATTTAGAATCGGCAATCGAAATTAAGAAAAAAATGTGGATTTTAAATTATTGGCGTTTTTCAAAGATTCCAAAAAAAAACGATTTTTTGTGGTATTTTTCAAATTACCTAAAAACGATGTCAGTAAAAAATCCAGCTTTTTATAGTTTTGCAATCTGCTTACCAAGGACTTTGTTTTTAATTTTAGAAAGGATAATCGATATCCTTGCAGCTAAACATAAATTTTTACTTTTATGGTTTTTTTTTTTAACAAAAATGTTTTCTCACATAGAGAACATTCCACAGAAATATATACATTAGAGTTCGTTTTCAAATTTTTTTTTGATTTTGATTTTTGGATATTATCACTTTTTAGAACGTTTTTGTATCAATAAAAATAATGGCGTATTTTTTTTTTTAATTCCAACTCCTTCCTCCTTTACAATGAAAAAATACTTACATCTGAGAAAAATGGTCCAAAAATTTTAATTTTGTAGTTACCCGTTCAAAAGTTATTAAAGTTTAAAAATTTAATTTTTTAGTGAATTCAAAATAATTTATTGGTTTATATAATAATTTATTGGATTTGAGTCGCCTATAGGCACGGGAAGGAGTTGGAATTAAAAAAAAAAAATACGCCATTATTTTTATTGATACAAAAACGTTCTAAAAAGTGATAATATCCAAAAATCTATTTTTCAAAATTAACTCTAATATACATACATACATGCAAAAAATAATATGAAAACCTCTTAGTTAAAGTTAAACACTTTTTTTTATCAAAATTTCCATTTTAGCGAATTTCGCTACTCCAATTTAAATTTGGATTTCATATTCGTAATGTACTCCCAAAAATATATTCGATTTAATGTGCCGCGATCATAATAATTATTTTTAATTTTTTCTCATTATTTTATACTTTTTGATTTAAATTAAATAATAAAACAAGTTCTACGTTGAAACTTCAATTTCGATCTGCGACCTCTAAACAAAACTTTTTTGAAATTTATTTTCATAATGGCATTTTTAAAGGTTGTGGAGCTCGCGAATTCCAACTTTATTTTTTTTGGACCACCTTAGTGCACAGCTTGGAATTATCAGATTTGGCTCAGAAAGTGCCACAATAACCCGATGAAATTTCGCTAAAATTTAGGGAAAAAGCAATCGCCATATATTTCATTGCCACACTAATGTACGTATATGCACATAACGTTGAAGAATGAACATTTCAGACATACAGTGTTGGAAAATATACTAAGAACGATAGTTTGTATTTCAAAAATTAACAACAAATCTTTGTTAAAATGACTCTTATTTTTTAGCGGATAGTTTAACAAATAATTTGTAAATAGAGGTGCTACGATATTATCTTTTGTTTTAAGTTGCAGACTTTTCCAGGGGTTTTTAATTTGAAAATTAAATAAAACCCGTCGAAAATACTCTGCAAAAAAAAACTACATCATATTAGCTTTAATGTTTTGTTAGTCATTTATGGCAGAGATTATGTCAGTCATGGGTTTTTATTTAAATCAATAAGTTGTCGTGGAAAAATATTTCTATAAATTAAGTTAATTGCTAAACTTATCAGTTTAATACTCTATATTCCTCCTTTCCGATAAACAAAATTTGGATTAGCAAAGAAATTTTATCGTTCTTATTATTGTTTCCAACACTGTATGTACATATATGTGCATTAGGTTGTCCCGAAAGTAAAAGTTTTTAGTAACTAAACTCAAACGATGCATATTAAAAAGCTGATTACAGGTAAAATACTAAATAATAATTTCGAGGATACTAATAAAAGGTGAATTTTTTAAATGTTTTTTTTTAAACCAACACTTAAAATGTTCAAAAGTTTAAGCAATTTTTATTTGAGTCAACAAATTCACTTTTCAAAAAACTAATAATTTTTCTGTGCCCGCAATCCCGGGAATTTGGTTCGGGAATTCCGGGACTTTTGAGAATACAATTTCAAACAAAAAAGTTAAATACTCCACATTTTTAATTCAACAGTTATCAATTTAAATAATTTTTAAAGGAAAAAAATATTTTGTTAACTTCAACGCCACCGTTAACTTCGCCGTCAATCTTAAACGTCGGCCTTAAATTAGACAGTTACTCTTGATGCAGTACAGTAACAGTACAGTACAGTAACTCTTGATCGCTCCTAAAAAAATTTCGCATTATAAAAATATTTCCAAAACACTTTTAATTACCAAATATTTTCCAAAGTCCATTTTTTGGCTGAAATCTTAGGTCGAATTGTATTGATTCTACAACTTTTCTAGTTTTTAAATACTTTGTGGACTCTTTTTCGTTTCATTTTAAGCTTACAAGTTTTTTTTAATTAAACTCTAAGATTTAAAGGAATTGCAATTAAAACAAATCAATTTCTCTCAGACTTAAGAAAAACTACAAATTCTAACAAACCACAGATTTATAAACGAAGACTTATTTTTACAAGACACTTTGAATACAAAAAATATGATTTAAAATGAAAAATTGTATGTATAATTTATCCCGGGAAAACAATTTTCCGCTTTCCTGTGAAATGAAAACATGCGTTATTTTTCATTCACTAATCGTAAGTGATCTGTGAAAGAGGTCCTATTTTAAACTACTTAAACTATTGACGCGTTATTGTTTGTATTCTTTTCCAAGGATGCAACTGACGCTAGTTTACCGGCATAGGCTTAACGCCACAAAAAATTGTCTAGATGCGTTCAATTGCGCAGTCTAGGTAGTCACACACTCAGGGAACTTCTGCTTTAAAAATATGTAGTTGTTTGGGTTGTAATACAGTTTCATTATTTTTAATGTAAATGTAAGTCATTTGTAGAACAAATAAAATTTTTAACTAACCTTGTGGTTCGTTTAAAAAAACAACTCACATCAAATGACTGTTTTATGATTTTACATTCATTTTTTACAGTTGTTTTTTGTTATTTAAAAAAATAAAAAAAATGTTTGTTTATTTTTTACTACCATGTGGTTCATTTTTACTACAATTGTTAGTAATTTTTTTAACATTAAAAAACAAATGACAATGTTAGTTGAATTTAATGAAATGTAAGTCGTCCTTTTTTTAAATGAAATTGCATTTGTTTTTGACTGCAATTGCTGTCGTCTTTACCAACATAATTTCCTAAGTGCATCACTTTTCCAACCCTACAAGTGGTTCAAACTAGAGAGGGGCGCGTGAGTAGAATATTGCGTGATTCACGAGTGAGTGAAACCTAATTTTACTCACTTGAACGTTTGTGAGTGTAAGTAGAAAAACATTCTTCTTTAGTGAGTATTCGTGAGTCAAATTTTTGAGTGAGTGAGTGAGTGTGCATGAGTAGAATTTCACCAAACAATTTTTGTTTTGCTTTAAATTTTCTTTAATTTGTTCGACAACTTAATTGAGCTTTTAAAATACAAAATGCAATTACATATTCAGAACTATTTTGAGTTAAACATTCACAATTTGCCTTAATTTTTACATATTAATTTTTTCTGGTAAAATTCACTCACGTGCCTAGCTCTAGTTCAAACTTAGATCTTGAGATTTGACGCTTCTAAATTGTTAACTTGATGGTTACACGATCAAGTTTTGCCTATCAAGTTTTAATACACTCACACTTTTTTACCAATGCACTCACACTTTTTAAAATTGAAACGAACTTGCTTCAGATTACTCTTTCAAGTGGAGTGTATCAATTTACGCTCAAAAAAAGAGCTGATTACAGTTCTTTTGAAATTGTTTTTGTTTTTCCTTTCACAAATATTGAAATTGCTTTCAACTTGCGTGCAGCCTACGTCACAGCTGTCAATTTTTACATATTTTGACAAACAGTATATGTAAAAGACTATCAAGAAAATCTTGATCGTGTGCCTGCAGGGTTAGACGTGAGCAGTCTAGTTCGTCTAAGTGAGCGCTCCTTCTAGTTCAATTGATCTCAATGAACTAGGTCGTTCTTCTAGTTCTATCGTTCGTTAGATCGTTTGTTTGATAATTTTTAAGCGAATTATTCATATTAGACACTTTTAAACATTAAAAAAAATTTTTTTTTGGCAACATTAAAAAAAAAAAATTAAACTCAAAAGCAACATAAAGAATAGAAATATTACTCAAATGACATAAAAGAAAGAAATTGAATTGAATTGAACTAGGTCGTTCACGAACTACACAACTCTAAATTTTTTTTTTGTTGGCTTACTCACCAGCGTCAATTGCATCCTTGAAAATCACTATAACAAGCGTTATTAGCGTAAAAGCCGATATGTTCGGAAAAGTGGTTAAAAAGTCGTTAAAAAAATCTTCAAAATTAAAAAAAGCTCGAAGTTAACGATTATCACCATTATATCTACCTTTGGTAAGATATACAATACACGCTTTTTGATTTTATTCTCCTCTTTATTTTTCTCTTGTTTTTTTTTTTTATTTAAAAACAAGATGTAAAGGGGGAGTAAACAACCGTACTTTGTATTTTTTTACAAGTTTGATATAATTTTTATTAAAATTAAATGAAATTTAAAGCTCTAAATGAATTTTACCACTTTAGGTATTCTACATTTGGGCATTTATGCTCACCGTGCAATGAGTGACTACAATGAGAGAATTCTCTGCATGATATCAATGCATTATTGCATTAGATCTATGAAGTGTCACCGGAACTCGTTCATTGCAAATTTTCATTAAATAAATGCAGTTTTTTATAAAAAGATTGCATACGACTAATGAACAATTTTCATTAAATATTTTTTCATTAAATCTATGAAGTTTTTTCATAAAGTTTAAGAAAAGTTTCATTCACATGATTCATTAACATTCGTCCAAGAAAGTCTCTCTGTGTACACAATTTATTTTGCAAAAGCCTTACACAGAAAAAAATAAAAACGGGTTTCAATTAAAAATTTTATTGAATCAATTAATATTTTAATTGATTTTGTACCTACCACTGAAATGATAGTATTAACTAAAAAAATTTGCAGACAGTTTATTAAAACTCTTTCAATTAAAATAATAATAATATCAATTAAAAGAGTTATTGTTTTTCTTTACAACCTCAATTAAAAAGTTTAGTTAAATTGATTAAAACTTTAATTGAAACGTGAGAAGAAAACAATGGTAGTTTTAATTGAAAACTCGTATTTTTTTATTTTTGTTATATGCCCCCCATTAAATAAAAAAAGAAATGTAGGTTTGTAAATTAAATTGACATTTTATTTATAATATAATTAAAGCTTTTTAATATAAAAATGTATTATAAGAAAACAAATAAAAGTAAAGACAAAATTTTTGTTTTGCTTGTCTTGTCTTGAACTTTTTCTTGTAATTGAATTGCTTTCTTAAAAAAATCACACACAACTTTAAAATGATAGTTTAATGACACTTATACTTATTGAAAATTTAATTATTTACAAAAATAATAGTTTAATTGTCCTTTTTCGATAAGGTTTATTTAAATCCACATGTGCACTTTTATTACCACAGATAAAACACGACACTAAATTAAGTTTTCGTGTGTACACGAATATCTCAACAAAAAGAGTATTGCAAACTCTAGTGAAATAACTACGATTTTGCGTGTATTTGTAATCGTTAAACTATTCAACTTATTAAGAGTTAATCATTTGCGATTTTGTTTTCTTTTTATTTACAAATTAAACAATATACTGATATAATTAAACCTTTGTTTGATTATTTAATCTAAATAAAATAGTTTGCCAAATTTTTAAAAATTTTGTTTACATGTTGTCAACACTATATGATTGAATCAATTGAATCAATTAAAAAAATTGTTTAAATTGCCATTGATATTCAAACAATCGATTAATTAGATATTTTTGGCCCTTAATTTTTTCTGTGTACTTACTCCTCCTCTACAAATGGGTATACATCTTGTACAAATCGAAGGTGCATGGTTTGAAACCACTGTTCGTGCTAGGCTTTGCGCTTTTGCTGCTCACTTTTAGGTTTTCATATTTAACGTTTTTGTGGGCAACACTAGCTTTATGTTTATTTATTGCGTTTCAAGCCTATATATAGAAAAAAAAAGAAAGTCGAAAGCAAAAGTCGACTTTTCGACATTATTGTTAAAAGAATGTCGACTTTTTCGTGGTAAGAAAGTTGATTTCCAAAAAGCTGAAAAACATAGAAAAAGTCGATTAGTCGATTAGTCGAAAGTCGATTTATAGATCCCTACTCGAATATTTTCCATAATCAGCACATTAATACCTGTCGTCTGAGTGATATTAGGTCACGAAATTCGCAAATTTGTCAAATTCGGGACAGCCTTATGTTGATGTAGACAATTCATAAATACATGCATGCATTTATATGCATTTTGGCCATTTCGTCACTGGTTAGTGGCCCTTCGTGAAATAATTTTTTAAAATCATAAAAGGCGATAAAAAAAAATACAAATAATTTGACAAAATGTGGTGGTCGGTTGTTATGTTGTAAGTATGTGTTGCTAGCCGACCAAAATTAATAAACCAACTATTTATTTATTAATATAGGGTAATATGATTGGAGGTATCCAATAATTTCTCAGAATCTAAGAACATTCTGCAACTGAATGAATTGATTAAAAACCTCATGAAATAGTTTATCTGGTTTAATAATTAAAAATTTATTAAAAACTTCATACACCCAATGAAAAAGTTTCATTTTTTAGTTAAGGAAATTTTTCATTCAATTTGTTAAGAAAACTTTATTAGTTTAGTGAAAAATTTCATTAAAACTCGGCCAAGAAATTTTTACTCTATGTATGATCTGTTTTAATTATTAAATCAGACGAACTATTTTAATGTTTTAAGAACCGAATACTGAATAACCCCTTTAAACAGCTAAAGTGAAACTGCATATGAAAAAAGCTCCTGTTTAATACTTTTCCTTTTTCGGGAGATTGCAGATCCTCGACACGTGTATATCCGACAGACCCTCGTCACGTGTATATCCTTTACAATAGGAAGGGGTATAAAAGATTCGATCCGGCCGAATTTGACACTCTTGTACACAGAAAAAAATTATCAACCTAAAATATCTAATTAAAGCTTTGATTTGAACTAAAATTGTTTCTAAACAAATATTTAATTGAATCAATTAATATTTTAATTGACTTTTAAATATATAAATAGATATTTTATTTTAGACGTAATTCTCAAATTATTTTTTCATACACTGTATGCTTAAATAGAAAATTTTCAGTATAAAATACCACACACACAAACATACAAACAGACGTAGCATTACAAAAACACACCTACCAACGTATCGTTAACACACATTTTTTGTGAGTATCATATTGTTTTTGTAGAAGTTATTTAAAACTTTTTTTCCTTTTTAATTTTCAATAAAAGTTTTAATTGATATTATCATTGCCGTGATAGGTGCAAAATCAATTAAAATATTAATTGATTTAACAAATTTCTTAATTGAAACCCGTTTTCAGTTTTTTCTGTGTATGTTTTTTTAATTGATTCTTCTATAATCCAATGTTGAAAATCAAATAAAAGAATAAATTCTTTAAAAGATCTGTGAACATATAAGAAAGCAGCGTAAAGAGCACCTACCTAACCAGTCATCCATCAATTTATCCGAACTTAGCTAAGTACTAGGAAAAGCAGCCAGACAGACAACCAGCCAGTTATTAGTCAACCAACCTGTTAATTTAGAGTTTATATTCTATAATTAAAAATGCTTTGTTTAAGGTTTTATTGTTGTAATCAGGCACGTAGCTAGGAATTTGTTTCGGGGGGGGCTTTTCGATTTTTTATATTGATTATATATTTTTTTTTTTTGCACACTAGAGTAACAGCTTTTTTTTTTTTTTTTGCTAAATTTTTACCTACACGTGATGGGCAATCATGTATTAATAATAGAAATCGCTTTCTCAGGTCATTTTGAAGCAAAAACCTCCCGCATAAAGTGCATTTCCTAAAAATGCATTTTTTCATTTTTTACTTATTGTGTTCATTATTTTGCGAATTTTGATGTCTATATAGCGAAACAAAGTTTTAATCTGTTTGATCACAATCCGCGATACTATTTAATACGATTTTATATAGCGGTATAAATTTATATATGAACTGATACTGATATATATAAAATAAGCTATAGTTGTATCCGGTTTTTGATTTTAAAACTTCATGGAAACCCGAAATATCTATTAATCCTGTTAGACTTTCGCCACTTGCAAAAGGTTTACAAATTTATAATTTGTAACAAATTCCTTTCCATTTGGACATTTTATTATATTCAAAAAATTCTCTTGAAATTACCAAAAAAAATAAGTTGTTTGAGAAAAACATTTTGTGGAATTTATTAACTTACACCATTGAATAACAAACACGGAAAAAACGTTGAAACTAAATTTAGAGTTTTAGATTGAAAAAATCTTAGACTAAATTAAGAACTCATAATGTTACAAATGAAACAAATTCTTTTTTTACGGTTAAGAACCAGAAAGAAATCAATTCAAAAGACAAAAGTTGGGGTAAATTTTGTGTATAAAATCATACACAAAATGATGCAATTAATGGTACTATTGTATTGATGTAATACATATTTACATCCAAAATATAATTCACAAATTTTCTAGTGTGACTCTGCATGGGGTAATATACAATCTTATCTAAAATAAAATTGTGTTTTTTAAAATATGATATAATATCAAAATATATAGTATTTTGCAATGTCTAGGTATATAAATATAACGTTATTATTAATTGGAATAGTTTTAGCGTATTCTAAATGCAATATACAATTATACGCAACTATATATGACATCATATTAAATTTTTTCTACGAAATTAATTTTATATATGAATTTATATAATTATGTCCGGTTAAATGCACTGGCAGACAAAAGTGTGTGTATATAAAATAATGTATTATTTTATGCAAACGTTTTAACTCGGGAAATTAAAGATTTATAACCGTCCAAAAAACAAATTAAAAGCAAATATCCTATATAATTTGCCTGACACTTATAAGGAAGGTTTTCCGATGTAAATCGTAAATTTTACAAGCAAGCGTGATTGTAGTCTGAAAGAAATAATATTTAAACTAAATTATGTATTTCGAATTCACTTTGATTTATATTTTGCACAATTTCAAACGCTTTTCAAATTGTCTTTAACAATTTTTTAAATAAAAACCCTTTAAAATGTCTAAAAAAAACTACATCGTTATAACACAAAGACTGGTTTAGCTTCTTGATTTTAAAATGTCGCATTTCAAGGAGCGCCGATAGAAATTTGTTTACATTTAGTCTAAAAAAATTGAGAATATTTGAGTCACATTGGACCACGTTAACACATTATGCATATCGATCAAAGTTTAAGGCTTAAATTTGTTTCAAAAAATTAAAAAAAAAAATGAGATATCGTAAAAAAATACTGAAAGCTATGTTACCAGATGCGTGCGTAGCAAACCAAATTTATATAAAAAGATTGCACTGTAAGTAAAGTAACGACTTTTACGGCACAAGTAAACTTATTTTTGAGTCTTAGTGGTATCTCCATTTTAAAAGATTATGTCAAAATACACAGAAAAAATCATTGTCAAAAAAAATTTCAATTAAAATTTTGTTCGATTTCAAACTTACTTTCAATTAACTGAATGAATTTGGTATAAAAATGAATTTGGTATAAAAAAAAATTTCAGTTTTTATAACGTATAATAACAACATTGAAACAAATGCAAAAATTTTAAAAAGTCGACAAAATTAAAACAATTGTTTAAAGTAGAAAATTCGCGTTTCTTTAATTTTGGTGATTTTTTTAAATTTTTTCGAATTTTGGAGTTTATTTTGGGAGTTCTGCAATTTTGAGGATTGTTTTTTAAATTTTATTAATTTTTTTCATCAAATTTTGCAATTTTTTCAAATAGTCTCGATTTTTTTAAATTTTGGCGATTTTTTTTACAATTTTGGTCATTTTTTTAAAATTTTGTAATTTTTCACAATAGTAAACAATATTCAATTAAATTCTTAATAGTTGTAAATAAAACTATATGTAATTGAAAATAATATTAATTAAATAGATACAAATTATTTTAGTTGTTACTACAATTGCATCAACACTACCGAATTCAGTTAAACTTTTGCTGAATCAACAAATATTTTAATTAAAACTCAATTTCATTTTTTTTTGTGTAGACATATTTAATTTTTTAGTTTGCATTGTCTCAAACAACTTTTTGATTATATTTTAAGTCAAAGACTTCGAAATCTCTTATGAAATGATTTTATTTATTGCTTTTTGTCGAAAATCAACTCTAACAATGATAGCCGCCCATTTGCAGGCGATGTTTTCTAACGAAATTTTAAGATTCGAATCATATAAAACTATTTCCTATTTGATCCAAGTCAAAAATAAATATTTTCATATTAAATTTATCAATAACATTGTTACTTTCTAACGAATTGTATTAAGTTTTTAAATTTGTCAAATCATTTCGGGGGGGGCTCTAGCCCCCAAGCCCCCCCCCCCTAGCTACGTGCCTGGTTGTAATTGTCTTTATAATTCGCGTTTAAAAGAAAAACATATCGTAGTCGCGTTTTAAGGTAGTCAAAACCCAAATTACAAATCCAAAATAAGGGAGAGACACGTACGAACATTAGGGGTATAACTATTGAACAATTTTTAAAAATATCGAAACTGCTTTATATTTATTTACTGCTTTATTTTTATTTCTTGGAATGTGAAACAAATTTGAAGCGGATTTCCAAAGAATTTTATGAATATCAAATTGTATCAAATTATATATGTATAACTTGATCAAATAGATAGACCCATTTTTCGGGTAAAATTATATCAAATGAGATCCCATGGGATCTAATGAGATAAGGTTATGTATGCCATTTTTCGGATCACCTGATATATGAAGTGATATGTATATACATGTATCAGAATTTTTTACATCTTATAACTTGTTAAAAAAAATAATTTGTTTTGTATTGAGTTAGAAACTGAATTTGTTGGGTGAAGTTTTTTTTTTTTGTAAAATTGCCCAAAACAATGTTTTTCGTGGTACCTCGTGGTACTATGCCAAAAATTTGGCTATAGCCCTAATGTAGATACTTTATACGTTAAGCGGTTTTTTATTGTACACAGAAAAAAACTAAAAACGGGTTTCAATTAAAAAGTTTATTGAATCAATTAATATTTTAATTGATTTTGCACCTATCACGGCTATGATACTATCAATTAAACCTTTTGTTAAAATTAAGAAGGAAAAAAAAGTTATAAATAACTTCTACAAAAAAAAATATGATACTCACAAAAAAAGTGTGTGATTTTTACGTTGGTATGTGTGTTTTTTTTAAATTCTGAGTCTGTTTGTGTGAGTGCTTGTTCTGGTTGTTAACTTCATATGTATTTGGTATTTTATACTGAAAATTTTCTATTTATGCTTACAGTGTATGAAAAAATAATATGATAATTGCTTCTAAAATAAAATATGTATTTATATATTTAAAAGTCAATTAAAATATTAATTGATTCAATTAAATATTTGTTTAGAAACAAATTAAATTCAAATCAAATCTTTAATTAGATATTTTAGGCTCATAATTTTTTCTGTGTATGAAATAATATGACGATGTGTATAAAACTTAAACGCATTACCCACCTCGCGTTACTATGCCAAAAAGTTGGTTATAGCCCTAAAATAGATATATTATACGTTAAGCGGGTTTGTATATAAAACTCAAACGCCGAAAATTTGTATCAAATTGGTCAATACTAACCCATGCCAAACACTTTCTATATAATTTATAATAAATATTGTTATGCTGATATGTTAAATTTTTTAAATCGGTATTGCAACGAAGTTTCACTCAAATCCTTCGTTAACCTAAATATATTTATATTTTTAGTGTCCACCACCCCTCAAGATTTAAATAAAACAAAGAAAATGACTATATTTCCTTTAGGTAGTAAAATATTCTTAACCATAATCATTCTGAATTTGAAAAAAAAAAAAAAAATAACCGCCCTAATGTGCATATTTTCATGCATGTGGTCATGGTGTAAAATTTTGCATGTGAACAAATTTGTTGGTTTAAATTCTGTCTGCATGTGACTGTTAGCATTTTTGTAAATGTTAATTTTCCTTTTTAGCCAAAATGAATCGAACTCGCACTTTTTTTTCATTGTTACACAGAATATATCTGAATGTATGTGATTGTGTCTATGTTCAAATGTGTGTATGTATGTATATATAACAGGCAACAAAGGTCAGGATAGGTCACAACAAAAAGGCGTCGTCCACATGTATTAGTGCGGATGTAAAAATACGATTAATGTTATTCGAATAAACATAATTGTTTAGAGAAATGGAGATTTCAAAATTTTAAGTATCCTAGTTCTACTAAACTTTTTTTAAGTGTTTTGGTCTTCTTTACCCTAATATCAGCTCTCTTAGTTGTGGGCTTTTCTCTTATTAACCTTTGCACAGTAAACAAAATTTTACGGTTTTTGAGTACCGGTAGACAAAAAAAAATTTTTTTCTTGGGTTTCTGTTTTAATGCAGAAATTCTGATAATATCCATTCCCAGCTTTAAAAGTTTGGTTTTATGGTTTTATGTGTATAGCGCTTAGATCAAAAACAAACTTTAATAAAAAATATGTTTCCCTTTATTATTAACATAATAGAAACCAAAATTTGACATTGACATCAGACCCAAAAATTGTGTCGACCGGTGTCGTTTGGTTTATATCCCACTAAAAATGTTCGACACCGTCACGGGTTATAACTTCTGACATTTTTTTTTTTTTTGCAAATATCAAGTTTTAACTATCCTACAGCTGAAAAGTCCAAAAAATATATTAAGGAGCATTATATTACTTTTTCGCGGTTTTCAAAAAAAGTTCCCGCATAAAGCTTTTCGAAATACTGAAATTTTTTTTTGTTGAATTGAACTAAAAATCACTATTTCGATTTTAAAGTAATTACACTCCAACGATGCACATCGATCTTAAAAGACACACAAGTTTTTAACTTGGACGGTTTCGTGTATTTAGATAAAAAAAATATTGACTTGTTATTTCGCGACATTACTTAAAAAGAATTTAAAAAAATGTGCAGTAATTTTGTTGCACTCATGCAAGTTTAATAGTAAAAACGTGAAAAATGCATTTTTAGAAATTGCATTTCATGCCGAAAGTTTTTGTTTCGAAATGACTCGAAAAAGCGACATTCAAAGTTCCTATGATATATGTGCTAAGTTTTTCGAAATTCGGTGTAGTTCGCCTTGAATCGCGGCTTAAAGTTTGATATTTTTAGAAAAATAGTGAGAAATACCTTATGTTTAAATTGCTGTAACTTTTTAAGTAATCATCCGATTTTCACAAATCTTATCTAATATTAAAGATTGCATTTTCTACTTTTATATATTAAAAATATATACAGTGTCTTTACAGAAAGATTACATTTTCAAAAAATCACTAGCAATTGTAGTAAAAATGAACCACATGATGGTAAAAAATAAACAAACATTTTTTTTTTTTTAATAACAAAAAAGCTTCTGTAAAAAATAAATGTAGAATTATAAAACAGTCATTTGATGTGGTTTGTTTTTTTAAATGAACTACAATGTTAGTAAAAAATTTAATTTGTTCTACAAATGACTGTCATTTACATTAAAAATAAAGAAACTGTATTACAACCTAAACAACTACATATTTTTAAAGCAGAAGTTCCCTGAGTGCACGAATTTAAAATTTGACAATACTCAAGACTAGGGTGGCCCGAATAAAAAACTTATTAGGAATAACACTCAATCGATGCGTAGTAAAGGGAAAAATATGGGAATATGGGAAAAATTAGTAACAAATTTTTGAAGTGGATCTTTAGTTCCCTTCCAGCGATTGAAGTTGCCGGTTTAAGTGAATTTTGACCAAAAAATAGTTTCGAATTTTTTACGAAATAGAGCTCAAAATATTCGTAATTTTTGGCTTATTACTGGAAAAATTATTTTTAAATTTTCTGTAGAGTAATTTTGATGCACCAGAAGATTTTTCCCTTTTGAGCAAGTACAATTGTTTTATGTACAAATTAAAAAACATAAAGTATAGAAATTGTACTTGGTCTAAATTAAAAAATCCTCTGCAGGACGAATATTACTCTACAGAATATTTAAAAATATGTTTCTAGTAATACATATTTTTCCCTTTTTCATGCATCCAATCAATGGTATTCCTTTAAAAGTGCCATTTTCTGGACACCCTACTCAAGACCCATAGTCCAGAGTACACTGTACGAAACCATTACAAGTTCACCCATGAAATTGTGAACTTTTAAAAAAATATTTGCAATATTGATGGGTAAATGTAGTGCGGCTTAAGGTCATTGGTTGTTAAAACATTCTTTTTGTTAAATAAAAATTTGCTGAAAGTTTTTGCTACCATATGAAAATAACAATATTTCCAGGCTATACGAAAACTCTTTTAGCGCATTTACTCCGGTTTTTTCTGCATTTATTACAATTTGGCTTTTTTGCATGCGGAACATCTATAAGTTCAGTGATGTTAAACTCAGTTTTTCGCCAAAAGATTAATTTTTTTTTACTTTTTCTTTGCTTGTGTATTTTTACAACTTTATTGTATTTACTTTAAATTCAAAATTAATGTGGAACATTATTTTCTAAAAAAATTATGCACTTTATTCAAAAAAGTCGCAATTCGATTAGGTATATGTTGGAGTACCAACAACCGCTTCAGCGTGCTAATTTTGGAAGAGTGGGTAAAAGTTGATATTTGCTTTAGAAATGTGGCATTCTTTATGTGTTTAGAAAGAAAGTATTTATCTGGAGGTAAAAGACTGTTAGTGCTTTTTGGAGAAAAAATCGTAAAATCGCAAAAATTTGATGTTTCTTTAATTTTTACTTTTAACGATTGCACAGTGGGGTGTATCACAAATATTTTGGAAATAATTCAGCCATTTCTTACGTTGCAAAGAAGGGTCCACTATATTCAAGCTTACGTTGCAAAGAAGGGTCCACTATATCCATTAGGCGCTGATCAATTAGACTCCAAAGTACGACACCTCGGGTATTAAAATTTTTTAGAGCTAGCCAATTTTTGTAATCTGCACTCATAATAATCCATGCTAAAAATACGAAAAAAATATCAAAACAACAAAATCTTTTGTAAAATGAACAAATTTTCGTTTATTTTACAAAATTTTTGGTTATTTTGACATTTATTTATATTTTTACTCATGGATTATTATCAGTGTGCTTGTAATTTCCAACCCACGCATGTTTTTTATGCATATCGGATAAGAAACAAAAAAATTGCGAGCACTTTTTTATGCAAAAAATGCTCTACTTTGAGGGGTAATATTTTCGACCCATGCGCAGACCCTCAACGTCTTAAATTTAGGTCGATGTTATCGTCAGCTATGCTTGTTCCAAATTTCATTGCCATCGGACCACTAACAAGGGAACAATTATTTTTTAGTGACCCAATCTCATGTTTAGGGGTACTAAATGAACGTGCTTTTGGAGACGCATTAACTGGTATACGAAACATGTCCGATCAAGTATTTTGGTTGCCCAAAAAAAATGTGTTTTTAGCAATGTTGTCCTCTGTTTCGGTTTTATAATAAAGGTATTGGTGTATCATGCCGAAACCAAACCCTTGTTTTAAAACGTTCATATCGGCTTCAGTTTCGGCATGATAAACCAAACCTTTATTATAAAACTTAAACGGTGCCCAACCTTGGTTTTTAGTGATACTAAAACTAGCGCTTTGTTAAAGAATTATAGTTGGATTAAGCTACAAAATATGTATATTAATGCCTATTAAATTTATTCCAGAGGGTGTCTGAGCTTTTTGCGACATTCATTATTGTTCGGTTTTTATGCGACTTTTTCCGAAGGGCTTTTTAACCAATATTTTAAAAATTTAAAATAAATAGCAACCCTAAAACACTACATAGGCAATATTGGTATCAAAATTTTTGTTTTCTCTAGTATATCAAAACTGCGTTCAAAAAATCTGAATATCATTAGTTTCAGACATGTTTCCATACAAAAGCGTATCAACCTTGACCCCACCTTTTAAATAAACCTTAATTAAATAATTCGTTTTTAATATAAAAAACAATATAATCGATTAACAAACAAGAATTAAAAATTAAAGTTGCCAAAACCTATTATATACAAAATTATAAAATTACGAGTTAAACCAAAATATTAAAAATAATAAAAAAAATGAGATGTTAAATTTTGAATTTAAATTTAAGTGATATGTACTCGATTAAACAGTCTCGAGATCTTTTCCTATAGTATATTTGACACTGCATCACCCACAGCAATGTTAAATTATACCAGTCCTGTGATAAGTCCTGCTTTAACCAGTCACGGGCTAGGTTCTTTGAGGGAAATTGACTCCTAATTCTATTCTTAGGGATAGTTAAAGACAACTTGTAATATATTTAAAATTTTCAGACTTCAATAAACTTCTTACACTATAACCTGTGATAAATCCTGCTTTAATCAGTCACAGCTTATGTTCTTTGAGGGCAATTGACTTCTAATTCCCGATAGGTATAGTTAAAGTCAACTTGTAGTCTATTTCATATTCTCAAACTTCAACCAGCTTCAACCAACTTCTTAGACTATAACCGATTACTTTTTTTCCAAAACTTGCTGGGTTTCTTAATGTCAACACTTAGACATGGATCGATAAAGTTGTCTCGACGCTTTTCCCATTCTTATGCATTGTATAGGAATCAGAGTTGCACAAAAAAAAAAAAAATTAAATAAAACACAAATTTGCAGCCAGGAAAATGATGGTGACGTTGACGTTACTCTGTGTTTTGTGGGTTTTTTTTATTGCTTTTGCTATTCGTATAGTAACGCACAAGAACTTTTACGTCGCGTCAGTCATTTATTGTAAGGGCGGTGGCGACGTTAGCGGCAGTCTCTTCTCTTGTAGTATATTTTTTTATATGGGTTTACGAATTTCATTCAACCCCAAAGCATGTAACAGTAATTGTTGAAAGGCATGAAATGAGTATGTGGGGGTCTGTAGATATTTAGACGCCATCAAAATTAAAGCAATAAACAAGTAAAATCATAAGCTTTAACCGTATTTATGTAAAGCGGTGAAGACCGAAAGAGAGAACAACCCTTCGAAACAAAACCATTATACCCTACATATATTCCATCAGAGTTTTAATAATTTATTTCATTTTGAATAAATTTTCTTAAAATAATAAATATATCCACATATTTGACTATAACTATTAAACTTGGTGCAAGGGTTTCCAAATTTCCGACTTTTTTCAACTCCCGGGAATCGGGATATTTTTTCGGACATTTCCGGATTTTACAAAATAAATATTTATTAATTGTGAAAGAACTGGTAGGGAAGAATGAGTGTATTTTCTAAAAATCATAACTACGTTGTAAATTTTCAATTTTTCTGAATCAGACTGCGCAGTTTCTGGTATTGAACCTTCTTCAGTGACCCTGTTTTTTTTTTGAATAATGTAATATTTGTTATGTTTTTATTTGTTCGATTGCGTCTATATGAAATTTTCTGTGCAATTACTGACCGTGGTATAGGTTTTATTAAGGTTTTGATAGTGAAGGCTTTTGTTTCTTAGAAAGAACTAAGTATTTAAGAAACTTAAGTATCACTCTTATTTAATTCAGGAATATTTTTAAACCCTTATTTTTCTAAAAACGACTATATATTTTTTTTTTGAAAACTTTTTAAAACATTCTCTTTATATAGTGGAATAAAATAAAATATTTTCTCTCTATGTGTTTTTATATATATTCAACTTATTCCTTATAAACTAGGCCTTAGGCCATTCTGAAAGATATTCATTAGACACAAATTTCAAATTCCTAATTGGGCTACAATTTTGAACATTAAAAGTAACCTGACCATTTTAGCGATTTTTTCGCGTTTTAAAACAAAATCTCTCCTTCCCATATTAAAGAACTTTTTAATATAATTTTCATAAAAAATAATATGTATAAAATGTATTTTTCTTTTGAAAGTGCTTCCTCAAAATCCCATATTATTCAAATAGAAAACATCCTAAGTGTTGT
The DNA here is from genome assembly GCA_021234595.1 of Delia radicum. Lineage (NCBI taxonomy): Eukaryota > Metazoa > Arthropoda > Insecta > Diptera > Anthomyiidae > Delia > Delia radicum. The sequence continues at coordinate 3,982,560 of CM037854.1, read as the reverse complement.
GGGCAATTTTTAGAAAAAAGTATCGAAGGAATATAGGAAACATTATAAGATTTTTTTAATTCCAGACAAGATTGATTACACACAGTCACAAAATTAGAAAAATTCGATTTGGTTTTAACCGCGATATATATTTTTAACAGATTTTGTTTTAACGCGATATATATTTTTTCAAAATTTTTTCATCACGTCACAATTTTGAGAAAAAGTACCAAACTTTATTAATTTTCAAACGCAAATGAAGTCACGTTTTATTCAAGAAAACAAACACTTACTTTAAGAATATTTTTGTTCTAAAAGAAAATTGGAAAAAAACCTCAATTTCAAAAAAAAAATGGTAAACTTTATTATTAATAAGATCTATACATTTAAACTAATAATATAAAAAAAGTGTACAACCTACACTAGGGCACTTGAAAAGTGATTGCAATTTTTTGTTTTTTGTAGCACCGTGTTATTACTTTAAGCGCATGTAGTTTTTGCAATAATTTTTTTTTTATTTAATTAAGAATTTATTTGGTTAACTAACTAATATTTTAAATAAGCTTAACATCAAAAGCTCAACATCAAAACTTAAGGTCGATACGCCACTTATGCCTGTTCCAAATATCATTGCAATCAGACTACTACGTAAAAAATGACGAATTATTTCCAAAAATTTCGTGATATATCCACTGTGCTCTGGGAGCTAAAGCAAATTGTCTGAACCAAAGTCTAAAACTTTATAGAAAAATAGAAGTTTTTTTTTGGCTGAATTATTTCCAAAACATTGGTGAAACATCCCACTGTGGATTGCCTTAAGATCTTAACTAAAAGTTTGCAAATTTGAATATCCAGATTTTTGCATTAAAATTCCAAAGTTTTTTTAATTGGTCATATTACGTTACCCAACAAGCGCATTACGAGGGCAGTCCCAAAATTAGTCTACCTGGCCTATAGAAGTCGGCAGTAGTTTAAAAAAAAAATTACTTTGGTAAAAAGTGGTATAGTGGATAAAACATATATTTTAAGTTTCAAGGTGCCACGGTGTTTAGTACTTTTTTGGAGCCATCAAAAATAAAAGATTCCAGTAAATTTGTAGAAATGGAACATTTTTCCCAAATTTTAATACTTTTGGGACCGCTCTTGTATGTGTTCCTATGTTTTATTATTTTTATAGTTGACCTAATAATTTTAAAAATTCCTTCAAAAAAGAATCCTAAAAAAAGTGTGTGTCGTATAAGTAAATTGTAATAAGTGTCGTATTAGTAATAAGTGCGTATGATCAATATTTTGGAAATTCCATATTAGTAATGACTGAAAACATATAAAAATCAACCACTCGATTTCCTCCAACCCTTTTGATTTCAACAAAACTTGGTACAGAAGATGTACCTCGTCCAAATGTTGGGAAGCTAATCCTAGTGGATCTTGAAACACACGTTTCAAAATATGAAAAATATTCGAATCCAAGTCTGGTCTCAGAATCACTCTGGCGTTCGCGCTATATTAACGAAAAAAGTTTCGTTTTTGATCAAAATGCTCCGATTTTTCACCTTCCTATAACTAAATATTTTTTTCATAATACTTGTAACGGAACCTGAACCCACTGCTCTTACCCTTTTTAAAATTTATGAATTTTTAAGATAAATTATTTCTTTACGAAAATATTGTAAATTGAAATTAAGGATTTAATTGCAATTTCATAGTTCCACAGTGTAAAATTTTAAAAATTCTAATTTATTATCAAGTTCAACCGACGATAGTTTCAAGAAAAAATAAGATATCTTAAAAATTTAAAAACTGAAAAAAGGGTAAGAGTAGTGTAATTTCAATTAATTTTTAGATGTAAAATCTAAAAATTAATTGAATTTTTAGATTTGACATTTTAAATTGAAAACGAAAATCTTGAATTTCGATTAATATTTTAGTATATGAAAAATAAATTGTGAATTCTTAACTGAAAATCGTTTAAAACTTGTACGAAAAAATCAAAAATTTTCAAAATTAAAACTTCAAACTTATGTGAAAATTTAACGAAAAAATATAGAAAAGTCCCTGAGTTTTTTAAATTTATTTTACCGATTTTATTACCCGATTTTGTCCACATTTACTGTTTAAAAGAAGATATCTTGAAACAAGACAAAAAAAAGCGACTGTTCTAAAAAAACAAGGATTATACAATATTGTCGTAACTCTAAAGAACTCCAAAAATATTCTTACAGGATTCTTTATAATTGTTATGTTTTTAAATAAAGCATTTGACATATTTCGTGTTTCGAGTCAATAAATTTATTTTTATAATAAACGTCGAATTTTTCAAGCACACATTATATGTCAAATCTAATTTATATGTATTGAGCGGCAAATCCCGGGAACCCGGTAAATTCGAAAAAAACTCCGTGAAATAAAAAAAACTAGTTAAAATTCATTGTTAAAATGTAAACACATAATGAATATATTCTTTTAAATACATGACTACCACACAAAATCGTTAATAGTAGTTATGTTTGCCGTAGCGATGATAAATAAAAGAAGGTGGTAGTGGGTGGGTGATAGCCAGGGATGGAAAAGTTGATGCTATTGTACATTTTTCTTTATTCATCAGACACAAAATTTGTATACGTTTTTGAGGGTTCGTATTTTATGAGTGAAATATGACTCAAATAAAACACATTCTTTGTAATCACATGTTTTATCTTTTTTGTTTAAATTTGTTTTGTTAAAACATGAGGCTTCTAACAAACAGTTAAATAGAAAATGTATGGGAAACAACAACAAATGTGTCACTTAAAGTTCCAGTTAGTAGTTAACGGGATATTCAGTAATCGGGCCTAATATGAATAATAAAAGATACAAAACTTTGAGGAAAATCATTAAATCTAAAAAATTAAATATTTAAATAAATCGGAAAATTTTATGAACATTAAAATAAAGCTCATAAATTTTTTTTAAATGTTTTTTTTTATAATTTTAAATAAAAATGAAGGCAGTTTATTAGGGTAAGCTATCTTTCAAACAAAAATTTTAACTTTAACCAGAGTTTACCTTTATCCACAGACATTTTCATATTAATTTGTAATTCATAACTTTGGTTATTTTGAGAAAAGTAAGCAGGTCTAAGTAATATACAGTGTTGGAAAAAATATTAGGGAGGATTGCTTATAGTTCAATAGTTTAATAAAATTTTTGTTATAAAACGGATTTTTGAATTTCAAAAACATTTACTAAAATTTACTAGAATTGCAAAATAGTAAAAATTGATCGACATTAAGCTTGGGAAAAATTATACGGACGACTTTTATTTTACTAATACTTGATTCACAATTCATTGATTTTAATGTCTTTTTTGTATCTACTTTGTTCAGTTTAAAGAATATAAAAACAAATTTCTGTGATATAAATAATAAAAAATTCCTTTTTATAGCACGAAATTATGGTACAATTTTGCCAAAAAAAAATTACCAGCATATATTATAGTTTTTATCCTAAACGTTGGATTAACACCAGAAGAAAAACTTTTAAGCAAAAAAATCAGAGTTATTTAAAAAAAAATTCAGTTAGAAATCGTAGTATTTATAGAATATTTAAGGTGATATTTTTTGATTTGTTCACTATTACGAGTAGTTAGGCGATTTGACGTTTTTGTAATTTTTCTGGTCAAGATTTTGTAGTGGGAATGCTTTCCAATTTTTATGTTTTGTCGGCTCTGAAATTTTAAATTTAATGGACATTTGATCTAACAATTAGCCCTATCGAATCTGTTTTTTATTCTAAAACTGAGAACAGTAAAAATGAATAAACTTTGGTCCAAATGAATAATTTTTAAAACAACTTTAAAACAACTTGCAGGGGTTGTTTGCTTTATTTTTCTTCTGATGCCAGCAATTTTAACCAATGACATTTCTATGTCTATGTCTATTTTTAATAAAATTAACTTCTCGGACCTTATTTATTATTGTTTTTGCACTTAAATAACTCTTTGCTAAGCAGGAGTTCATAGAACTTCATAACCCCTATACCGCTACTAACTTAAAGCAAATGATGTACGAAAATGCAACAAAAACTTATGAAAATTTCTATTTTACACACTTTTGGCAACAAATTTTGTTAACCATACGGTGATCCATTTTTAAAAATTTGGTTTGATTTTCGTCCCTATTATTTTTTCCAAGCAAATGTGGATACATTTTTTCTATTTTGGAAATTTAGTAACTTGAATGCAAATAATCGTGGAAAATTATTTGTATAACGGAAGACCACTATTTTATGCACAATTTAAGGGGTTTTGAATATAAGAAATCCGTTTTATAACAAACTTTTGAAATACAAGCAATCGTCCATATTATTTTTTCCAAAACTGCATTTTAAGCTTCCCAGCCAGAAATTGCCAATGGTCTGAAAAATCAAGCACTGGCAGAGCACTATTTGCCAATGATCCAACAAATAAAGTGCTGGCAAAGCACTGATTTACAACGCTCTGCCAACGTTAGTAAATAGTGCTTTGCCAGTGCTTAATTAACAAAATTTACAACAGTAAAAATAATAAAAGCACTGGCACAGCTCTGGCTTAGAACGCTCTGCCAACGTTCGTAAAAAGAACTTTGCCAGTACTTGATTTACAAAATTTACAACCGTAAAAATAAAAAAACACTGGCACATCCCTTGTTCACAACAAGAGTGGACAAATTCAAAACTAAATTGCAATTTATGATTTGAAGTTAAGAATATTAAGATCTCCTATTATAGTCAGCACAAAGTATAGTTTTTGTACTAAAATTTTACTTAAGAAATTTGCCGACGCTCATACCACCGTTGAAAGCACTGGGCCAATGCTTTGCCGTTCGTATTTTTCTGGCCAAGTTATTTTTGTTTGATTTAAAAAATTTAAAATTTTTTTCAAATAAATTTGTTAGGATCGAATCAGAATTGATTGTTTACGATATACATACACAGAGAGAATTTTAGTGGACTAAAAATAAATTAATGAAACTTTGGTTCACAAAGTGAAAGAAAAATTTCTTAAAATTATACTTTTTATTAAACTACCCAAGTAGAAATTGCAAACCGTACCAAAAAATAGTACTGGCAAACCACTGCTATTTTTGTAAAACCTATAGGGTATACCGTTTTAAAAACTACCAATGGTACAATAATATTGTACTAGTTCGGCAATTTTTGTTCGACAATTTTTTTCAATTATTCATATTGTTATATTGGTCAATTTTTTATTCAAGCGAAAATCCGAAATGAACGGTAAAAATTGAACTAGTTAAGTTTTAACCGTTCATTTGGGATTTTCTATCATATTATGCAGATTTGTTAAGCAAACCATTGACCAACATAACAATATGAATAAATGAAAAAAAATTATCGAACAAACTTATGAGCTAAAAGAGCGAATTAGTTTAATAAATGCAAATGAAGGAAATGAACCATGAACCCAACTCTATAAATGTGTTTTTTTATACATATTTCACAAAATGAATTAAATTTAAAGTATTTTGAAAGCTTCACATTTTTTAAATTACCAACGTTATGCCAACAGTGGCAAGTTCGCTCAAACCCACGGTTGGTCACTGTTATCAATCGGGTAATAGGACCTTACTGTCAATATTCCCACGTTCTGCCAACGCATAACCGACCGTCTCCGACGCGTTGCCAACACTGTGCCTATTGTATTTTTCTGCCTGGGTAGTTATTAACTGAAACTTCTTTATTGAGTTAAAGAAACTTATAAAATTTTATGAAAACTAGCATTAGATAAAAGTTTCAATGGACGAGTTTCAGTGTAATTTCATTGCTTTTTAAACAAAAATTGATTAATATCATTCGCAGAATTCGGAGAATTCAGAGAATTCTCTCAGTGCATATTTTTAAGTTTCCCAGTTAATTGATAACAGAAAATTCCATCCCTGGTACTCCTGAAAAAGTATAACAACTCTGCTATGTAACTCTCAGATATTTTGCACACGGAAAGAAGTAGTGTACAAGTATATTGGGTTGAATGGACTAAAAGTTAAACTAAGTTGCTGTTGTCGTTGTAGTTGTTGTCGTAGTCTTAGTCATATTGAGTCAGAATGAGTAATCATCATCATCATGCGAGTACATAAGGAGATAGTCAAAGAGTCGTGGTAACAGAAGAGGTCATTTGCTGTTTATTTCTCATACTTTTGGATTTAACAATGAGTAAAGGATGGCGGCTTCGTTACTGTCTAGACTAGTGAACATTTTTTTTACCAACGGATAACAATGCACATTTTTTTGTATTCCATTTTTTTGAAGTACGTGATTGTATGATTTAATCAGAGTATAAAAAAAAAACTTTATTAAAGTTAAAATTAATTTAATATTCATCTTTTATTCTAATATAAAAAGAAGATTTTATTCTTGGATAATGTAATCTGAGAAGAATTAGAAAAATATAATTGCCATAGTCCTGTTAACTTATCAAACAAAAAAAAAAAATAACCAGAGCTTAGTGCTTAACAATTGCTATTAAAAAATCTTAATGAGTGGCTGAAAATGGGTTAAAGAATTCGATAAGGGAATGTTCGCCAATGTGGCCTGTCCGTTAAAGAGGACCCTTCGCTTTGTTTCGCCTTGTTGCATGAATATGTCAAAACCAAGTTTAATTTTTTTGTATGAAGAAAAACTTTTTTGAAAACTTTCTATTTATTGTTCAGATTATTGTAGTATTAAGTTTAAAAGTTATATGATGCAAATTTGAGAAAAATCGGATAGCTTTAACCCGTGGAGCCCAGCTACAAAAGTTTTCGATTTTTGAAATTTTTTCTTAAATTGATTTAAGAATATTATGTTTTTCCCAGATATAGGCAGGTAAATTTACATGTTATCTTTCAGCCAATATTGCCAAAATTATGCTCAAATGAAAAGTAGTTTTGTCTGTTTTAGGGTAATTTTTAAAAAATTTGTAGAATAGAGGAAAAAAACTCCATTTTTAGTAAAAAATAAAGTCGCAATATCTCAGAAACCGTTAGTCCTATTTAAATTTTTATATATTTATGCTTAGCATAATTAGCAAAATTAATTAAAAATTATGTGTCACAAGACATATTTTTATTAAAACAGTTATGAAATATTTTCAAAAATCGAAAAATTTGTACTTTTAGACCTACCACCCAGAGAAAAACAAAAATAAATTTCATCAATTTTCGTCAAATTTAACAATTTCATCAATATTTATGAAACCTTTATAAACAACATGAATTATATTGACCATATCATGGTCTCTATGAATTTTTTCTACACAAAAATAGTGAAATCTTTACTAATGCAAGATATCCTTCATATACTATACTGAAACATCTCATAAATATGATGAAATGGATTTTGCTTTTTATGAAATGTTTCATTAATACTATGAAACGTTACATTGGACGAAAATTTAAACATTTCATAGATATGATGAAGCTTTTCCTTTGAGTGTAGTTATACAATAACTGCAACAATAACTGATAAAAATAGAAAGTTATTACCCCAGAAAACAAAGTCGGCCGTAGCAAATGTATTTGTAGCCAATCGAATGGTTCGGTTGTAGCTTTTGAGTTTTTTTGTAGTTATCACCGAATTTCTGTCGACATTTTTGTCGTGTCAGAATTTCTGTTGTTTAAATCAAATTATTCTTATTACAACAACAACTTGTTATAATTTTGAATGCTTTGTTTTAATATTCGTTTTAAAATTTTGTGCAGAGCATTAAAGCTAGACTCACAACTCACTCCAGACTCAAGAAGTTACTCCATAATTGTAAATCCTGCCTAACTATTGAGAACGAAACCCAACGATAACATTTTCTTAGAATTAATTTAATCAAATTTTTTAATTACATTCGTATATTTTTCTTCTTTTAGGTTATCTGTTGACCAGAGTTGAAGGTAAAATTGGTTCACCCGAAAAACCCTTATCTGATTTGGGATTAATATCATATCGGTCTTACTGGAAAGACGTATTATTGGATTATCTTTGCAATCGAACAGGAAATACTTTGAGTATTAAAGATGTTTCACAGGTATTGTTCTTGTTGATGGAATCTCTCTTCTGCATAACCCGCTAAGAATTCGTAAATGTTGTTTTTCAGGAAATGGCAATATATTCATATGACATTGTCAGCACCCTACAAGCATTAGGCATGATGAAATATTGGAAAGGCAAACATATAGTACTTAAAAAACAGGTAATAATGATAAATGTATAATAGAGTGGTCCAAAAAGAAGATGAAAATTGGAATTTGCGATCTCCACAATGTCGCCCCTATTCCTTAATGTCTAAAAACTTGATGTGCCCAGTTTAAGCTAAATTCGTCAATAGTTAGATGGAGCAGAAAAGTTAACTTTTAAGAATTAGAAATTTGTCTCTAGAAGCAATTCATACAATCTCAAGATTGACTTCAAATTGAATTATTTCTTAACCTATGCGATGTAACTTAACAAAGTTTTGTAATCTTGTCTATATTTATGTGCAGAAAAGGAATATGAAATCGAAATTCAAACAAAATTAATAGATTTTATGTTATTCACTGTTTTTTTTTTTTAATTATACAACGTAAGATACATATTATTGTTAAAATGATTTTAAAAAAATGTAGGTAAAATCAAAAATCAAATAAATTAAATTTTTTTCACGTCTTTTGGGAAAAAATTTCTCAGATATAAGCTAAATTTAAATGAGGTTCAGGAATACCACTGACGAGTCCCAGGAGGGGGACGAAACTGCGGCAGTCTGGTGTATCCCTTGTGTCCGTAAAATTTTTCAATAAAAATGTTTTCTTCTTCTTCTTCCTGTAAAGAGACTAACTAAAAAAATGCAATTATAGTTTAAAACAAATTTGTGGACTTTAAATTATTCGTGTTTTTCAAAGATTCCAAAAAATCAAAATTTGTTGGCGATATTTTTCGAATTTAGTACGTACATCACGAATATGAACACCAAATTTTAATATTAGCTACGGGTTTTGAAATATTCGCGAAGTTAACTTTTATTACCACAAATCAGATTTTTTATCTAAAATTTCTTATTAATTCATTATTAATTCATATTATTTCTTATTATTTCATAATTTAACTTCGCTAAATATAGTTGGCCCTTTTTTTTTGAGTTATTAAATGTAGATGGCGGTGTATACAACACACAAATTGCCAAGTTATAGAAATCGTTTAACCTGAACGCTTGAAAAACGTATGCACCACAGTTGTTGAGAGGGTGCCTGATGGAACACGTCTGCCGATGGGCGCTAGAAATGTCTTGTAAAAACGAGCCAGAACCAAGCGATCGATAAAGTAAGCACCCCGAAGATTAAATTAAGTATTATTAGCAAAGTCCTTACGTTTAACGTTGTGGTGTAATGGTTAGCGCGTTGAACTTTTACACAGAAAGTCCCGGGTTCGATCCCCGGTGCCGGCAACATCAAAATAATATGTATGAGTTTTTTCTATCCCTCATACGTATCGCAATGTCCACCTTCGGTGTTCCCATAGCAATTAACCCCACCGAAGTAAAATAATGAATCAGGGCTATGAACCAAAAAGCTTCAATAAGTTCGCCAACTCTCCATCAGGTGGCGAGCAACAACTGTTCTAAGATTTATCATTTCGCGCAATTACAGTGTTGCCATGTCTGAAGCCCTTCATCTTTCCCCACCTTTCATCTATATACTATCCCTTTCCAAAGAAAGCAACACACTAAATATAGGAAGTATTTCCTGAGTGTTGCCTCTCTTTTAAAAAAAAAAAAAAAAAAATATATCGCACTTGATCAACAAAAGGGTATTAACTTAAAATTTTAAAATTTTCAGTGAAGCCAAAAAACTGTTTATGGCCACATTTTAACAGAATTTAAAAATTCAAACATATCATAATAAGCAAATTCCATTTGAAAATATATATACATTGTTTTTGTTTTAAATTTTACCACTCATTGCAAAAAAAAATAAATTTTTTGAGTTAATACCATTTTTTTGAAATTTTATCGATTTAAATTTATAGAATAAAACAAATTTTATCAACAAAACAGTATCAACTCAAAATACAACCAAATATAAATAAAACAGTTTGATTATTTTTAACATAAAAAAGGCTCAAATCAAAATAATACCTTTTTTATGAAAATATACGATTCATTTCTATTTGAACTTTTGTATTATCTCGAAATAGTATCTTTTTGTTGAAATAAAGGTAATCACTACATTATCATGAAAATGGTCTCAAAAGATGAAAGAGTAATCGGAATACGTTGAAATTTTTACAATAGATAGATATTGATGTTGTTAGTTGATTTCTTGAAAAAAGTGATATTTTCAAAATTTTGAGTTAATACCCTCTTGTTGATCAAGTGCGATATGTATGTTGAAGTTAAGGAGCGTTTTCGCTCAATTTCGCGTTTTTCGTTTGCAAAAATGAGTGTTAAACGAAAAGTAAGTGGTCCTTTTTTGAACTGATTTTCAATTCATTTAATGTGTATATTCAGTAAAAAATTATATTCAGAAAAAATATTGTGAATGTGTTAACTATGGGCGGGCTAGGGGAATGGTTTAGGATACATTAACATTTTAGGGGTTTTATCATAATTTTAGCTGCAAATGATATTGTAATTGTTGTAAACTGTTAGAGAACGGAACATTTTTCATCAATAAGTAAATATTAAAAAACAGTTGCAATTTTGTGTGTTTTCGATTGAAATTCACAAGTATTAATTTGACACCCGATTCTTCAAATTTTTCTCTTAACTATTTTCTGTTTTGGCACATTTGTGTCCTGTTTGGACGTTTTATAATAAATTCTTACTTTTGTTTTCATAATTTGTGCTCTAGCCAAAGTTTTGGGTGGTTTGGAGTTTCTAATAAAAACAATATATTAGATTTCACATATTTCATTACGTATATTATTTTAATAACGTAACAAACTAGGCCCAAATTAATTTAAATTAAGTACTATTTACTACTTAGAGGCCCAATACTGTATTATGTGACAATTTTTTTTGCTGATGTGTTTATTTTTTATATTTAAATCACATTTTTTACCATACAAAATCAGAATAATTTCCGATTTAACCTGTTCCACTTATAAAATTCTTTTAGTTTTGCAGCTACCACCTTCGGTGTTCATATAGCACTTAACCCCACCGAAATAGAATAATGAATCAGGGCTATGATCCAAAAAGCTTCAATAAGTTCGCCAACTCTCCATTAGGTGGCGAGTAACAACTGTTCTAAGACTTATCATCTCGCGCAATCACAGTGTTGCCATGTAACTGGGCATTCTGAGCATCCTGGATCAAAAAAGGGATTGCAGTTTTTTTAAACTCAGGTCATTACTATAAAGCGTATGTAAAATATCTTTTCAAAATTCAACAAAAAAAAGTTCTAGGGTGTTTCGGGTTAAACATAGTTTAATGCTTTTATCTAAATTTTATTAGTTAAGATTTGTCACAGACTCCATATTTTAATGAATAAAAATAAATACAATTTTTTTAGTTTCATTCAGTTTTTTTTTTTCTTAAACTAAAAAAGAAAGTTCGAGAGTTTTTTCATAAATTAATTAACTAGTGATGTTTACTACACTCATAGAAATAAAACTGTAAAAATAGCAGAAAAAGCTACTTAAAAATTATTAAAAATTACCTTGCAGAAAAAACGGCTAAATTTATCAGATTTCTTTTGCTTAATATTAATAAAATAAGAACAGAAAATATAAATTTTAACTTTAAATCTAGTAGTAGACTGTGTCAAATAAAGCGACTATTTTTTTAGTTCTTATATAAAAAATTATGTTGTCGGTCACAAAACAAAAATTGTGGCGAAATTTCAGCAATCTATTTTCATTTTTAAGTTAGCGCTCGCAAAAATAAGAATTTTCGGTGAACAAAAATTAAATAAAATTGCATTTTAATTATAGTATTAATTGCAATTGTCTGAAAAAGACGTTAAAATTCAAAACTCAAACAAAAATCAAACTTCGCGCTCTGGCAATTCTTCCCTAACTACGTAAGCGCCATCTATCGAATAAACAAAGAATATATCATAGAAGTGGCATCACTTACAACATATGGGAAAACAGTGGACATTAGAGTGAGGTAAGTTTCTAAAAATAGAACTGCTGTTGTGTTGTTGGAGTTGTACTTCTGAGATTATGTATGCAAGAACAAAAACACCGTGTAATGAAAAAAACTAGTTTTAATCACAACAAAACTCAACCTGAAGATAGATCAGTGCGCTAAAGCGCTCTGTCTAACGTGTAGTGCGAGTGCATGTGGCATTAGAAATCAGTTTATATATACCACGGTCAGTGATTGTACAGAAAATTTCATATAGACGCAATCGAACAAATAAAAACATAACAAATATTACACTATTAAAAAAAAAAAAAAAAAAAAAACAGGGTCACTGACGAAGGTTCAATACCAGAAACTGCGCAGTCTGATTCAGAAAAATTGAAAATTTACAATGTAGTTATGATTTGTAGAAAATACACTCATTCTTCTCTACCACGCCTTTCACAAAATTTTTTTTCGCTTGTTTTTTTTTTTTTTAATATATACAATTAAATAGAACAAATAAAAAAAAACTTAGTATGGTTTTGCAGGGAATTGAATTCTCTACAAAGATCACCTTTCACCAAATTTAAAAAATCAACTCCGTTTTTTTGGAATTAAATAAAGTCAACTTTTTAGGCCGGTCATTCATTTGACTTGTCTAGGAGCTCCCTTAAGACAGTTAGAGCAAAGGGAGCTAATTTTACAAAATGTCTTTGTATGGGAGCCCTCTTAGGGAGTGGAGATAGGGGTAGTTATGTTCGGAAAAAATGTTGGAATTGAAAAAGTATTGCGGGTCGGTCATATATTTGACTACGCTATGAAAACTCTGGTACTCCCATTTTCTGGCTCATGCATCTTTTTTTTGAACCTCACAAAATAACGGGTTCTAGCGCATGGAAATCGAAAAATCCACTATCCCACCGCGAATGAATATGTTAAATTGCACATATAAACCAATGTAAGCTCATAAAAATAAAAAACTCAAATAAAAACTTCCGTTTAACGTCAATTTTATTTTTCTATTTTCATAAAAATTTTTAGGAATCTCTTAAGAGCGCTCAGTGTTTATCCAATCAAAATACCAATGATTTCTCATGAGTAGTAGTGGAATTATGATATTATTGCTATAAAAATTATTTGAATTCAGCGTAGCTATGTCTATTAGGAAACATGTACTTCAAAGACAAATTCTGGAAAAAGTTGAAAATTGTTGAGTAGTGTAACTGAAATCTATTTTCAGTTTTCCGTTTCCGTTGCTATTTTGTTCATTATTTTTTCCGTGACGGGTTTCCTTTCTGTTGCTTTTTGTATTGTGCTTATTAATTCTTTTAAAAAATAAAAATAATTCAATTTTTTTAAAAATATTTAACTTTTATTAGCTCTAAAAAAAGGGGGTGGATTTTTTAAATTTGGTGGAATGTGATCTTTGTAGAAAATTTAATTCCCTGCAAAATCATACCAAGCTTTTTTACAACAATTTATTTTTTTTTATCGAAAATTCTGATTGAAAAATTAAAATAGAGGGCTGAAATTTTGCCACAATTACTTTTTTGTGAACGACAACATAATTTTGATATGGGTCCTAAAAAAAAAATATTCGCTTTATTTGGAACATTCTATTAGGGAATATTATCGCATCTTTCGAAACGTGTAATATCCCTATGGGGAATGGGACCGGTTCTGCGTGTGCCACAGAATCGGTCCCTTCGTGCCAGAGACCGGTCCTCTACTAAACCCTACCCTATGTAAACAACTGGCAACTTTAACATTGGCTTGTCATAGGAGGAGGTCATTTGTCCTGCTTTGAACCACAGGACTAACCAAAGGACTAACCACAGGACTAACCAAAGATGGGCATACCACAAGACTGTCGCAAAAGGGCCATGTCGTATAAAATAAACAAAAACTAAACAGCTTCCAATGGGTAAAATTCTGGTTTTTTCTTGTTAATAAGCATTCTGGTTAAGTGGTATGTCCTCCCTTTGCCAGTCTCAGGATTGGTAATTTTAGGACAATTGACACTGCTTAACCCACTTCAGTATTAAATTATACCAGTCCTGTAAAAGAAGGACTTTCTTTAACCAGTCATTTTTAATTCAATTGACTCCTCATTCCCCATAGGGATATTAAATTAAAAGGCATAGTTCTTACTATTTGAATGTTGAAAAAAGTAGCATTATTATTTTCAATTTTTAATTTTTTTTGGATAAAATTTATCAAAAAATTAAAATGTTCTACAAAAAGTTTTTGAAAATATTTCTTTAAATATATCCAACTTTGAAATTCTAAGGCCATATTCGTGATCTGCAGCTGAAATTCATTTGGAAATGGTGGGTCGCAACGCCGATGCATATAATTTTTTTGATTTTGTTGAAAGGTGTTACCAAAAAACGATGTCCTTGAAAAATCAAGGACAATTTTAAAAACGATAACAGATAGATATCCATGATGTTAGACGGTGCAGTTGAATTTTGATTTTTTGGAGTTGGGGGGGGGGGGGGTTCGCTAATATTTAGCTTATTAAAATTTATTTGTTAACGAAAATCCTATTTCACATAAAAAAGACATTCCTCAGAAATATATTCACGTAAAAAATAAATGTTCACAGCGTTAAATATACAAATGAAAACTTGCTGATCAAAATTCAACACTTTTTTTGCAGAAATTTAAATTTGCTTATTTCGCAAATTCCGCGACTCCGATTTTAATTTGTATTTCTTAATCGTAATGTACGTCCAAAAATATATTAGATTTAATGTGTCGCGATCATTTTTTAATTTTTTCTCATTATTTCTGATTTTTTAATAAAAATAAAATAATAGATCAATAAAATGCGAACTCTAAACACAACTTGTTTTGAGATTTTTTTTTTTTTTTGCAGACCATATTTATTTTCATAATGGGATATTAAGCATATTAAAGGTTGTGGAGCTCGCGAATTCCATTTTTTTTTTTTTTGTGAACGCCATAATGTATAAACAAATTTTTAACGATTTTGCAGGATGTGTTAGACGATTACGAGGAACGCATTAAACGACGTGGAACTTTTCCCAAAATAGACGAAGGCTGTTTACGTTGGATTCCTTTTGTACCACAACAAAATAACGATTCTCCCTGAAAGAGGGTAATTTCAAATTATGATTAAGTTTTAGTAGCATAATTAAGACAAATATGAAACTCAACTACACACACACACACACACAAATATGAAACTCACCTAGACACACACACACACACATTTAAAATTCTTTCGCCTGTAACAGAAGCTTAATTTACGAAATGAAATAAATGAATGAATGAATGGGACAAAGGAAAAACTCAACTTTAACGTTAAAACACACAAATAATAAACTTTCTTTGTCTTCCCATACATCTTATCATCTGTAAGTCTCTGAGTCAGACAAATTTGGCAATGATTAGTCACACATGCGCTTATTCAGGTTTAAAACTTCACACCATATTTGCAAGTATTTCTTTATTCTTTTTTCGTCTTTCTTCATTTTTTGTTTCATATTTTGAAGAAGTTCATCCAACTATTCAGCTGCTGCACATAAAGTACATACATACATACATACACACATACACACATACAGAATGTAATACATATAAAAATGCAATGTATTAGTTATAAATACTCTAAATAAATAATTTGTAAATGATAAATAAAGCTATTGTTAAGAAAGAAAAAAAGAGATAATTAGATTTTCCTTAATTTAAAATTTGTGTTAAATTTATTCTACTGGCGGCAATGGAAGCTCCTCTCTGTGTTGCTGGGTTTAGATTACGACGTTACAAATGACTTAATATCGCTAACATGCAGCTGTAGATGTTTCGTCTGTTATACTATCTATAGAACATGCAGCCCAAAATCTTGATTATTTGCTTAGACAATGTATGTTTGTGTAAACATATATGTATGATGTATAAATCTTCTACCGGATAGAACTTATTAACCCTTTTATGTCCATATAAGATGTTTGGTGTTCCCAAGGAATAGATTGACGGTTATATGTAAGTGTATCTACTCATAAACAACTTTATATTATTATAAAGGGTGTCCCAAGAAGAACGCAATTTTTAAATCTGGCAACATTCGAAGTGTCATTGTTTGACATTTGAACAATGGTTATTGTTTGCTAGTAGAAGGTAAGAGGTTAGTAAAAATGGAGCCAGCTGACCATGGACAGCGAAGGGAGTTCGTTAATTGGGTATTGGAGAGACAACATGAAAATGCTGATTTTGCCGATAAAATCATCTTCAGTGACGAGGCCCATTTTCATCTTGATGGCTTCGTCAATAGGCAGAATTGTCGCATTTGGGGTGAGGAAAATCCTCGAGTGATTCACGAGAGGCAAATGCATCCTCAACGTGTCACTGTGTGGTGTGGTTTTTGGGCTGGAGGAATCATTGGACCTTTTTTTATGAAAATAAGGCAGGTCAAGCGCAAACAGTCAATGGTGTTCGGTATCGTGAAATGATAACCAGTTTTTTTCTTGCCTAGAATTGAAGAAATGAATGTGGAGGGCATGTGGTTCCAACAAGACGGCGCCACATGTCATACAGCCAGAGAAACAATTCAATTGCTGCATCAGTCATTTCCCGGTCGTGTTATTTCCCGTTTTGGAGATCAGAATTGGCCGCCTAGATCGTGCGATTTAACACCACTAGATTTTTTTCTTTGGGGTTTTTTGAAGTCGATGGTTTACGCGAATAAGCCGACGACGATTCAAGCCTTAAAAGAGGAAATTGGACGCTGCATTAATGAAATGCCGCAGTATTCATGCAAAACGGTCATTGAAAATTTCATTAAAAGATCGCGTGCATGCCAGCAAAGCCGCGGCGGCCATCTGCACGATATATTGTTAAATACATAACCTCATTCTGTCTACTTTACGATATAATAAAGTTTCACGATTTTTTTTTTAAATATCTGTGTTTTATTTAAAATTTAAAAATTGCGCTCTTCTTGGGACACCCTTTATATGCTTATATGGCAATATATTACCATATATGTTCATATCTTATACTTAGTTTATGAACTTTTTTTAATATGGCGTAATGTATCATCATATATCAATGTATCGTATGTTATATATTAGCATATCTTGCATATCTGATCATATGAAATATATACAAATAAATCTATTTTGACAATATATTCATTCTACCATATATGATCATATGTAAGTGTATATGATACAATTAATCAAAAATAATTCTATCCCTTTTTTATGTAATTATACAGGGTGTCCGCCGGGAAAGTATACCACTTTGTTTATAATTATTGATTAAATGAAAGAGAATGGATCTTATATTGATAAATGTTTTATTTAATGTCGGCAATTATGTATGGAATACAATATCAGATAAATGTCCGCCTATGTTAGCCTCAAAAATGCGAGCCCTTTTGAACACATTTTTCATTACATTCTGACACATTTCACGCGGTATTTCATTAATTTCATCACGAATGTTTTGATTTGCTCAAGCGTTTCTGTTTTGTTTGCATAAACCTTGCTTTTCAGATATCCCCACAAAAAAAGTCCGCAGCAGTCAAATCAGGCGACCGTGGAGGCCAATCAACATCACCATTTCTTGAAATAACTTGAAATAACACGTAACTTTCTCATCGTCACAGTAATCGATGATTGATTTTGATAAATGTTTTAACGATTAAAACACGTTGGTTTATCGAATATTTTTCCATAATAAATTTGCCACGTGTCTACTTCACGACGGCCAAATATGAAATATGTCAAGACTAATGTTTACCAAAATCCCGGCTGACACCCTGTATATAGCAAAACATATCATTATATATAAAAATATACAGAGAAATTTAATGAAAGAAATTCTATCACCTTTATATATTTTTTTAGCCCAGTTTATAATTAGAATATAAATGAGTTTCAAAATTTACTACAAAAATAACATGAAAAACTGCGGTTTTTTGTTTTGTAATCATTTATATCTTTTCATCATTAATATTTTTTATTAAAGTACGAAAACACCAACGTTATAAATTTTAGGTTTTAAACATCTGGGGAATATTATTTTTATAAAACGTAGCTATATGAAGTAGCATTTCAGAAAAATATTAACACTATATGTGTTACATAAGAATCATTTGATCTGGATGCAAAAAGAGTCTTTCTATCTTTTTGACCAAAAAATTAACTTTTTTCATAATTTTTAATTTTAGATCTATTTTATTTTAAGTGCGAACAAAATTATGCATTTTTTTTTTTTTTTGATTAATTAAGTAACTTGTCAATATTGCCAACACTTTTCAAAGCAATCGGACTTCATTTACGTTTCCCATTGCCAAAATACAGGACCAGGTTATTGCACAAATGCAAAATTTTGATTTTTAAATGCGGAAAACTTAAGCACTTTAATATATACTCATGTAAGCATATTTATTATTGGTCATTACAAGCAGATTACAGAAATGGTTCATTTTTGAAAATCGGTTGATAAATTTATAATAGGCAAGCTCTCTAAATGTTTGAATACTAGAGGTGTCCTACTTTCTAGTCTAATTGATCATTACCTGATGGATCTAGTGGACCCTTCTTTGAAACTTAAAATTACGTTTATTATGACAATCCGATCAGCCAGTATAATATTCAAAATATTTGTGAAGTACCCCACTGTGCATGGTTTAATTTAAAAGTCCCAAGTATGGGAAATCTAAAAAAAATAACCATATTAATACAAAAACCCTAAATATTGAATGCGGGAAGTTTCATCGATATTGCACAAAGGAATCAGGGGTCTCAGAGGCCAGTCATTAATGGGTTAAATTAATCTCAAAAATCGAGAGATACATATTAGGATGTCCCTACCCAGCCAGAAAAATACGAGCGGCAGAACGTTGTCCCAGTGCTTTCAACGGTGGTATTAACGCTGGCAGAGCGTTGGATTTCTGAACAGTTAAGTGCTTTGCCAATCCCAAAATGATAACAACTTGCAGGCCTTGGTCATTCTCTTTTTACAGAGTTGGCAAAGCATTGGATAAATAAAATTTCCAACGTTGGCGAAACACTGGAAAAACCAAATAATATATGGTCTTAAAATAGATTTTCCTAAATAAAATTTAAAAAAAGTTAATTTAAAATTTTGTTGGTCCTGCCGGGTGTCGAACTCTGGCCGCCAGATTGGCAGCCGAGAGCTCTACCTAATGAGGCACATAGTACTTGATAGCTTAAAATGTTAACAAGTGATAACAGCCTGCTAACCGATGGTTGTTTGTCAGCACTATCATAACGTTTGTTGGAAGTAACTTGCAAACGCTGGAAATCAAAAAAAAAAAGTTGGTATAAAAAAAGATTTTTTCACAAACATAAAAAAACACAATTTTACAACGTTGTCGTAATTTTTTTAAATTAAATGCTTTAAAATCACTTTTTACTAACATTGACTTTTCCAGTGCTTTCATTTTTTACAGTTGTAAATTTTATAAATCAAGCACATTTTGACAACGTTGGAAAAGCGTTGTATATAAGAGCTTTGCCAGTGCTTTAATTTGAATTTCTGCCAGTGGTACTAAAAATAAAGTGCTTTACCAGTGCTTGATTTTTCTGACCATCATCGGCAATTGGCTGGACATTTTTATTCTAAATGGTTTCAAATATAAGAAGTCGGTTTTTTTGGAAAACGGTAGAGTTAACGAATTTCGGACGAAAATGGTTCAATTTTGAAAAAAGTATATTAAAAATTCCCAATATTAAAAATTTTTAAAAATTTTATTTTTTTATTTGATTTATTTCTTTAATATATTCAAAATTATTCAGATATTGAATTCAAACTTCATCAAAAAATTAAGCAAAAATTTGATAAAAATGCAAAAAACTTTTCTTTTTTTTTTTATTAATTTTAAAGTTTTTTCTTTTAAAATGCCTAATTTGAAGATGTCGATTTATATTTTTATAATATAATGTTGAAATTAAAGAAAAAAAAAATTAATTTGCAAAAAATAATAATTCGTGTTTGTATGTGGAGCGACTCCTTTCATTTCAAACTTCATCAAAAACTGTTGCACATATTTAATAAAAATGCAAAAACTTTTATTTTAAATAAAATGGATAATTTGGAGATGTCGATGTTGAAATTAAAGAAATATATAATAATTTGTGTTTGTGCGTGAAGCGACTCCTTTCCACGACATTTTATGATTTGACTAATAAATAAAAACACAGAAAAAGTTATTAGACATCTGGTCCGCTACGACCATCATCAACATTCTTCTTCTTCAACATTTCATGATCTTTAATCGAACGAAAATAACATCTCAAAATAGACAATCTTCATAAAATGTCCTGGAAAAGCGTCGCTACACACACCAACACGAATTATAATTTGTTTTATTAATTCTTTTTCTTTAATTACAACTGTTGTATTATAAAACTAATAATCGACATCTCCAAATTTGTAATTTTAAAAAATCTTTAAAATATATTTAAAAAATTAATTTAAAAATAATAAAAAAAACTGTTCCTGTAAAGTCGAGGAAATAATATCGTCCAAGTGGTCTCACCCAGGCGCGGATCCATGGGGGGAGGGGGGCATGAGTGCGATTTTCAAAAATCGTAATTTGATTAGAAAAATTCCGTTAAAAAAGTTATCAGATTTTTAAATATTTATGATCGCTATTAAAATATGTTCTTTAATCCAAAAATGGTAAAATTTTACATAAAAGAAAAAGTTTAATTTTTTTTTTTAATAATTTTGGTAGAAAAATTTTAAAATTCGGTTTACTAAAATTAAAGTACCACAAGATTTTCCCTCTCAAAATCAATTTTTAGCTCATAAACGGAAAATTTGCTCTTAAAACACACATTTTCCTTAAGAATTCGAATTTTTAAACTTATTTTTCAGTATAGTTGGAATAACTTTGAGAAATTTATTTTTATTGCCAACAGAATAAAAGATTGAATATGCCTACATCGGTACAGTCTTAAAACAAGAAATTTAAATTTTGCAAATTTGTTGAAAACCCAAAACATTATTTTTTATTAAAACATAAAATTGTTCGATATCTAAAAACTAAAAAAAAACAGCTAAAATAAGCTTTGTTCTAAAAAGTACTATAATATGCTCAAAAATAAGACTTTTTTTTTTTATTAAATATATTTTTTTTATCGAAAATAAGATTTTTTTGAAATAAGCAAAAAAAGGGCAAAATATGCAAAAATATGCTAAAACAAATCAGTAGTGTCCGACCGAACAGTTCGGCCAAAAAAACTATATTTTGTCGGTTTTTTGATATTTAGAGGCAATGATGACAAATTTTGGTATTGGAAACATGTTTGTTGAGCCGATTTAATTCGATTTTGTGTATAAAATTTAAGAGAAAAGCCGAAGTTTAGCTATAAAGTTAAAATTTCGGCCGCCGAACTATTTTCGATTTGGCCGAACTTTCTGAGGCCGAACAGTGAATTTATTGCTTAACTACAGACTTTTCTTCAAATTCGACACTCAAAATAGCATCTTATCAGCCCAATAAACATTTTTCCATCCGCCAAATTTGTCCACAATACTTCAAAATACCGAATACAGACCAAATGCATTTTCTGGCCGAACTGTTCGGTCGGACACTACAAATCAGTGCCAGAATTCGTCAATTGTTCTAATAAAGATAATTTTTTTAAACGACGCACAGGAAAAAACATTAAACAACATATTTTTAGTTGCGCTGAAACACACGATATTTTGTGTAACAAATGTTTAAATGTTTCGTTGGGAAACAGAAGTAAACGCCAAAAAAATTAACAAAAAAACTTTAAATTCTGCAATAAAATTTCAATTAAAAAGACAGGAGGAAACCAAAAGTGTAAAAGGCTGGAAAAAACACTTCTGGAACAACAAAGTCAATATTTTTTAAAGTTAGAAAATCTTAACAAAAATTTACACGAGCGCTCGAAAGATAAAATTCCAAAAACTTGTAAAATAGAAAAAATTACAAATTACTTTTCTCTGTTTCCGAATTTAATTATTTTTAAATTTTTTAAAAGTGTTTAACAATTTTTTTTTTTCAGATTTCAAAAAAAAATTGTTTGTTTAAAATTAAAAATTCCGAAAATTCTGAAATTTTACATTTAAGATCATGAAAATAATAATTTGATCCACGAATAATTTTTTTAGTATCATGGAACTCTTGAGTAGTGAATTATACGGTTTTGCAAAAGTATGACACAAGAAATAATTTAAATTTGTATGTTTCATATATAAATTTTTCGAAAAATGCCATCTCAGAGTTTCCATACCCCATCAAAAAATCAGAAAAATTTCATTTCAATTGCATATCATTTTGAAATATCAGGTTTGAGATCATAAATAAATGTTACTACTACAAATAGAAAAACACTAATTGAACAGTTCATGCGAATAAAGACGCATAGACCATTTGTAGAATTTTACAGGGGACAATAAAAACGCAGGAAACGGTTAAAAAATAATATTTTTGTCAACTTTTTGGTATTAGCTTAAAGATTTAAGTCACATCTACCTATATACAAAATTTTAGTAAGGTATTCGAAAGAGAACTTGCCAAAAATTGGACTTCAATTTTTGCTTAAATGGAAAAAGGGCGAATATCCAAAAAAATGTATTGAAATTTGAATAAAAATGTGTTATTTTGCAGCAGATTTTGACTACATTTTCATGAGACTTGCAAAACTTGACGAACTATGGTTGGTATTTGTTTGTAATACTTTAAGGACTTCAAGGATACACTTTTTAAGGATTGCAAGGACATGCAAAAAAATTTTTTTTGTTAATTTTTTTTTAATATTCCTGCCATTTGATGCAGTAGTAATTCTTTATGACACTAAATACATTTTTAGGAATTATAATATTAACCCTTGACTCGCAGCTAAATAATTTTTATATAATATTTTGTTAAGGATGGATATTCGCCCTTTTTGCTTTCCACACTTTAAAGTCTTATAACTCAAGAATGGTAAAATTGTTTGCCAATATAATAAGTGTGGTTTGTTCCTCGTAATGTTCTTTTAACACATTGTTACCGAAAGTAAAATTTTTGTATGTTTTTGTGTTGTATTTAATCAAAATTGTGCGTTAGTTCACTCCCAATTTAAACAAAAATATAAAAATATACGAATTAATGCACTTTCAAAGTCATTTTTTTTAGCCTTAAAAGTCAAAATTTCCCCAAAATTTCTGCATAGGATTGTAGGGCTCTGCTAATAAAATGCATTTATGCAAAAAAACGTGTTTGCGAAAAAGTGGTCTATTCGTCCTTATTCGCATGAACTGTTCAATTGTTTGTTAAAAAATGTAAGAGATGATTGAAAATGTTTAAAAATTATTATATTTTGTCTATATCTGTTACAAAACTAACCTTAAAAGACGATTTTTGTTGAAAATATTCTTTTATTTTCAGAAATTTTAAGGGTAGACTTATGCATTTTGCAGTAAAACTAATGTTTATTTACTAAAATATAAACATTTCTGCTACCTAATGTTTTAAAAATATCCCAAAGTTATAAAGGGTGTTTTTTATACAGGTATAGAACTTTAAGTTGACAACACTTTTCTTACTGACGGCCATTTTGTCAGCTGTCAAGTGATTTATGTTTAGTTTGGTTTGGCATTTTAACATGAATAGACTGACGCCTGAACAACGCTTCCAAATTGTGCAAATTTATTTTGAAAATCATGGTTCTATTCGTAATACGTATCGCGCGCTATGTCCATTTTACTTTCAACATAATCGTCCATTAGAGAAATTAATTCGATTAACTATGGGACATTTTCGCACCACGTTTACTCTTAATGATAATATGCATTCACAGAAACGTCGTACAGTGCGTACACAAGAAGTCGTTGCTGCTGTAGAGCGTAGCGTAGAGGAAAACCCCAATCAGTCCATCCGTCAAAGGTTACTTCTATAGAGCGATGATTTCTGACTTTTTTGTACATCAATTGAACAACCATTATGTACAGGAGTTGTGGTTTCAACAAGGAGGCTCAACATGTCACACAGCTCGGGACACAATTGATTTATTGAAGGAATCGTTTGTGAACCGCATAGTTTCACGTTTCGGACCAGTGAATTGGCCTCCAAGATCGTGCGATTTAACCCCGCTGGACTATTTTCTGTGTATATGTGAAGTCGCTAGTCTACGCCAATAAGCCCGAAACGATTGACAATTTGGAGGACAACATTCGCCGCGTTATTGCCAATATACGGCCACAAATGTTTTAAAAAGTCATCGAAAATTTGACCACCAAATTTGACTACGTCCGAGCCAGCCGTGGCGGTCATATTTAAATTATAATGCCAGAAGATTATCTTTCAAATAATGTAAATTTCATGTCAATTTAAAAAATTCATCTATGTTTTATTCCATTTTAAAGTTATATACCTCTATAAAAAACACCCTTTATTATTGTGATTTTAATTTGCAAAAAAAATCTTTTAATCGTGAAATATTAACATATGAAGTGTGAAGACAGAAAAAGGGTATACATATATCAGGCGCGTATCCAGGGGGAGGGTAAATGGGATATTTCCTCCTCCAAAATAAAATTTTTCAATACAAAAATGTAAAAAATATTAAAAAATTTAGTTAAACATACTCTTACTTCCCTTCACAAAAACTTTTTCTAGATCCGCGCCTGATATATGTATATCCACATATAAAAGAAGCATTATTTAACTATTATTTTTAATCTTGACCATGGCAATCTAAAGAATTAAATGTAACATGGTAAGCCACTTATTACTTAGTTTGCAATAGACTGAAACCCCGTTTAAGTCTTCAAGTGGGAAATAAAAGTGTCCCATATTTTCGATTAAATTTTAATGAAATTCGTTAATGAGGTTAACTGTAAAAAACTTAAGGATACATGTTAAATTTTTTGAACGGAATCTAATTTTCATATAGTGGTTCGAAAATTCAAAGAAAGAACAAAATTGTTTTAAGAAAAACTTTTTAGAAAATTTCAAGTGTAATTTTTTGCTACTTCTGATTAATATTTTTAAATGAAATTTTGAACACAGGTACACGTGGCCTACATTTATAGAATATCAAAAAAATGTATGAAATCTCAATTTTTTTTACAGTTTCCCACGTTTTTTACCTCTCCTGTACACTTTGGTTTCTGGATTTTATATCTTTGTTTGAGCGAAGCAATTCAATAAAAACATTCAATATCACAGGAACAAATTTGTAAAGTACGACAATCCTGAAATAATTTAATAAAATAATACCACCGCACAATCGTAAAGGCACACTCGAAGTTCGGATAGAACGATAACTCCGGAACATGCGAAAAAAAACTTCAGAATTTGGATACCTTGCACTTTACCACATGTTCTTATGTGGAAAACATAGGAAAACAAAGGAAAACAAGTAAGAGCATTAAATTCGTTTATACCGAATATTTTACACCCTCCACCATATTTTTGTGTTACAAATGATATAAAAAATATTAAATGTAAATAATTATAATTGTGAAGAAAAAAAAAGTTTGAGGTGAAAATCTTTATAAGATGTGAAAATAATTTGTGTGGTAAAAGAACATTGTTGAAGTGAATAAATAAAAAGTTTTGTGGTGAGAACAGTGGTAAAGGAAAAAAAAATTGTGAAGAAAAAGTTAGTTGAATATAAAAAATATGATAACAAATTTATACACCAGACACTACTAAAAAATTCTACTAAATACTAAAGGTATGCACGAATGTCTTGCAAAACATTTTTTATACAACAACAACATTGTTTTTGCTCCAACAAAAAAAAATAAAAAATGTTATATATTAACAAAACATTGACAAAAAAAATTGTAGTATCCTAGAAAAAAAAATTGGCATTTTTCAAGCAAAAAAGCGTATTTTAAGCTACTTTCAGTATTAAAAATCGTCAGAGCTGGCATCATTGCACACAAGAGAATGTTTGCGAAAAATTCATGCAGGCTTTTACGAAATACACACTATCGAATAGAAATTTAGGATATACTTTATCTCATAATTTTTTAATAGCTTAATTGATTTGCGCATTTTCAATACAGTGCACTCGCGAAAATATGAACACCCTAATATATGAACACCCCAAAATATGAACATTTTTTTTCTTCCATTGACTACTCTAAAATATGAACTTAGTGCCAAAGCTTTAAAATATGAACAGCTTATTTTTGTGTTTTTAACGTATTTTTCGCAAAATAACTTTTAAATTTTGTTTCTTTTTCTAAAATTAATTGTTTTTTTAATCCAATAAACAATAAATAAAAAATTTAACATAAGAAACTTTTATTTTATTGGAAAAACGTTTTTAAAGGTAAATTAGATGCCATTCGCAAATATAAACAATCTTACAAAAGTGAACTGGCTTGGTTTTAATTAGTTCATATTATCGCGAGTGCACTGTACTTGAATGCCCGGGAGGATGGTTTTCAATTTAAATAAATTAATGGGGATTGCAGCTTGCTTTTAAGCGCCATGATCGTTATTTTAACAAACAGAATATATATTAGTGTTTCCAAACCGGTTAATCGAAAAACATGTTTTTGCTCTAAATTTTGGTATTTGCCAAACCGGGTTTTTTCTGTAGGTTAGCCGGTTTTTAATTTCATTTTTTTTTTTAATCATTTAAAAAGCAATGACAATAGATAAACTTAGTTTTTAAGAATAACAAGTGGTTTTTGCATTTAACATTTTTCGCTTGATCTTTATAGGCCTCAAATCATAATTTTAATAATCAAAGTGAATGAAATTTTTAATTTATTAGAAAGACATAATCGCAACAAACACAACTTGTCCTATAAAATTTGAGTCGCACAGGTGGGTATATTAATAAAAATGATATTAATACAGTAGAATCTCAGAAATAAGAACCACTTTGTACATCGGGCAGTTCTAATTTCTGAAAAGTTATAATTTCTGGACATTTTTTTTACAGAAAATTATAATAAAACTAGTTATGTAAGATTTATTTTACCACAAAACAATTTTTATTTAATAATATTTAATTAGTTGAACATATTAATTTCATAAAAAAACTTAAAATTTTTTTTTTATTATTAGGTATTTAATTTTGTACAAGCATATTTTAGGGGGCGATATACTTTATGGGGTCCTAGATGTGTTTATTGACATGTTACAAACTGAATGATAAACTGATATATTCCCTCATTGCAAGTAGTGGAGTTTAGGTACCTATACTAAATGATACAACATATAATACTGTTGTATATTCGTCGCGACTATGGGTAAATACAACAACAGTAACAACAAAATCCCACCAACAAATGCTTGCGTGCAATGTTGCCAGAAACTAATAAACTTAACCCTAAATAAGGATTTAAATTAAAATATATGATTGATTTCAAAATGTTTTTCATCGGTTTAAACTGACTTTAGAATCCTCTTATCTCTTAAGGTTTTTGAATAGAGAGAAACGATGAACAAGGTTAGTTAGGCTAAACTTAAAAGCTATGACATGCAAAGTTTCACGTTGAGAAGTCTTCACCTAAAGAAGTGATGGCGATTAAATTGTCGAAAAATGAAAATAAAATCAGTTTAAACTTACAAGAGTTTTTCAGTTTTGAAAACATTATATAAAAATAGTGTTATTTTATAAATTTTGAGGTGTACCAAGTTAATGTCAGCGCACCAATAACGGGATACGAATATAACAAACTTATTAAGAATTGGTAGAATTTTTTGAAAACGTATGTTTTTTTGTGTCTACCATTTGATATCAGCACCTCCGAGTCAAAAAGGCATTTTAAATTTTTTAAACGCAAAATTTGTATGCAAAAAATTATATTTTAAAAATTCAATGAAAAAAAAGATTTCAAAGATTTTAATGTCCTAAATACTAAAATCGAAAAGGCATCAACAAATCTGAAGGACTTAAAATTTTATGGGGCAAAACAAAATGTTCATAACATCAAAAAGCAAAACTATAAAAAAAAATTATTTCCCGAATTTGAAAATACATTTTTTTTTTTATTTTATTTATTTAAGTCTATGGAGATAATCCGTGCAGACTATAAAATTAAAATATTTTACAATAGAAATACTAGAATTACTTATTTAATTTAAGGAATTTAAATATAAGATAATATCTCTCTTTACAATATCTAAACTTTTATTAAAATCAATTAACTGAAACAACATATTAAACTCATCGCAAGTTCTACGAAATGGATCAAAGTTTGCAAAATTAGATTTATGATATTTAATATTTAAAAATTCATAATTTCTTGAACAACGAAAAGGAATATTCATATTTACTTTACTTAGCAGATATGGTGAATAAAGACTTCCATTCATCAACTTAAGCAAGAAGGACACATTCAGCATTTGTCTACGGCTTTTCAGCGTAGGTAATTTAATAAGTGCTAGACGTTGTTGATATGAGGGCAGATTAATATTTGGATTCCAATCCAAGCCGCGAAGGCAGAATAATAAAAATTGTTTTTGAACGGATTCAATAGAATTTGAATGGATAAGGTACTGAGGGTCCCACACGACAGAACCATATTCTAGAATCGGTCTGACAAGCGTTGTAAATAATTGTTTTGTAGTATATGGATCACGAAATTCTTTGCTCCAGCGTTTGATGAATCCTAGTACTCCAGTAGCTTTATTTATTGTTAAAGATATGTGAGATCTAAAGTCTAACTTTCTATCTAAAAGAATGCCAAGATCGTTAAATGACTCCACTAACTCAATAGTAGCATCATTCATCACGTAGCGACCATTAATAGGAGAGGATCTAGAAAAGATCATGTACTTGCATTTTTTAACATTAAGGCTCATTAAGTTTATTTTGCACCAAGTAATAAAACGAATTATATCATTCTGTAGTAGCATTTGATCGTTGCAATTGTTGAATGAAAGATAAATTTTTACATCATCTGCATACATTAAAGTATTAGAATGCGTAATAACTGAAGGAAGATCATTTATAAATAATGTGAATAATAGAGGTCCAAGATGACTACCTTGTGGGACACCAGATAAAACATCAATATATTTGGAAAACGAATTTCGAAATTTAACACGCTGCTTTCTGTTGTATAAATATGAACCAATCCATTTAAGAAATAATATACTAAAGCCAATCTTATCAAGTTTGTACAACAAGAGTTTGTGATTAACTTGGTCGAACGCTTTACTGAAATCAGTATAAATTACATCAGTTTGTTTTTTATTGATAAAGCCTTCATTCACATAAGTAGTAAGTTCCAGCAAATTTGTAACTGTAGAACAAGAATTGCGGAAACCATGTTGACTCGGAGATAAAATAGATGAAATTTGATGTGCCATAGAATCATAAACGATTTTTTCAAATAATTTTGGTAAAGTACTTAGTTTTGCTATTCCTCTATAATTAGAAACAACCGCTTTAGATCCAGACTTGAACAGCGGGATAATAAATGATTCCTTCCAAATAGATGGAAAATAACCCAATTGAATCGATTTATTGAATATAAATGTCAGCGGAATATATAGTAGATGAGAACACTGCTTTAAGATGCAACTAGGAATACCATCCGGACCCGCAGCATAGGACCATTTTAACTTATTTAAATAACTTAGCACAGCTTGTTCATTAATAGGAGGCATATTAATTCGCGTTGATTCATAAATTGTATAAGGATACTGATGAGAGTTGTATATCGATGATGAGTAAGTAGATGAAAAAAAATCACCAAACATATTACTGATATTTAAGTCATCTGATGACTCGCAATCCCCATTCCTCATTATTGATGGATAATCAGCGGCACGCCTTTTAGAGTTAACAAATTTATAAAATGATTTAGGGTCGTGTTTCAAGCTATCCTTAACTCGAATTAAATAATTTTTATAGGCTGTTTGGTTCGCAATAGTATATGCTGATCTAGCAATTGAGTATTTCATATAGTATAAAGATGAATTGGATTGTTTATATTTTTTATACAAATTATTTTTTTTATTTTTCAAGCGCGAAAGATACTTAGAGTTCCAAGGAGGACCAATTACAGCATTTGGAACCTTCATTGGTATAGAAGCCGAAAAACATTCATTGAGACGACAATAAAAAGTTGTTAAGCATTGATCAAGATCGTTGATAGCAGATAATTCTTCTAACCAATTGATACTAGAAATATGTTGTTTTAAGATGTCATAATTTGTGCGTTTAAAACAATAAATTTTACTTGTGTTGTGTTGTTTATTTTTATGCTGAGCAGGATAAAAGCACGAGCAAGTTAATTCAATAGTTGGATGATATATATCCTCAGGATTAGATATTGAAGTATGACGTTCTATAGAAAAATCCGTTGGTTCATTGACGAATACTAAATCAAGCATTTTACCGCAGGCATTTGTTATCGAATTAATTTGGAAAAGACAATTAGACAAAAGATTATGAATAAATTCTGTAGAAGAATCTGAGGAACTAGAAGGGGTCAGATAATTTGTGTCTACAGCATGTTCCCAAATAACTGATGGCATATTAAAATCTCCAATAAACATTACCAAGTCAGATGATTTTAGATTTTTCAATACTACGTTGACAGCACTAATATGATCCATGTAAACAGAATGAGGTGAATTTGGCGGAATGTATGAGCAAATTATATAGATGTTTTTGTTATTTATTTTTGCTAAAACACATATAATTTCAATATGTAAGAAATCATTTAAAATAATTTCATCGCAAGAAAATACATTTAATACAGCAATTAATACTCCACCACCAGTCTTTTTTTTAACCGCATTTAATTCAGCATCAACATTGCTACTTAAACTATCTCTGTCACGTCTGAAAATTTGATATTTTGAGCAAAAAATCTCACTATTATGGATTTTTTTACTGAGCCAAGTTTCAGTAAAAATTATTATATGATTCGTAAAACCGGCACTGTTGCAATATAATGATGAGAGTTTCGAGTTTATTCCTCTGACATTTTGATAAACAATCGATATTAGTTTTTTGAATTTGTATCATTTATTTTAGGAAGACGGGCATTATCTTCATCACGATAAATGAACTCGCGTATTAAAGCCTTTTTAGGCCAATTATTAGAATCAACAATTTGATCAAACAATTCTACAGGAACAATTATTTTGAATGATGCTCTATATCTAGAATTCATTTTATGCACAACAACATTTTCGATATTACAATTTTGAAATTTAGATTGTATATAAAATTTCACTTCATCAGCAGTAGTATCAGCTGCAAAACGGGACGCAAAAATAGTTTTCCTTGGAGAAACAAATCTTAACTCTCTAGGAGCAGATAACGCATTTGTCGTTGATGCTGTCACTGATGAATAATTAGATGTAGAATATGCTACAGAATTGACTAATGGTTGACGAGTTGAATCGGAAATTGCGGATAGCTGAGTAGAAAGTGGAACAGATGGGCATACTACAGAAGCACCTGACAAATTAACGGTTGTAGAATTTGAAGTACCAGGACGTGGAGATACAGAATCAAAGTTTATTAGACGATCGGTATTAACGTAGTCTTTATTAGCATTTTGTACGCAATTAGCGTTATTAGATGTCTGCGTTATTAGTATTTCAACATTACTCGGAGTTGCCGGTTTATTTGAAGAAATATTTTGGTTTGGATTAGGAAAAGCGAAACATTCATTAGAAGGAATTTTATTGGAGGGCGCAGAATTTTCTTTACTAGAGATTCTTGGAGATTTTCGGCGTGTTGGAGAAGGTATCAAAGGCGAAGTTACTCCTTTTAAAGATTCATAGTCCTCAAAAAGCTTACCATAAGCATTAATTTGGCTTGTTAAATTACTCAGATTATTTTGGATTTGAGTGAAGTTGTTTTTAGTACTTTGAAAGAAACGGTAAAAATCAATACTAATTTTTTGACAGTTATTACAACGCCAATGCAAGTTTTTATGCTTTGATAGCGATTCAGCCACTAATGTAGAGAGGCCACTGCATTTAAAATGACATAGACCATGACAAAGCCAGCAAATAATCATTCAATATGATTTTTAGTATAGTATTTATATATTTTAAAATGTTATAAATAGAATTAGATGTATAAATTGATGTAACTTTAATTAAATCCAAGCAAAAGCTAAAATTTTAATATATTTTATTTGCTTAAACTTTAAACCACCATACATTTTGCGACGTTAAAGATAAAATACTAACGCGGAGTGATTGAACATAAGCATCACATATAAAAAAGGTTGTCATCCAAAAAAATTTTTTATTAATTAGTCGAACATTTTTTAAATTACTCATATGTATATAAAACCCTATATTCAGTTGTACCAACCAATTTCTGTCTGAGGAAGCGAATTCGAGTTTATTTATTATTCGTCAATTTTGTTATATCTCGCTTAGTTTCCGAGATTATATGATAAAAAGTGAGACTATAGCGGAGACACAAAAAAATATAGTTTAAAAACATAGTAATTTAAATTATCTAGAAAATGTGTGAGTACAAAAAAACACCAGTTACTAAATATTAGCAAAATAAATTAGTTTAAATATTTATATTTTATTTATTTTATAAAATGCCCTGCGGAGAAATTTTCATTTTGAATTTAGCATTACCTTTTTGACTAAAACCACAAGAGAAAAAAATCTTTTATTAATTCACTAGAAATTTCTAAACAAGTGTCATATTGTTTTTACACAACAATTTTGTGTGTGAAATATTTGATAAAAAGATACACTTTGTTAAAAAATTCGAAACAACTGCATAAATTAAATGTTACCACAAGTTGTTAAAAAAAACAACTGTCAAAAACATTGAAAAATATTTTTCGAAGTAAACCAACTGTAATTGGAGCTAAAATAACAGCAATAGCTTTAACTACAGAGCTTATCTGAGTGTATAACGCAACTCTTTTACATATATACTCAGGGAACTTCTGCTTTAAAAATATGTAGTTATTTGGGTTGTAATACAGTTTCTTTATTTTTAATGCAAATGCCAGTCATTTGTAGAACAAATTAAAATATTTACTAACCTTGTAGTTCATTTAAAAAACAACTCACATCAAATGACTGTTTTATGATTTAACATTCATTTTTTACAGTTTTTTATTTAAAAAAATAAAAAAAAAATGAATGCTTTTTTATTTTTTACTACCATGTGGTTCATTTTTACTACAATTGTTAGTCATTTTTTGAATTAAAGAACAAATGTCAATGTCAGTTGAATTTAATGTAAGGAAGTAATGCTTTAATGTAAGTCGTCCTTTCTTTAAGTGAAATTTCATTTGTTTTCAACTACAATTGCAGTGGTCTTTACCTACATAGTATTCTAAGTGTACCAGACAAGGACATAGAACGAAATTCGCGTAGCCCCATATCAATGTCAACACCCCAAAGCAACATAAAAAAGCCGCTTTTTAATTAAAACTATTTAACAAAAAAAAAATTAACTTAAAAAAATAGTAAATCGATGAAAACTTAAATAAATAATTATTTAATAAGAAAAATAAACTGTACAAAAGATCAGAATTTGAAAATATAATTTAAAATGTAGCATCAACAGAAAAAACGCATCTCCACAAAAAATCACTGTGAATCTGAAGTCAAAAACCCAATATGGCGTCCGCAACAAGCGGCTTGTTTATACATTTTTTCTCTTTTATCTTTAGTGTAAAAAAGAATTTTAAAGAATCGAATCATGCGATTGGCAACAAATACTACCCAGTCTGTTTTTTGGGTGTATTTAAATTTGGGTTTAGGAGAGCAAAACCCTAAAAATAAAATCACATCTTTTTAGACCGGATTTTTGTTGATTAGTTTATTATAGAGATGGGCACGTGAGTGCATTTTGACTTACTCACGCTCACGCGAGAAAAATTTAACTCAAGTACAATCACTCACCATCATTATTTTAATTCAGATTTTACTCACGAAAGCGTGATTCATTTTCACGAAATAAAAAAAAAAATCTGAGTTTACTTACACGCATAGAAATAAATATGTTAAAAAGCAGAAAAAACTACTAAAAATTAGTTAAAAATGGCTTTGCAGAAAAAACTGCTATATACAGCAAAAATAAAACTGTTTGCTTTACAAAATTTTAGTTATATTCGAGTTGAAGTTTAGTTAATTGAAACTAGCAATTAACTCTGCTACAATTAGCAGACACTTTTACTAAATATTTGTAGAATAAAAACCACAAACAAAAACAGTAATATCAACAACATTTTTGCTATATGTATTTACCTTAAATTTAGTAGATTGCAAATAACAGTATTTTTTGCTAAAATCAACAGAAATTTTTGCAACAAAATTGTAGATTGCTGATTTTAGAAAGGCAGAAAAAAATCTAACACAAAAACTTTAAAAATTTCACATTTTCTTATGATTTTTTTCTGTTTACTAATATTTAGCAATTTTTTGTTGATTTTAGCAGATTACTTTGTTACTTTCAATTAACTAAAGCTCAAATATAACTAAAAATTCTTAGATTTATTTTTGCTATTCTTATCTATCTAGTATATGGTAAAAAAAATCTGCTAATTTAAGCAGTTTTTTCTGCAACGTAATTTTAAACTAATTTTAAGTAGTTTTAGCAAAAAAAATTTACAAATTTTTTCTATCAGTGTATAACTAAAAATTGTTCTGATTATTAAATTTTGCCATTTGTTTTGTATTTTAAAACTCCTATAATAATAATAATAATAAATTGGTGCAAAAATTGAAGAAACTATTTATTAAAAGCAAAAAAAAAAACAAATGTTTGGTAAAAGTACATTAAAACTCGCTTAAGACTAACTCGGTTAAGACGAACCCTCGGTTAATACGAACTAATTTAAAAGTCCCGACGTTTTGGCAACAATTTTCATATAAAATACATCTTTTAATACGAACTCGGTTAATACGAACCCTCGGTTATTACGAACTGTTTTAAATAGTCCCAAAAACTCGTTTTCATACAAATTACCATGTTTAGAACACTCTTTATCCGTTTAATGTGAATTTCATATCCGTGGATGACTTTCTAGATATAGATGCTAATGTTTTGACGTCACATACTTTATCAGGTGAAGAAATATTGGAAATTGGAAATCCTGCCGATGTTGAAAATTGATCAAGTGATATATTCAAACAAAATCGTGTGCCGAAGAAGCTGACAATCATATTTTGGTAATAGAAAAACTTATAACGAATGAAATCGTTAATTCAGTCATTCAGAAAAAAATAACAGATTTTTTTTTTTAAATGAAGAATTTTAATTGAATTTTTAATTGTGAATGCATGAAATGCTAATTTTATTTTTTATTTATGTAAAAATCTTGTTTTTGTTTTAATAAATACATATTTTTTATCGTAAAAAAAACCCGCTTAATACGAACCTCTCTTAAGACGAACTAATTTTTTGGTCCCTCGGAGTTCGTCTTAACCGGGTTTTACTGTATATAGAAGTATAATCACGCGAATATTTGTTTCCTACTCACAATCGCTCACGTTTATTTGAGTAAAATTGGATTACCCATCTCTAGTTTGTTATAGTGTGGCCCTGCATAAAATTGTTAAAAGCCCAAGTTCGGCTCTAAAGCCATTTACGTGCCCATCCCTGGTATATGCAGTAGAAGAAGATACTATATTTATTTTGCCAACAAACTTGTTGGGGATTCTAGATTTCAGATTGGGAACATAAGTTAGAACTATTCTGGCAATACTGCTAGCTTGCTTGATTTGTGTGGTGTATGCGAGAAGTAGTACATGCTCGCCTTTGTTTTGCATTATAGGCAATGTCTGGTCTCCATCTTCTCGTAGACGCAACAAAAAATAAAATAATACCAACAACAAAAATAACGACATCAACAACAATATATCAAACAAACAACAGCAGCAGTGCAGAACAACAAAAATAACAACAACACCACCGCCACCAGAACACAGAAACTGACACACATGGAATAAAACCCGAACCAAACGAACAAAATTTTGAATACGAACCAAAAAATGAGGCAGTCAGTCGACCAGCCAGAAGCTAACGAGCCACCAGGCAGCCAGTTAGCAGCAGCAAAGTTTGTTGCAAACTTTTGGCTTTTGATTGAACGACGACATTGAATACCACTCATTTGATCGCCAACAGCCGGTCTGAACGGTTTGCTAAGAAAATTTGTTTGATTCAGCTGTTCTTCCACGGGCAATAAAATTAATTCTAAAAATACTTATATTTTGCATTTTTAAATATTGTCTAAAAAGTGTTGGTTGTGCATGTGTGGAATTAATTTTTATATATTTTTTTTTTTAATTAAAAAAAACTTTTTCGCAACATCTCTTATAATAAAATATTGAGAGAAAAATTGTTTAATCTAAAAAAATTTGTAAAATATAAAACATAATTTTTTTAAATAAAATAAAGTACACCAAGTTACTTGTGAATAATTGCTCGTCATCATCATATTGTTAACAAAAAAAATGTGAACTTTTAAAGTTGTGTGTCAGATGATGACGCATGGTGAGACAAACATTTGCCAAAACATAAAGAAAAAAAACTTGAGTGTTAACGAAAACGCAATTAATAAATTGTGAAATTCAAACCCGGCATTTAAATGAAACTAAAATAAAAAAATTAATAAAGAAAAAAATAATAAATCCAAGCGCCATTGTGTAAATTGTGAACTTGCTGTCTTTAACGAAAAACCAATACCAATATACATACATATGTACAAAGTTGCCTCCCGACTAAATAATGGAATTTTCCCGATAATTCATCGCAAAATAATAATGCTAATAGGTTATTTATAGCAAAAGTCATCGTCGCCACATACATATGCAGATGCTATTAAATATTTATATAAATGGATAAAAAGTCAAGTCAAAAAAAAAAGATATTCGTGCTTTACTTTAGGAGAATGACGCAAATACGCGTTATGAGTTTACTTCGCATGGAATCGTGCGTTAGTTTCATGACAAAAGAAAAAAAAAGGCAACAACCATCTTAAGACACAAGTAAACTGCAAATGTTTTCGACAGTTTAAACTGCAAAGAACTTAAAATAAATTAAAGTCTGTTTTAATAATGTGGAGTTTCGATCATACTTAGTGACTACTCACTTATACACGTCATGTAAAAATCACGTACTCCATAGACATTTTCATACAAATGAAAAAATAAAAAGAGATAAAAAAAAGTGCTACGAAATCACACAAAAAATGCCGGCAATTCCAGTAATGCCTACCCATAAGACCAAAAAAAAAGCTATAATTCGAAAATTAAATTAGGTTTAGGAAATTATTATTTTTGTTCTATTATTAGAAACTATATCATATGAGTAATAGGCAATGCAGGCACATACGCACTGTAGTTCTAACTAACAATATTTGAGATGGATAATATTCGACTAATATTTTCTACCAAACAGAGCATGTTTTTACTTTTTTTATAATTAAAAAAAAACCAAAAAAATGGCCGATTTTTAGATAAATTTTGTTATCTATAGCACTAAAAATTCAGAAATAGTTCTAATTTAAAAAAATAATTCTCCATAAACAAAGCTATTGATATAGTCAAATTATTAACTTTTAAATTCAATTAAATTATTCAAATAATGTAATAAAACACAGCGCTAAATTTTTCAATGTTAAACCAGGCCTACTTGGCGCACTTTTGTAAAAATATCACTATTTTAGCTGGACAATTCGCTTGGAAAGCGACAAACAAGTGTGACATTGCTCTGTTAAACACAGTGTTTTGTCCGTACTTTTTTAGGGTCTTTAAAACTTTCAGAGGAAACTAGGCGTAGTCTGATTTGAGCTCTTCAAGGTTAGATCGTTTTGTATGTTCCAAATTTCAGCTAAATCGAATGACGTTTTAAAGTTGCTAAAAAATGCAATTTTTCGAACATTTTGTATGGAAATTTGCATACAAATTAAAAAAAATACAATTGCGTCTTTCAGGACTTTTCCATGAATTCTGAATTAAAAGTTTATTACCCTTAATATTGTAGAACAAACCTTTAATACATTTTTAACGTTTTTACGTTTTTTTGTGATTTTGAGAAGAAAAAAATGTATCATAATTTTTGATAAAGTTTAAAATAAAAATGATTAGCTTACCCATTGCAGGAACGATAACGTTATCCCAGGGATTTTTTTTTTTTAGAAAATATGAGTTATTTTACCTTTTTCTTAATAGATTTTTAGGTAATGGACGAATATTTTAATTTAAATGCATTTTTCAAAATAGAATTCATATAAATAAGGTTTTTTGGCAGAGTGGAAAACATTTTAATCCGCATTATAGTAAAAACCATTATTTGTTGATTTGATGTATCGTGTTTTTTGGTAATAAATCTAATAATAATCATTTTTAAAAATCGACACTATCTCTATATAGCGACCTAAAGATGGAAATTTTTTTTGAGCGGTTTTTGGTTATTTACACCATTAATATGTAGTCACATTGATTGGGAATGCTCCCCTAATTTGTTCTTGCTCTAATTTGTTAA
This sequence comes from Delia radicum, assembly GCA_021234595.1. Lineage (NCBI taxonomy): Eukaryota > Metazoa > Arthropoda > Insecta > Diptera > Anthomyiidae > Delia > Delia radicum. Next base: position 3,944,097 of record CM037854.1, on the reverse strand, counting down.
TGGTTTTTCTCTAGCGTGTTAATGTGCCTTAATGGACTTGAAAAAATTTTGATTTTAAAGTTTTCATAACATAGCACAAAACTTTTTCTGTTGTGCACAAAATTCTGAGCTTTAACGCCCGTATTCATAAAAAATCTTAATTCAGATTTCAAATACATTTTAAGCCTTAAAACTGTATTCATAAACGAATATTAGATTAAAATACCTATTTTAAACCTTGTGTAAAAATTAGTATTCATTTATGAATACAGTTTTAAGGCTAAAGTTTGTGTTTTAACTAAAATATATTTGAAATGCTGTTTAATATTTTTATGAATAGGGGGTCACTGTTTAAGCCTAGTTATCGGTTTGTAAAGACGAAAATTTTCCGCGCATACTTTAAATTATTCAAAAATATAAAGCTATTAGTTTTGACATTATAAGCCCACAAATACACACTAGAGAAAGCTGCTAGAGATAAAGTAAAAACACCCCTGAATAGCTCATGGCATTCATAAAGGATCTAGCCTTTAACAGGGTTCTCTTGCATAAATGGGCTTTAACTAATTCGCAAATAATATAGAATAAAATTTATGTTATGTTCAGAGAAGACAAAATTTATTTTTTGTTTTATTTTTCGATTTAGAGCTCCAAAATAGCTTTTTCTTAATATTTTTGGGCTTCTATTTTTTTTTTTTTTTTTTTTTAAGATTTTCTGACTTTTTGCTGCTTTGTGTACTCATAAAGTATTATTTATTCTTATAAATTTTAACTTTTTTGTTAAAAAAGTATAGTTTTTTAAAATTTTTTATTTTTTCTTTTTAAATATTTTAGTGCATTAAAAACATAAAATGTGGCTTTTTTTGTTGTATTCTCCGGTAATGTTATTTTATTCAATTAAAATGTTGGCAATAACTGAACGATTGCAAAGAATAATAATAATAAGAATGATTTTGTGCATGTTCTTTAGAAGAGCTCATCTGTGAAGCACATTAAGATCTCGTTAAAAAAAAAAAAAAAAAAAATGACACGACGTGAATTCAGGATTAAAAAACTACTATTTTAAAATGACTATAATTTCTATTTTAAACAGAACAAGTTAAATAAGAAAAAAACTTGTATTATCCTATTCAGAACTCATTTATTCAGACTTGAAAACCAAAAATCGTTTGAAAACTTGATGTTTATTTAATATACGCCTTAACGTTTTCGAAATACTCTTGACACCTGATTCTTCAATATACTTTATCAGGGTTTTCAGAGTCAATAAAAAAATATTTAAACTGGTGTCAAAATGGCTTTAAGAATTTAAAATATGTTGACACACAGAAGTTTTGTTTTAGTTTGTATGGTCCATTCACTTAGTGTGCAGATGATACTAACATATTTAAGGAGAATGAAAATTCACTTTGCAGCACTGATAATATTAGGTCTTTTTCACGTAAGTTACCGCGGGTACCCATTTGTTCATTGTTTTTATTGTCAAAATTGTGTGAATTGTTGTTTCGGGTAAATTATCACATTACCGACGTCAAACCGACCTATTGCAAAAGGGCTTTAAAAGAGAATTTTAGTTTAACCACGTAGTACATTGCTAATTTCTAAAAGAATATTTTCAAAGTCATTCAGCTGACCTTAATCATAAATTGAATCAAATGAAATAGCATCAAAAATTTAATTAATTGTAATTTAAATTAAATAATTTCATGATTTAGTTTTTTTTTTTTTTAATTTGCGAATTGATTTCAATTATAATTACAAATATCTAAATAATTTGGGGGTTTTATTAAGATAACCATCTTTATATTTGAATATAATTTAATTAGGGAGAGTATCTTTTCTAAAAATAACCAGAGTTTAACTTGAACCACAGATATTTCCATAACAATTTTACATTCATAACTATGGTTAAGACCTCACCTTTGGTTATGTTGAGATAAGTTAACAGATCTTAACAGATAGTTAATAATTCTTTAGCACATTTTTATTTACATTTCCAGTTTTTAGATTTTTAACAAAATATTAAAAAAAATATATATATGTACCTATTTCAAGTTCTGAATGAGACGACTTTTTTTAAGGGCACGTTGAATATCTATGTCTGCTATTTCCCAATATTGGGAATACGAAATATCAATTCAAAATAGCAATTCCTACCGCCAACACTGGGTAATAATAGATAGATGTAATCAATCGTTAATCCACCTTTATTTAAATATAAAAAAAAAAAAATTTAACTTGGGGCGTTTTCTCATAAAACATGTTGGAATATTCATGCCTTATATTTGTACAAATAAATTTTGTTACCAAAAAAATTTACTAGAAAGTTCACTTGACTTCACCGAAGTGTTTTGCCAAATATGCGGATAACTAAAACTGTATATCAGATTTTTTCAAATTGATTATTTTTGAAAAAAAAAAATCCTCAAATTAACGATTTTTTTGAATTTTGTTGCTCACATTGCCAATACCAGTAAATTATTTGCACTATGCAAATTGCCAGTGTGTGCAAATTACCATCGTGAGTCCACTGTTATTTGCAATGATATCGATAACCACAAATCGTTTTTCACATATTTTGTATGCAAAGCAAAATGCCAGCGCGTGGTTCACAGCCATTTGACTTAACAGAAGTTTTTGTCTTAAATGAGAGTAAGCACAAAACTCCTCTCACAAAATGGCAAAACTTTTATAGCAAAAAAATACGCCAAAGAAAAATATGAAAATGCCTATATCTGAGAAATTGCACATATATGCAGTTTAAAGTCCTTTTTGATTATTTATTATAAATGAGGTTTTTTGCATATTTATTAAATTCAAATTTGAACATTTCACAGCCATAAACTAGTTGTTTCGTTTGTCATTGCATCAGCTGTTCCTCAATTTGCACGAAGCAAAAAATCTGTGACATTCAATAAAAAAAACTTTTATACAATATCATTAGCGCTCTCATTTACTCAAATTTCGAGAACGAAAACGCATATTGGAAAGATTGGGAACCTGTTGATTCTCTCGGTAACGTTGGCACAATGCAAAACAACTGACAGATGATAAAATAGTGTTTAAAACCCGTATTTTTTCCAATAACTTTGTTTGCGAAAATAAAGTAGCGAAACGTGGATTGGATTATTCATCAGATTTGATATACATTGTATTGTGTATATCCGCTTCATTCTAACTCCAAAATAAAAATATTATTTTTGTGCAAAATTTGAAAGAGTTGCAAAACTTTAAAATCTTGTATTATATCTATTTAGTCATTGGTTGTGAAACGGACCCAGAATATATAAATTTTTTATAAATCCACTCATTTCTAATGCAAAGTCTTTTAGGTACAAGATACACCAAGTGTTGCATACTACAACTGGTATTACACTCGTTAGTTTACAACTATCAATAAAAAAAGTTAACGAGTAGTAACACATTATAATTCGCTACTACTTTGATTTCTCTCACAAATTATATACAGATATGTTAAAAATGTATTTTCGAACCGTATGGGTTTGTTTACATTGCAGTGATGTAAAGAGAGAGATAGTTATAGAAAATCTCCATATATTTTGTATTGACCTTTTTTTGCATACATCTGTCTCTTTTTAGACTTTACTGCAGCTTCTCTGGCGTTTTTCTTAAATTTTTGCATTTAATTTTGCTCATTTTCTATCCGCCATATTGCATTAATCAGCTGATTCGTATGTGTGTATAATCTGCGGTTTCTCTTTAAAGTTACACTCCTTCGTATTCAAAGAGAAATCAAAGTAGTAGCGACTTGCAATGTGTTACTACTCGTTACTTTTTTCAATGCATTTTTTATGTGAATTTACAAATGAGTTGTCACTTTAAGTTGACAACACCCCCACTTTAGGGACTTTGGTTTATCTTGGACATTATATATTTGACTTATTCATTGTTGCAACACTTAAGGTGGAATTAGTCTTGTTGTCCCTTAACGAATCAGCTGTTTTGTTTTTGTAAGGAAACTATCTCAGTCAATTCTTTTTTTGCAACTTTTCTGAACGTTTTATAAGGGTATTATTAAAATTTTTGGTTAAAAACGAACTAAAAAAAATCAAATAGAAACTTTTAGGCTGGATTCATAAACTTTAACTTTTATGTACAGTAGAACTATAGGGAATGAAACTCAGCTTTAGGGTCGATATAAAAAATATATTGAAAGGGTTTAATATAGGTTCCAACATGACGATTTTCGATGAATTTTAATTCGATGCGTTTTTCGTTTGTTGACTTGATTATTACTCGTTTTTAACATTTTTAATATAGTCCACTTTTGGTCTTTTTAGCTTAACGAAACATGATTTAAAAAAGATACTCACGATGGGCAATTCACAGGATATTTACCCCTGCCCGCCCATATATACTATTGGTGATACAAATAGTCGAATTATTATAAATTCTCTTTTGAAAATTACATTTTTTATCATTAATACTGGGAACTAGTAGATATGGGTGGATAGCGTGTGAATCAAGCTTAATGCAAATGATGACACAAACTGCTTTTGCATCGTTTAGACTGTCAAAAAAGCGCTTAGTTGGCATTTTTAAAGAAACGAAAAAGCTTACATAAATAAAAACGATAGCTTTAAAAGAGTATGGTAAATAAAATAACTAAGGTTAATAGGGATGCCATGCAGTTTTTGTATTATTTTTTTTTTTAACAGAAAAGAGTATAAACTTTAACAATTCCCTTGTTTTATGTTCTCAATTTCCCCCTTTGGGGAGTGTACAAAACCCTCTAGGTTGAGCTCTTTGCAAAAAACATATGTACCATCATCAATCGTAGTCGTATAACGACGAATGTTCCACATGTATATATTTAATAATATATTCAAGAAAACGATGAGAAAACACACAAAACGACCGGTCTTTTCGTTTTATTTTATGATTATTAAAAACTGTTCATGCGGTTGTGCTTGAATTCTCGCAAATACCGCAGTACCAGTCAAGAGCCAGCTAATCATATGGCTGAATGTCTGGGTTTTATGACAATGGGAGCGTGTTTTTTCCGTTGTCTGCCTTCAGTAGTATATGTACTGATCTTAAATGGTCATGGTTTTGCCGGTAAGTTTAATCATACATTAGTTCACAGTGTTTTTAACTAAAAAAAATTTATTGTGCAAATTTAAAACATAAATAAAAAAAAAAAGAAATATAACAATTATAATTGCTTATAATTTTAAAATATCAGTAAAGTGAGGTTATATTAGTTCCGAGTGCCCCACCCAGTCAAGCTACGAAGAACCATCACATCGTTTTCCTACATATACAATTGAGAATACAAAGTAAATATTTCGTTAAAAAAAAAAATACAGAAATAAAAAAAAAAGAAACCAGCGTCGCATACAAAATATTTAAATGTGTTCATATAGGTACATCATGACATGTTTAAGTTTTCAGTAAAGCATATTTTTTTCCAGATAAATATTAAACAATAAAAGAGAACACCTTTCCAAAAAAAAAAAAACTTAAACTGATCATCTTAAATCTGCAGATGATTTTTTTTTTTAAGTGAAACGATAAAAAAAAAAAACAATTAACAAAATATACCAAAAAATTTCAAAATGGAAAAAGCACATGAATAACGCTTTTGCTTAAAATAACAATTATGCAAAAACTTAAGTAAACATTTAAAATTGAGACATGGAAAGACAAAAAAAAAAAAATTTTTTTTAATTTTTGTTTGATCAAAAACTTATGAACTGTTTTTGTGATTTTTTTTAACCTAAAGTCGAGTCAAGTAAAAAAACATAAAAAATATTTTTTTTTTTTTTATAGTGTTCGGCACTCTTTTTTTCGTACGAAACTATGATTAACAAGTGGTCTTTGAACACTCAAAATATGTTGCTATTATACTTTCTAATCAACAGAAAAAGGCATGATTGGCATGACTGAGTAACTGCTTGATTAAGTATGTCTCTTGTTAGTAAAGAAATTTTTTAAAGATATCGTAAGATTGTGCAAAAAAAAAAAAGCAAAATGTTTGCCATTTTCAATGTAGTGGGGCACGTGTATCGTGTTTTTATTAGTATTTGTGAGCAATTTCGAATCTTTATCTGTTAAAAAAAAAAAGTTTGAAACCGTCTGCGCTCATTTAAAAAGTAAAAAAAAAAACATGACAAACAGCACATTCTGCTGCTTGGTAACAGCAGCAAAATACAGATAGAAAAAACATGCTTTGAAAATCAAACAAAATAAACTAAAAAAAATCTTACAGCATTCGTGCAAAAAGAGTGCAACAGGGAGGAATATTAAGAAATACACCCAACACAACGACAACATATGGTTTTTAGGAGCAAAGAGAAAAGGAAAACAATAATGATCATTGCGTTGCCATTTAATGGCTAGCATACGCCACACCAGCTATGAATATATCTTAACGCATTTCAAATATAGAAAACCAGGGTCATTTCTGGGTCTCGTATACAACATAGCCCACAATAAGAAAAAAAATGTTAGGTATATTAACGTATGAGTTATTATTAATCATATGTTCGTTCATTACATACATGCATATGTAAATTTCGATGTAGATAGTGTTTTTTGTTTATCCATTTTTGTTTGCAAAGTTTGCAAAAATTTAAGCAAAATGACGTCATATCCTTTATCGACATTAATTCGAAGAAAAAAACGAAACTACTCACCAATATACAATTCATATATTGTAAATTGTGTATATGCATGTGTATAAGTGTACGGATCTGTGTGTGTCAACGATAAAATACAAAAAGAAACACCAAGAGGAACTTGTATACTCCGCCATTCTCTTCACTGCCCTGACTTTAATACTTCATTCACATACGTACGCAAAAGCAAACAAAAAAAAAAAAGTTCTCAAAAATAAGGGAATTAAGAGAAATAAATATGCAAATTCCACCGGTTTTGTGTGAATTTTATATGTGTATTGTAATTATACCAATGAAGTTAATAAAGAAACCACCTCAAACTCGAAAACAAGTATTTCCTCGTTAATAGGAAGACTTTTACAAGTTGGCAACCCTGAGCTTTAGTAAAAATCAAGCTTTTCACACACACATAAAAACATGCTATCTTGTCTCCATATTTGTGGTGAGTAAGCGGTTTAAGCACAAAACGAGTCATCACTTACGTGCCTTTGTTAGTTCGGTTTTGGTAACAAGATCGAAGGACGGCTGTGCACTTTTCTTGTACAAATGTGTTGCTGCAGATCGTTAACCTTAAAATATTCGTTTTTTTACATGGTGCGGACACAAGGTCGCACGATACAACGAGAGTTATGTATAGTTCTCTTTCTCTCGCTCTTCGTCAATTAAACGAAGTAAACTAACAGCTGGGAAAATTGCATTTTTCTGATTATACATTTCACATGCATTTCAATACATATTTAATATCTGTCTATGTGTTATAAATAAGTTATTATATCAAAATATGTACTTGACTACAAGTCTAGCACTCTGCGCGCTAATCAGAGACCGGGGCTGAATATTTAATAAACTGCAGTCAGGTACCTGAAGTAGCGCGCGAAGTTTTGGGCACTGACATCATATTCATCCTTATCATCGTCGTCATCAGTAAAAATAGAATGAAAAAACATATGGTCTGAGTGAAAGTGCAAAAAATGTCCCATGTCTATTGTACTTCATCAGGTGCTCTGGTGTCTTGGAAACCCGGCACATGTTGAAGTACATTCAATATGAGACGAGTGTCAACCAAATTTCTACTTATATTAATTTTAAGACAATTTTAAATGAATATTGTATAGCAAATGTTATATTAAAATGTTTTTTTTTTTTTTAATAACTTGAAATGTGACCTACAAGTTTGAATCACGCAGTTAACAGACTTGGTCGCGTCTACCGTAATTGTTGCCAATCGAATGGGATAACCGAATTTTTCGTTTGAGATAACAATCATTCGATTGAAACAACAGAAAATCTGACAATTCTAAAGAATTTCTATTGCCTCAACAGAAATTTAATTACAACTACCACAAAATTCTGTAGCCATAACCAAACCATTCGATTAGCTACAGATACGTTCGCTATTATCGAGTCTGTTTTCTGCGTGAATAATTATAATTCCTACTTCCTTTTTAGTACAGCATATTAGTAATCAAGTGCCAAAAAAAAATCATAAATTATAGTGATTTTGTATTGGATCTTAGAAGGTGGATTAAGGATATCGGTAGGAGATTACAAAAAAGGTAACTATTTACATTAAGTATTTAATAAAATTCAAAGAATATAAAAAAATTTAAATGAAAACAATCATGTCGATTGAACAAAACGCGATTCACTTTGTCAGTTTCAGTTCACCGCTTTCATCACCACCCATTAATCGATACATTCCATAATACGCGTGAAGAATTATCGGTTAAAGCTATCAAATTATTTATCATCTCTAAAAAAAATACACAAAAGCAGAGAAAAAGAAGCATAATAAGATTAAAACATTCAAATTCATGGATTATATTGCAATGTAATAGTTTTTTATGTTAGTTTTGCATAAATACATATCATCAGATTCATGATACACCCACAAATGGAAACACTGATAAAAATTTGTGCGTAGTATCGATGAATTCCTTCATTGATACAATGAATTTTTTTCATAAAAAATTCACCAAAAAATGTTTCATTGAATCAATGAAACGTGTTTCATTAAATCAATTAATTTTTATTAATTCTACGCACAGAGAAATAAAGTGCCAACCGTATTGAGAAGTGTATATTAAAGGTAACAACTTATAATTTCAATTACAACGATATTTACATTAGATTTCTGAATATTTTGGGTGTTTCAACTAAAATTCAGTTAAATTAATCGAACTTTATGAAAACTAATGTAAAATTGTGCCAACAGTCTGAAATTCGTAATAAACGAATATGAGTCATAGTAACCGAATTGCAGTTGGCAAATATCTAAATTTTTCTCTGTGTGTAGCATAAACGTTATAAAAGTTTCATGTGTTTAATGAATAAAATTTATAGTTTGCGTGAAAAATTTCCGTTGATATTTAAAATTTTTATATTTTATAATTTGTTTAGCATACAAGTACAATAACACGGTGCTACAAAAAACAAAAAATTGCAATCACTCTACAAGAGACCTAGTGTAGGTTGAGTGTATTACAAAACCGGTTCGAGATGTTTCAATATACCCTCAAAATTTTTGAGATAATGGTTATGAGTATTTTTTGCGACTGGTGCATTTAAACATTTGTAACTCATTCATTTATTAACCGATTTTGAAATTTTAAACGGTATTTAAAAAATATAAATATAAGTATATACTTTCTTTATATTATTAATATAAATATATAGAGGTAATTTTACTCAGGAAAATATTAGCTTTAAGAATATTGCTGTTTTAAAAGAAGATGCGAAATAACCCTCGTAGAATTTGAAAAATTTGTATTATATATATGAAAAAAGTATCATAACTTTGTAAATTTTCAGCCGATTTTTGCAAATGAAGGCTCAAACACTTACTCAGAAAAATACTAACTTAAAGAATGTTGTTTTAATAGAAGATTCGAAAAATCCTCTCAGAATTTGAAAAAGTTTTAAAAAAATTGATCATTTTATTAATTGTTATTAAAAAATCTCTACCTATTTATATTAATACAATAAAGAAAGTACATATATATTTTTAGAAAGACAAGGTAGTTTTCTTTTAAATACCGTTTAAAAATTTAAAATCGGATAAAAATGACTGATTAACAAATGTTTAAATGCGCCAGTCGTAAAAATACTCTTTTTACCGTTATTTCGAAAACTTTAAGGTATTTTGCAAATTTCTCAAACCGGTTTTGTAATACACTCAGTTAAACTTACAAACTACACTACGTCATTCGACAAGTGATTTTTCGGTGTAGCACAGTGTAATGTTAATAAGTCATTAAGAAATTATCCTTATTGATTCATAATATTATTTACGAAGTCTGTTATAGATCATATAATATGAAAATGATTCAAGTTCGAGTCCATACTCTATATTTCTTCATTAGGATATTGTCCTAACAAATAATCTATAGAGTTTTTTGTTTTCAAATTTATTATTTGACCCTTTCAGGAATGTGTTGATAGATCTATTTCGGGAATTTTCTAGGTTCCCATCATCAGAACACGTTTTGAAAGCGGTAACAATCCCATGCCAAACATCAAACATACATATGAACTAGTTTACTCACTACATGAGAACTAATATACATATGAGTTTGAAGTTAAAGATTATAACCATTGATCAAAAAATAAATTGAAAACTTGTTTGATGTGCAAGATCCACCTCTGGTGGATATTCAATACACGTTTTTTTTTGTTTCTCTCTCCTTTTTATATTTTGTTTACTTTGTAAGCAAAACAGGGGAAGTAAACTTGGCGGTACTCTGCCTTGAAAACAAAAAACTCTATAGATTATTTGTTAGGACAATATCCTAATGAAGAAATATAGAGTATGGCCTCGAACTTGAATAATTTTCATTTTCATTGCACAATTAAAGGTCGAAAAAAAAACATAATTTTTATTTTTAATAAAAATTATAACAAACTCGTATAATATTTTTATTAAAAAAAATTTTAAATCTTATTAATTCTAAATTACCTTACCTAAATAAATAAATTATAAATGGATTGTAGTGCACAAGAGTCACAAAGCTCAACTTTGCGTTCATTAAACGTCTGTTGACCTTTTACAAAAGCACTTATGTCGACTTAAGAATTTTTTTTTAGAATTTTGTACACTATTTTTTTTATACTAATCGAGTAAAACTAATGATATGGTGGCATATCTAATTAGATAGGGTTCAATAACTAATCAGATACAATTTTATCCGAAAAACGGTTAATACAATTGTATAAACGTGGATCAACTTGGATTTAATTTCTTCTAATGACATACAATTCAATCCGAATTTTGACCAGATATTATTGTACTTAATAATTTCATACTACATAAAATTGAACACAATTAGTTCCAATTTTTAATTCATTTTCATCGGGATTCGTATAAATTGTTCAATTTGTACTTTTGTTAATTATAATATGTAAATTAAAAAAATTATGAATAAATTGTGATTTTAAATAATTTTTAGTGTCCGACCGAACTAAAAAGCCGAACTTCGGCCATAATATCAATGTTCGGCCGAAGCCGAACTTTTTGTTTTAATAAAAAAAATATAAATTGTTTTTTTAGATCAATAAATTTAAACCAAAAAGTTATTAAACATAAACAAAATACAAATTTATAGGTTTATTTTTTTAAAAAATCATATTTGGAAATAGTTGTACTATTTTAAGTTCAAAAAAAGAATAAAATATTTGTACTATATTTTATAGTCAAAGAAAAATAGTTGATCGATTTTTAAGTTGATATAGAAAAAAAAAACTTAAACTTAAACTTTAATATTTAATATTTAAAATTAAAAAGCTTGATATTGTAATGACAGAAAAGCAATTTTGCCGCATTCACACCATGTGAATTGCTTCGTCTATCAGAATACAGCTGGCCGGCAGCGCTAAAAAGCTGGTCGCTAGCTACACTAGTTGGTGGGGCTGATAAATATTTTATTGCTACAGCTTTTATATTTGTAAATGGACTTGAATTCCAATACACAAATATATTTATATTTCGGGACTTAATTCATTTTCAATAAAATTTTCGTTTGGTTCTGCTACTATTAAGTCTGGTTCTGCATCATGTCTATCCCAAATTGATGAACCTGTTATTCTTTTTTAGGATTATTTACCACTCGATTTTTTTTTTATTTTTTTATTTAATTATATCGCATTAAATTTAATTATTTGCTTATAAGTCTTGTATGTATATTTCTGGAAATTTTTTTTTTAAACTCTTTTGGCTTTTTGAAATTTTTTCACACACATGCATTGATATTTAAATATCGTTGCTTTTTGTTTGGTATCCTATCGTATTCAACGTTGTATTTTTTATGTAGTTTTTTTGTAAATTCTGAAAAGTAAATATAACCACAGTTGTTATTTATTTGTGCTTTTTGTAAATAATCATAAAAAGTTCGGTAGTTCGGCCAAAATTTGGCCGAACACCGAGCTTGGCCGAACTTCACTTTTTGGCCGAACTCCGAAGCCGAGTACTCGGTCGGACACTAATAATTTTGCATTTTTTTTTTTGAATTTTTCACTGAAATCGAGTTTTGCATTTTGAAAGTGCGAAAAGTGCAAATACAAATATAGTTTTTCAACTGTTTTGAAAACCCGAATAATTAAAAACCCGGTTTTCGGTTTTTTTAATTAAAAACCGTCTCGAATAACTAGTTTTTCGGTTTTTTTAAATAGCTTTATATTTCTGATATCGAAAATTTGTTGTACAAATTTTTGAAAAATACCAACAATTTAAATGTTGACATAATACTAAACAAATATCCTTTCTAAGATCCTTTTTGGATATTTTCTAAATTAGAAATTAATTACGAAAATCTAAAATTTTGGTATACGTAAATTAAAAAAATTAACGTGTCCCCAGCGGCACTGCTGTGGTGATGCCAGCTAGCTCGCGTTGGAATGTACCCCAGGTCGGATTCCAACCCACCACTTCAGCCCAGGGACAAGCACTTAAGGGATTTTATGATTTAATTGAAACCGTAAAAGAATATTGAGTTTTTGAAAATTTTTAAAACTGAATATGGAGATGTGTTATATGCTCCATAGAAAATATATATTTTTAATAAAAAGAAAATAGGAAGACTTGAGTTCAAAAGATGCAAATTTTTTTTCTCTTCTTTTAAATAAATATGAAATAAAAATATTTAATCCTGAAAATTACGCTCTCCAAAGTAATGGAGACCATGGTTAACTACCATCTTGTGAAATATTTAGAGACCAATTCACTTTTAAATGATCGACAGTATGGCTTCCGTAGCGGTCGATCTACGGGAGACCTGTTGGCGTTTCTATCGGAACGTTGGAACCGGTCACTCCACCGCTTTGGTGAGAGTAAAGTGGTTGCTCTAGATATTTCCAAGGCGTTCGATCGCGTGTGGCACGGGGCACTCGTGACTAAGCTAGTTGCTTTTGGTGTTGGTAATGTCTTCTTTCTCAGAGACCGCACTATGCGTGTTGTTTTAGATGGGGTCTCATCAAACGAGTTTCAGCTAAATTCAGGGGTACCGCAAGGTTCTGTTCTTTCTCCTACCCTTTTTATTATTTTTATTAATGACCTTCTTGGTCAGACCTTCAATCCTATCTACTCTTTTGCAGATGACAGCAACATTTGTCATTCATTTTCATTCGATCACAGGCCAAGCTCTTTAGAGATAGAGAGCATGAGGCAGAACATGAATGACACACTCAATCAAGACCTTTCTACAATCTCTGAGTGGGGTCGCGCGAAGAAGGTCGATTTTAATGCACGCAAGACCCAATGTTGTATGTTAACCCACAGACGGGCTGTGGAGTTAACATTGTCATCTGTAGCTATGGATGGTATATGTATTGAGGAATCGGATACTCTTGATGTTCTGGGCATGAAAATACAGTGTGATGTCCGCTGGAATAAGTACGTATTTCAAGTGTCGAAAGAGGCATTCAAGTGCCTTGGTTTTCTGAAACGGTGCAAGACTTACTTCACTCCATCCGATCTCCTTACTATTTACACCAGCAATATCGAACGATTCGTATGTGGAACAAACTTCCCGCAGAAGTCTTCCCTGTTACTTACAATTTAGAAAAATTTAAATCAAATATCCACAAGCACTACTCCCTCTTTCCTCCTTCCCATACCCTATTTTCCTGATCAATACAATGCACTGCATGAGTAGGGGGCATCCCCTGAGTATTGGTTAAATTAAAAAAAAAAAAAAAAAAAAAAAAACTGACTAGCGTATTATGGTATAGCATCGGTATTTAAGATAAAAGTGAAAATACGAATATGCACGAATACAGAACCGACAGGAATTAGCTGATAAATCCAAAATGGCGGTAAGAAAATGAGTAAAATTAAATGTCAAAATCGTAGTGATTTACAGAAAGGGATACATATAGAAAAAATTGCCCATACAATTTATATGGGGGTATTCATTTCTATCTCACTCCGAAAATCACTAAAATGTAAACAAAACCATACACTCAGGAAATTAAGAAGGTTGAAATGACTAAAAATGGCAGTTAAAATTACTTACTACAAATATTGTCAAAAAGGCAATGACTGTATTTTTCATAAAAATTACTAACCTACATGGTCATTTTTAACTAATGATAAAACAACTACAATGGTAGTAAAAACAACTTTTGAAGTGGTCAAAAACAACTAACCTTAAATGAATGCATTAACCATAAAAACGAGAAACAAAACAATAAAAAGAATGAACTGCATAAGTTGTAAAAACTACCAGTTATTTTTTCCGCATTTTAAAAATATTTTTTAATAAAAAAAAATATTTTTTCTTTTAAACTAAAATAAAAATTAGCATTTCCTACATTTAAAATGAAAAGTCAAATTTATAAACGGTATTCCAGTTATGACGTTTCTCTGTATTGTTAGAGATGGGAAAGTTAAATAAATACCCAGTAAAAAGGGTAAATTGGTTAAAAATTGGCAAATACCCGGATATTTACCAAAAATGTGGGTTTAAACTATGTTGTAGAAAATTTGAAGAACAAACACATTGAGCATCAAAATGTAATGAACTTTATAACAACTTTAATACATAAAAATAACAATGCTTACAGAGCAGTTGAAAAATCACAAAGCCAAATCTATTGGTTTTACAGACAGTTCCATCTTTTTCTCAAAGAAAGGCAATAATTTTTCGTTTTTATTATCATAAATTTGAGTTATTGGCAGTTCAAATATTTTTTATAAATACCCAGTTAAATTTTCAAAAAAAGCTATATATATCCGTCATTTACCTAGGTTTTACCCATAAACTGGGTAAATACCGGGTAGAATCCCATCTCTATGCATTGGAGATACAATTATTATTTGCAAACTATGAACATATCAATAACAACAAATATAAACTAAACGAGAATTTTTTAAAACTCCACATACACTTAGGTAATTAAGAAGGTAGAAATTACTAAAAATTACAGTTAAAATGACTACAAACGCAGTCAAAAAGGCGATGACTGTATTTGTCATAACAATTCCTAACCATGTAGTGATTTTTAACTATTGATAAAAACAACTACAAAAGTAAACTACAACTACAAATGCGAACGTATAAACTAACTAATATAAACTAACGGAGAATTTTTAAAAACTCGACATAATTTTCTATTTTTCAAAACTAACCAAAATTAACTGTTTACTCCCAAACTACCGTTTTGGTAGTTGTTTATTAAAATACTAAAACAACTACTTAAAACAACTGCTGTTGGAGTACAGTTTTTTTGTTTAGTTATATTTTGAAATGACTGTCTAGAATAGTCGTTTTTCATTTTCTCATAGAAAAATTACTACAATAACAGTTAAAAATAACTATTACTGTTTACTACACGAATGACCTACATGTAGTTACTGTAAGAATATTCTGAGTGCATTACTTGATCATTACAAGATGACACATCAAGACCATTAATTAAACAAATCTTGGAAATTTTCCTGCTACTAAACGAATCAACATTTCTTTACAACAAAAATTTTTCTAGGACCATTTGCCTGCAGTTTCGTCGGTTTGGAGGCCTATCGGATACAACGGCAAGTCAAAGACTAACAGCCCTGTTTTTAATTACAACTACACGAAAATTTCGTCTACTTTTCAACAAATCGCATTTATTTAACAAAATCACATTCTGTATTGTTGGATTGGAGTCTTACAGCAACAACGACACGTCAGCAGTCTACAGCTTTGTTACAACTCACCAACATCTGTCATACAACAACTTTCAACATAAATAGTATCGCCTAACTTCGCTTAGCTTAAGCTTCAAGTTTACAACATTTTTTCAACAAACTCCAAAACGCCACCACTTGAAGAGGAGTTGCTATCAACAAAACTCAAATTTTTATAAATTTAAATTATCAAATAAACTTTGAATTTTATATTGTTTTTAAGTTCAAAATTTTAATAAAAGTTTTATTCGTTTTCAAACTTTAAAATAAAAATTTTTTATACAAATAGAACATTTTTGGTCTTCAAAGTTTAGTAACGTCATGATGCTTGTTAGGAAAAGCCCCTAGCCATGGATTTGAATAATAGGTTTTTTGGTAAAGCTCTGCCTATTCTGGAGGCTCTAGCTTTTCTAAAACATCGGGTTCTGATGAGATATTTAGCCAGATCGAAATACATGTATCAACCTAGCAAATATATAAACTTCACTGAACTAAAAGTCGAAAGTGGAATCAGCATAAAATTTTTGTTAACTTTTGACAAATTTCATTGTTAAAACAACAATTAGTTTATTTGTTATTTAAATAACAAAATTCATTTGTTAATTCCAGAAAAAGGCAGTAAAGTTAATTTGATCAATATATGTTAATTTGATGAAGCTGTAGGAAACAAATTGGCGTGCTTTTAGTCTTGTGGCGTCATTACACAAGACGCCACAAGACTAAATGTTTCATGTGTTTGAAAATTTGGGTTTAGGTACGTACACTCTAATAAAATGTTGAAGTTGTGAATGTAGGTAACTTGTTACCTAAAAATAGGCATTATGTTTGATATATATATGATATATATATTCAATTTATACACACATTGTATTTAATAATATTAAACAAAATGTATCTGAACGTACTAAAGGGTGTTTTTTATACAGGTACAAAACCTTAAACTTTTTTAACTGGCGGCCATTTTGTCAGCTGTCAATTGATTTATGTTTAGTTTGGTTTGACATTTCAACATGAATAGACTGACGCCTGAACAAAGCTTCCAAATTGTGCAAATTTATTTTGAAAATCATGGTTCTGTTCAAAATACGTATCGCGCACTATAACCGAATTTTGTTTAGGGATGAAGCTCACTTTTGGTTAAATGGATACGTCAATAAACAAAACTTCCGTATTTGGAGTGATCATAATCCTCAAGTGTATGTTAAGACACCGTTGCATCCAGAAAAACTGACTGTTTGGTGTGCTTTATGGACTGGTGGAATCATTGGTCCGTACTTCTATAACAACGATGCTGGTCAGAACGTTACAGTCAATGGTGACCGCTATAGAGCCATGATTACTGACTTTTTCGTACATCAATTGAACAAACATTATGTACAGGAGTTGTGGTTTCAACAAGGCGGCGCAACATGTCACACAGCTCGTGACACAATTGATTTATTGAAGGAATCGTTTGTGAACCGCATAGTTTCACGTTTCGGACCCGTGAATTGGCCTCCAAGATCGTGCGATTTAACTCCGCTATTTTCGGTGGGGATATGTGCAGTCGCTAGTCTACGCCAAGAAGCCCGAAACGATTGATTACTTGGAGGACAACATTCGCGGCCTTATTGCAAATATTGGGCCACAAATGTTGGAAAAAGTCATCGAAAATTGGACCTCCATATTAGACTACGTCCGCTCCAGCCGTGGCGGTAAGAAGTCATATTAAAATTATAATGCCAGAAGATTATCTTTCGAATAAAGTAAATTTCATGTCCATTTAAAAAATTCATCTTTATTTTATTCCATTTCAAAGTTCTATACAGAGCTGTATTTTAGTTGTCTATTATTTATAATAAAATTTGTTTTGCTGTTTTTATTTAACTAATATTTACCAAGAAGATTCT
Source organism: Delia radicum (assembly GCA_021234595.1). NCBI lineage: Eukaryota > Metazoa > Arthropoda > Insecta > Diptera > Anthomyiidae > Delia > Delia radicum. Next base: position 3,926,428 of record CM037854.1, on the reverse strand, counting down.
GCTAATTTTACTGCCTTTTCCTGCAACGTCATTTTTAACATATTTTTAGTAACTTTTTTCCTATTTTTACAAACTTATTTGTTTTCACTTTAATTTAAAAACATTTTTTTTTCTTTATTTACTGTAATTAATCCATAGTGATAAACCAGAATTTGATTTCAAACTAGGGCTTTTTATCCGAAAATTCCCGGTGTACATTTCCGGAATTTTTTTACAATTCTTCAATTCTCGATTTTTTATCGGAATTACCAAGAATTAAATACTAATAATCTGTACTAATCTGTCTGTAATTTAGAAAATATCATTTAAAATTCAGAAATTCTATTTGAAATTTAGAACTTTTTATTTAGAAAACATTAATTGAAATTCAGATTTTCCATTTGAAATTCACAAAATATCAATTAAAATTCAGAAGATATCATTTGAAATTCAGAAAATATCAATTGAAATTTAGAAAATACTAATTGAAATTCAGAAACACATCAATTGAAATTCAGAATACATTAATTGATATTTAGAAAATATTAATTGAAATTCAGAAAATGTCAATTGAAATTCAGAAAACTTTAAATGAAATTGAAATAAAATTGTTTTGAATTTCAATTGATGTATTTTAAGTGATATTTTCTGAATTTTAATTGATATTTTCTGGATTACAATTGATGAGTTTCTGAATTTTAATTTATATTTTCTGAATTTTAAGTGGAAAATCTGATTTTCAATTGATATTGTCTGAAAAAAAAACTATTTTCTGAATTTCAAATGGAATCTCTAAATTTCAATTGATATTTTCTGAATTACAATTACAAAAGGTGTAGTTCTAAAACAGTACTTTTAAACTAGTAAAATAACCTATGTTGGGACTGTTTGAAAATATTATATAAAATTACGTGTTTTTGAAACGTATGTTTTGTTTACTACATTTGTTTTTAAAAACATTTAAAATTTGTATTGTAAATTGAGCTGAGGTGCATTAAATTTAAGACAAAATAAAACAAGTTTAATATAATTTTTATTAAAAAATAAAAATTGTGTTTTTTCGACATTTAATTGTGCAATGAAAGTGAGTGGAATTATTGTAATTTATTAATTGGCCAAAAAAGGCTTTCAAATTACAAAATGAAGAATAATAAAAAAAAAAAAAAAATGAAAAATATTCAAGTTCGATGCCATACTCTATATTTCTTTATTAGAATATTGTCGTAACAAATAATCTATAGAGTTTTTTGTTTTTAAATTTATTAATTAACCCTTTCAGGAATGTGTTGTTAGATCTATTTCGGGAATTTTCTAGGTTCCCACCATCAAAACACGTTTTGAAAGAGGTAACAATCCCATGCAAAACATCAAGCATTCAAATCAAATAGTTTTCTCACTAAATGAGAACTAATATATGAGCTCGAAGTTAAAGATTATCACCGTTGATCAAAAAATAAATTGAAAACTTGTTAAAATATTTAAATTTATTAAAAATAACATGTGTATTTCTTAACTAAATTTTTATAGTGGTATTTTATGGAATGTTAAAAAATTGCAAACAAATATATCTTTAGGTAGACAGACTAAAGCGAAAAAGAAGGCCTTAGATAATTTTTTATTTTTTTTATATTTGTGTATGTCAGTTTCAGTCCAAATTGTAATCATTTAGACAACCATAGATGTTAGTAGTTGAAATATATTTTTGTTTATGTTTATAATTATTTCTATATATTTTCAGATATTAAACTAATTCATGTCAATGTATGGAAATTTTTATATTTTTTAGTGTTAAATAATCACAAATTTTTTTTTAGAATTTTCAGCAAAATAAGAGTTTTTTTGAGCTTACTAATATTCAGCAACAATTTTAAAAATGTTTAGCAAGAATTTTTTAATTTTTAATCAACTAAATGCTAACAAAGCTTTTACTGAATTTACTGATGTTTTTGCTAAAAATCAACTAGCTGATTTTCAGCAAAAGATTTTGCTGACATTAGCAATTTTTTTTGCAAGCACCCGTGTGACTAAAATTTTGCTGACTTTACTGCCTTTTTTTTTAGTGTAGTTCCATAGGAAATATGTTAAGACTGTTTCAAAATACTCCACTTAAATACGAGTTTTGAAGTTCTAAATTGGTTAACATTTTTTTTTAAGAACATATTCTGAGTTGGAAAATAGAAGCATACATTTTTTATTCTGAATAAAAATCAGAAACGAAAAACAAAATGAAAAACGACTAATTCAGACAGTCATTTCAAAAAAAATAACTAACCATAAATACTGTTTTTCAGTAATAGTTGTTTTGAGTAGTTAATTTAGTATTTCAATAAAAAACTACCAAAACAGTTTTTTTTTGCAGTAAACAGTTAATTTTTGTTGGTTATTTAAAAATAGAATATTATGTCGAGTTTTTAAAAATTCTCATTTAGTTTATATTTGTTATTATTGATATGTTCATAGTTTGCAAATAATAGTTAGAAAATTTCAGTGTATCTCCAATGCATAAAAACGTTATAACTGGAATATTGTTTGGAAATTTTGTTGTAATTAAAATAAAAAAAATATTTTGTGTTTTATTATACAAATTTCTTAAAACTAATTAAATTTGGGACATTTTAAAAGCACCAAATTTTTTGAACTTCCGACCGTCGCCGACGCTTTGTCAACACTGTACCGATTGTATTTTTCTGCCTGGGTATATTTAACAAAGGTATATCTTATAAATTAAAATTACTTGTATAAAGAATCCTTTAAAATAAAGGGGTCTTCTATGAAAAAGTTTATTTGATAAAAGTATTTTTCTAAAATGTATACTTTTTTATAACGATATTTATATTAATTTATAATTCGGGAAACAATTCCTACTTTATTTATAAATTTTTCTGGTAGTCTTAGATCTTAGGGTGAATATCTTCTGCTCAAAGTAATTTTAATAGTTTTCACAAAATAAATTTAAAAATTAAATATTAGACAGCTCTACTAAAATTATGCAAAAACTCTGTAAACAAATAACTTATTATATTTTAGAAAGGTTGAGGTTAAGAATAAACGTTTTTCTCTAAAAAAAAAAAAACTATAAACACTATTAATTTTCAAATCAGTTTAGACTAGTTTCTGCCTTTTTAATGGACAGGCGTCATCAGTGATTTTCTATTTAAATTGTGTTATTATTTGTGTCTTATAATTATCAGATTGTCTCTATATGATAAATTTTCTTTAATTTGAATACAGTATTTTACTTAATTTTATTTATAAATTATATTAACATTTAAAACAAAAAAGATTAAAAGTTCGTTCACAATACTGGATTACTCTACGCTACAAATTGGATTCAAGAAAAAATTGTAGTAGAATTATACAAAAAATATTTAAGTTCAAAAGAGAAAGGAACAAAAAACCAATTTTTTGCGTATCCGGTAATGATATTTGAAATTTTTTTTTTTAAATTTCTAATTTTCTTTCTAATTAAAAATATTCAATAAATAAAATAATAATAAATAAAACTGATTTCATTATGTTTTAGTTTTGAGTTCTTTTTCACCCTTAATAATAAATAAATTAATAATATTAATTAATATAAATTATATAAACCCATCTTGGTTTAAATAAAAAAATAAATTTACCAAAATTTCTAATACAAGTTTTAAAATTTTTTTCATAAATGGACTCTAACCTTTTGTTGTACTAACACCCTTATTCAGTGGCGTGCCCAGGGGGGCCCTGGGGCCAAAGCCCCCCCCCCCCCCCCAACATAACATTGTACCAAGTCAAGTCGTTAATGCCCCATCAAAAGAATTTAATAACATTATAGAATTTTTTAAACTTGATTTAAAAGATCAAACTAATGTTATATTAACTGAAATTGATCTATGGAAACACTACTGGAAAAATAAAACAGAAAGACCATCAATCCGCTAGATGCTATTCAAGATTGCAAAAAGGAGCTTTTTCCAAACGTGTACATGTTTTTACATTTACTGATAGTAAATCCTGTTACAACTGCATCCGCGAAAAGAAGTTTTTCCACCCTAAAAAGAGTGAAAACATATTTAAGGAATTCTATGGGTGAAGCTAGACTTGGTGCTATAGCTCTTGCATCAGTGTATCGAGTAAAGGTTGAACCTGACAAAATCATTGACACTTTTATGAAAAAAATCGTCGAATTAACTTTTAAGAGTTTTGTTAATAGTATATAAGGATCTCAACTAATACGATAGCTCACTTTAAAAATCAAAATAAAATTATTTAATTGATACATAAATTTGTTTAATATTTCAAAAAAAAAACTTGTTTGTAGATATAAAAAAACTAAAATAACAAAGACATGTCAAAACATAAACATTTTGCTTCAAAATTGCTATCATAACTGGGTATAACGTCAATAGTAACTTTCCCATCCAAAACTTATTTAACAGACACAAAATATTAAATATAGGCTCTCGTATGTAAAAAACTAAAGGGTCCGCCAAATAACTTCTTTTTTTTTGAAAATGCTATAAAAAAAACTACTGAATATTTTCTAAAATTTATTTTTTTATTTGAAAGTACAATCCTTCCGGTTAATAATGGAAAATAATTTCATTCAATTGGCTGCCTCGGCTGGCCATGCAGTAGCCTACACGATCGGTCCAATTTTTAAGCACATTATCGATTGTGTGCAGCTGTATTTCACCAATGGCTTTACGAATATAGTCCTTTAAAGCGTCAATTGTCTCTGGCTTGTTGGCGTAACACTTATCTTTGACGGCACCCCACAAATAATAGTCCAACGGTGTCAAATCGCAGCTCCGAGATACGGAGATGACGGTGCTTCTCTTCTCTTCAATTTTCGCACACATTTTGCAACATTACCATGATTTTCAAAGTAATGTCGCCATATTTCCCAGCGTTGTTCAAGCGTATACACAACCATATTCGTTCAGCGGAAGGATAAAACTAATTATCTGTCAACTCAGACATGAGCTAAGTGTTACCATTCACGAAATAAGCACTAGTTGAAAGAAAAAAAACGTTAGATGGCGGACCCTTTATATGCTTTTCAAACAAAAAAAAATTTAATAAAAAACAAAAATTGGTGCTTGAAGAAACTCACAAATTTGTTTCCATTAGGCTGTAAATGTCGAAGATAAAAATAATTTAAAATCCAAACTTTTGAGGTCCATAACTCGGAAACCCGGGGGAAGTATTATACATAAAATAAAAGGTGCTTGAATAAGCTTTCAAATTATTTGTTTCCATCCGATTGTAAATGTCAAGGATAAAAAGAATTTAAAATCCCAACTTTTGAGGTCCATAACTCTGGAACAGGGGGTCGCCTACAAAAAAAATGTGTTTTTAGTTCAGTACTTTTACTATTGATCGCGAGTTATGCCCGTAAACCAGAGTTTAGACGACAATAGCCAGGACTTTCAGATGAAATAAATTTTATTAAATTATACGAGATGATATAAAAATAATCCTTACCGATTCCGATCAGGCCGTATGCAATTCGCTTGTGTGCATGAACTGGCTTTGGCCGTGCACTTAAGAAATATGTTAATTAAATCATATAATTCATAAATATTTGTTAAAATTAAGCAAAATATTTAAACTCTCAACTGACGTTAAATTGGCTTCAAATCTCCGCCAGAGCCAGCAAATAACATTGGTTGGTTATCCTGCAATCTCTTTAGCTTTCTAGTTCAATTAAACTACTCACTCAATTGAACGAAATTTCCTAGTTCACCTTTAATCGCTCTTCTAGTTCAATACTACATTTTGTTCATTCTACTCAAGATATATTGATATAGGTAGTCTTACTAGAACAGCAACTACAACAAACAATACAAAAACAACAGGGTTTTGACATTTCGAAATACTCAAGATACAGTCTTTGTACTGTCAAAACCATGTAAGAAATGTCAAAACCAGGTAAGAGGAAGATAAACAGCTGGGCTACTAAAACTACCTTATAAATATATCTTGATTCTACTTGTGGCATATTTTATATCCACGCAGAAAAAAACTGGTGTGTAAAATTTACATTGATGAAATTTAGAAAATAAAATAAGCCACAAGTATATTTTTCTAATAAAAAAGATAAATTAGAAAAACGCTTAGACATACACAAATCAATGTGGCAATATTTATTATGGTATCCATATACTACGCAATATTCTTGTGCATCTCTGGCTATTGTGCAAAATATTACCACTGTGTTATATTGGAAGGTTGTACAATATATTGGAAAAAATCAAAACGGTTTTGATTCTGATTACGCAACCAAGAAATGTGAAAAATATTTTATAGTGTGTTGGCCACATTGTGCAATTTTCATAACATTCAACAACAGCACAAGAGAGTAGTGCCATATTTGGTTCCATATTTACTGCACAGTGTACACACAGTTGTCAAATAATAAGGAGTATTTCAACTAATAAAGTTTTTTCACATAAATTATGCAAACATTAAGTAAAATCAAAAAAAAAAAAACTTGGTAAAATGCTACTAGTTTTCACATACTTTTTGCAAATAAACTTTATTAGTTAAATGCTCATAATTACTTGGCAACACATTCATATTCGTATTTATGTGTAACTATTTTTGATGTGGGTATTTATTATTTTATTTTAAAAAGTGTTATTTGTTGTTAAATAAATTATTAATTTTAATAATATTATTTACAATATAATGTTGTATTTTTTTATTTACAAAAATAAATAGTTTATTGAACATGGAAAACGTATACATATATATATATATATATATATATATATATGTCACTTAGAACATTTACCTAAGCGTTATGACAAAATTGTCGTAAATTTTATGTAGTTGTATAATTACCATGAAACATTGTGAACTGTTACTCTAATTTTTGTAAATAATACACCTTTTTTCTGTGTGTGGTTGTATAATTACCACGAAACTTTGTAAACTATTACTCTAATTTTTGTAAATGATACACATTTTTTCTGAGTGTATTTTACATATTATTGCAATAATATTGCAAGGTGTATGTACACCTTTTTCTGCGTGCAAAATTAATTTTGTAAAATCGTCAATCCTCATTTTCATATATTACATAAAAAATCGTCAAAACGGAGACTAATCGTTAAAGTTGGCAACGCTGTGAGACTATAATAGAAAAGAGTTGCATTAATAGGTAGTAAAAACTGACAACACAGTTGTTTCAAAATCGGATTATCGATTGATATTTTATCGAATATAGAGTTGTTGGCCAGTAATTTCAAAAATAACCGAGGATTTCCTTACGAAGCCACTAAGGTATTTATTTTGATATGATCTTTGCAGAAATTATTTAAACAAGCTCATACTCATTTTTTCATATAAATTATTCAATAATTAAGTGGAATCAAGTAAAACCTTGGTAAAATGTTACTAGTTTTCGCATAACTTTTGTAAATAAACTTCATTGATTAAAATGCCTCTAATTACTTGGCAAAGTTTGTTATGTGTTCATACAAAGAGAAAAAATCATTGTTAAGTCAATTATTATATCATATTTAAATTAATGTCTTATTTTTCTCAAACATTTTTAAATTAAGTATGAATCTTATTAAAGTAAATATAATTCTTGTTAAAATAAATTTTTTCGTATCAAAATTTATACTTCAACATTATAGATAGTTTAAAAATAAGTATAAATATATTTAAACTAAATGGAAAACAAACTTTATTTCATTTCAAAGATGTTTCTTTTTAATTTAACGTTGTTTCAGCATTATTTTCTTATGTTTTTTTCTGTGTTTATTTTAAGGTTGAATAATACATTGGAAAAAGTCAAAAAGCTTTTTATTCTTTACGTAATATTCTTGTGTAACTTTTGCTATTGTAAACAAAATTACCTGTCAGTTGTAAAATATATTGCAAAAATTACAAACTGTGTTGTTTTTATTGCATAAACAAGGAACGCTGTTAATATTTTATGTGTTGGCCATATTATGGAAATTTTATATCCGTCCACAACAAAACAGTTTTTTCCTATGAGTACCCAAACAATATTTGTGGAAAAGAGTTCCCTGAGGGAATAGGATGAAAGCACACTTAGTAAAATTTTTTCATTCAAATTCAGTGAATTTCATTAAGTTTTGTTTAAATTGTGCATCCCATTGTGTTAAGCATACATAGTAAAATTTTTTCATTCAAATTCAGTGAATTTGATTAAGTTTTGTTTAAATTGTAAATTATTAATTTTGTAATTGCAAAATGACAATAATATTGCAAGGTTTATGCGTACCATAAAAATATTGAAATGTTTCAATAATTTTGGCAAAAGACAAGAATTTGGCTTCGTATTGTTTAACAATTTTACACGTACGTAAAATTCATAAAACAATAATTATATAAATTCAAAAAAAAAAAAAAAAGTAACGATAGTTTTTATTTTATAGAATCGTTTGCCAAATTTTTAGTACTATCGTTCCGCTTGGTACGTACTGATTCTCTCAACTGGCTGCAACCCTGGCTATAAACTGAAAGTCACCTTGGATGTTATCGCAACTATGTGCATGCCATTTTTAAAAAGAAGCTGCATATTTGTCAAATGATTTTGACAAGTTGGAAAAATAATCCGTAGTTCGATTCAAGATACGATTTGACCTACTAAAGGCGTAAAAAGGTCGGTGGAAATCGGTTAAAGTTTTGCACAATTATTCCAACAAGACTTTTCCTAACATTCAGAAAAAAAACTAAAAGTGACGAGTAAAAAAAAAACGAAGTAACGGTGTTAGCAATTTGTCAAACAACTACAGAAAGTGCAAAATATAACAAACATGTTGAGAACAATTGCAAGCCGCAACGAATGGATTTTCCGTAGAACAGTGACCAAGGCATCGCGATCAGCTGCCCGTGTACTCAGTACACAAGCCGCTAGGAATCTGCCCTTAATCAGGTGGGCCTACTTAATATTAATAATTATTGACACGGTCAATTAAAAACCAAAGAAAGTGAATGCATTTGCAAATTTTATGCAGTGTTTTTAAGGTTATAAACTGTTGTGTAATCCAATGAGGAAAAAAAAACTATGTTTTGTAACATTGTAGCATATGGAGGGGACATTTTAGAGACATAACAAACAAACAGCGTAATATAGGAAATGTTTTTACAATTATTCAATATCAATTGACATGGGACTTAAATGGGGTGAGGGAGGAAACAAAAAAGTTGAGACAGTTTTCTTTTTTTTTGCACATGTTAATCGAATGATACTTTCTACTATCAGTTAATGACGTCACTGATAACATATGACACTGGCAATCATAATAGTTTTGGAATTGGTATTTTATTTTATTATAAATACGTACAACATATCTTATTAAGGAAAAAATGTTGCTGAATGGTTTTTTTATTTATTAAATCATTTTTATTTATATTTGATTTGTTGTTGTTTTTATTATAAATTTGTTTACATTTTATCATGTAAACCAAAAAAAAAAGCGACAAAGAATTGGAGTTTATTTAGATTTTTTTTTTTATTTATTTTTTTTATTGTTGCAATACAATAAGCCTTCAAGGCCAAGGACATATTGCCAGTATACTTTATAATAATACAAATATAATAAAAAAATTGTTTTAAAAGAAGTTCTAATATTAAAAATAATATAAAGGGTCCGCCATCTAACGTTTTTTTTCAACTAGTGCTTATTTCGTGTATGGTAGCACTTAGCTCATGTCTGATTTGACAGATAATTAGTTTTATCCTTCCGCTGAACGAATATGGTCCGTATGTTCGTTATCTTGTGAAAAAAGTGAAAGAAACTGTCATCCTCATCGATAAACCAAAGCGTGAAAAGCCAAAAACAGTGCGTACACCCGAGAATATTGCTTCTGTGGCAGAAAGTGTGCGTGAAGCGCCATCAACATAAATTCACCTTCGTTCTCAACAATTGAACATTTCGGAGACATCATTGAGACGAATTTTGCATAAAGACCTTGGTATGACGCCATACAAAGTCCAATTGGTTCAGGAGTTCAAAAAAAAAAAGTTATTTGGCGGACCCTTTATAAATTAAAATTTGCACACTTCACTTTCTGGATATGGTACAGCAGGCCTAACATATTTAAGTCCAAGCATAATTTTAATGCAATTTCGCAATTTAATGCAATTATACAGGAAGTAAGATAATAATCTGTTTCTAAATTTTTGTATAACTTCTGAACACCTCTTAGGCATTGAGGCAATAAGCTTTTTAATATAATCGTCAGAAATTTCATTCCACTGCTTCTCCAAGTCGTCGAAAAGTTCATCCCCATTTCGGAATACTTTATTGCCGATATTCCGTTTTGCAATCATTCACATGTTCTCAATCGGGTTGAGATCGGGAGATTGAGATGGGCACGACATTTTTTTTTTTTTTTATTTATTTATTTATTTATTAGTATTATTATACTTTTAATTTCACTTTGGTTACAAAATTTTACAACGTTTTTGTTTTTTTGCTCTAGGATTCTAAGTTATTTTAAGTTATGTACATTGTTTCTTACAAAATTTATACAATATCTTTTAAAAATGTATTCATTTGTTTCATCTTTGGCATTATTTGGTAACGAGTTATATACTTGTAGTCCTTTATAGAAAAGTGATCGTTGCATCGCTGTCGTGTTTACTCGTTGCAGTCTAAAGTCTCCCGCATTTCTCAGCCCATACGGTTGCACGTCTCTCACATAATTAATTTGTTCACATATATATTCTGGCGCCTTTCCCATTTTCATCTTTTGTATAAAAAGTATGGTATTTAATTCTAATCTCTGATTTATCTTTAACCATTTAAGGGTATTTAACATTAACTCAATTGGAGTATAAATGTTACATTTCAAAATTGTTCTCATTGCTTTATTTTGTAATCTTTGTAGTCTTTCGATTTCTGTTTTTGTGCAACATGTATAAATAATTGTTGAACCAAATTCAAAATGTGGTTTAATAATCGTATTATATATATTAATTTCATTTTCCTGCAGCCAAACTTTTACAACCCCCGCCGTGTGTTTTAGGTCGTTGTCGTGCTGAAAGGTCCATGAGAGTGGCATTTCCCATTCAGCATACGGAAGCATAACTGAACTCAAAAGATCTCTATAGATTGTGGCCGTCATTGTGCTAGTAATGCGGTGAATTGGGCCAATCCCATTTCCTGAAAAACACACACACACCATAATGTTTCCACCTCCGTGCTTCATTGTGGCGGTTGTGTATCTGGGATTAAACTTTTCGCCTCGTGGTCTTCGAACATTGGCTCTTACATCTGATCCCCGGAGGTTGAATTTAGACTCATCTGACCACAATATTTTTTTTTAATTGCTGTTGAGTCCAGTTCAAATGGGTGCGTGCAAAGTCAAGCAGAGCTTTTCGGTTTTTTTTCCAACACAAACGGCGTTTTTGTACATCTAACCATATTCTCGGGATCTTCTTTTAATGGTGGGAAGACTGGCATCTATTAAAAGTTCAGTTTTAGCTTCTCTGGGAACTGCTTTGGGATATTTCGTAAAAAAATTCTTGATTTTCCGATCTTCTATTACAGTTGTCCACCTTTATGTGTTGTGTGGATGTTACCACTATTAACAATGCTGCAAATCGTTGATTTTGGAACGGAGTACTTTATAGAAATTTCTGTTTGGGAAAGTCCATTTTGAAAATCATTTAAACCTTTGATTTAAAGTCAGAATTGTATTTATTTCCTGCCATTTTTAAAAAAATTATTCTTACGATGCTTATGATTCCAACATCTTATTACAACTATAAACGAACAATAATTATAACAAATTTGTTTAAAATGTAACGGGCTGAATCTGATATTAAAAAGTAATGCGATTACCGTTATATCCTAGCATTTGTTAGTATAAATTGTTTCGTTAAGAGTAAGAATAGATTTTTTTTTTTTTTTAGATTTAGATTCTTCTTTATTTTTAGATTTAGATTCTTTCTTTTTTTACTTCGAGCTCATATAAAATATATTAGTTCTCATGTAGTGAGTAAACTAGTTCATATGAATGTTTGATGTTTGGCATAGGATTGTTACCGCTTTCAAAACGTGTTCTGATGATGGGAACCTAGAAAATTCCCGAATAGATCTATCAACACATTCCTGAAAGGGTCAAAGAATAAATTTGAAAACAAAAACTATAGATTATTTGTTAGGACAATATCCTAATAAAGAAATGTAGAGTATGGCTTCGAACTTGAATAATTTTCATTTTCATTGCAAAATTAAAGGTCGAAAAAACATAATTTTTATTTTTAATAAAAATTATATTAAACTTGTTTTCAAAAATTTATAAAATAATACAAAGAAATTAACTTATAGTATAAATATAATATAAATTATTATTTTAAAAATTATTTTAAAACATATAAAGAATAATTTTACAGCATGGTTTGATAACCGTCTGCTGGAAAATTGAGTTTAAAGTTTTATTTAAAAATTGAATTCAGTTATTAGTATTTTTCTATATCTTAGTGCATACCTAACATAATTGTAAGCGTAAGAATAATGAGAGTTGCAAATGTTTTGAACACCTGCATTTTGAATACATCTATTGTTATTAATTTTTTTGTTGTTTTAATTTAACGGAATTAATTTTTTTTATTTGTTTAACAATTGGGCTTACAAATTACAAAATGAATTTTTTAAATAAATTAAATTAAATTAAAACAATGTATGAAGAATATATTAGAAATAAATTTTAGTAACTAACTGTGATTTGAAGAAAACAAATCAATGAAAACAACAAATGCAATCTCAGTTCCAAATGTTTTGACCACTACTGTATATGTAACACCATGCAGTAAAGGGTTAATGTTGTTTATCTAAATTACAACAACAAAGTTTGACCTTTAACGTAAATTGAAAAAGCCGTGTTTGTACAATAATCCAAAAATTAAATTTATGGTTTCCCCCAAGATTTATGTGTAAATTTTCACTTAAAATTTGTTTCATTCAAGTGTGCCTATCCCTATTTCAATTCACACCACTGTAAATTCTTTCTGCCAAATTTTATTAAAATCCGTCCGTTCGTCTTCAAGTTAATACTAAGCCCTTCGGGTTCTGACTGTATGGACTTGGACCAAAATGAGAGCATTTTTTGGCAGCTTGAGCTTCAATATTACTTTTATTATCAACGGTTTCTAGCCAACTCAAATATATTTCAGACATTTTTAAAAATTGTGTTTGTGTCAAAGTATTTAAATTTTGAAATTTCACGAAATTAAAAAATCGCTTCCAAACCATAGACCAATTACCAATGGCTGTTATTTGAGACGATACTCAGAACAATAAAATTTCAAAATTTCATGATCGACCTTAATATTCAGCACACCATTTGATTCTCTTAATCTTACCAAATGCCCTTACGGATTAGATATTAGGTTTTAAATTGAAATACATTTTAAGTCTTAAGTCTTACTTTTTAAAAAATTAAATATTTTAGTGTGACAATGTTTTATAAATTCGTAAATATTATTGTTCCGTATTTTGTCAAATTGGTCTAGAGCAACCGATAAAAATGCAAACCTTGTATTATTATTAAAAAAATTTCGAAACCGTGGACTGCACACGAAAAATGTCTTTAAAATAAATTAAGTAAATTTTGTTTTCTATCGAAATAGCCTAATTTCTTATTAAATATCACTTGTTTGGAGCATTTATGACCAATTTAAATACCCCGCTTGGAGGCAGGATTGCCGGTAACAGGGTTGAAAGTTTCATTTAATAAATTCACGAGAAATTTCAAGATATACTTCCCGAATCCCGGAAATTTTCGTCGGGAGTCCCGGAATTTTAAAACTACTTCAAAATACATATTTTTTTTAAAGAAAATTCGTTTAAAAAAAGTATCGAGGCCAAAAATTTTTCGTTTAAAATTAAATGTGATTATATTTATGAAAATTTGATATAGTTAAATTTTAAAAAATATAGTAATTTTAATGTTTTTATTAAAAAAATGTGATTTGTATTATTTTAGTAAACCTGTTAATTCCCGGGAGTTTGAAAAACAATTCCAGATTCGCGGGAGTTGAAAAAAGTCGGCCACTTTAAAACTCTAAGTATAGCTCACAATTTTAAGAAAACATGCCTGCGACTAAAAACAATTTAGTTTTTTTTTTAACATTACAATCTTTCTTACTATGTTTGGTTGTATATTTTTTTAGAGCATCCAGAACGATTTTGGCCACACCACCTAAACCTTTAGGAGTATGGAATACAAATTTTGTGCGTGCTTATGCCGATTATCCGGACCACATAAAAGTGGCTCTACCCGCATTATCGCCGACTATGGAACAAGGTACTATTGTTAGTTGGGAAAAGAAGGAAGGCGACAAACTCAACGAAGGTTAGTCTCTTTAATAATTTGTAATATTTTTTTGCTAATGGAAAACAAATGTTTTAGGTGATTTATTGGCTGAAATTGAAACCGATAAGGCTACTATGGGTTTTGAAACACCTGAAGAAGGTTATTTGGCAAAAATCATGATTCCAGCTGGCTCTAAAGATGTGCCGATTGGTAAACTAGTGTGTATAATCGTATCGGACGCCTCGGAAGTTGCTGCCTTTAAGGACTTTGTAGATACAGCCGGTCCAGCAAAGGCGGCTGCTGCCCCAGCACCAGCTGCCGCTGCTGCTCCTCCAGCACCAGTTGCTGCCGCTCCACCTGCACCAGTAGCAGCACCTCCTGCACCAGCTGGCGGTAAGGGTATGACCGCTGTGGAACAACGTGGTCCACGCGTATACGCCAGCCCCATGGCTAAAAAATTGGCCGAAGCCCAACAATTACGTTTAGAAGGTTTAGTTTTAAAATTCCCTTTTGTGTATATAACATTGTTTTGCTTTTGTACTAATAACCTCTACCTTTGCATGCAGGTCGTGGCAGTGGTGTTCATGGTTCTATTAAATCCTCCGATCTTGCAGGCCAGGCTGCTGCGGCTCCCGCAGCCACCGTTAGCGCTCCTCAGGGTGGCTACATTGACATCCCAGTCAGCAATGTTAGAGGTGTTATTGCCAAGCGTTTGCTGGAATCCAAACAGCAAATACCTCACTACTATGTTACAGTGGAATGCCAAGTGGATAAGGTAGGAGGTCAACATTTTATTAATATACAAATGATAGCAATAGTATTAATTACCCTTTTACATTTCTAATTACAGCTCATGAAAATGCGTGCTAAAGTTAATAAAAAATACGAGAAACAAGGCGTTAAAGTATCTGTAAATGATTTTATTATTAAAGCCACCGCCATTGCTTGTCGTAAAGTACCCGAATCCAACAGCTATTGGATGGGCAATGTCATAAGACAGTAAGTTAACCGCAAACGCTCAAAAATATTCACTTTTAAAATATTTGTATTTAATTTGTATCGCTAAGAACAGTTTGTTAGGAATTTATTCATTTATTTTCCTTTATTTTGAATAGGTTTGACAACGTTGATGTTTCAGTGGCAGTTTCTACCGACAAAGGATTAATCACTCCCATCATTTTTAGTGCTGATCGTAAGGGTGTTGTTGAAATTTCCAAAAATGTTAAAGAACTAGCTGGTAAAGCCCGTGAAAACAAACTTCAACCTCATGAATTCCAAGGCGGCACTGTTAGCGTTTCTAATTTGGGAATGTTTGGTAAGTAATAAATGCATGTGAGAATTTCATTGATCACATCGATCAACATAGTCCCAAAATAAAAAATAATTCATGCTAACATTTCAAATTTAATAAAATATATTAGAAGAATTCGTTAATTTTGACTCATTTAAATGCAAAATGCAAAATTCTAGTCTGGAAATATCATTTTGTATCGAGGAGTTCAAAATAAAAAGGATGTTCCAAAATTACAATACTTTTGTATGAAAACATTTTAAAATTTTAAGAAAATCAAATTTTTTGTTCGCAATATTAAAGTACTAGAGAAAACAAAAATTTTGCTACCCATATTGCAGATGCTGCACAGTGGAAAATATCACACAATTTTTGAAAATAATTCGGCCATTTCTTAGTTGCAAGGGGAGTCTCCCGATAGGATCTCTCCGCTCTTAATGAAATTTGGATATGTGATAAAGAGAAAAATAAGGGACGCCCATTTTTTAAGCGGTCAAATCTCACGTATAAGAGTTAAAAGGTTGGGCCAAAATGAATACATTTTTCTATGTAAATACCTAGGTAGAAAAATACAAAAAAGACAAAGCATTGGCAAAGTACTGTACAAGCGTTTACAGAACGTCAACTTTTCAAAAATTAAAGTGTTGAGCCAACCTTGAAATGATTACGTCAATCTTCTGTTGGCCGTTTGTTTATTGAAACGTTGGGAAAGCATTGGCAACAATAGTGAAATAAGTGCTCTGCCAACCCTGAAATTATAACGTCAATCTTCGTTTAGCCATTTGTATTTCGAAACGTTGGCAAAACAATATCAAAAGTTTTATAATTGTATAAAAAATAGTTTTTCTTTTAATACCAGAAAAAGAGTCCTTTTTGGAGTATATTTATGTTTGAAGTATATTTTTATTTATTTGATAATAAATTAAATTATAAAATAAACTGGAAAATAAAAAAAATGTAATTTATATTCTAAATATTATTTAGTAATATTAAATGATTTCGAATTGAAATCGACCAATTTTTAAGATTTTCTTTTTAATATTTAGAAAATTCCATTAAATATAAATAAATTTGAGATTAATAAGGGGTTGCCTTGGTCTGTTTTTGGTCAATAAGTTTTTATAGATTTAAATAAAACACATTATTTTTATCTATTTTCCAACTCGACGTTTCGTTGGTTTTATTCCAACTTCTTAAAGAGTTTTTATTTTCGAAAAATTAGTTATTTTACATTGTCAAGATTATTGAAGATTAAAATTAAAAAACTGGACTGTCACGACACAAATTTAATAATTAAAATAAAAAATGATCACGGCATAAAGAAAAATATCACAGTTTAAACTTTAATGTTGTAATCACAGAACTAAACTTCTTAATATTTATAAATATGAAATGTAATAAACATGTTTTTTCCAAAATAAAGTTGTATTTTTTAAATTTGAATTTGTAGAAGTAAAAAAAAAAAATTCACAAACATTTAATTTGAAATATGTTTTTATGAAAAAACTAAAAAGTGACATTTTTCTGAAAGTCTGAATTTGCGAACTGTTCAAATTCCAAACAATTTTTTTTTTTGTTTTAAATTTTTAAAATATCGACGTAATTTTCGATTTGCAAAATATTTTTTTTTTTAATTTTTTCATAAAACAAGTGCTGTTTGTTAACTCAATGTTTTGCCAGTAGCAAAGTACTTTCAGAGCACATTCAAACGATGTTTTCCCAGCAGTACTTTCTATACTTTAAAGCTGTATTTTTACATATGCGGTTGTAAATTTTGTAATACAAGTAATGGCCACAAAGTCCTTTTTGAAAACGTTTCAAATCACTTGTTTTGCCAGTGGTTGTATTTCATAAACGGTTGTAAATTTTTTAAATCAGTTAATATGCAAATCACTTTTTGCAAACGTTGACAAGGCGTTTCAAATAAGTGCTTTTCCAATGCTTTTTCTCTCGTATTGCTGTTAACAAATTCTCTGCGAGGGTTTGTGTTTTGTACCATCGGCAATTTCTACCTGGCCATGTCTGAAACTAATGAAATTCAAATTTTTTAACGCTGTATTGTTATAAATACTCGAGAAAACAAAAAATTTGATACCATTATTGCTTATGTATTGTGTTAGGGTTAGAGTTGTCAAACCAGAATTCCGAATTATTCGATAAACCGTTTTGTTTTTTATATTTTCCGGTTTTTTAAAACGAAAAACAAAGTTTTTCTTCTCAAATAATTCACCATTTTCGAATATTTTCAATCCAATATTTCAATGAAATATGCATTTTTTGGAATAATTTGCAAGGGTCTTTTTTTTAATTTTAAATGATATCAAGTATAAAATCCTGTAAAGACAAGTTAGCTTTGTTTGTTGTGCTTTTTACCACTTGTGCTTTTATTTTTGATTTTCAGATTTTTTGCTTAAAACAACATTTTCTTTATATTGTTAAGCTTTTTTTTTTTTTTGTTTTTTTTTTTTTTTTAAAGAGAAGCAACACTCAGGAAATTATTCCTATTAATTAATGTGTTGCTTTCTTTGGAAAGGGGATAGTGGAGAGATGAAAGGTGGTGAAAGATGAAGGGCTTCAAACATGGCAACACTGTAATTGCGCGAGTAGATAAGTCTTAGAACAGTTGTTGCTCGCCACCTGATGTAGAGTTGGCGAATTTATTAAAGCTTTTTGTTTCATAGCCCTGATTCATTATTTTACTTCGGTGGGGTTACGTGCTATGGGAACACCGAAGGTGGGCGCAGCGCTACATATAAGTGATAGAAAACTCATACATATTATTATTTTTTTTTTTTAAATTGATGTTGTCGTCACCGGGAATCGAACCCGGGACCATCTGTGTAACAGTCCAACGCGCTAACCATTATTGTAATGATTTTCTAACTTAACCGATTTACATAACCCAAGCCCTTACGGCCATATATGATTATTAAAAGCTACTTTATCACAAAAGCTAATTAATAATATTTTCTATATAAAAAATAAATAACTTAAAACTATCATAAATAATAAAAAAAAAAATTCTTTTTAATTAAAAAATTACATCTTAAAAAAAAAGAATTAAAAGTTGAGGGATATAAAAAAGATAGCGAACACAACAAATTACAAATCATGAACAGTCACATAATCCTTCAGCTTTTGCCTAAAGACCTATGTTGAAAAACTAAAACTTCTCAGGTGTATAGGTAAATCATTCCATATTTTCGAAAGCCTAATCCTCATAAATTTTATCTTTAGTCTGGATTGCCTTTGTTATCTCTGTCGTTTACTTCAGTTTAGGTGTATTCATATCGCACTTGATCAAATATCACTTTTTTTCAAGAAATCAACTAACAACATCAATGTCTATCTATTGTAAAAATTTCAACGTATTCCGATTACTCTTTCATCTCGAAAACCACTTTTGAGACCATTTTCATGATAATGTAGTGATTACCTTTATTTCAACAAAAAGGTATTATTTCGAGTTAATACAAAAGTTTAAATAGAAATGAATCGTATATTTTCATAAAAAATGTATTATTTTGATTTGAGCCTTTATTTATGTTAAAAATAATCAAACTGTTTTATTTATATTTGGTTGTATTTTGAGTTGATACTGTTTTGTTGATAAAATTTGTTTATTCTATAAATTTAAATCGATAAAATTTCAAAAAAATTGTATTAACTCAAAAAATTGATTTTTTTTTGCAATAAGTGGTAACATTTAAAACAAAAACAATGTATATATATTTTCAAATGGAATTTGCTTATTATGATATGAATTTTTAAATTCTGTTAAAATGTGGCCATAAACAGTTTTTTGACTCTACTGAAAATTTTAAAATTTTGAGTTAACACCCTCTTGTTGATCAAGTGCGATATGTACTTATGGCCGTAATTTCAAGCAATATATACCTACTGGTGCTTAGATACCTACCGTGTACACGAACAAAATCTATTGCTTGAAATTACGGGCATTAGACCTGAAACGCTGTATTAAAAATTTCCAAAAAATTGTCAATGCCGAGTTGTTGTAAAACTTATTTCGCAGAGTATCTTTCGTAGTGGGTACTATTCCGGGACGTCTCTAAGACTCTTCGCTACAACATTCGAATTAAAAAAAAAAAAAACTTTATTTTTTAGTAGTTTTGCTCGTTTTTCGGCTTCAGTATTCTTCTTAGCATTCCTATCGGGAACTTTTTGCCCAACAATTTTGTTTAACTTGACACACAAAATGTTCTCACCGTTTTGGCCTTGGAAGAGCTTCTGGGTTTCTTTGTTTTTGAAAAAACTTTTTCACGCATTTGCTTTTGATTATTTATTGTAAACTAACTATGTATACAAATCAAAAAATTTTATTATCTGACACATTTTTCAAACATAGTCTGATAAATAAAAAATATCTAAATCAATCGCAAAAAAAGTTATAAAGGAAAATGTGTAGTAACGTTTATTTGGGCGCGCACTCTAAGTGGTTTTATATAGCAACACTAACCAGTGGGTGTAAATACTACTCAGTGTCGCCAAATCTGCTCTCTTTTTATTTGTTCGTAAACTCTCACCGAACAAGTGAAAACATGTGGCAGATATTTAAAAATTTTAATTAATTTTTATCATGTTTTTAAATGATTAATTATTGCACATATAATTTATAAAATCAGCAAGATAAAATAAAATATATTAATTTTTAATAGAAAATAACAAAATATAAGCAAAATAAAAGTGATGTTGCAATAATTTTTTAGTGGCAAAAAATAGGTTTTCAGTTGCTTGCGCGAGTTCGGTATTTTGTTGCTAAGAGGCGTGGGAAGTGTAGTCTCTCTATTTGTATATACTCTTTGCTTGAACGTACGTTCACAGTGTTGGAGTAATCTGAGCTACAGATTGGATTAAGAAATGTGGTAGTGGAAAGGAGAAAGGCACAAAATCGAATTTATAGCATGAATTACTCCAGCATTGAGAATGAACCTTTACAATTATAGATGTAAAATATGTTAATTAATTTATGAAATCTATTTTTATTTTAGGAGTTACACAATTTTGCGCTGTTATTAATCCACCACAGTCCTGCATTTTAGCAATAGGCACTACCGAAAAGAAACTCATTGTGGATCCCGACAGTCTCAAAGGGTAATCAAATATTTCTCGGTTATTAAGTTAAGTCGCAATAACTAATAAAGAAATTTCTTTCAATTTTAGCTTCAAAGAAGTCAATGTAATGAAGGTAACCTTATCTGCCGATCATAGAACAGTTGATGGTGCTGTGGCTGCCAAATGGTTGCAACACTTCCAAGAATTTATTGAAGATCCTTCAACTATGATTCTCTAAGAAATTTCTTACTCTCCTTCTCTCCATTACATTTAAAATATATGCAAATGCCATCTCAAAAACCAGCCACCATTCTTAAAAATTCAAATAAACCTACAGATCATGTAAAACATACACATTCACCACATCGTCGTAGAGCAATTGAGAGATATTTTTTGAACATGGAAACAAAAAAAATTTTAATTATTTTATTTTTAATTTTGATTGTTATGTTATTAAAAAAAAATGTATTTATTATTATTATTTCTATTTTCTTTTTGTTATAAAACAAATGCCTCAATGAGAAAAAGAAAAAAAAAAACTGAATTGTAATTGTTTTTGAAAAAGAGACTTAAGAGGCCTATTCTTACGAAACATTTTGTGACTATTTAAGACTGCATTCCCCATGTGATTGTTATTACAAGACCCACAACAAAATTTAATTTTTTGAAATTTTGTTTAAAAAATACAAAAAATAAAGTGCTTGCACAGCCATCATTATAAAATGACAAATAAAATTTGAATTTTGTTGTTTTGTATATAAATTTAAGGCTTTCAGTCTTAAAAATGGTCTTATGACAGTCATAACGAGTCACAAGTTGGAATATGCCTGTAAATTCGAGAAGTTATTGAATTTAGAATTGTTATATATTTGTACGTATGCTAAAAACAGAAAAAGAACATAAACTTTAAGAAATTTAACAAAAAAGGCATTGTTTTAAGATTTCTTTATTAATAACTTAAATAGATAATTATCTACTCTAGATATTTTTGGGTAATAAGCCCATTTTCCATTGGCTTTAATAGTAAAATTAAACAAACAAAATAATTATGATTTGTTGTTGCTTATCGTATTATATTCAGAAAAAAGGACGAATAAACTCCTGGAGAAGTCACCGTAACATTTAACAAGTCTTTCTTTTTATTTAATTATCTTTATTACGCTACTTATTTTATAAACAAATATTTTTTTTTAATTTTTGGAATATTACGATTTCTAAGGAATGTTTTGTTTAAACTTAAGAAAGTTACTTAAAGGAAACTACCATTCGGCAGGACCAAATTCTGACCATTCTTTAATAAAGTCGGTATGATGATCTAAAGCAGGTATCCAATCTTTGCCATCATAATCAATTTTGGGTTGAGTACCTTTATAATTTTCAGGCAATATCTCAGGCGACAAAAATTTGTGCAATGATTTCATGTCACTACCATGGAAATGGATCTGTAATTAAAGTAAACACAATTCAATTAAACCAATTAAAACCATGTTCGATTCCTATGGAGCAAACGCAACTTACTCTTTTATTTAATTTCTCACGAACAAATGGCTTGAAGAGAGACCATACCATTTTGAAAATGAAAGGTTGCTTAACAAAATGCACTTCCTTCATACGCAAAGGCATAGCATCTTGGATAAAAGTCAATAAACGTTTCGAGAAGGAGGGTGATAAAGCTTTAACTTGTTTCATGGATAGACCATCAAAGTCCATTATACAAACAACACCGCGTACTTGAGTTTCTTCTTCCAATTGTGCAGCAATATGTACCAAATACAACATACGGAAGACATCATCCGAGGGCACTTGACTGGGATTCCAAATTTCACCACAGTTAACAATTAAAACACGGCGACCAAGTTGATCACAGTTTTTCAAGACATTTATGATGCCATAGTTAATAAATTTCTCCCTCAATTGTTCCATTACCAAACCATGCAAGAGGGCGGCATTTTCTTTACGGAATGAGGCGGTAGTTTTCATCTGTAATCGAAATAGAAGAAATTATAAACATTTTATTATGTGTCATATAAGTAATTATGGAAAGCAATATAACTTGAAACGTTAATGTGTTTGAATATTGACAAGAAGTATGTATTTTTATCTGGCCTTTTACCAAAACACTCTAACTGACCGTTGATCGATTAGGTAAGTCATATAATAAATTAATATTATTACCACCATTTATGACAAAGAAAAATATGTTTTTGTTTAAAAACATTTTAATTGTTTTATAATTACACTACTTTAGAAATGTGCAAGTTTTTTCAGCATTTTTCTAAATATCATTTAAGTTTTGATGAAATATCCTTTTCAAATCTATTGCTTATACACCTCTTGAACATCTCCCTTATTCTCGAATAAAATGTAACTTTATATAGAATTAGAATTTATAAGATCAACATATTTTTCATACACATCTCATCGAAATTGAGTCATGAACAGGGCAGCGACTTTCATGCGCTAGAAAATCAAAAACATATGCACTTGAATCACAATATGTACTAAAAACTCAAAAATATGCACTTAAAGTCCAAAAAAATATTCACTAAAAATCAAAAAAAAAAAAAAAATGTGCACATAAAATATTATATTTTTTTTCAAAATCGATTTACTAGTCGAGAGCGTTGGCTTAAAAATGAAATCTAATATAAATGTCAAACAAATGACAAGTAGATGCACATAATAAAAATTAAATTCTTTTATTTTAAGAAATCTAAGTAAAAAAAAATTAAAAATGTTACGTTTCTGATAAATTTGGCATTTAAAAAAATTAAATTTGGTTTTATTATGCAAAAATCCCGTTATACAATAATGCTAACCGTATGAATCGGTTGCCAACCCTGGTTTTGAAATAAAAAGCCTATATCTCCGAAGGCCAAATTGATGATTTTTTGCATTTATAGTAATAGTTGTAACGGAAAAAAATGATTGCATTTAAAACTAATTTTTATGAAACAATTGATTGTTAGATAAACTTATAGTTTTACGTTTTTAAAATTCGCATCGAATCTTAGTTCCGAATTATTGAAAATCAATTTTGATATATTTTTAATTATGACCCCTGTTCCAGAAAAAGTTCGCTTTTAAATCGAGTGAATGCGCGGAAACCTGATGTGATGGAAATATTATGAAGTCCGATTTGGATTTAGCGCACCTCAAACCTTAAGAAAGTTTGCTTAGTTCTTAGGGTCTTGACATCTGTTAATGCAATGCAGATTTTATCTGCCGACAGGTCCTTACATGTTTCATTTAATGTAACCGAAAATTTCAAGAGAATCCTTTCCACTGCCCCTTCTACATTGGTTCTCTGAGAAATTTCGGTAACGCGAAATGAAACACGTAAGAACTTGTCAGCAGATAAAATCTGCATTGCATGAAGACATTTTTTTTATATTATTATTTCACTGTTTTTTGTAAATATATTTATTAAAAATATATATTACAAAAAATAAATTTAATAAGAAAATTATTTTTGCAATGAAAATGGATATTCAATACACGTTTTTTGTTTTTCTCTCCTTTTTATATTTTGTTTAGTTTATAAACAAAACAGGGGAAGTAAACTAGACGAAACTAAACAAAATATAAAAAGAAGAGAAAAACAAAAAACGTGTATTGAATATCCACCAGAGGTGGACCTTGCACATAACAAATAAGTTTTCAATTTATTTTTGATCAATGGTTATAATCTTTAACTTCAAGCTCATATATTAAGTAGTTCTCATGTAGTGAGTAAACTAGTTTATATGAATGTTTGATGTTTGGCATGTTATTGTTACCGCTTTCAAAACGTGTTCTGATGATGGGAACCTAGAAAATTCCCGAAATAGATCTATCAACACATTCCTGAAAGGGTCAAATAATAAATTTGAAAACAAAAAACTCTATAGATTATTTGTTAGGGCAATATCCTAATAAAGAAATATAGAGTATGGCCTCGAAGATTTGCACTCAAAAAAGTTGTACAGTAGAAACTAATGAAAATGACAGTTAAAACAAAGGTAAATGTAGTTAAAAAGCCGACAAATGTAATTATAGTTAAAATTACTAAAAATTTAGTTATTTTTAACTAGTGATGCCATGCCAACTATTTATAAACAGAACGTGCCGAAGGGTACAACAAAAAGCGTTAACAGGCGCTTAATAAAAATAAAATTGAAAGCGCTAAAATATTATTTAAAAAAGTGTTTTTTCTTCATTAGAAACAGTAAAAACACTATTTTATAAAAAAAGATAACAGAATAGGTCATTCTTATTGCTTTGCAAATGTTAAAATTTAAAATAAATTTTAGGTTTTAAGTGCAAATTTATAAAAAACATCACATTTGATAAAAATGTTAAATTATTTTGTGAAGGTAATTATATCAAAAAATTATTACAAAATTTAAGCAAATTTAAAAAGGCGCTAAATATAGCTCGAAAAGTGCTAAATTGGCATCGCTGTGTTTAATTGCTGAAAAACAATTAACAAATGCAGTAAAAATAACTAATGTCGTAACAAAAAGTAACTATTTTTACTACAAAAATTTTAAAACAACTAAAGGGTCCGCCAAATAACTTTTTTTTTTTTTTGAAAATTTCTTTTTTTATTTGAAAGTACAATCCTTCCGGTTAATAATGGAAAATAATTTCATTCAAATGGCTGCCTCGGCTGGCCATGCAGTAGCCTACACGATCGGTAAAATTTTTAAGCACATTATCGATTGTGTGCAGCTGTATTTCACCAATGGCTTCACGAATATTGTCCTTTAAAGCGTCAATTGTCTCTGGCTTGTTGGCGTAACACTTATCTTTGACGGCACCCCACAAATAGTCCAACGGTGTCAAATCGCAGCTCCGAGGTGGCCAAACGACATCAGCTCTGCGGCTGATAATGCGATCTTCAAAAACAGGGCGCAAAACATCGAATGTAGCTTCGGCATTACCATGATTTTCAAAGTAATGTCGCAATATTTCCCAGCGTTGTTCAAGCGTATACACAACCATATTCGTTCAGCGGAAGGATAAAACTAATTATCTGTCAAATCAGACATGTGCCAAGTGTTACCATTCACGAAATTAGCACGAGTTGAAAAAAATTTTAGATGGCGGACCCCTTATAACTCCATATTTTTATAAAGCGAACGGATTAATTCCTGTTTCTTAATATTTTTTTAATGGACTTTACGGATATTTTTAAGACTTTGTGTATATTTTTTTACAGTCATATACAAAAATGTAACATTTAATGAGATTTTACCAGACTAAAACTCGGATCTAATTATATATAGATGTATCAGTTTACATAAAATCATTAGTTTCCGACTGAACAGTTCGGCCAAAAAACTATATTTGATCGGTTTTTTGGTATCTAGAGGCAATGAGGACAAATTTTGGTATTGGGAACATGTTTGTTGAGCCGAATTAATTCGATTTTGTGTATAAAATTTAAGGAAAAAGCTATATATAGTTTGGATATAAAGTTAAAAGTTCGGCCGCCGAACTATTTTCGATTTGGCCGATCTTTTGGAGGCCGAACAGTGAATTCATTGCTTAAATACGGACTTTTATTTAAATTTGACACTCAAAATCACATCTAATCAGCCCAATAAACATTTTTCCAAATTTGCCCATAATCCTTAAAAATACCGAATACTGACCAAATGCATTTTCTGGCGGAACTGTTCGGTCGGACACTAAAAATCATATACAATTATATTAGGTCCAAATCCGGAAACAATAATATCTGGTTTTTATATGTTTATATCTATTTGTATCAGTTTAGATATAAACTGATGCAATTAGATATAAAACTGCTACATTAATTTTTTTTTTTTTACCAAATTCGGCTTTGATCGAGTAGTTAAAAAAGATATGGAAATTTTCAAAATCTTAAAAACCGTTTACCTGGGATCTAAAAAAATCAACCTAAGTTAAATAAAAATAAAACCAATTTCTCTAGTGCAGAGAACAAGAGATATTTGTCGACAAATTCTCGATAGTTAAGTCAAATTGAAATGGCAACAAATTTCTCTAGTTCAGAAAACACGATAAATTGGTCGATCAATCATATCTAGTTCGTTTGGAAAATTTATCTTTGGGATATCATATTTTTTTGAAACGTTTAGCATTTAGAGATGTTGCAAAATTTTTTGATGTATAACGGCCC
This sequence comes from Delia radicum, assembly GCA_021234595.1. Taxonomy (NCBI): domain Eukaryota; kingdom Metazoa; phylum Arthropoda; class Insecta; order Diptera; family Anthomyiidae; genus Delia; species Delia radicum. The sequence goes on along the minus strand of CM037854.1, from coordinate 3,899,651 downwards.
GTTGAAAAATTTAAAAATTTAAGTTATATTTGTTATATAATACTAAATTTTTTTTTATTTTTAACTCACACAAAAATAGAAATTCAACCAAAAGAAACCGGCATGAAATTATCAGATATATCGTTACACATTTATTAAAAGTTTAGGTTAAAATTTATTTTTTAGTCTGTTTTTAATCCCAATAACCTTTCAACGGCTCATCAGTTAAAATAAATTTTGTATAGTGTGTGTTACGAAAACAAATTTACAATATTTTTGATAACTATATCAGACATTTTTGACCACACTCTAAAATGAAAGCGTTAAAAATAAAATTTATATGTAAAAGTTGAATGTTAAAGTAAGAGTTCCCGTATTTTCAGCTAATTCTATTCTTAATAAAAAGAACTCAAAATCAGCGTTTTTATCCGGCAAGAGGCATAGGAACAATTGTACCATCCCAAACAATTTTTTTGAGCCGAAACTAATACAGTAGTAACTCGATTCTTGCACATACTTGATACTTGCACACCTCGATTCTTGCAACATAGGAATATTTTTCATTACGCACTCAGTACTTGCGACATCCGAAAATTTTGAACTCGATACTTGCAACATTTTTGTATTATGTATATATATCAACGTTCAATATTTGCTTAGAATGGGTGGAGCAAAACAATGCTTCATTAGACGATATTATGATGCTCCAAAGACTAAGAAGCAGTGTAGTACTGAACAAGCGACTTTGTACAAAACAAAAATTTTAAATTTCTTTAATTCCACATAAAATATGTATCTACTGTTATAAGAATGCGTTGAACTTAAGTGTTTTGAATTGAAATATTAAACTTAGATTCTAAACAGATGTATGTGCCTTTTATTTTGTATGGGAAATTAATACTCGGTACTTGCGACAACCTCGAAACTTGCACCGAGCCCAGTTTTCATTACGTGCAAGAATCGAGTTTCTACTGTAAGTTTATGTAGAACAATTCTTTAAAATTTTTATGAATTTCTGTAAAATAAAATTATTAAAAACTAATATATTCAGGAAAGGAAATTCGTTTTTAATCTGATTTTCATTTAAAAAAAGTTCACAGAAACAGGGATTTGATATAATTTAAAAAAAGTTCAGAGCCTTAGCCCTCAAACCTGCCTAAGCGTTTTTGTAATGAAATGTACCACTTGTTCGGCACGAAAAATGAACAATATGTTCTACCAACTTTTTTTTTCGTTGCAGATTTTATGCGATATGGGACAAACGAAGTTCAAAGCGAAGCTTAAAAACAAATACATAAAAATTAATAGGTTTGAGCATAAAATATTCCTCTTACCAAGATATAACTACAGCACAATAATTACTTTTTGTGCTTTTACTTAAGAAGATATGTCGATTTTCGTTTTTCGAAAAACGGGAAATTGAGCGAAAACGCACCTTAACTTCAATATATGTTGATCAAACAACCCTTTGTAGCCCATGAACTTAAAAATTTAAAATTTGTTTGGTACCGGAAAGGTTAAGGTAAATAAAAAAAAAACGTAATACTTAGAAATTAAAAAATATCCTTTATTTATTATTTATTTGACATTTTAGGGATTGTGACATTACTGTAACATAACATAAAAATATAATTTTTTCATGTAAAAATGTAAAAATATGCATTGTATACAATAAGTAAAAAATATTATTCACAGGTTTTCATAAAAACAACCCAATTTGTTGCACTTTTTGTATTTTTTTCTAAAATTTTAAAATTACACGTGTTCAAACTTGTCACTATTCGTATTATGCAAACTGACGGAAGTCAAAAAAATTACGCCATCTATGATATTTTTTTTTTTGTACTAACTTGATCAGTGGTATGTCACAGTTGGGTGACACAAATTTGAGAGAGCTAAATAAATTCAGTATGTATTATTTCGGGGTTTTTGGAGTTTGTTACAATAATGTTACATGAGGCTATAAAGGGTTAAAGGCTTTGGCTACTACTACTACTACTAAATACAATTTTTCTGCGAAATTTCATGAAAATCTGTCCGTACGATTTTAAGTTAAGACATGAACCAAAATAAGAGATTTTTATAAAAGCTTAAGCTTGAATCTTACTTTATGCTTAGATTATATTATAGTGGCACTATGCACCGCGACCAGAAATTGGTATTTTGTGCTGCCAGCGAATACACCCTATAGGTTCAGGCTCCCTACGAAGCCAATTATCCTACCAGGTGAACAGTTCCAAACGTCCGATGGCGTCACTATTCGATCACCAAAATAACGCATCCTCCTGTCGGAGAGCCTCGGACATTTGCAAAGAACATGCTCAGAGGTCTCGGGTTCCAATTCACAAAACCTGCACGTATCCGCAGAGGATCGTCCCATCTTGTACAATTGATACCTAAGGCCACAGTGTCCTGTGAGGTAACTCGTTACGGTCCTTAGTTCGCCCCTCGTCATAGACAAGAGTTTCCGCGATCTCTCCCCAGAGGGAGATATAAACAGCCTCGCCTGTCGCTGCCCAGGCGATCTGGCCCAATAGGCCCCAAACTCCGACTCCCTCCATCTTCTAAACCTGTCTCTGACATACCCATTGGGTACGCCGCAGAAGGGTTCCGGGCCAATGAATTGTCGACGAGCTCCGCAGTTGGCTAAACAGTCAGCCCGTTCGTTGCCCTCATGCCCCTCATGGCCTGGAACCCAGCCCAGTGTCAAGGAGTTGTTAAGTCCTAGACGATTTAGAGAGTCGATACATTCCTTAACCAGACCAGACGACACATCTTGAGCCCTCAAGGCACCAAGTGCCGCTTGGCTGTCAGATAGAATGTAGATCGTGGCCCCCCGTGTCCTCCTCCGCAGACACTCTTCCACACAGATACAGATAGCGAAGACCTCAGCCTGAAAAACGGAGGGATATTTGCCCATGGGCAGAGCACGCTGAAATTCGGGTCCGACGACACCCGCCCCCGTATCCATGTTCGACTGTTTCGAGCCATCCGTGAACCAGACCTGTGCACCAACCTCCGGTACCCAAGATCCATTCAACCACGTGCTCCTGTCGAAAATCACAACAACGAAGTGCCTAACAAATACTTGCACAGGCAGTATCTTGTCACTGACCCTAATAACCGGGTCATCAGCGAACATTTTCGCAATCTCAAGATGCCCCTTCAGATCCCCACTCCTCATGCTGCCAATCTCCCGCAGCCTTAGGGATCCCATGCACGCGTTCTCCTTTACAGAAATATGCAAAGGAGGAATACCCAGCATGACTCCAATGGCATCAGTCGGACATGATTTTGAGGCACCAGTGATACCAATACATGCCAGTCGATAAATCCTCTTAAGAGTCATCTGAGACCCGAGTTGTTCAACCTTTGTCCACCACGCCAAAGAGGCGTATGTGACCATCGGTTTCACAATGGTGTTAAAAGACCAGTAGACCATTTGAGGTATAAGGCCCCAGGTCTTGCCAAAGAGCCTCTGGCAGGCAAACATTGCCCTAGTGGCCCTTTTAGAGATCATATCAAGGTGCTCATTCCAATTCAGAGACCTATCCAATATAACCCCCAAGTACTTAACGCTATCAGAGAAGCAGATCCTCGTCCCCTGAAGCGATGGCTCAGTGAGACATAACTTACGTCTCCTAGTAAAGGGCACCAGGATGGTTTTCGAGGGATTTATAGTCAATCCCTTCTCCTGGCACCACTTTAAGGTAAAGTTCAGAGCCTGTTGCATGCGCTCAGAAATTGTCCTGTCATCCCAGCCTGTGACAGAAATAACAAGATCGTCAGCATATCCGTAGGTTCTGAAACCCAGGTCATTAAGCTGCTCAAGCAGCTCATCAATGACCAGACTCCACAGCAGAGGCGATAGCACACCACCCTGAGGACAGCCCCTAGTCGCCCCTATGGTCCTAGAAGTGTTCCCGATGCCGAATGTAATGACTCTAGAGGTCAACATCTCCAGAGTCCAACTAACGATAACACTGGGGATGTCTTTCCTCAACATCGCAGTCCTAATCGCATCGTAGGACGTGTTGTCAAAAGCGCACTGTGGGAAAAATGACCAATCTAGCTTATAAAAAATATTTTTTTTTTTTTACAAATTTATAAACCTATAGCATATAATAATTCAATGATAGTTGATACTTAAAACTGCATTCAACATTTTTCGATTTATATGTTAGTTATGAAAATACAGGGCTGTAAATGTATGCAATGGATAAGTAGCACGTTCATGAGTGATTTTGGTTTCACGTTTCCCCCCATGTATTATGAAAAGTTTTATTGCGCTATTGAACCTATATTTTTTTTTTGATAAAACAAGTCCTAAAGAGTACGTGGACACGATGTATTGTATAGAAAATGATTTTAGTAATACCCCTTGCGAGTAAGTACATAAAAGTATATTTTTGTCAAAATTCCTTAATGTGTAAAGAGATTAGAAAAAAGGACCGCTAAGTACCGCCAAACTAATTTTTTAATTTGAAACTAGACCTAATGAGGTAAGTCTGGAGAAAAATTTGGGTGCCACAAACCGCCACAAAGTAGAGTTTTATGGACTTGTTTAAACAAATATTACTTATGGGCGATATTCAAGTGCTTTCACATAAATGCATTTTTCCTTTTTATACAATTGCAATATACGGCAAAGGAAATATCGGAAATTTAATTAATATTTCTTTATAAGTTGGGTTTCACTAAGCTTAAAGCTACAGTTTTTTTGAAAATGCAAATTACTTATAAAGAATGTTTTGAAGTTTGGCGAAATGCCAATTCAAGTTCACAAAAGACGATTTTTGTGATTAGTCACGTTTTTTCGAAGCTTGGACTAGTCAATGATGAAGGAAGTGAAAAGTGTAAAAAACTTGAAAAAACCTTAAAATTGTTGTGTAGCAGATTCACCAAAAAATGGAGCGAATGCAAACGAACAACACAAGTTTTTGAACGAAATCACAAGGAATGGTTAAACACAAACATTGATTTGTCTTTTCTTGAAAATGACGATATACCGGGTCCTTCACAATACCGAGGACGTCCATCTAAAGCCTTCACAGAATCAAGCGACGTATCTAAAAAAATGAAGGTGGCTGATCTTGTAAAAACTACAAGTAAAGAGGAATTGATTTTCGCTACCAGTGTAAGTCTTTACAAATCTGGTAAACGGGATGCTGCAGGTTTAATAAAAGATATACAAAAATCTCCAGGAAGGGCATCCAAAATTAAAAGAGCCCTCTCCATTCCTGATAAAACTTGCATACCATATACACCTGACGAAGCCTTAGCGCTATATACGCAAATTGGTACCTATGAATGGGTTTGCGCAGCAGGTACACATCCCTGATATAGTGGTCCAAGACTTTCTCCATGGTCTTAAGGAGAAAAGAACTAAGACTTATTGGTCTATAAGATTTGGGCAAATGTTCCGCTTTGCGCTCAGCCTTCGGTATGAATACTACCTTAACTTCGTTCCAAGCCAATGGAACGTGACCAAATAACAAACTCGACTTAAAAATCCTGGTCAGTTGCGGGAGTATAAGATCCATGCTCCTCTGCAGCAGACACGGATACACCCCATCTGGTCCAGGAGATTTAAACGACGAAAATTTTCTCACTGCCCATGAGATCCTTCCCTCCTGAAACACCCTGTTCGCAAGTCGTATGTCCCTCCCAGATAGGCTAGGAGTCCTAGGAATCCTAGGTAGCTTTATGCTTACTATCAACGGTTTCTGGTTAACATAAATCTGTATTAAGGATTTTTAGAAATTGTTAAATATTACGAAATTTTTACACTGAACCAAAAACAGCGGTGATACGCAAATTGGTACCTATGAATGGGTTTGCGCAGCAGGTACACATCCCTGATATAGTGGTCCAAGACTTTCTCCATGGTCTTAAGGAGAAAAGAACTAAGACTTATTGGTCTATAAGATTTGGGCAAATGTTCCGCTTTGCGCTCAGCCTTCGGTATGAATACTACCTTAACTTCGTTCCAAGCCAATGGAACGTGACCAAATAACAAACTCGACTTAAAAATCCTGGTCAGTTGCGGGAGTATAAGATCCATGCTCCTCTGCAGCAGACACGGATACACCCCATCTGGTCCAGGAGATTTAAACGACGAAAATTTTCTCACTGCCCATGAGATCCTTCCCTCCTGAAACACCCTGTTCGCAAGTCGTATGTCCCTCCCAGATAGGCTAGGAGTCCTAGGAATCCTAGGTAGCTTTATGCTTACTATCAACGGTTTCTGGTTAACATAAATCTGTATTAAGGATTTTTAGAAATTGTTAAATATTACGAAATTTTTACACTGAACCAAAAACAGCGGTGATACGCAAATTGGTACCTATGAATGGGTTTGCGCAGCAGGTACACATCCCTGATATAGTGGTCCAAGACTTTCTCCATGGTCTTAAGGAGAAAAGAACTAAGACTTATTGGTCTATAAGATTTGGGCAAATGTTCCGCTTTGCGCTCAGCCTTCGGTATGAATACTACCTTAACTTCGTTCCAAGCCAATGGAACGTGACCAAATAACAAACTCGACTTAAAAATCCTGGTCAGTTGCGGGAGTATAAGATCCATGCTCCTCTGCAGCAGACACGGATACACCCCATCTGGTCCAGGAGATTTAAACGACGAAAATTTTCTCACTGCCCATGAGATCCTTCCCTCCTGAAACACCCTGTTCGCAAGTCGTATGTCCCTCCCAGATAGGCTAGGAGTCCTAGGAATCCTAGGTAGCTTTATGCTTACTATCAACGGTTTCTGGTTAACATAAATCTGTATTAAGGATTTTTAGAAATTGTTAAATATTACGAAATTTTTACACTGAACCAAAAACAGCGGTGAAATCAACTAAATACCATGTTAAATAGATGAATGGGTGATCAGTGATCACTGATCACTATTCAATCAACAAAACCTGTCAGGCATTTTAACAAATTGTTTAGTAAATGTATTGTTTGACGTTTGACTATTTGTTGTTTTGACGAAATATCATTAAATGTGCCAACAGAAATAAGTTATTTTAACAAATTTATTTAATCAAACTGAATAATTATTTTGTTGTTTTAACAATGCGCTTTATTCAATTTAACAATGCTCTTTACTTTATTTATTCGTATTTTGTCGACATATTATAAATTTTTAATTTTATATTTCTTTTATATTTTATAAATATAAATTTTTAATAATATATGTTTTTAGTTGGTATATTAAAAAAATAATAAAATGAAAAATTATAACGTAGTACGTACCCAAACCACAATTTCTAAAACACATGAAACATTACATTTACAAAACACATTAATTTATTTAATATTTAAATTAATAATTAATTAGATTTTTTATATTTCTATAAATAGTTTTCTTCACTATTACAGATGAAAAAAATAAACTATTGACAGTAATAAAAGTTTACAATTTACATAAAACTGTATGAAATTACATAAATTTATTTAAAAATAATTTAATAAACACACCCTTCCACTATCCACTATAATTCACTGAGTTTAATAATTCACAATTCTTTTATAAAAAAAACACATTTAACATAATTTTTTATTAATTTTTACAACTTTTCCAAATGGCTTTCACACGCTAACACGAGTAATGACGACACACACTAAAAGCAGGTTTACAAAAATTAACATAAATTTGAATAAAATAATTGTTGTTTTAACAATAAAATTTGTCAAAAGTTAACAAAACTTTTATGTTGATTTCCATTACGGCTTTTGGTTCAGTGTACTTTAACACTTTCTCGCTTCCAAACCGTGCACTGCACACAAAAAACTACTTTACGAAATATTTGGGTTTCTATTGAAATAGCTTAATTTTTTATTATAAACACTCATTTGGCGCATTCATGGCCAATTTAGAATACCCCGCCTGAAAGCGGGCTTGCTGGTTAGACGGTTAAGCACTTTTTATAGATAAAAGTTTTCAAAATTTTAAGAAATCGGTGTTAAAGAAAATCATGCAAATGTAATAGTTTTTCTATTGCTTTCAGATATTTTGATAGCAAAAAAATAGAGTTTGGGTATTTTTATGTAAAAAATGAATGCTCTTTACTAAATGTTTCAGAAATAATTTGATTTATTTATACAGTTTTTTTTTTTTTAGCTTTTTCTATAAAAAAAAAAATTTGCAAATGCTATAAATTAGTTTTTGATTTGTGTTCTTATATATTTTTTAAATACAGCGAGAAACCCCAAATTTTGACTGTTTATATTTTCCTTCGATTTAAATGAACATTTTTAACTTTCCATTATTTTTGTCATTACAAACTTCACTAAATAAGAGTGTTTTTTTTTTGCAAAATATGGCTTAGAATTGAAAACTTACAATCCTAATAATTTAACAATTCTAATCAATAATTGTGTATGACTAAAAGCCGCACTAAAAAAATTTTAAATCGACTAAGAATCGACTAATTGTGCAAACTTTTTTGTACATCAAATAAAAAAATTAACAAGATTTTTTCAAAAATATGTTTCATATAAGTACATTTTTTTAAAATTTGTCAAACAATTTGGGGGGGGGGGGGGGCGGTCCCCTCTCTGCAAACGGCCATAGGACCATATATAATCATATCTGAATTCAATTAAAAAATAATCAAAGCATTAACCCTTATATATTTCTATATAATTTTATATGGAACAATATATGCCTTTATAAAAAATATATTTTTTATGTCGGTTCACATAAAGTTTAATATAATTATATGTACATTTATATTGAATTATATACGAATGGATATATGACTTTATACTGTATATATAGTAATATGTAATTAGGTATACTAAGTACAATTGCATATAAGACAATATAAAATAATATATTGCTATTTAAACCCCCATATAAACATTTTTTGAAAGAACACAAATCTATATCCAATTAGATACAAATATTTATGCTTTAACATTTTGAATTTGATAAAAAAAATTTAGGATTGATTTAGATGCGTTAGCTGAGTCGAGAATGTTTTTTTTTGCCAGACATGCCGCCTTTTGAGGCGGCAAGGATTAAAAGTGAGACCAAATTTATTATCATTAAAATACAAAAATAATATAAAGGAACAAACAATAACATATGGGCGCGTTGGACTGTTACACAGATGGTCCCGGGTTCGATTCCCGGTGACGACAACATCAATTTAGAAAAATAGTATGTATGAGTTTTCTATCACTTATATGTATCGCTGCGCCCACCTTCGGTGTTCCCATAGCACTTAACCATACCGAAGTAAAATAATGAATCAGGGCTATGAAACAAAAAGCTTTAATAAATTCGAAAACTCTACATCAGGTGGCGACTAACAACTGTTCTAAGACTTATCATCTCGCGCAATTACAGTGTTGCCATGTTTGAAGCCCTTCATATCCTTTCATCTCTCCACTATCCCCTTTCCAAAGAAAGAACACGTTAATTATTAGGAAGAATTTCCTGAGTGTTGTTTCTCTTAAAAAAAAAAAAAAAAAATTCAAACTATTGTATTCGCAAACTGCTCATAGCAATTAGGTTGAATACTCAGGATAGCTTTTTAAAACTTTATATCTCTCCCAGCATGTACAGTTTCACACGGTTGCTCTTTAAAATAGCCTAGTTAATCATTTTTTCTGATTTAGAACAAAGTTCAGATATATGAAAGATTATTCCGTGGATCTTTGGTGTTAAGGTAATCCCAAACGCTTCCCAATTTTTTATAGTTTGGAAAAAACATTTTGAACAATTACTTTCACTTTTTATTTTGCGTTAAATTTATTTTTATTTGGAATAATAAAATTTACTTTTGTCTAAAGCAAGGCAACCGTGTTTTCAGTTGTTCTGAAAACTATGATGTCAGAATTTGAAGTCAAAATATTTCGGTAATTTTTAATCTAAAAGAGAAATTACACGCTCCCATCCTTGGAAAATAAAAATGTAAAAATGTAGCTCTCCAATAAAACATAATTTGTACCAAACAGATAAGTAAATTTAAAAAAAATTTAAACTTAAAAAACTTAAATTATAAGCCGCCGCCAAAGAAGGCGTGTCTGACAAAAAAAAACAAAATTGTCGACTCAGCCCACGTATCTGCATCATTCCTCAATTTTCTATCAAAATCGGTGAGATGCCAATAAACTAAAGGCAGGCCAAATTTTAAAAATATTGATTTGATGAGCAAAAAAAGCGCCACCTAGATTTTTTTCGTTTGCATTGGAAAATAGTTTTTGAGACCATCTAGGAACAGAATTTTAGAAACATGCAACATTTTATTCAAATCGACTTAGGCGCACCGTGAATGGATAACAGCCACGCCAGCGATTATTTTGCCATCAAAAACTCATATTCTTAAAATTTGTAGATAACCGAAATTGAATATTACTCAACGATAAGCCTATTCATTTGAGCTTATCAACATTTTCAGGCAAAAGTTCAAAAGGGGCAGTTAAAAATATTTCAAAAATCCTTGCATTAGCTTTTAGTTGAAAATAAACTTGAGAGATTAGAACTAAAAAATAAATATAATTTTAAAAATTTATAACAGTATTAATTACCTTTTCAAAAGCGCTCTGGGGATAATAGTGGCAAGCTCTTAAGAATATTATCAAAAAGTCATCATCATCTCTATAACGGATATCTGAACAGGAATTTAATAATTGACGTAGTTCTTCGATGGCAGCCTCTTTAACTTCAGGTGTTTCACGCAATTCATTTTTAGCGATTTCCATAGTTTCAGGCCTATAATAGCCGATGCGAATATTAAACGCTTCTTCGCTATTTGTGTTAGACATATTGACTGTATGGGGGAAGATAAAATGAATACGAAAAATCAAAACAATTCAATTGAAAGTAAATTTTGAAATACCACGCACAATATAAGTGCCCTAATTATGAGAACAATAAAATTACATTATTGTTGCATTTAATGAATTAAGGCAAATATTTATTTATCGTTATATTGTAATCATTTTTTTTTTTTTTTTTGAAATCTTACATGTTTAAAGTAATTTTCATTTTAAATTTCAATTTCAATTCAAAAGCACTTACCGTTTTTTTTTTTTGTTTTGATTAGAGATTTATCGCAGGAACCACATACACAAATATTTCAATAATATTGAAATTTAAAAAAAGTTTATTTTTAACGGACGGAGAATTAAATGTTTTACTTGTTCACAGCTCACAATATACCATACAACTGATATTCTGCTGTTAACATTGGTCCCTTGTGAACCTAAACCGAAACACTATAGTTGAGTCCAGTTGACGACGTCAACCTTTAAGATTGGACGAATACGACGACGACGTATTACAGATACGACAATGTTTTTATAATAATTTTAAAATCGGTTTCTTATCGCTTCGAAAATAAAAGCAAATTTTACTATTGCCAGAGTGAGAGCGATCGGGAGCTTCTACTCTATCATTAAGTGTGATGACAAAAATTTAATTTGTTTTTATTTCTTTGTAGAACGAACTACATTTTTAAGTTGTAAAATGTTGTTACACTTTAATTGTTGGCTAAAGACCTATAAACAAATCATTTGGCTTGTTTCATTTATAAACGACAGAAAAATATTGAATTTTAGACTAACCCACCTCTAAATTTGTTCAAATTTGGCACAAATATTGTCTTTAATGCAACTAAGGTTGACACCAAATTTTCGCTCACTAGATAACTTGGTACGCGAAATATGGCGTCTTAAAAATTGAAAAAATCTTAAAATTAAACTTTACAGAATTAAGCATATAATGAAAAGTATTAATGCTCGTGCATCACTGAGGTCTTAAATTAAAGATGACAAAATTACCTTTAAAATGATATGTGACGTGATTATTATTATTATTATTTTTATTTTATTAATTAATAATCATATAATTACAAATTATATACTATTACCCTAACCGAGCACTAACTACTATGGCTTTAGGCGCGTTGTAGCGAAAACAGAGCAGTGCCTCTGTTGGGAATCGAACCCACGACCCCCGCACTGATAAGCCAACACGCTACCATATAGTCTACCGGGGCGCACTGATTATTATAGTATTGAGAAAGGGTTCATCATTAGCATATTTTTTTTTAAATTTTTAAACATACCAGCACTAACTACTATGGCTTTAGGCGCGTTGTAGCGAAAACAGAGCAGTGCCTCTGTTGGGAATCGAACCCACGACCCCCGCACTGATAAGCCAACACGCTACCATATAGTCTACCGGGGCGCACTGATTATTATAGTATTGAGAAAGGGTTCATCATTAGCATATTTTTTTTTAAATTTTTAAACATACCATTTTTGTTAAATATTTGCTCTCGAACTTTATTTATATGCCGAAATGTTGACCTTTGAACTTTTGAAAAATTAATTACGTGACATAATTTTAAATGTAATGTTGCCATCTTTAATTTAAGACCTCAGCAATGTACGTATCATCAATACAATGTGCAATGTACGTATCATCAATACTTTTCAATAATTTTGTAAAAGTCATTTTAGTACCATTTTTAAGGTTTTTTTTCAATTATTTCGCGAACCAAGGGGTCTAGTGATCCAAAATTTGGTGTCAGCCTTAATTGCATTAAAAATATATTATTTGTGACAAATTTGAACAAATTTGAAAGGGGTGAGGGAAATCTGCTGGTTGGTTTTATTCATATCAACTCATAACATATGTTCTACATAGTACGTATTATAATACTATTTAGAAGCTACAAGTCCAAAGGGTCATCTTTAATAAGAGTCATACACCTTATTTATATTTTTTAACTTCTTCAGTTAATGTTAAACCATGAGTTAAGTACACGATATTTCATGGCCATATCTGAAAAAAGAAACAAATGCGTCTGACAAATTCTAAAGAAATACACTCAAAAAAGTTTTACAGTAGACTCTACTGAAAATGACAGTTAAAACCACTGTAATTTAATTTCAGTTTCAAAAGGCAGCAAAGGTTACTACAACCTCTTTTAAACAACTGTAAAAATTGGTAAAAACTACTGTTTTTAGCAGCTTTTTTTCGGTATTTAAAAAAAAAATGTATTTTCCTTCAAATACAATCAAAATTTGTATTTCCTATATCCTACTTAAAATGCAAAGTCTAAATTTCAAACCTCACTCCAGTTAGAGCGTTTTTATGCATTGGAGATACATTCACAAAATTCTTCCCGTAACTACATGTCAGTTATTCGCGTACACTCAAAAAAATAAGTTAGTAGAAAAGTTAGTAAAACATCTTGTAAATCAGGTATACTATTTTTCAGCAATTTTTTTTGCTAAAATTATGTTTTAAACTAAAATTTTAGTTATTCTTAGTCAGCACTTAACTGTTTTGAACTAACGCTTTACTAATATTTTACTAATGTTTTACTAATTTATTTGCTAAAAAAAAAAATTGTGCTGATTAGCACATCAATAATGTGAACGACAACCAAATTAAAAGTTATACACAGAATGAATTAGATGACATGATGTAGTAGTGACGAAGAAAATTATACTAAAAAGTACAACTCTAGTAAGAAACATAAAAAAGCAACTATGGAAGATTTGGTATCTGTTTTTCATACATAAAACAAAATTGTGGATTGAAACAACTTAAATTGTGGCGTTTTCACCGGCTTGTGAAAGTAATTGTCTATTAATAAAATAAAAGACAAAATAAAATATTTAAATTTAAAAAAGATTAAATGTGTATTTGTAGTCAAATACACAGAATAAAGCGAAAGGCAAAACATACATCTTGGGTAGATTTTTATCTTTCCTTTTTTTTTATTGCAAAAAAGTGTTGTATGTATATGTTACATTTTGTTATTTTTTCGTTTCGTTTCTATAATTCTCTGCGGCATTAGCGTTCCTTTAAGAGATAGCATCATTGAAACAACCATTGATGTAAGTAGTTGAAAGATAATTTTGTTTATGTTATATATTATTATTTCTATATATTTGCAAATATGTCGTCAATGTGGGAGTATGAAAATTTTCATATTTTGTAACGTATTGTAAATTATTTTAAAAAGAATCACAAAAATATGTTTTATGATTTTCAGCAAATAAACTAACTAAAGTAAAAATTTTCTACAAATTTTTTGAGTTCTTTTCAGTCTACTAATATTCAGCAGAAACTTTATTAATGTTTAGTAAGGGTTTTTTTAATTTCTACTCTACTAAGTTTTAGCAAAACTTTTGCTGAATCTACTAATTTTGTTGCTAAAAATCAGCTCGGTGATTTTCAGCAAAAGATTTTGCTGACATTAGCAATTTTTTTGCAAGCACCCTCCTGACTAAAACTTTGCTGACTCAGCAAAATTTTTTGCTGACTTTACAAACTTTATTATTTGAGTGTAGTAAACGGTAATAGTAACTTTAACTATAATTACAGTCATTTTACTACCGGGAAATGTAAAATAACTATTTTTGACAGTCATTAAAAAAATAACTAATCAAAAATACCGTATTTTAGCAATAGTTGTTTTGCGTACACTCAAAGAAAGTTATTAAAGTCAGCAAAGGTCAGGAGGGTGCTTGTAAAAAATTGCTAATCTTGTTGTTGCTGATTTTTAACAACAAAATTAGTGGATTCAGCAAAAGTTTTGCTAACTAAATTGATTAAAAATTAAAAAATCCTTTCAAAATTTCCTGAATATTAGTTGACTGAAAAAAACTCAAAAAAATTGTAGAAAAATTATACTCTAGTTAATTTATTTGATGAAAATCGTAAAAAAAAATTTTGTTATTCTTTTAAAAATAATTTACAATACGTAACAAAATATAAAAATGTTCATACTCCCACATTGACTGCATGAATTTATTTAATATCTGAAAATATATAGAAATAGTCATATATAACATAAACAAAATTATCTTTTAACTACTTACATCAATGGTTGTCTAAAAGATGGCATCTTTCTAGAAACAAAACAAAATATAAAATGTACAAACTGTTTTTGCAATAAGAAGCAAACAAAATTACCTAAGATATGTGTCCTTGTCTTTTGCTTTTGTCTGTCTACCTGAACGTAAATTTGTTTGAAATTTGACCACACTACATTTAAAGACACTATAATCCTTTAGTTTACAAATACACATTTAATCTTTATTAAATTTAAACATTTTATTTGTCTTTAACTTAATTAATAGACAATTACTTTGACAAACCGGTGACAACACAAAATTTAAGTTTTTTTAATCCACAATATTTGTATATACACTGTTGTCTTATATGTAAAAAACAGATACAAGAATATTTCATGGTTGATTTTTTTATATTTCTTAAAAAAGTTGTACTTTTTAGTGTAATTTTCCTAGTCTCAACTACATCTGGTTGTCGTACACACTATTAATGTGCATATCAGCACAATTTTATTTAGCAAAATAAATTATTAAAACATTAGTAAAATATTATTAAAACATTATTTCAAAACAATTAAGTGCTGCATAAGTTTAACTAAAATTTAAGCTGAAAACACAAACATTTGCTGAAAAATAGTGTACTTGATTTACAAGACGTTTTACTAACTTTTCTACTAATATTTTTTTTTTTTTTTTTGATTGTTTTTATTTTACAAACTTTGCAAAAAATCTGAAAAAAGAATCAAATGCGTGTATAAGTAAGTTTTAAATATTTTTATTGTTATATTTATTTTTTTGATTCCAGAAAATAGTAAAAAAAATTAAAAAACCTCAATACTATTTATTATCCAAGAAACATTTTCACGGATTTTCCGACACGTACGGAATCACGAATCCGGCCTTGAACGGTCTGTATATCATGCATCTGTCAAACCATGTACTTAAACGGAATATTTACGGAAATATTTAACCTGATTTTCTTAAACAATACATTTTTAATACGTTTTAGTGCATCCGTTTTCGTGCCGGAAAATACGTTTATTTTGTTTTTAATAAAAACTTTTAAGAATAATAAGTCCGTCCATTCGGTTAAATTGAAAAGCTTTTGGGGAAAATACTTAGAGGCAGCGCATAAATAAAATTATATAACACTTATTTGAAGGTGAATATATATTTTAAATTGGATTTAACCTAATCTGACTAGATTTTACCGTTTTTAGCTCAGATTTAATTTATTTATGGGTTGGGAGATGGAAAAGACTTATATTCTAAAATTATTAAAAAAATTATTATTAAACATCCAACAATCCAACAATTAATAAAAATAGTTCTAATTTAGGTCGGTTTTTTGTAAAAAAAAAAACGTTACGGAAACGGACCGGATACGGAACGGATGACGGACTTTTAACAGATTCGAATCAGTTTCGATGCTCCTTATAATCCGTTTAATGGTCCGTATACTGATCCAGAAAACGGTACGTATACGGATTCGGATTCCGTTAGTGCCGTTAATCATTATAATGTAAACAAAACCATACTCTCAGGAAATTAAGGAGGTAAAAATGACGAAAAATTGCAGTTAAAATGACTACACATGTAGTCAAACAGACGATTATTATATTTGTCATAAAAATTACTAACCATGTAGTAATTTTTAACTATTGATAAAACAACTATAATGGTTGTAAAAACGACTATCGGAGCAGTCAAAAGCAACTAACCTTAAATGAATGCATTAAACTTAAAACATACTACATAAGTTGTAAAAACTACTGTTTTTAACAGTTATTTTTCGTGTTTAAAAAATATTTTTTGATAAAGAACACATATTTTTCATTATTTCTTAGAAAAACTGTAGTTAAAAACAACTACTACCGATTACTACACAAACAACTGGCATGTAGTAACTAATTCGTATATAATTTTATTAATCTACGCTTTTATATTCTTTCGATAAATTTTGAAATTCAAAACAAATAAAATTGAAAGTGTATATAATTCTCTCTATTGTCTGCTTTAAGTTAAAAACTTTTAATTTTTGAGAGTCCTTATCAGTTTTGTTGTTTAGTTTGAAATACAATTCGGATACATTTTTAATCAACTGTTTTTGTTTTGAATTCTCTTCGTTTTTTTTTTTTTTTACTTCTACAAATTATCAGTCATATGCGGGTATAAATAAATAAATAAAATGTCATTAAATTGATTACCACCTTCGATCATTTTCTTTATAGGCATTCGTAAAACTTTTTTGTTCACAAAGAAAAACATTTTATCAAAAAGTTTTATTTTTAATGAAATTATAATAATTACAACTACAAATATCAGATATTTACAATCGTTCGAATACGAATATAAAATACCCTATGTTGCAAAGTTGTTTTTTTAATAGTATATATCCGACATGGGCAATCAATAGATTATCTAGATATCGAACTCTTTGACATTTGCTATCAGAGGAGGTAAGTCATGAGAATGTGTTGAACATACATACCATAGATTACATAGATCTCAAACTCTTCTTCTTTTAACAAACACAGTTTTTATACACATTTAAATATTTATTGTATAATGTATACAACATATTCTCATGAGTTACGTGCACTGGCAGCTAATGTCAAAGAGTTTGAGATCTATGATATATGTACGTCCAAAAATGTGTGTTTTTGTTAAAAGAACATGTAGAGTTTGATATCTAAATACATTATTGGAATTAAAAAATAATAATACTGAAGGGATTCCTCAATCCACTTAGCGTGTGGACCGATTTAATTTTGGCGGATTTAAAGGAAAGTCAGTACTTTTGATAAAAAATAATTTTGGAATTATGTTTTTGGTGAAAGAAACTTATTTTACATTGTTAAATATTTTATTTGAGTACTTAGTTCCAAAACATTAAATATTTGGCGCATTGTTAACCCATGTTTTCCGTAGGACAAAAATGTTACATTAGATAAACTTTAGGTTATAACTAAATATTTTCGAATAAAAAAAAAGGACAAGGACAAAATCAAACAAAGCATTTTAAGTTTTTAAAATGTTTTGGTGTTAAAAATGGGCACAGAAGATTCAAAAATTCATAAAAACCTCTTTATTTCTATTTTAAGTTCCCCTAACAAGAATCTGAAGACAAAATAAAAATATATCCACAATCAAAAATTCGCTAGTGAATGGGTTAATGAAGCCCAAGTAAGTTAGTATATAACTTATATGGTAAAAACTTGGACCAAATCGCAGAACTCTAATAAGAAATTTAGAAGCGAAATAAATCTATTTGATTAAAGTTAAATTAATATACTTGATTACAGTAATCCGGCATAAAGAAAATATCGGCATTAACAACGTTAATTTTTAGCTGACTTTGTATGTATGTTGTTTAGCGTTGCCAATTTAAGTTATATCAAAACACAGAGTATGAAAAAAGTTTTTTTAGTAATAGTGAGCAGAGGAAAAATTGGACTAACTGTCAATCAAAAAGACTAAAAAATAGTTTAATCGACTTGGTTAGTGCTTGATTAAGCAGTTAATCCCATTTTTATGTAATTTCCATATAAAGGTATAATTTTTGGAATTAAGAACAATTCAAAAAAAAGGACAAAAATGTTACATTAAATAAACTTTAGGTTATAACTAAATATTTTCGAATAAAAAAAAAATAAAAAACCTAAAAAATTTTGTAGACATGAGGCAAAACATGCAAATTTTTATATGAATGCTATAGGACTTTTTTTGCCAAGTATTATAATATTCTTTAATACTAATGAATTATTACATTGAAAATTTTACTTAATTAAGAACTAAACCTATTTTCAGTTGGTTTATTTAAACAAAATTTTGTTAGACAATTTTGACCTCCTTGTTAAATACGCCAAATATTAAATATTTCTGAACTTAGTAATTCTGATCTAATTAAACAATTTACAATGTAAAATTAGTTTCTTTCAACCAAAATATATTTAAAAAAAAAAAATTTAATATTTGCAATCTTTAAATTTTTAAAATTTTTATTCATAAGCTTAGAAAATAATACAAAATTTCAGATATTTCTTTGATCTAGTGTGGTTAAGTGTTAACAGTCTTATAAAAGCTAAATATTTTTTCCTGGGTATTTGGGGTTAAATATAATACAAAAACAAAATTAAATATTAATAAGTTTTTGCTGTTTTTTAAAAAACATATTTTTATAAAAACATGTCCTTTTTGAAAATCGGCGAAATTTTCAAAATCTTTTTGTGTATTGCGAACATTAATGCTTTATTGTATGCATTATTTACTGCTTCGTTGTAATCATTATCTTCTGCTTCAAAAGAATCATTCACGGAAGCACAGCAAAACGCTTTCCCAATTGCTTTATTGTATGCAAGCGCTTTCTTGGAAGCATACTAACCAAATCGAGGTTATTTTTTGCTGGGTATAGTCTTAATAAATTGTGATATTTTTCCGAAACTTTGATGAAAACATTAAAATGTTGTTCAATTTTTGCAAACCACTAAATTTTTTTCGAAAATTTTGAAAAAACTAGAGATTTTTTTTTTATGAATATTAATGTAACCCAGGGTTGTCCCGTCCAAAATTCGTCAATTTGTTTTTTTTTTTAAGAAGCAGCCTACTAAACACCGTACAAAAATTAGGAAAATATGTTCTTACCTATATGCTTACCAGTATGGACAAAAATAATGAGTCTAAATACAAATTAAAAAAAAAAAAAATTAATAAAAAATATTGTTTTTATAGAAATTTTTTTTTAAATAAAAAGTACCCACACGGGCTTCGAACCTGGGAATACAGGTCGTCAGTCAACCGCTCTACCATCTAAGCTATCTCGACATTTTGTACTTGATAGATAAAAACATAAATGACTTTCTTGCACAAAATGTCATTACATTCCAGCTTGCAAATAAACAAGTATAAGTAGTTATATACAGTGGTGTTCAAAACATTTGCAACTGAAATCATGATTTAGGTAATTAAAAATTTTTTTGATCAAAAAGATTTGTGGTATAAGATTTTGTTTTTTTTTTATTAAATTCAGTTATAGCATATTATTTTACAAATACAAAAAAATTATTCATAACTTCTCAAAAATAAAAAAAAAGTAATTTTAACAAAATAAGTCGATAGTGCAGTGTGCAAAACATTTGCAACTCTTAAAGTAATTAACAGGAAATACAAACAATGGTTTTAACGCTCAGTATTTTGTAGCGTGGCCATTATTTTTTAAAACTTCTGAACACCTCTTAGGCTTTGAGGCAATGAGCTTTTTAATATAATCGTCAGAAATTTCATTCCACTGCTTCTCCAACACGACAAAAAGTTCATCACCATTTCGGAATACTTTATTGCCGATATTCCGTTTTACAATCATCCACATGTTCTCAAACGGGTTGAGATCGGGAGATTGAGCCGGCCACTACATGATATTAGTTCTATTTTCCTGCTGCCAAACTTTTACAACCCCATCCGTGTGTTTTGGGTCGTTGTCGTGCTGGAAGGTCCATGAGAGTGGCATTTCCCATTCAGCATACGGAAGCATAACTAAACTCAAAAGATCTCTATAGATTGTGGCCGTCATTGTGCTAGTAATACGGTGAATTGGGCCAATCCCATTTCCTGAAAAACACCCCACACCATAATGTTTCCACTTTCGTGCTTCACTGTGGCGGTTGTGTATCTGGGATTAAACTTTTCGCCTCGTGGTCTTCGAACATTGGCTCTTCCATCTGATCCCCGGAGGTTGAATTTAGACTCATCTGACCACAATACATTTTTCCATTGCTGTTGAGTCTATAACTTCTAAGAGCATATTCTCGGGCTCTTCTTTTAATGGTGGGAAGACTGGCATCTATTAAAAGTTCAGTTTTAGCTTCTCTGGGAACTGCTTTGGGATATTTCGTAAAAAAATTCTTGATTTTCGGATCTTCTCTTACAGTTCTAATACGGGGTCTTCCACCCTTATGAGTTGTGTGGATGTTACCACTATTAACAATGCGGCAAATCGTTGATTTTGGAACGGAGTACTTTATAGAAATTTCTGTTTGGGAAAGTCCATTTTGAAAATCATTTAAACCTTTGATTTAAAGTCAGAATTGTATTTATTTCCTGTCATTTTTAACAAAAATTATTCTTACGATGCTTATGCTTCCAACATCTTATTACAACTATAAACGAACAATAATTATAATAAATTTGTAATGCGATTACCGTTATATCCTAGCATTTGTTAGTATAAATTGTTTCGTTAAGAGTAAGACTAATGAGAGTTGCAAATGTTATGAACACCTGCATTTTGAATACATCTATTATTATTAATTTTTGTTGTTGTTTTAATTAAACGGAATTATTTTTTTTATTTGTTTAACATAAAACAATGTATGAAGAATATGTAAAAAATAAATTTTAGAAACTAAGTGCGATTTGAAGAAAACAAATCAATGAAAACAAAAAATGCGATCTCAGTTCCAAATGTTTTGACCACTACTGTATGTACTTATTAGAAGTAAAAAAATAATGAGTCTAAAAATAGGTGTTACATTTTTTTTTAAATCATTACTTTATATTCGAAATAGTGATAAAAATAAGTACTTATGGGTAACACATTATTTTTTTTATTAAAAAGAAGAGAAAGTTAACTAGTTATTAGTAAGTCCATATTATTCGTATTAAAGTAATGCAGAGAGTAAGCTGGTGTCATTATTTGTAGTGAGAAAAGTAATAACATGCCATTAGCGTTTCGACACTGGAATGTTTACAAAATGAAAAGCATTTAAGACTCGATCTTTGTTCATAAAACCGTAATTTTTATTTCAGATGTCTGCAATTTTGTGTGGGCATGTCAAAAAAATGTCATAAATAAAAAGAAAAAATTGGTCGTATGTGAATATTGGAAAAAAAAAATTAATGTTTCACTACTAATTTCTCATGTGAACGCGAATTCTGTGACAGGACACTCAAATTTTAGTTAAGTTTCCATAATTTACAAGTGTTTCAATTTTTTTTTTTTTTAGCAAAAATCGTTTTTTATCACCAAGTTCTGAGCGGAAAGATAGATATACATATGTTTAAATAATCTATACAAATTTTATTGATATAGGGTATTTGTGTTATCAATAAATTAAAAGCAACAAGTATTTAAAAATGTTTTGGTGCTATCGTATTTCCATTAAATTTAATAGTGATCGTGCTTATTTCGCTGTTGTTGCTGACTTCGAATGCCTTTGTTTCATTAAATAATACATTGAAACACAACAACACAGCAACAACAACAACAACAAAAGTAAAGTGGTATTATTACTAAATTGTATAGAAGCGGGTGTACATTTACGAGTTGATTGCCCCTGCTAAAATTGGAGTAGAGGGGCTTTTTAGACTCATAGGGCAAAGTCCTGTTTCGAATATGTATATTTATGTATTTCTCGATTTTGCGATTTGTCAACAACAGTTATCAACAAAACATTTATTAATGATCATTAAACAAAGCAACGAACAAATTTTGATAAGATTCAACTATTTAATTTTTAAATTATTTACTAACGAGTAAATATAACCCAGAATTATAATGTACATTAGGGTGGCAATAAAATATACGGGAAACCCTTTTGAAATTTAAAAACAAAAAAACTCTATAGATTATTTGTTAGGACAATATCCTATTAAAGAAATATAGAGTATGGCCTCGAACTTGAATAATTTTCATTGCACAATTAAAGGTCGAAAAAACATAATTTTTATTTTTAATAAAAATTATATCAAACTTGTAAAAAAGACAAAGTATGGTCTTAGCTTACTTCCCCTTTACATCTTGTTTTTAAATAAAACAAAACAAGTGTTAAAATAAAAAGGAGAATCAAAACAAAAAACGTGTATTGTATATCTACCAAATGTAGAGCTTGCACATAACGAACAAGTTTTAAATTTAATTTTGATCTATGGTGATAATCGTTAATTTCGAGCTCATATATTAGTTACTGTTCATCGGGGCAATACAGTCGCGATATTTGTTGACAAAGTCCGATTTTTTTAATCAGCATTTATCTCCGAAAAAGGGACGTTTGGTGTATTTTGTAAAATTGTTAAGCTAGAATGTCGAAATTTAGTACGTAGCTTCCTCTAATGACAATGTCAAAATCAAACAAATCATTTTAAGTTTTTCAAATGTTTTAGTGTTAAAAATGGGCACAGAAGATTCAAAAATTCATAAAAACCTCTTTCTTTCTAATTTAAGAACCCCTAACAAGAATCTGAAGACAAAATAAAAATATATCCACAAACAAAAATTCGCTAGTGAATGGGTTAATGAACCCCAAGTGGATGATTGTGCCGATTAGTATAAAACTGATATGGTAAAAACTTGGACCAAATCGCAGAACTCTAATGAGAAATTTAGAAGCGAAATAAATCTATTTGATTAAAGTTAAATTTATATACTTGATTACAGTAATCCGGCATAAAGAAAATATCGGCATTAACAACGTTAATTTTTAGCTGACTTTGTATGTATGGTGTTTAGCGTTGCCAATTTAAATTATATCAAAACACAGAGTATGAAAAAAGTTTTTTAGTAATAGTGTGCAGAGGAAAAATTGGACTAACTGTAAATCAAAAAGACTAAAAAATAGTTTAATCGACTTGGTTAGTGCTTAATTAAGCAGTTAATCCCATTTTTATGTAATTTCCATATAATGGTATAATTTTTGGAATTAAGAACAATTCAAAAACTAAAATATTTAATGGCGTTTTCTTTTCTGGCAAAAATGTCACATTTTTTTTGCACTTTGCCCTCAAATTACCTTTTTGTGTTCTTTTCTAAAATAACATGGCAGAAAGAAACACGGCAACATTTTCTTTCTGAAAATGTTGCCGTGTTTCTTTCTGAAAATGTTGCCTTATAAAAGGCAAAAAATTCAACATTTTCTGCCCTCAAAAAATTTACAGGGTTGGATGTTGCCCTGTTTTTTTGGTTTATGAATCTCATGTGTATATATTGCAAAGTTTTTAGCGGGAAAACTCTCACCTTGGTAGCAGAGGGGTAGTGTGCTGGCTTCTGACACAGAAGATCCCCAGTTCGAACCCATATTGGTATCACAAATCTTTTTATATATTTTTTTTTATATTGTTAAATTTGTAAGTATTTAATAATTTTTTTAATCTGAAATTCGCTTACAAACAAAATTATAAAAAAAAATTTAATTGAAAATTAAAATTTAATTAATTAAAATTAAATTTAATAATTAAAAAAAACAAAAATTTATTATTAAAAAAAACATTAAATTTTTTTTAAAGTTTGCTGGGATTCGAACCCGAACCTTAACAACACTAAGAAACAGATTTGTTTAAATAAATGTAATATGTGATGAAATCGTGTTCTATTCTGATTGTAAAAATGCTTCATTTTAATGGGGCGAGGGCAAAATTTGAAAAATGTTGAACATTAAGAAGGCAACACTTTTTTCCGGAAAAGAAATTTTTCTGAACTGAGAAAGCTGGATTAATTTTTAAATTTCTCGGGATCCCGGCAATTACTGAGTTCGTCTTAAACGAGTTTTACTGTACAACAGATGTTGGTTGCATGGTTACAAGGGTATCAAATAATTGAGATCTTATCATATCTGTTATTTTTGGATTTGGAGAGGCTCAATAGTTTTTAAAATTTTCTAGTTAAATTACTAAACAACCTTTTTTTTTTTTAATACTTTTATTCAAAAGCTTGCGACAAATAAATGGATAACTAAGATAAGGTGAAACAAAATCATATTTATAAATGTTACACTTTTTTGGAATTGGCTTCGGCTATGGTTCATCTCAAAGTCATTTGTTAAAGTATTCATAAATCCTGATTACTAAGCCAAGCAACTGCCGTCTTTGTCTGCTTCGTGTGATCAAATGCGGACAGCGATGGACACGGCATATAAATTTCTTTTCTTGCATTTGAATATGTACAAAGTATTGGTTAATGGACGGACTATCATTGTTAAGTAAACTCTTAATTATAAATGTTTTTATTTTGCCTTCTTTCTATTTTCCAAAAACCGCATATTTCAAAAACAATTTGTAGTATATACAAAAAATTTATGAACATTTTTGAAGTTTTCCCAAAGTGTCCACTAGCAAGTCACTTGCGGAAGAACTTCTGCAAGTATTTGCTGAAGTGTTTCCACTCAAACCGAAACTTGCGGAAGTCTGCTTCCAGAAGTGGTTTGTAGAAGTTATCACGACGAACTTGCTGCAAGAAATTGCAGACGTGTTTCCACACAATGTGAGTACAGCTTGCAGTAGTTTGCTTTTTTTACGAATTTGGCCACTTTTTTTTCTTTTCTTTGTTTACTTCTTGACCAAACTGCGTTCTAAGGTTGTGCAATTTCCTTTTGACCTCTTCTTCGGGTGCGTCTATATCATTGGCTATTGCCTTTAAAACATTTTGTTTTTTAATTTTATTCTTATAGTCTTTTGAGGACGTGTCCCATAATTCAGGATAACTTTCTTGTTTTTCAATTACCACACACAGAGAAATAAAGTGCCAACCGAATTGAAAAGTGTATATTAATATTAACAACTTATAAATTCAGTTATTACAACGATACTTACATTAGATTACTAAATATTTTGGGTGTTACAAATTAAATTCAGTTGAAATAACCGAACTTTGTTGTGAAAAGTAATGTTAAGTGGAGAAAACCGTCTGAAATTCGTAATAACCGAATTTGAGTAGTAGTAACCCGCTTTCAGTTGGCAAATACCTAAATTTTTCTCTGTGTGCAAATGTGTTTTTTCACTACTCCAAACGAATTTATTTTTGTAAATTTTAATAAATTTTGAAAACAACTAAAAAAAAAACACAAAACAAAACTGTAAACAGAAGAGAATACTCACGTATACCCGACTTCTTCTGCAAGTCTTCAAAACAAATGTAGTTCACAGCAAGTCGTTCAAGTTACTTCCAGCAAGCAACAAACACGTTTTTCCACATAATTGCTGCAAGTAACTTCTGCAAGCCGTGACTTCTGGAAGTCGACTTCTAATACGTGTTTACACGACAAAAACTTCTGGAAGTTACTTCTAGAAGCAACTTCCGCAAGAAAACTTGGTAGTGGACACACGGCTTTAGAAAAGCTAGAGCCTCCAAAATAGGCAGAGCTTTAACAAAAAAACCTTTTAAGCATAAATTTTGCTCCATTTTTGTCTTCTTAGTAATCAAACACGTGGCTAGGTCCTTTTTCTAACAAGCATTATGACGTTGCTAAACTTTGAACACCAAAAATGTTCTATTTATATAAACAATTTATAGTAATATAAATAATTCTTACTAAACAAATGGTGATGGATTTGAGGAAAGTAAATTCTGTTGAAAATATAATTTACTTTCAGCAAATCCGTCAACAGGGACAAAATACTGTATTTAGGTACTATTTTTATACATTGTATGGAGTTACAGTCCGTTTACGAAACGTATCAGCTCGAAATGTGAAAATGTAATTTTTTAAAGCAGAATATTTTAGTAAATTCTTTTATCTTCCACGTACAGAAAAAATCTTTAAAATTAAATGTATAGTTTTTAAAACAGAGACGTTTAAAGGGGCGCCTTAACACTACATTTTTAAATTTAATCCTAATAAATCTGTGAAAATCAAAAAAAAAATAAATAGTATATAGTATAGTCGTTTTTTTATCTAAAAATTTTGTAAACCCCGGACCCAAAAAAGTAAAAGTGTAACTTTTTAGCAAAAGTTACATATTTTGCAAATATGCATTGATTTTTCAAATCGAGGGTGGCCAAATTTTAGAAAAATGCATTTTAAAAATAAATTGCATAAAAAATGCATTTATTTTTGACGCTGGAAAAATAGTTTGAGCCGAAATATAAAAGTATGCATTTTAAATGACAATGATACGATATATATTAAAGAAACTACCAATGCTCCAACGTACACACTTTTTGCATATTTTGTAATTTTCAAAAATAATATCGCAAAGAAAACCATGGTTTTTTTGAATTGCAAGAAAATAAAAACGGCAATCTTTAAGTGGCTCCATAGAGTTTGTGCGTACAAAATATTACTTAAATCGGAAGGTCAGATTTTGGTCGATCTATTGTGGAATGGCCGATATGTAAATACAAATCCGATAGATATTTGGTCAAGTTCTGGTTCTTTTGTACATTAAAATATTCCAAATACAAAAAATAAACGCACAAATAGAATAAACAAAATTTAAAATACAAAACAATTTAAAAATAATTAACAATTTAATGAGACCACCAATGAAAAAGAACAAATAAAAACTTTAAGAAGCCATTTGATAACAGAAATAAAATGTGATACTGTTCCAAATAAAGCGACTATTTTTTTTAGGTTCCATACGAAAATTATGTTATTGGTCATTTTTCAGTTTCGCTTGTTTTTTCTATTTTAATAAACAATTAAATATAACAAATAAAAAACTTCCCAGTCAGAAACTGCGAGTGGTACAAAAATCAAGCCCTGGTATACCACTGGCTAACCGTGGAATTGTAAATAAACTACTGGCAGAACACTTGTTATAGACGCTTTATCAGCGTTTTCAAAAATAGTTTTGCCAGTATTTGTGTCACCATAATTTCAGTTTTGTGTCACCATAAATCATTAGCAAAGAATTGGCTGAGATCACTATGCCAATGTCGGCAAATATTTTTTCCCAATGCAATCCAGTCACAAATTACTAACGGCTCAAAAGTCTAACCACTGGTAAAGCATTTATTTTAAAAAAGTTTGTAGTCGGAAGGTTCCGAGTTCGAGCTCGGTTTCAGCTAAAAATTTTTGTGATTTTTTTATACTGGGTATCACTTATGTATATTTTTTACGACACACGACACTGAAATGACACTTAAATCATTATATTTTCGGGGATGGAACTAATTTTGTTTACTCATCTCATGGCTTACAAATGTCATATGAAACCGATGCAACAAAAATTGTTACATTTACGCTGTTAAAACGAGAATGATTTAGGTGTCATTTCATTGTCGTGTATCTTAAAAAAGATACATAATTGATACCCTGTTTAATATTTTTTCATATAAAATTGATTTTTTTGTTTCTGGAAAAGCTCTTTTAAGATTATTTTTTTTTTTCTAAAATTGGAAAATTGTTTCCTTATGGCAACGCCTTATGGCAACGCTGACATATTTGAGCAGCCAACTGTTACCCAGCAGTTATTATTTACTTACGTTGTAAACTATCAAATATTATATGTCTCGTTAATTCAGTGGTTAGAGCTGTCGGCTGCCAATCTGGCGGCCAGGGTTCGAATCCAGTCGAGAGCAAAAAAATTATACATAAGTTTTGTGTGATTTTAGTTGGGTAAATAAATTTTTAGAACATCTATTTCATGTTTTTACCAACATTTTGACAACGTTGGTAATTTTGTTTCCCAGTGCTTGACCGATACTTTTTGTCTAATGATGTTATAATTTTGGGATTGGGAAATCATTTGTTGCCAGAACTTGTACTACTTGCTAAAGTGCCTTGCCGGCGGTGGTCGGTTTGTCTTTTTCTGACTGGGTTCGTAGGGTGTTTTAGGGAATTAAATTCTCTACAAAGATCACTTTTCACAAAATTTAAAAAATCAACTCTGCTTTTTCTAGAACTAATAAAAGTTAAATTTTTTAAAAAAATTTTATTTAGTTTTTAACCCGTATAAAAGCTAAAATTTTTTTTATAGAACATTTTTGGTCTTCAAAGTTTAGTAGCGCCACGATGCTTGTTAGGAAAAGCCCCTAGCCACGTGTTTGAATACGAAGAATAGAAAAATGGAGCAAAATTGATAACACAGGATTTTGGTGTCGCTAAAAATAAAACAGATTTCAAGTACGTTCGGTACCCTGATAAAAAATTGATACTTACTTTTTTAATGCTACGTGTAGTTTTCGAGATTTCGCAAGGATATTAAAGTAATCAACGTATATCTTCTTCACTGCATCTGTTATAGGTTTTCTAAACTTTTTTACTACATATTCACCACAAATATAACAAAATGAATTTGGATTATTTACACAACACCTTCTCGACGACGGCATATCGATATTATCATTTAATCAAAGAAATTAATTGACTATAATGACATTAAGTATAATAAAATACATTTTTTAGGTTATGACCGATCGATACAAACCTGAACGTAGCTTCGCGATTTTGACAGCTAACCATGACGTCTTGCGGACTAATTAACCAAATTATAACATAGAATTAGCGGCACCAAACAAAACATTTTTTTTGTAGGCCTGTGTAATTTATAGGTTTTGTTGTTAAGCTCTGCTTATTCTCCAGCTTTTGTAAAACTTCGGGTTCTGATGAGATCTTTAGCCAGATCGAAATACTTGTATCAACCTAACTAATTTGTTTGATTTGCTTTATTTTTGTAAATATACGGAGGTTGAAAGCTCGTTAAAAATTAAAAATAACATACAAAATTTTGGGGTTGAAAAAATATTTGGCGTCGGTCATACTTGTCTAGGGGCACCATTGAGACAGTAGGAGCGGCGGTAGCTAATTTTACAAAATGTCATTTAGGTATGTTCTGAAAAAAATATAAAACGAGTAACTTGATTTTGAGGTTTTTAACTTCCTCGATTAATCGAATAAGATTTTAAAATTACTCGAGTAACTCGAATAATTTGAATAATATTATTTCACTAATTTTTCATTAAAAATACACAATAAAACAAAAAATATATACAAAATCAGAAGTTCCGAGATGTATTTTATCAAAATTAAATTGTGACAATTTTTTGTTGTTGTTTTGGTTTTTCTTTGATATTTTAAATTTTGAATCTCGCTCCTAGACGAGGACAAGAAATTCTCATTGAGTTTGTGATTTAACATAACAAATATCTCTAGAAATTCTAATAACAAAGTCCCCTGAAGATTTCCTTAGGCAGGAATGAAATCCGGATAGGGACACGCCTACATCAGATTGCTTTTCACAATTTGTTAAATAAGTTTTGGGATTTTAGCACATTTAATTACTATAAATGTTAAAAATATACAATTTGTTAAAAAAAAGGATTTTCAGAATTAATATATAATTGATGTGTTTTACTTTATTTTGTTTTGTTTTTATAAGTTTGGCTTTAAGAAAACATTAGGGACAAAGTTTTCAGCATTTTTTGCAAATATCAAGAATAATATGAAAGAACATCAGACCCAAAAATAGTGTCGACCACTGTTATTAACTTTTTTAAAAAAAATTAAAAATTGTAATATAGACATTAGCCGGATTCATGTAAAGTCGTTTATAACTATTGCTTATAATAAAATATTCTATTTTATAAATTTTGTGCAAGAAATAAACGTGGAATTTGCGAAAAAACGAACGAATTATATTAAAAATACGGCAACAATTTTTATTTTTTCAATACGCTTTGTGTACATATGCACCAAATACGAAGCGTATTATGAATACCCCCATTACCTTTTGAACTTTTTTTACTTTATTTGGATTAACGTAATACTTTAATACTGCTTTGAATACTAAAAAAAAGCAAAAATACAACAAAAAAATTTTTTTGTTGTTGTTTTTGTTTTTTTTTTTTGATATTTTAAATGTTGATATCTCCTAGACGAGGACAAGAAATTCTCATTGAGTTTGTGATTTAATTTAACAAATTTCTCTAGAAATTCTAAGAACATTGACCCTTGATGATTTCCTTATGCTATGTTTCCACTGGACGCGTTTTGGACGTGTTTTGAAACAAAACAAGTTTTGCACATGTTTTCCCATAAATTTTCTTTCACCAAAACACATGTTTTGCTGAAAACATGGAAGTGGAAACACATTATTAAGCAAGAATTAAATACGGATAGATACCGCACTGATAGAATTTTCTGCGTTGTAAAGGGTCCGCCAAATAACTTTTTTTTTTTTTGAAAATGCTATAAAAAAACTACAGAATATTTTCTTTTTTTATTTGAAAGTACAATCCTTCCGGTTAATAATGGAAAATAATTTTATTCAAATGGCAAATGCAGTGCCCTACACGATCGCACCAATTTTTAAGTACATTATCGATTGTGTGCAGCTGTATTTCACCAATGGCTTCCTGTTCCGTCCTGTTGAAACCAAATGTTGCCAATATCCTCCTCTTCAATTTTTGTGAACAAAAATTCGTCCAACGTGGCCCGATAACGATCGCCATTGACTGTAACGGCCACTCCTTGCTCATTTTCGAAGAAAAATGGCAATTTTCGCACACATTCTGCAACATTACCATGATTTTCAAAGTAATGTCGCAATATTTCCTAGCGTTGTTCAAGCGTATACACAACCATATTCGTTCAGCGGAAGGATAAAACTAATTATCTGTCAAAGTAGAGATGAGCTAAGTGTTACCATTCACGAAATAAGCACGAGTTGAAAAAAAACGTTAGATGGCGGACCCTTTATTAATGAAATACATCATTACTACAATGATTTTTTTCATTAAAAAGTCGCCAAGGAAAGTTTCATTAAATAAATAAAATATTTTTCATTATTTATTTCCTGTTTTTAACATTATTTTTTTTGATTTTATATTTTTTTAATTTTTGTTTATATTTTTATTATTTTTCCGTTCTTTTTTACATCTCTCTGGACACGACTTGATTCCGCGACCACCAATATGTAAACAGCACCGCGTTACAGATTGACCTTAATAACAAAACCAAAATGTTGTGCTTATTTAGACTTTTGTATTAATATATTTTTTTCCAATATTATAAGCGCTTCATGTGGAAATTTGATGGAACTAAATGTTTGGCGTACAAAAAAAAATTGATGTAAAAATTATTGCACATTTTAAGGAAGAACCAAATATAGTTAATGAATTTTTCATTGAATTAATGAATTTTTTTTATTAAACTAATGAATTCAACTATGAACTATTAATGAAAGAAATTCGTTAACAGTACGAAAGAAAATGCTATCAGTGCAGCCTACAAAAAATAATTTTTCACAATTTTTTAAATAAATGTTTTACTTTTAAATTTAAAAAAATTAAAACCAAAAGTTTATTTTTCGATCTTTTATCATAGTACGGCAAAACTGATTAATGGTCCTAACACTATAGTCAGAAAGTGTTATTGTTTATTTAATAAACACTAACAACACATTGTATTACGACTAGAGATTCTAGCCTATACACGAACAATGTTTATTAGTTAAAAATGTTTTATTTTTGATTTGAATTAGTTCAATTCTTCCAATTTTGTTTTCTACTTCTCATCGGGTAAATAAAACAATACGGGTAAAGCGTTGATATTTTTCCTTCAAAATTTGGGTAGAATATTCTAGGCCTTCTACATTGGTTCTCTGATGATTTTCGGTGACGCGAAATGAAACATGTAAGGACCTGTCAGTAGATAAAGTCTGCCATAAGTTAGCGGGCAAAAACTTTTTTGAGTAATAAATAAATATTGCACGGTTTTTTGTTTAACAAAAAACAAATGATCTTGAACTCAAATAATCTTGCTCACATCATAATTTTTAAATAAGTTTTGAAAATTTAATGAGAATTTCATTTAGTTAATGAATTTTTCATTGAATTAATGAAAAATTTTCATTAAACCAATGAATTTAACTTAATGAAAGACAGTTTTTAATAGTACGAAGTTTTGGGATGTTAGCACATTTAATTACTATAAACAAATTTATAAATTTAGGAGAATTTAAGTCAAACTCGTAAAGTTTTAATAGTTTTTGGAAAATTATCCGGTACCTACAAGTTCGTTGTAACCGAACTCCATTGTAATTGGTAAACTTCTTTGAGTGTTAATCGTTTTAAGTAAACTCACTTTTTATATTTAATCTCTTTGTGATATTAAAATATTACTTTGGTTTCTAATGGCCCATCATCATATTGTCATTTAATAGTAAAACTTGTAAAACTCAGGGAAATTCAACTTTTAAATTTTGCGTTAGTCAGCACATTTATAGATTTTTGCCAACCTTTTTCATTGTTCTTAGTGGCGAAAATGAAACTGAATCAATCAAGGTTAATTAAGCAAACAACCTCTTGGTTCAGGGTCCATCTTATTGTATGTGTGTGTGTTTTTTTAAATGAGTCAGGTAAATTCACCTGTAGTACCAGACACTGTTTTATTCACATTAATATATTTTAAATATCGAACTAAAGTTCTGTTTTTTACATAATAATCATTTATTTTTAGCAAAACTGAGCGTCAGCTTAAAAATTTTATTTTATTTCAATTCGATAATTGATTAAAAGAATCAACTAATTCTGATGACCTAATTTGTATTGGTATTGGTTGAGCAAAGTATTTGTTATTATTGACCAAGGGGGGTTACTGCATAATCTTAATCTTGTGCACTGCATATAAAAAATAAAAAAGTAAAATTTTTGCTAAAGATTTTCTTTTCACTACAAGTACAAGATTTCCGAATCGAGTTACGCGGTAACGTCATGACTGGAGTACTGTTTGGAATTTTGACTTGAAAAGGAGAAGAAGGAAAAAAGAGGCGGAAAAAGCGAAAGAAAAAAGTCCACACAACATTTTGGATGATGTTTTGGTCAGAAAAAATTTATCAAATTGATTAGAAGGTTTCATACAAAAAATACCTCATCATTCCGTTTTTATTTACAAAATAGAAATTTTTTTTAAGGTTAAAAAGGTGAACTTTCAATTAGAAAATTTTTATAATTATGATTTTTCTTTAGGTTAGGTTAGGTCGAAAATTGGATTCGGAGAAGGGAAAATACTTCCCTAATCCGACTCAAGTTCCTGAGAACTTACACTTAAGCCAGAATGTTGGCTTGTTGTGCGCTCTAAACAATCAGTCCTATATCACCTTTCTACTCCAGGAACTCCGTTGGACTGACGAAACTCCTTCCATTAAATGCCCCTAAGATCCCCCAATGTGGATATTGCGTCACTAGATAGTATTTCGACCCGGATCCCGGCAAATGCCGGGCATTCACAGAGATAGTGTTCCAAGGTCTCCTCGTCCTCCCCACAGACCCTGCACACTTCCGAGTCCGCCCTACCAATACAGTGGAGATGGGCCCTAAGTGTCGAGTGTCCCGAGAGGATTTCCATCAAAAGACTCAGTTCCTTCCTACTGAGATTCAGAATTTCCCTCGTAGTCCTGCCAACACCCGCATTTTCCCAGATGGTCCTATGCATGGTGTCAGCCCAGTCCACCAGCTCCGCCTTGAGAGCTCGAAAAGGTTTAGCGTTCCCCAAAGTGACTAATTCCAGGAAAGATCCTCCCCTAGCCAAATCATTAGCCACTTTTTCTTTAGCAAGCTATATTATCTTCGAAATCTTAAAAAAATCGTTTAAACCCAAACCTTTTCCTGAATCAAATAGTTTTTGTGGGAGATCTTTCCTAAGAAAAAACCTAAAATTTGATATCTTTTATTAGACAATCTCCAATGGGTTTCTATTGTAAAATGTCTTGAAACATGGACAGAAAAAATTTAAATAATTCAAAGTGTACTACACTCATAAAAAAAAATTAGTTTAAAAGTCCGTTAAACGGGTTCTATATAAGTTGATCAATTTTTTGCTATTTTTATCGTTTAAATCAGTTATTTAGCTAAATTTATTAGTTATCTCATTTTACCTCCGTATTTGAACTAATTTTTCCACCTAAAATTTAGTAAATCTTGATTTTCAAATTTACAAATTTTGTCAGTTAATTTAAATCACAATTGTTTTCAAACCATTATTTTTTTTTGTCTCCGCTATCATTCTCACTTATAGATGGCGTTATTTTTTCATATTTTTTATTTTACAATCATAAAATGGGCTAGCTATATCTCGGAAACTATGCAAGACGGAGCAAAAAGGTATGTAGTTTAGCCAAATGAATCATAATTGTCAATAAAAACTGTTTTCAAAACTTTGTTAGTTACGCCGTTTTACATTTCAGGTGATGATACTAATACGCGGTAATAAATATGCAGCTGCCTCTGCTCAGATCCTTAAAGACCTTTTTAGCAGAAATTTTCTGTTGATCCCGCTTAAAAATTCTGTTGTTTTAGCTAAATTCTTAGTTGACAAGTGTCAACTAAAATTTAGTTCAAGTGTCAACTAAAATTTAGTTCTAGGTCACCTAAATTTAGCAAAACTATAATTCTCAACTTCATTAAAAATTTTGCTGGCACATAATTCTGGCACTATTTTCTGTTGTCGTAGATGAATTTTCAACTATTTGTACAGGCTTTTTTATAATTTTTAAGTAATGATGTTTTTGTCAGAAAACAATTATGTATTTCGTTAGGATATTTTAACGTTATCGGTATTTTAGAATTCTGTCGTTACGGTATTTTAAGGTTAACGGTATTTTAAGATATATCGTTAGGGTATTTTAGGGTTATCGGTATTTTACTTTATTTCGTTAGTGTTGATTTAAGATTAAAAATAGTGCCATGAAACGGTATTAAATCGTTAAAGGAATTTTAGGATTAACATTTGCCAACCAGGATTTTTAGTAATACCTCATTGTACTACAGCTAAAAACTAGTAAATTTTGAAAACTTAAGAAACTTGTTGTTGGGACCAATGTTAATATTCAAACTAGATTTTAAAAATTGGTTTCCTTACGAGCTATTTTGGTCAATAATCTGTTTTATTTGTAAATAAAAATCAATTTATCATGCTTTTGCTCAACGTTTCGTTTGCTTTATTCAAACTTCTTCAGGAGCCTGAAGTTATAAAATGATTCTTTGTTACATAATCGGAAAATATAATATGTAAAATTTATTTGTAATTAAAAACTGGACATCACGCAGTATCACAGAACTTCACACAGAGAAATAAAGTACCAACCGAATTGCAAAGTGTATTTTAATGGTATCAACTTATAAATTCAGTTAGTACAACGATATTTACATTAGATTTCTGAATATTTTTATTGTTGCAACTAAAATTCAGTTGAATTAACCGAACTTTGTTGTGAAAACGAATGTTAAGTTGTGCCAACCGACTGAAATTCGTAAAAATCGAATTTGAGTCGTAGTAACCAAATTTCAGTTGGCAACTAGCTAGATTTTTCTCTGTGTGTTTAACTCAAAATAGTTTTGCTAATTTTGTTGGGCCGATCGGATGCGGTTTTAATATTCAAGTTTAAATAAAAG
This sequence comes from Delia radicum, assembly GCA_021234595.1. NCBI lineage: Eukaryota > Metazoa > Arthropoda > Insecta > Diptera > Anthomyiidae > Delia > Delia radicum. The sequence continues at coordinate 3,863,738 of CM037854.1, read as the reverse complement.
TCCAACGAATTCTCTTTTCGGTTGTCGAACTTTCAGCAAAATCGGTAAAAGTTTGGCATTCAGTTTTCTTTTTAGCTTTCGTCTTTTTTCTTAAATTTGACATTCATTGTTAGGCAAAAAAAAGAAATTTTTCATCACAATATAAACGAAAATTTTCTTAAAATTAATGAAAAGTTACGTATTTTTTAATGAAGTAAATTATTATATTACTTCATACTATTTTATATAAACTTGCATTAATTAAACTAAAAACGAATTACTATGCAATTTCATTGATTTAATGCAACAATTATTTAATATCATGCATATAATTCTCTTAGTGCAATATCGAAACTTGTCTAAACTAAATATCGAAACTTGCCAAAAAAAAAATACTTTTCGCTCAGATACTTTAATGATAGAATTCTCTGCATGATATTAATGAATTTTTGCATAGAAGCACCAGGAACTTTTAATTAATATAATGCAAGTTTTCATAAAACTCAATGAAGAAGTTTCATCAAAAAACCAGTTTCATAAAAAGTGAAAAGCTTTTCATTAATTTAAAGAAATTTTTCGTTCACACTGTACAAGAAAGTTAGATTAGTTTACTGAACATTTGCATTATTATTTTATTCGTCTACTAAAATTTTCACTGTGTAGAATTTATCTTCAACAATCGAATGTAGCAAAATTGATTATTAATAGTTTTTTTGTTAAAGTTCTGCCTATTATAGAGGCTCTAACTTTTCTAAAACTTCGGGTTCTGATGAGATCTTTAGCCAGATCGAAATACTAGTATCAACCTAGCTAATATGTTTGATTTGCTTTATTTTGTAAATATACGGAGGTTGAAAGCTCGTTATAAATTGAAAGAAACTATTTTAGGTTGATGTGTTTATCAGAAACTGCCGAAATTATTCTGTAAAACATTTCAACGTAAAACAAATTTTCTCCATTTTTTTTTTTTGACAAAAATGCAGATTTTTACACAATTACCCATTATCCAATTAATTTGGAAAAATAATGCTTTTATTGTGAAGAAAAGTTTCATTAGTTTACTGAAAATTTTCATTATATATCGTCCACTGAAATTCTCTCTGTGTAAAAGCTTGAGAAATAGAAGAAGCATGTCGTTTATGCAGAGTACAGAATAAAGACCAAATATTCTTGACATACGCAAAAAAACTTATTGAAGTAAAACAATTTTGATCAATTTTGATATTGATTTTTTTTACTGAAATATATTTTTAAAATACCGAAAAAATAATTTTTGAAAAACATGCGTTTTTACCAATTTTCTCAAAATTTGTGTGGTAAAAAGTTGCCAGTTTTTTTTACAACATTGGTAGTTATTTTTTTTGCATTTGTTAGTTGTTTTTAACTTTTTTTTCATATTTTCTGTTACTTTAAAGGTATAGACCCTAACGCCTTTTAAATTCCCTATAAAGACATTCAATGATCAAATAATTTCATAATCAAATAATTTCATGTTTTAGAATAAATACCGATACAATTTTTTGAATGCATAACCGCTTTTCGGAGAAAATCTCAAAACCGGATATTGGAATTATTATAATAAATAAATATAAAATAAAAAAAAATATCTATTAAATTTTATTAACGTAAGTCGTTAACTGATATGTAATTTGCAGTTCAAATCCGGATAATGTCATGTCATCATTTGAACTAACGATAGATGGACATTAGGGTAATAACTTTTTGCATTTTTTGCAAATATCAAATCTCCCCAGACAAAATCGTGTAGGCATGGACAAATATTAAGAACTGCGTTTTTAGTTTTTCGCTATCGTTAAAAAAGGTTACGCACCAAACGCGTTAAAGTTTTGAATCAAACAAAGTTAAAAAAAAAAACTTTTTTTGATGCCTCAACGACTGACCATCACATCTAAATAATTAAGGCATGCTGATATCAATAGTAAAGTCCGTTTTCGAGTCAATGGAATAGTTTTCTTCCAAATTTGCTTACTTACATATGTATAAACCATATTTTAAAAAAATTGTTATTAAAAAAAATTTAAAAAATATATATTAAAGGCATTTTAAGAAATCGCTGTCGGTGCGTAAGGTTTTTTTGCCAAATTGAACTGAAATAGTTTTTTTTATCATTAATACAATATTTGCCATTAGAAAACCCCTGGGGAGAATGTTGTAAAAAAAAAGTTATCACCCTAATGGACATGTGTTCACAGATTTAATTGTCTATGAGATATTCATATTTGGGTGGCATTTAAGTTTTAGCTTTGGATTTTCGTAAAAGCCAAGGAGGAGTATTGTGTGTGGCACATGGTCTTAAACTAATATCGTGAAACTTTTACCGAAAACAGACGTGCACATTTTAAATAAAAATCTTGAAATTTTGGAAGAAGTATAATAAATAATAAAAAAAAGAAATGCAATTTTGTATTCTATACACTTAGTATATAAAGATATCTTTCAAATCGCTTAAAATCGAGATAAGTTTTCCTAAATTCGGCAAAAGTAAAAAAAAATTTACGATGGCCCGAAAATCCTTTGACATTAAAATTAATAAATGTTTTCATACAAGGGTTCAACATACTACATTTTTTTATTAGTTCTAGTGAACTAATAGTGAATTTTTACTCTCACTCACGAGACATTTTTTCTACTCACACTCACGTGAGTAAATTCGTGAATAAATTCGGCAATTAAAAACCCAACAACATGAAATCGGTAAAAAAATTAAAGAACATTTTTATTAAAACCCAAGTAAAAAAAAAATTGATGTGGATCATCAACAAATTATATTAAATTATATATAAATTAGATATACTGTCTAAAATACATCAAATTAAAGCCAATTTTGTACAATTTGATGTATATTACACAGAAAAAAATATTTCCCAACTTTTTTCAATTAAATTAATTTGTTGAAAATTTGAAAAGCAGTCAATTATTTTTATTTTTTTTGTGTGTAGATAAAATTTCATCCGAATTTTGTCCGCATATAAATTGTTGTGTATTATATACGTATAATTGTATGGTATTAGATATAATTCGATATTGTTACATCAAAGTGGATTCAAAACATTTCCTGGGTTTTCTCAACAATCATATCAAATTATATCTAATTTCATAAACTTATATTATTTCTACAGTTTTTTTACGAAGGTGAAACTGTGAAGCCAAAAATGCATGGCTCTATTTTAATAATTTAACTCCAAACAGGGTTGTTTTGTAAAAAATTTTGATTGTCTTATATTTTTTCAATATTAAAATGAACTTAACTTTTTTGTTAATTTTCTTTAAAAGAACATAGCTAGTACTTTCGTAAATATTCTTAATCTGATTTTATTATTTAATTGTAAAACTATATTTACATAAAACATCACTTTAAATATTCACGTTTAACTCTATTTTTTCAAATAATTTCTGCCACATGTCTGTCTTTAAGAGATGTAATATTGTTTCTATGATTTCTTTTCGTCACATCGGCTTAATATATAAATATGAAATAGCTACAAGAAAAGAAATACAACATTTAATAATATTGAAGTAAATAATTTTATTTTGTTTTCCAAATCTTACCTTAATATTTTATTTATTTCATAAAATTTACAGCGTTTTCATTTTATATGTCTATCATCTATAACATTCTCTTTTACACTAATTATAAAAGATACAAAATTTATAATCAAGCCGCTTGTTGCAGACGCTATATTGGTTTTCTGGTTTTATATCTTTTGATACACAACTTTTACCGAAATGCAGTAATTTTTGTAGATTGTTTAAAAAATCAACGCTCAAAAACGTTAAAAAATATATTTTTCTATGTAAAGCAACTGCAGTTGCAGTTAAAATAACTACGAACACATTGCTACACAAATAACTGTCAGATAGTAACTGTAGAACTTTTCTAAGTGTATCTAAAATCACTCAGAAACAGAGAACGAAGACGATCGGCTAATAGCCGCGGCTAAGCCGCCGCCGATCACTTTTCAGCTACTCGAGCAGCCGGCGACCTGAGCGGCTAATTTCGGCTACAAAATATTAGCCGACTATATCAGCTGAGCCGACTTTATCAGCTGAGCCGACTATATCAGCTTAGCCGATATTTTTTTATCTAAATTCATTTTAACTAAAAAAATCATATTATTTTAAGAATCCTCCGCCTTCATCCGGCTTTTAGTACCCACCAATCTGGCAACCATAGGTTTTCACTATGAATTCTCTAGCGTTTGCAAAACGTGCCCTTATATTGCGCTTCACTAGAAAAAGAAAAAGTAAATTTTCCAAATCTTACAATGGCTCAAAAAAATATAAAAAACTTTTTTCATACTACACAAGCTAATCCCACAATTTCATCTGATTCTGATTCTTACTCAGATGCTTCTACTGATGTAAATACATTTATTTCAAAATCTGCCGATATAGCATATTATGAAGACTTGTTTAAAAGAAAAGATGATATAAAAAATGGTAAAGGTTCAAGTAAACCTAACTGGTTTATCGGAATGTTGGAAGCATTTTGGTAGTCTATACATAAAAGATAGACACATATTGGAAAACATGAAATTTTGTAAAATTTGCTTAGATTACAAATAAATAAGTGAATTAAATTATAATACATTTTTTAACTATCGGCTTAGTAGATTTTTAGTCGCCGCCGAGTTTTTTTTCGCTTAGCCGCCGCCGCCGTAAATTGTTTGATTAGCCGCCGCCGGCGACAATTTAATGTCGGCTTCGTTGGCACCACATATAATTAAATGTAGCTTTGTAATGGGCCATATATAATCATATCTGAATTCAATTAAAAAATAGTCTAATCATTGCCCCTCACATATTTCTATATAATTTTGTATGCAACAATATATGCCTTTATAAAATTTTATAAAAAAATATTTTTAATGCTGGTTAACATGAAGTTTTATATATTTTAATGTACATTTATTTTGAATTATATACGAACGCATATATAACTTTATATTCTATTATATATAGTAATATATAATTAGGAATATAAAGTACAATTGCATATAAGACAATATAAAATAATATATTGCTAAATATATCCCCATGTAACAATTTTTGAAACAACACAAAGATATTAACAATTATATACAAATAGCATATAATCACGTAAAATTCTGCTCACCTGCCCATCTCTAATTTGTTCCAAAATTTAGAAAATTTGTTCTCAATTGTGCGCGGCTAAATACAGTAACAGAACTGGCCATTTAGGCTTACATTTTTTAGATTTAAATAATTGTATTTGTAAATTTTCGTTTCATACCAACACCTGACTTGAGTCACTTAAGCCAATTATATTTTAGCCTTTAGATTTATAAGACTTTGTTAAATTTTTCATTATTTTACCTCAAGATTCAGTAAGGGCTTTGTTGAAATTGCAAAAAAAAAAAAATCATATTAACGTAAAATCATATTTTTACGATATATATTCCGATATATTTTTTTAATTTTTTGAAACAAATTTAAGCCTCAAAAATTGATCGATATGCATAATGTGTTAACGTGGTTCAATGTGACTCAAATTTTCTCAATTTTTTTTTAGACCAAATGTAAACAAATTTCTATCGGCGCTCCTTGAAATGCGACATTTTAAAATCAAGCAGCTAAACCAGTCTTTGTGCTATAACAATTTTAAAAACAAATACGTTTTTCATATATTTTTGCTGCTTTATCACCTATCCGAATTTCATTAATTTTAAGGGGAACTTTTAAAGGGAAAATTTAAAGGAAAAGCTTCCTTGTAAGTGTCAGGCAATTTATATAGGATATTTGCCTTTTAAATTTAATTGTTTTTTGGACGGTTATAAATCTTTAATTTCCCGAGTTAAAACGGACATAACTATATAAATATACAATTAATTTCGTAGAAAAATATAATAATTGTATATTGCATTTAGAATACGCTAAAACTAATCCAATTAATAATTACGTTATATTTATATACCTAGACATTGCAAAATAATATATATTTTGATATTATATCATATTTTAAAAAACACAATTTTATTTTAGATAAAATTGTATATTACCCCATGCAGAGTCACACTAGAAAATTTGTCAATCATATTTTGGATATAAATATGTATTACATCAATACAATAGTACAATTAATTGCATCATTTTGTGTATAATTTTATACACAAAATTTACGCCAATTTTTGTCTTTTGAATTGATTTCTTTCTGCTTCTTAACCCTAAAAAAAGAATTTGTTTCATTTGTAACATTATGAGTTCTTAATTTAGTCTAAGATTTTTTTCAATCTAAAACTCTAAATTTAGTTTCAACGTTTTTTCCGTGTTTGTTATTTAATTGTGTAAGTAAATCAATTCCACAAAATCTTCATTTTCATTATATTATTTTTTATTTTTGAATATAATAAAATATCAAAATGCTATGGAATTTGTTACAAATTTAGCTAAAGTCTAAAAGGATTAATAGATATTTCGGATTTTCATGACGTTTTAAAATCAAAAACCGGATACAACTATAGCTTATTTTGTACATATCAGTATCAGTTCAGATATAAATTTATACCGCTATATAAAATCGTATTAAATTGTATCGCGTCATTATTCGGATGTTATTTAATTAGTATGCCCATTTCTCGGATAAAACTGTATTAAGACTCATATTAAATTTCGTATAATTATATAAAGCATCATATTAATTTTAATCGGGTTATTAGAAGTTGAAACTTTTTTACTTTTTTTTTACATTTATCAAGTTTTAGCTACCCTAGACGTATATTAGCACATAAAAATATAAAGTAACGCAATTTTATTCTTCGCGGTTTTCAAAAAGTTTTCCGCATAATCCTTTTTTTATTTAATTAAACTAAAAATTAATATTTAGCTAAAAATTTAACGTAATTAGACAATAACGATGCATATCCAACTTAAAGTACACAAACGTTTTCAAATTTGACGTGTTTCGCGGATTGTGATCAAACAGATTAAAGCGTTGTTTCGCGATATAGACATCCAAATTCGCAAAATAATGAACACAATAAGTAAAGAATGAAAAAAATGCATTTTAAGGAAATGCACTTTATGCGGGAGGTTTATGTTGCAAAATGACCTGAGAAAGCGATTTCTATTATCAATACATGATTGCCCATTACGTGTAGGTAAAAATTTAGCAAACAAAAAAAAAAAAAAAGCTGTTACTCTAGTGTGCAAGAAAAATATATAATTAAAATAAAAAATCGCAAAGCCACCCCCCCCCCCCGAAACAAATTCCTAGCTACGTACCTGGACAAGCCCACTAGATTGTTATCATAGATAACACCTTGCTTTGCCTTAAAGTTTAAAATGTAATTTTTATTTGACAACGGAAAAAAGTATTATTTTTTTATCTTACATCCTTCCATAAATGTTTCTCTCACGAAAGGCGGCTTTGGACATACGACAGAATAGAAAAATAATAAACATTGCCGCAGTCAGCCTACGCAGAAAGACTGTAATATTCACACAATATTCTTTTGAAAAACGATCTTATAACTATGTAAGACATTGCTCCCATTTTGATTTGAGGGTTAAGACAGAAATATTTTCATTCGTAGTTCCCAAATTTGAAATGGGGATAATGCCAGGCCATACCTACCTAAATGTTTGAATACCAACTCTACTAAATTGTGTTTTATTTTCATTAAAAGATTAAATTCTTTTCCAAAATCAATTACATTTTAAACCTGAAGGCAAAACAATTTAGTCCCCACGCTAACAATGCAGCGGGCCCTCTCGGTCGGTTAGGGTGGGTAACCGTTCGTAAAAAATGTTTAGAAATTTGTTAATTAGTAATAAAAATACATCTTAATCCGCTGTGGTTCGGACCATAGTGTGTACGTATCATGGGGTATTGTGCAATGGGATACTACCTCATTATAAGAAGGCATGTACAATGACTCAAGCCGATCTACACATCTTTATTGGGCCTCGATAGAATGTGGATTTATCACAATTTCATTAATTATCAAAGGTTACTAATTATAAATAAAAATGTTTTTATACAAACAAAAACGAATTAAAAGTATTAATTATAGGTAAATAAAATCCAATCACAAACTACATTGTTATGAAGCTTCAAACTCCTTCAGCTAGAGTTTACAGGCAAGGATCTGGATCTGTGATCAACACCACATGAATTCTGTATAATATTCCACATGTTGGTCATTATATAAAAAAACTCCTTAAATATTCACAAAACTTAAATTGAATAACAATTTTTAGGCAGAACTACACGCAGAAAAAAGAGCATCGTACACACTTTTATCTAAAATAAATAAATGTATACATTTATGTCCCTTAAAATGTATATTTGTCATTCCAATTTTGATGACTTTTTTCAATTTTGGCTTTTTTTAGTTTTAAAGTTTTTTTTAAATTATGGCGTTTTTTTACAATTTTGGTGATATTTTTAAATTTTGTAACTTTTTTGATTTTGGCGATATTTTTTTGCAAAATTTTTAATTCAAGTTTTAATAGTATCGACAAAAAAATTTTTTGAAAATGAAAACAATATTTAATTAAATTTTTAATATATATGACTAAAACCTTAATTAAAAATGAAATCAATTAAAAAGTTAAAAATTATTTTAATTGATACTACAATTTCCTTAATAGGACCAAATTCAATTAAAGTTTTAATTGAATCAACAAATGTTTTAATTGAAAATCGATTTTAGTTTTTTTTTAAACGCACTTTTTTAAAAAATGGGTAATTTTCGGCCAAAATTCGGCATAAGTTAACATTTTTCACAAAAAATAAACTTGAACCATTTGCAATAAAACTGTAATGAACGAAAATCGACAAATCGTTACTTTAAGGGACATCCTAATATTCATATTAATAAACTTAAGAACAAGCTTGAAGAGTATTTGTAAAAATCGAACCGTTAATTAAAAATAATTTAATTGAGAGAAATTAAACATTTAAAAAACCGATAGTGTTGAATTTGACCTACGAAAGCTACATTAGTGCAACAAAAATAAAAGAACATTCAAAGAGTAACGCAACTTTGTATTGTATTTCATTTGCAAACCCAACGAACTTAACCCAATTTTGTTTTTGCAAACTTTAACAAAAATCAATTATGCACATTTAACAAATAAATGCCATGGAATTTAATCGGAGAGTTGAAATTCAATATCACTTTTAACAATAACTTAAGAGATTCTTTTATTTTAATGTTTATATCTGAAGTAAAGATAAATAATTGGAGTGGTTTCAGCAATTTTACACTCAAGAATTGTGAAAAAATTAAAGAGAAATATATTTATATTAATGAAGCCAAGCTCAAAAAGAGCTGCCAAGTTTCCACAAACAAGTCAGAAAAATATTTTTATTTCCAATTTTTGTTTTTTTATTTCGTTTGAGACATGTCGGAACTCGCAACCTGACATATGATCAAGGTTGCCATTTTAGCCGTTTTCCGGCTAGATCTAGCCATTTTATTTTTATTTAGCCATAAAAAAATTACTAGATTGTAAAGGGTGTTTTTTAAACAGGTATAGAACTTTAAGTTGGCAACACTTTTTTAACTGTCGGCCATTTTGTCAGCTGTCAAGTGCTTTATGTTTAGTTTGGTTTTTCATTTCAACATGAATAGACTGACGCCTGAACAATGCTTCCAAATTGTGCAAATTTATTTTGAAAATCATGGTTCTGTTCGAAATACGTATCGCGCACTACGACCGAATTTTGTTTAGCGATGAAGCTCACTTTTGGTTAAATGGATACGTCAATAAATAAAACTGCCGTATTTGGAGTGATGATAATCCTCAAGTGTATGTTGAGACACCGTTACATTCAGAAAAACTGACTGTTTGGTGAGCTTTATGGGCTGGTGGAATCATTGGTCCGTACTTCTATTAAAACGATGCTGGTCAGAACGTTACAGTCAATGGTGGCCGCTATAGAGTCATGATTACTGACTTTTTCGTTCATCGATTGAACAACCATGATGTGCAGCAAGACGGCTCAACATGTCACACAACTCGTGCCACAATTGATTTATTGAAGGAAACGTTTGGTAACCGCATAGTTTCACGTTTCGGACCCGTGAATTGGCCTCCAAGATCGTGCGATTTAACGCCGCTGGACTTTTTTCTGTGGGGACATGTAAAGTCGCTAGTCTACGCCGATAAGCCCAATACGATTGCCCACTTGGAGGACAATATTCTCCGCGTTATTGCCAATATACGGCCACAAATGTTGAAAAGAGTCATCGAAAATTGGACCTCCACATTAGACTACGTCCGAGCCAGCCGTGGTGGTCATATGCCAGAAGTCATATTTAAATTATAATGCGAGATGATCTTTTGAATAAAGTAAATTTCATGTCAATTTAAAAAATGCATCTTTGTTTTATTCCATTTCAAAGTTCTATACCTCTATAAAAAACACACTTTAGATAAAAAAGAAAAGATACAAATAAATATAAATAATATAAGACTTACAAAAAATGCAACTGCAGTTGATTTTTTTATCAAATCTTTTCTTTTGTATACTATACAGCAAACAAAGCCACGCCAAAAAATGTTTGAATATAAAAATTGTAAATATTAAAAAACATAAATAAAACAATAAATAAATTAAATAGACTAATTTAAAAAATTGTCTAAGTGAATGGTTTTGTAACAATAAACAATAATAGAAGAATATAGAGAATTATGAAGACAACAGATTCAGGCAGAAAGAAAATATAAAATACTCCGTGTTGTACACGAGCTCATATATTAGTTCTCATTTAGTGGGATAACTAGGTTATATGAATGTTTGATGTTTGCATGGGATTGTCACTTCTTTCAAAACGTGTTCTGATGATACGAACCTAGAAATAGATCTATCAAAACGGTCCTGAAAGTGGTCAATTAATAAATTTGAAAACAAAAACTCTATAGGTTATTTGTTAGGACAATGTCCTAATTTAATAAAAGATTCAATGGAATCTTCATAGATCTAATGTAAGAAATCATTGGTGTCATGCAGATAATTATATTTTTGCTCTGCAGGAAAGGAAACAGTGCGGAAGGAGTTGAATTTTAATTTTTTTTGATTTCAACTCCCAAAAAAACGAAATTTTATACTTTTCTGACGAACTCTAATATTTTCATTCCAAAAAAAGTAAGACAAATTTGATTTTTTTGCTTGAAAAATGCATTTATTATAATAACAAAATGAATTGATATATTATTCAAAATATCGTTAGCCAATACTTTTTCCCATCTTTCTGGTAGCATATGGATTCCGCACCAAAAGAACTGCTCCGGTTTTGAGGTAAAGAATGAATCAAGACAATTTCTGATACCCTGTTCTGAAGTGAAGCGTATTCCAGTAAGCGCGTTCTGCATCGATCGAAAGAAATGGTAGTCATAAGGGTCAAGTCTTGGCTATAAGTCGGGTGAACCAAAACTTCCTATCCACTGTTTTCCAAATAGTTTTTGACCGGTCTTGCACCATGTGGCCGAGCCTTGTCAAGATGGAAGATTATGGCCTCGTGTCTGGTCGAATATTCTGGTTGTTTTTCGTTGATTGTTCTCTTGAAACGAATCAACTGTGTTTGGTACAGGTCTCCTGTGATTGTCTGACCCGATTTCAACAGCTAATAATACAAAACACCCTTCTGACTTCTTTCTGTAGCGTTCAAGCAGCATTTCCGACATGCAAAATCGCCTTTCAACGTCTCAATTCATATGGGACCCAATTTCCTTGCTTTTGAATGAATTCCAATGCTTTTAAACATAGGGAAATGGCTTGTTGTGTGACTCCCAATGATAATGCAAGTTCTTTTTGCGTTCTTCGTGGAGTAATGCTCCAAATTCCTCGTCTTCAAATTTTTTCGGCTGATCAGGCCTCTCCTTGTCTTCTATCGTTCACAAGTCGGGCTAACAGCTTTCGAGATTGTGGTACTCGATTTTTACTAAAAATTTAGTTTTTTTCCTGTATAATCGTTTTTAAAAATTATCCAAAATTTTTTTTATTTTTGCACTAGCCAAGTAGACTAAACTACTTTTCATTTGAGCATAATTATGTAAATATTGATTGAAGGATAACTTGTTAATTCATATCTCGAAAAAGCAGAAAATTTACATAGTGAAATTGTTATGCTTTTTAATTGTAAACACATGATTATTGAAGGAATATTTACTTGAACTTTCGATTTTCAGTAATTAATGTTTTAATAGTTGTGTGGTGCGAAATTTATGAAAAATCGAATTGCTTTGCCCTTAACAACCTGCGCAAAAAGCCACGGATGTATGGAAAGAAAATTTGAATTCATTTAAAAAAATATATTTTAATTTTGGACATAATTATGATCAAATAAAAGCATTTTTTGTGTAGTACTTGCGTGCATAAACAACAAATTCTAAAAAAAAAATTAAAAAATTTCTAGAATATAGGAAAATAGCCATTTTTAGTGAAAATCAAATTACAATACCAAATAAGGTTTAGACCTAGTGATACAATAATCTGAAAAATATATTCAAATTTTTCAAAAACATTTTTTCTTCATACAAAAAAATGCCGCGCTAATGTAAATTTATGTTGAATAATAAACGAACGAATAATATAACTATACTGCAAAATATTTATTAGAGTTCGTTTTTTAATTCCAACTCCTTCCCGTGCCTATAGGCGACTCAAATCGCGGATTTTGGGCCCCTTTTCCCATACAACAAAAACGGCTAAATATATGTCAAATCTGACTTCAGTATTCGATTCTACGGGAAAACTTAGGCCCATAAGCTTTTTTTTAGTTTTTGGAATGCACCAGAATGCATAATTAGAGTGGTCCAAAAAAATAATTTAAAAAAAAATATTGTTTTTTGTTAATATACAATAAAAAAATACTTACATCTGAGAAAAGTGGTCCAAAAATTTTAATTTTGTAGTTACCCGTTCAAAAGTTATAAAAGTTTAAAAATTTAATTTTTTAGTGAATACAAAATAATTTATTGGTTTTGTAATTTCTATTTAACAACAATTCTAATTAATTCTATTCCTTTCCACAGCAGATAAAGCTAAACAATTTAAATTATTTTTATTTTTAACTAAATACGAGTTAGTGAAGTCAGAAATCGAATAGTGAAGTAAGATTTGACATATATTCAGCCGTTTTTGTTGTATAGGAAAAGGGACCCAAATCCGCGATTTGAATCGCCTATAGGCACGGGAAGGAGTTGGAATTAAAAAAAAAATACGCCATTATTTTTATTGATACAAAAACCTTCTAAAAGGTGATAATATCCAAAAATCTATTTTTCAAAATTAACTCTAATATTTATATATAATTAGGTATATTAGGTATTAGGCATTATTTCAACCAATTCGGAAAAGGGCCATATTCGGGACATCCTAATATACAATAAGATACAAATAGTAATGCTTTAACATATATGTTTATATGACTACATAAATTTATACATTGAAACATTTAATTGTATAAAATTATATCCAAATATAAAAAACCTATAAAAAAACTTTTTTACTTTTTTGCTAAATTTTTACCTACACGTGATGGGCAATCATGTATTAATAATAGAAATCGCTTTTTCAGGTCATTTTGAAACAAAAACCTACCGCATAAAGTGCATTTCCTTAAAATGCATTTTTCATTTTTTACTTATTGTGTTCATTATTTTGCGTATTTTGATGTCTATATCGCGAAACAAAGTTTTAATCTGTTTGATCACAATCCGTGAAACACGTCAAATTTGAAAACGTTTGTGTACTTCAAGGTGGATATGCATCGTTATTGTCTAATTACGTTAAATTTTTAGCTAAATATTAATTTTTAGTTTAATTAAATAAAAAAAAGGATTATGTGGAAATCTTTTTGAAACACGCGAAAAATAAAATTACTTTATATTTTTATGTGCTAGTATACGTCTAGGGTAGCTAAAACTTGATAAATGTAAAAAAAAGTAAAAAAGTTTAAACTTCTAGTAACCCGATTAAAATTAATATGATGCTTTATATAATCATACGAAATTTAATATGAGTCTTAGTACAGTTTTATCCGAGAAATGGGCATAATAATTAAATAACATCCGAATAATGACGCGATACAATTTAATACAATTTTATATAGCGGTATAAATTTTCAGTTTTTAATTTTAAAACGTCATGAAAATTCGAAATATCTATTAATCCTTTTAGACTTTAGCCGCTTGCAAAAGGTTTACAACTTTATAATTTGTAACAAATTCCATAGCATTTGGAAATTTTAAAATAAAATTGTGTTTTTTTAAATATAATATAATAAATATCAAAATATATATTATTTTGCAATGTCTAGGTATATAAATATAACGTAATTATTAATTGGATTAGTTTTAGCGTATTCTAAATGCAATATACAATTATACGCAACTATATATGAGAAAATTCGTTTAAAGTAGTAAATTCGCGTTTCTTTAATTTTGGTGATTTTTTTTAATTTGTTCGAATTTTGGAGTTTGTTTTGGGAGTTTTTTAAATTTCTGCAATTTTGAGGATTGTTTTTTTAAATTTTGGCATTTTTTTTTCAAATTTTGCAATTTTTTCAAATGGTCTCGATTTTTTTAAATTTTGGCGATTTATTTACAATTTTGGTGGTTTTTTTTAAAATTTTGTAAATTCTTAAAGGATGTGAATAAAACTATAATTGAAAATAATATAAATTAAATGGATACAAATTATTTTAGTTGTTACTACAATTGCATCAACACGACCGAATTCAGTTAAACTTTTGCTGAACCAACAAAAATTTTAATTAAAACTCAATTTTAGTTTTTTCTGTGTAGACATATTTAATTTTTTAGTTTGCATTGTCTCAAACAATTTTTTGATTATATTTTAAGTCAAAGACTTCGAAATCTCTTATGAAATGATTTTATTTATTGCTTTTTGTCGAAAATCAACTCTAACAATGATAGCCGCCCATTTGCAGGCGATGTTTCCTAACGAAATTTTAAGATTCGAACCATATAAAACTATTTCCTATTTGATCCAAGTCAAAAATAAATATTTTCATATTAAATTTATCAATAACATTGTTACTTTCTAACGAATTGTATTAAGTTTTTAAATTTGTCAAATCATTTCGGGGGGGGGGGGCTCTAGCCACCAAGCGCCCCCCCCCTAGCTACGTGCCTGTAAAGCAGTCTTATGATTTTTAAAAAATTTTGTAAGGAAATTAGTGCTTTCGTTTTACTTTCTACAGGAAAGTAAAATCGAAAATAAAAATGGGTAAATCGAAAACAAAATAAAATGGAAACGTGAAACATAGGACAGAGGTGATTAAAATATGTTTTGAATATCTTTAGCTTAAACTGGTTGCATTAACCAAGCTTTAATAGGGGAAGAAATATCGTACACGGTAACACTGAAACATTTCTCTTTCAGTGTATTTTTTGTTACTCTTAAAATCACTCAAACTAAATTGAGTACATTAATGTTTACGACGACAATGACTCCGTTTAATTTGGTTATTTTCCTTACATCAGTAGCGGCTTAACAGAGTAGAACGTCAGTTACCTGCTAACCTTAAATGGGATTAGTTCACATTACTTAACGGTCAAATATATAAATCGTTCAAAGATACATTTTCGATAGAACGCGTAAACAACTTTAATAGTTAATGTCGGTCCATCGTGTTTTACAGCGCACGGAGTTATAATATAGCATTTGAAGAAATACAAAAAAAGAAGTTCAGACCACATATTTTACAACGGATACTAGTAGTTAATTTACCAAAAATAACAAACATCATTAAATAGTTTAAGTGTGTTGGTAAGTCAGTGCTGGTCACACTACTACGCAGTCTTGCCATTTTAGCATCCAAATTTATTCTGGATTATAATTTTATAAAAAAAAACGTCAATTGTTAACTACAAAATAACAAATATTTAATTGTTAAAAATTAAAAAATAGTTCTTTTTTTTTTTAACAATATTTCGTAAATAAAAAATAAATTTGGATGCTAAAATGGCAAGCCTGCTACTTATGTTGTAGTCGAGTGGTCATTGTAATTTTAACACTTTTTATAAATAATACCAACAAACCAAAATTTTCTTACGAAACTTCCGCAATAACAACTTTTTTGTATTTTTAAAGTTTTACTTACAAATATTGTAATTGAATTTTGTGAATAAAATAAATTCGCTAAACAACCCATAAGCCAGTAGTGTAATAAATAAATAATGATGTTGTTGAGAGTTTTTGTAATCCAATACACTGAGCGAATTAACTTCATAATATTAATGAATTTTTGCATAGAAACAATGAAGTTGCACTGGAACTCGTCCATAGAAAGTTTTCATTAAATTAATGCAATTTATCATAAAATTTAAAGAAAAAGATCAATTCATTTATTCTATGAAGAAGTTTAATTCAAAAGTTGGTTTCATAAAAAGTGTGAAGCTTTTTAATGGTTTTAAGAAATTTTTCTTTCCATTTGTAAAGAAAAGTTTCATTAGATTAGTGCAAAATTTTCATTATTTTTCGTCCACTAAAATTCTCTCAGTGTAGTTAGTTTACTATTTTATTCAAACACTTACTCGAAGCTAGCATTGTCATTTTGTTCCAAGATATTAACACAATGCACAGTGGGATATATGACAATATTTTTGGAAATAATTCGGCCATATCTTACTTAGTGGTCCGATTGCAATGAAATTTGGCTTTTGATTTTGAACCTTCCACACCTACCGATGGCGGCAATATGTCAGAATTTCAAAAAATTAACATATTTGTAACCTGCCTAACAAAAAACATGTTATGTCTACACACGGGGAATAAATTGGTTGGAATTCCATTGTAACCAACAAAATTTAATCATTATTCAATAATTTTAATTGTAAGTACTTAAAATTCATCATCAGAATAATTAAACTATGTATATTGCAAACAGGAAATATATAAAATTAACCAAAACACAGTCACATCATTCACACTATTGGTTTTCCTTATCAATATTGAAAAAATATTATCTTCTACATTACCTTTAATACCAACAACCAACCACTTCTCGGAGATTTTATTCGTTGAATAAAATATTTTCAGTTAAAATCGAATATTATTTTCGCCTGCAAAAAAACAATCACTCCATCTAAAATATAAGTTTTCGTTTCCAATTTTAAAATAATATAAAGTTAATAGTTTTTGTAACTATAATAAAATATAAAGATTAGCAACCCAATTTCTTTTGTACGTACAAATCTATTTTTAGACATACATATTTAAATTTGAAACAAAAAAATATTCAAGGTTGAAATAGGAAAATAGAATTTCAAATTGTGTTTAGGCTAGAGGTAAAGTAAATGCCTGACAAGCATAAGGTCTCCGGTTCGAGCCCAGTTCGCGGAGAAGAATTATTTTATTAATAAAATAATATAAACTTTTTTTATAGTTTTGGTAACTCTAATAAAATATTGTGGTTAGATACCGAATTTCTATTGTACATACAAATCAATTTTAAGACAAAACTTTTAATTTGAAGCTAGAAAATATTCAAGGTTTAAATTTAAAAAAACTTATTTAAATTGGGATTAGGCTGGAGGTAATGTACTAACCTGACAGATAGAATATGGCCGGTTCGAGCCCAGTTCGAGGCATATTATTTTTTTTATTACTAAAACAAATTTTGTTGAAAGCATGTGAATCTATTTATAGAATACTATAGTCCATAAACATATATATTCAATTGTTACAATAAAAATTCGAAATGGGTAAATAAATGTCGGTTTTTACAAAAGTATTAAAATTTAATAATAGTGATAGTACGTGGAACCACAAAAATTCGGTTGAAACTACAAAACTGTTTTCTGGGTGTAGCAGTTCCCGAGATATTCCCATTTGAAAATGTTAAATTCCAAATTTTGTCCGACTCAAGAACTATAAGAGATAGTCCACAGATGTAAGCATGTTTTTGTTGGTCTCTACAAGGAGATCACAAATAAGTTAATTTTTTGAAAATCGGAATAGAGACCAAAAATGGCGAGCACTCAACATTTTGTATGCAAAAGGTTTAAATTCAGAACTTAAGCTCGGTATTACGTCACTTATGCTTGTTCCAAATTCCGTTGCAACTGGACTACTAAGTAAGAAATGGCCGAATTATTTCCAAAAATTTTGTGATATATCCCACTGTGCAATGGATGAATGAATGAATGGTCTGCCTCTGTTGATTGTAATGAAAAAAATTATGAAAGATAGTAATGAAATTGAACATATATTTTTTTAATATTTGTGTTAACTTTAATAATAAAAAAAATATAGTAAAAGATATTTTGTAAATGATCGTTTTGATAAGTTTGTAATAGTGTTTCCAGTTTGGTTAATCGATTAACCGATCCCTGGATTAATCGCCTTTATTTCGGTTAATGTGGACAGAAATAATTTAAAACTAAAATAATTGTTCGACCCGAATAATTGATTAAAATAGGTCGATTAATTTTTTATATGGACTTTTTCCCAAAACTTGACAATTTTCATAACTTTGCCTTAAAACGGTACAAGAACAGCGTAGAAAAAAGAAACGTTAAAATGTCATGAAATTCTATAAAATCGAGTGAAAGCTATACTTAAGCCTGTTGGAAATTTGATTTTTTTTACCAATTTACAAATTAACTCTGTAGGAATCCGAATTCTACTAACAACATTTTTTATACTCGTTTCCCAACCACAACAATTTTCAAACATGTTCCAGTGAAAATTTAAGATCTACCTAGCTAGAACCAGTTTTTAGTGAGTACATGTTCTACTTCGGAACAATAAAACCGACACTAGAACGGATTATAAAGAGAAATAGTATGTTACACAAGTCGATCTTCGAGACTCGGATATTTTAAAAATGGAAACACTAGTAGATTTTTAAGGCTTTTTAAAAGAAAAACAGTGCAACTCTAAGGATTTATATCCACTGAACATATCCGATAACCAGGGCAAGTATAAAATGACAAAAAAAAGTTAGTAAAGGCATGAAAATAAAGCAATTTACCACAAAAAGTCAAAAATATAATATTTTCAATAAAAAACAGTAATGAAGAAATTTACAGTTAAAGTGCTAAACTGTTATCGTTGTAAATAAGTAAGAACTTATAAGTTTAATATTTAAAAGAAAATAGTCCGATATTTAAAAAAATGTATTTAATGTACAAAGTTTGGGTTTCAACCATATTCAACAGAATTTTAAAAATTTCAGAAATTTAAAAATTTCAAACATATTGTAAGGATTCAAAAAATGTAATTTTTTAAAAATAATTGGAAAAGTGGCATTTAATTCCAAATGCCATAAAAAAGCTTGTCCTGCTGATAACATTTTACTTTTTAATGGCCCTTAAACTATATTCACACTGAACCTCAAAATACGTATTTTTGTTTTCTTTTCAAACTTTCGACTGTAAAATTCCATAATAATTTTAAATCGAAAAAAAAAACAAAAATATTTATTTTGGTGTTAAATATGAACGTAATATTAAGGTACCCAAATACTTTGCAATATTATTGCAAATATTATTGCCAATATTATTGTCATTTTGGCCTACACAGTGCAATAAGGTGTACAATACCTTTGCACAAAATATGGCACCACTCTTTTGTTCTATTGTGGAGGGAAATAAAAATTGCACAATGTAGCCAACACACTATAAAATATTTTTCACATTTCTTGGTTGCACAATAAGAATCAAAACCTTTTTAATTTTTTCCAATATTTTGTACAATCTTCCAATATGACATACACACTGGCAATATTTTGCACAATAGCAAAAGTTGCACAAGAATGTTGCGTAGTTTTATTGGTACCTTTAGATCCCTTTAATATAAAGTACCAAGATTATATGGCATCCCAGCAAGAACAGTGACGGTAATATGACCGGTCAAATGACCGACACTGCTGATGGAAATATCCATCAATGCGTAGAACAAAGTTTCTATCATTTTCTTAAGGGCAATGTGAAAAAAGTGATGGAAACTTTGTGTACGTGTGATTTTGCATCTTCCTCTAATTTATAAATTCATAAGTTAGAGGAAGATGCATGATTTGCATGTGTTAGTTTCGGTCGTCCATTTATTGTAGGGATCCCGGTCATATGACCGTCAATGTTCTTTCTGGGATGTTTCATTAAAAAATCACATGATGCCTTTGAATCATCCTCAGCAAGCAATTTTTAAACCAACGCAGTCAACTTTACTTGATATTTAACATAAAAAGGCAGTTTTTTGTGTTTTAATTGACAAAAAACCAAAGAAATACATTTTAAACGATTAATCGCCAATTTTTTCGATCAACTTAACCGGTTAATCCATTTGAGCGATTTTTCGAATAGTTCCATAACCGGTTAACCGCCTAGTTCGAATAATTGTAAACACTAATTTTAAGGTATGGTTGTTATATGACCTTAATGTCTTGACACGTTTTAGTTTGTGTTACCAAACATATGCAACTACCTGAGATTTTACAAACATATGTATGTCTATTTATGTATTTTTTTTTCTTCAAAAGATACATATATTAGACTGACTTACAGAACATAGTGTTTTTAGTACCCATCTTAAAAATATACGTTGGATTATTTTATAATGATTCCTAAAATCTTTGAACTCTAGCGATAACCGAACGGTGAGATAGATGTCCCGTTTTAAAACCAGCTCCTTTTTTGACTTTTTAGAATATTTTTGTATGATTCCTAAAGACAACACATATAACGGAATATAATGCATGTTCATAAAGATTAAGATGTTTTATGATGATTCCTAAAATATTTCGGCTCCGTCAGCTACACCGTTTTTTACAAAAACTTCCAAAACAGAATTTTTTATTAATTAACAGGGCAGCGACTTTGATGCACTAAAAAATCGAAATGATGCGTTTAAAATATGCACTTAAAAATATGCGATTAAAATATGCATTAAAATCGAAATATGCTCTTAAAGTTTTTGAATTTTAAAAAAATTGATGTTTAAAGCTAGTTTAGAAATTAAATCCAATTTAAATGTCTAACAAACGACAAATATATGCTATGATAAATGCTTTATTTTGTTAATTTTAAATTAAATGGTAATTTTGCTTTAACGAGTAAAAAAAATGATACATAGTCCTATGTTTTTCATCTTAAAATATGTTATAATATTTGATTATATATATTATATATTTCTTATGTGGTAACTTATATAAGAATATATTATATATTGCCTTTGTAAAATTATATATATTAAGCATATATGCTTTATATAATAAGATATGATAGATCAATTGTCATATATAATAATACATTCTCATATATAACATAATATGGTGACATATAAGCTATATAATTTAAGATATAATAAGATATACTGTCTTATAAAAAAATATGTTTTTATGGCATATTAAATATGCTTAAGTATGGTGCCATATGTATAATATAACTTAAGATATAACTATATATGGCATTAAATGATTTATGATATAATTATGTATGAGTTCAAATATCGCAAAAGATTTAGAATTAAGTTTGAGATATTATTATATATGGTCCAACATCATTAATATTTGCTATGAGTATAAAATATAAGTATATATTGTTATATATAATCCCATACATAATAATATATGCGCCTGATGACTAAATCTTTTTTTCAAATCTTTATGGGATTTAAGTAAATCTAATTAAATATAAAAAAGATTGTTCTGCTTTAAAAAATAATAATAACCCGCTTCTCGGCTCGAGATAATAAGATTTGTATGCAATTTTTTATATATTTTAATGCGACTTTTATAAAAAAAATTAACAACAAAGTATAGAAAACTCGCTATTTTAAAAACTACAAATGAGAAAAAAAGTTTTGCCGGATTTCGACCCAGCGTACCTAAATATATTAGAAAATATATATTACAAAGGTACGCCCCGGTAGGCTAGTTGGTAGCGTGCTGGTTTATCTGTGCGGGGGTCGTGGGTTCGATTCCCACCAGAGGCACTGGTCTGTTTTCGCGCCGAAGGCCATAGTAGCTAGTGCTCGGTTAGGGTAATAGTATATAATTTGTAATTATATGATTATTAATTAATAAAATTAACAAAAAAAAAAAATGTATTACAAAGACAGGTTCTGCAAAATTTGCAAATTCTTCAGTAGTAATGTTAATAATATCTATCTTTTTATATCAAGAAATTTCATTTTTACTTTGGTATTTAAGGCATGGGAAATACGAAATAATGACTTACTGATAATAAGTTATAGAAGTACCTATTTGTAACGCTTTGCCAAAGTTTGCAAAAAGTGCTTTGCCTATATCTGCTTTATAAAATATACGACAGCCCAGTCAGAAACTGACAGTGGTACAAAAATCAAGCACTGGTATACCATTGGCTAACCGTGGAATTGTCAATAAACTACTTGCAGAACAGTTTTTTAAGACGCTTTACCATCGTTTCCAAAAAGCGTATTTTGCCGGTATTTGTTTTACAATAATTTCAGTGGTATACAGAAAAAACATTGGCAAAGAATTGGCTGAGACCACTATGCCAACGTTGCGAAAAAATGTTTTCCCAGTACTATCCAGTCAGAAATTACCAACGGCTCAAAAGCCTAAATCATTAATTTTATAAAAATGATAATGCTTTATTTAAAAAAGTTTGTAGTCGGAAGGTTCCGAGTTCGAGCCCGGTTTCAAGCAAACATTTTTTTGTGATTTTTTATACTTTCTATAAATAAAATAAATTTTGGATTTGGGAAAGCGTTTTTTGCCAGCACTTGTACTACTTGCTAAAGTGCCTTGACAGCAGTGGTCCGTTTGTCTTTTACTGACTGGGTATTGATATAGTTAAATTTCTAGCATTTTCCAAACTCAGTTAAATAATAAATAATTTACCAAAAATTATCGCAAAATTTGTCAATTTGTTTTAACACGCCTGCTTTGCGAATTTTTTGCAAAAATTTAAAAAGTTGTTCCATATTCTCTTAATAATTTTAGTTTGGCATTGATGCGATATACTATTTTATTGTTGGGCTTGGAATGCAACACATAAAAAATTTGATATCACTTCTGCCCATTGTACCCATTTGCGGACATTGCTGTAAATTTACATTTACTCATTTTTTATCACTCATCGATTCCGTGGGAATTTTTTGACGAAATATTGTAGAAAGATGTAAGCGTGTCTCAATAACCTTTTTATGATGCACTTATTGATCCCTCTAGCGGCGGTATTCACAATTTAAATTCAAACTTTGACGCTTTGTATGTTCTTAACGGGTTAAGATTTTTTTTTTAAATTATAATTTTTACAGTTATATTAGTTTTTTGTTTTTATATACATCGAGATTATTTTTATGTTATTTTCAATTTATAACGAGCTTTCGACCTCTGTATATTTACAAAAATAAAGCAAATCAAACATATTAGCTAGGTTGATACTAGTATTTCGATCTGGCTAAAAATCTCATCAGACCCCGAAGTTTTAGAAAAGCTAGAGCCTCCATAATAGGCAGAACTTTAACAAAATCCCTATTAATAATCAATTTTGCTCCATTCTTGTCTTCTTAGTAATCAAGGATTTTTATTTATTGCTGAAAGAAATATCTATCAAACTGTAATACACAATTTGATCTACCGAATTTTAACGATTTTTGAGAATTTTTTAAAAATATTGATGTTTTTAGAGAATTTTTCAAAATTGTAATATGGCAGCAGTGGCGAACCAATTTTTAAAATTTTTTTGTTTGTTGGAAGAAAATAACGAATTTTTCACAGGAAAAAAGAAAACCAAATAATTTTATGCATATTAAAGTTTTTACAAGTTTGGTAAGTTCTTGATCCGATCTTTTAATTTACATAAAAAGTTCATACTGAACAACAAATTTTTCTCATTCAAAAAATGCTTCCACATGTTCCTAACCAAATCAGAATATAACTTTTATAAAACCGGTCTTCTTTTTATAAATTAAAATTTGTTTTAAAAAAGTGCTATAAAAATATCAAAAATTGTTTTTTTTAAATTAATTATATGGCAACAATGAAACAATAGTTTTTTATTTTTTTTAAATTGTTTGCATAAATAAGAACTCAAGTTATCGTATGCTTTTTACTGCGTTTTTATATCTCCCTCCCATTTAAAATTATCGGCTGTGCGCCCCGGTAGGCTAGTTGGTAGCGTGTTGGCTTATCAGTGCGGTGGTCGTGGGTTCGATTCCCACCAGATTCACTGGTCTGTTTTCGCTACAACGCGCCGAAAGTCATAGTAGCTAGTGCTCGGTTAGGGTAATAGTATATAATTTGTATTAAATAATAAAAAAAAAGAAATTATCGGGCCTTAAAAGTACACTCAAAAAAAAAAGTTTATAAAGTCAGCAAAAAATTTTGCTGAGTCAGCAAAATTTTAGTCAGGAGGATGCTAGCAAAAAAATTGCTAATGTCAGCAAAATCTTTTGCTGAAAATCAGCGAGCTGATTTTTAGCAACAAAATTAGTAGATTCAGCAAAAGTTTTGCTAACACTTAGTAGATTAGAAATAAAAAAGCGGTGGTAAAAATTAATAAATTTTTTGCTGAATTTTAGTAGACTGAAAAAAACCAAAAAATTTGTAGAAAAATTGTAATTTAGTTAATATATTTGCTGAAAATCATAAAACATATTTTTGTGATTCTTTTAAAAATGATTTACAATAATTACAAAATATAAAAATTTTCATTTTCCCACATTGACGACATGGATCTGAAAATATATAGAAATAAATATATATAACATAACAAAAATTTTCTTTCAACTACTTACATCAATGGTCTAAATGATGCTATCTTTTCAAGGACACAACTGCCGAAGATAAATATAGAAACGAAACGAAAAAATAAACAAAAACAAAATGAAACGAAAAAAACAACCCTTTTTCTGCAATAAGAAAAAAAATCACATCTTAGGTAAAAAAATCTACCTAAGATGTGTGTCTTTGTCTTTCGCTTTACGCTGTCTACATGTCTGTATATGTTTGTTTGCAATTTGACCACACCAGATTATTAATCTATAAACATTTATTTTAGAAATACATATTCAATTTAAATATTTTATTTTGTCTTTTATTTAATTAATAGACAATTATTTTCACAAGCCGGTGACAACGCCAAATTTAAGTTGTTTTAATCCTCAATTTTGTTTTATGTATGAAAAACAGATACAAAAGTCTTCCATGGTTGATTTTTGTATATGTCTTATTTGAGTTGTACTTTTTAGTATCATTTTCCTCTTCTCTATTACATCTTGAAATGCCGAGACATCTACTTCATTCTGCGTATATCTTTCAATCTGGTTGTCGTCCACACTATTAATGTGCTTATCACCACAATTTTTTTTAGCAAAATTAATTAGTAAAACATTAGTATAATATTAGTAAAGCATTAGTATAAAACAGTTAAGTGCTGAATAAGAATAACAAAAATTTTAGCTGAAAACACGATTTTAGCAAAAAATTTGCTAAAAAATAGTATACCTGATTTACAAGACGTTTTACTAACTTTTCTACTAACTTATTTTTTTGAGTGTAGGTGTTGTTTTAAAGCAACGGCAGTGTAAAATGGGTTAATAAACTTTTTAGTTATTTTTCTTCCTAACTAAACAAATTTATTCAATAAACTATTTTAAAACAGTTTTTAACGCCATTATTGATTGGAACGTTAAACGGTTGAATTAAAATTTGTAATTCGTATTATTATTTTTATAATTTCTTGTTACTGAAATCTGTATCTTGTGTTGCTCATTAAAAATATGAACTAATTAAAAAGAATTTATTCGTACACCCAACTATTGTAATTATAACAATCATATCGATGATACTCTTATCTTAATAATAATAGTAGAATAATTTCTTAAATACGTTAATAATACGTACTATGGACTCCAACAATAAATAATTTCATAACAATTCCATGACGCCAAGATGATGTGGTTAATAATGATGGTGAACATGTTTCAGCATAGAATACGTAGATTCGCTTCATCGTGTAACTCACACACATTATTGGAAGAACTAACTCCACAAGCTAAAGAGGTTTACCTTGATGCTCTGTGGATAACTAGTGCAGATCAAAAATTATTTGTTAAAATAAAAAAGAACAACTTAAACTTTTCTATGTCGACAAGATTTTTTAAATCTTTTAAATAAAAAAAAAAAAAATGTGCGGCAAAAATAACTTTTAAAATACATACAGTGTCGCTCAAAACAAAACCAACAGAATATTCACATATATTTGATTTGAAATATTTCATCTTCCAGGTCGGTTAGAAAAAAAATTTTGATTGGGGTTTTATGCTATTGAATAGAGTATATAGCGAGTATATAAAAAAACCCGATTAAATTAAATATGTATGTGGGAAATGTCAAACAGAAATATGAAAGATCATAATATGAGTGTGTGTAAAACAAAAGCAACAAAATGAAAAATGTTTAGCGAAGTTATGAAAATTTAGATTTATGTTCCTTTTATAATAATTTTTGTTAAAATATTGATATTAAACTGCTATTCAACCATTTTTGTATTAGATTTTTGTAAT
Source organism: Delia radicum (assembly GCA_021234595.1). Lineage (NCBI taxonomy): Eukaryota > Metazoa > Arthropoda > Insecta > Diptera > Anthomyiidae > Delia > Delia radicum. Next base: position 3,837,241 of record CM037854.1, on the reverse strand, counting down.
AATAAAGTTTATGGTTATTCAGAATTCACTGGATTGTAATTTGAATGATTTTGAATTTAGATTTCTTACACTTTTTTTTTTTTTTTTTTTTAAGAGAAGCAACACTCAGGAAATTCTTCTTATTAATTAATGTGTTGCTTTCTTTGGAAAGGGGATAGTAATGAGGTGAAAGGTGGGGAAAGATAAAGGTCTTCAAACATGGTAACCCTGTAATTGCGATAGATTATAAGTCTTAGAACAGTTGATGCTCGCCACCTAATGGAGAGTAGTCGAACTTATTGAAGCTTTTTAATGTATAGCACTGATTCATTATTTTACTTCGGAGGTGGGCGCTGCGATACATATGAGGGATAGAAAACTTATATATATTATTTTTCTAAATTGTTGTTGTCGTCACCGGGAATCGAACCCGGGACCATCTGTGTAACAGTCCAACGCGCTAACCATTACACCACAATGAACACCAATAAAAATTACTAAAAATTCTTGTTATTAAAAAAATAACTGCAATATTAGTAAAAAATAACTATCAAAACAATAAGAAACAACTAACAAAATATTACTACACTGAAACATTTTTCCTGCGTACTATTAATGAATGTCTTTCATTAAGTTGGATTCATTGGTTTAATGAATACTTTTCATTAAATTAATGAATAATTTTCATTAATTAAATGAAATATTCATAAAATATATTTAGTTGATCTTTAAAATATGCAATAATTTTTACGTAATTTTTTTTTTTGGTACACCAAACATTTAGTTCCATCAGATTTCCACAGGAGGCGCTTCATCTATTGAAAAAAATCAAAAGTCTAAATAAGCACATAGTTTTGTTTTTGTTATCTACGTCAATCGGTAACGGGTTGCTGTTTACATGTTGCAGATATAAAAAAGAACGGAAAAATATAATAAATATAAACAAAAATTAATAATCTTAATAATCAAGAAGAAATATAAAATCAAAATAAATAAATGTGAAACAGGAAAAAAAAAATATTATTTTCATTATAATTCATTTAAGGAAAAATATTTCATTAATTTATAGAAATTATCTTTGGGGTTTTTTAAAGAAAAAATTCATTATATTAATGATGGATTTCATTAATATAACGTAGAAAATCCTATCAGTGTACATATATCAATTATTTTTGTATTAGACGGGCTTAAGTCGGTTCCGAGAAGCTAAAAAGTATTTAATACACAAGACGCGGATCACAGGGGAGGCGAAATGGGACATTTCCTCCCCCAAAATAAAAATGTTCAATACAAATATATTGAAAATTAGACTTTCTGCGTTTGTCGCTTAAACATTCTTCATCACATGTTTGACCAGTTTTTTAATATAATTAATAGTTTTGACGTTTTTTAATTTTTTTACTATTTTTTGGTATTAAAAAAATAAATATAATAATAAAAATATTTTAAATTGTTCATACACGCATTCATTAATAATTAATTTCAAAATAGCTATTTTACATTTCCTCATGGTAAAATGACTAAAATTACAGTTAAAACAACTATTTCCGTTTACTATACGAATGACTGACATGTAGTTACGGAGAGAATTTTCTGTGTGTACTATTTTTTAGCTGGGTATATACAATTTGTATTATTAGGAGTCCAAATTCTGTTATTTTTAGTTTCATTTGTTAAAAAAAACGGTGGAGTTGATAGTTTTTCTTCAGATTCAATATATTAGTATGTATGTAGATAGTTTAGAAAGCATTCTATATATGTATATTTCACTTCGCGGAGTAATCTAAATTGACAAATTGAAGTTTTATTTAAAAGTTGTGATTTTTTGCCAACCAACTACCTAATTATTTGAAAACCGAATGGTTTGATCGAAGCCATCGATATATTTGTTTGCTGATTGAGACTCTTCATTGAGTTGCTGGCACAATTTAATATTTTACGCCGGTCCCGATCAGAAAGCTTTTTTTCTGCCAGCATATTTTATTTTTACCATAAGATCTCGGATTAGTTGCAAAATTTGTGACAACTACATGTGACCGATTTGTTTTTCTAGCAATTTCCCTAAAACTTAATCCACTTTTTAAATAGGCTGAAATTTGCCCTTTTTAAAGATCACATGAAACACGTGGCATTTTATTGCAAATTGATTTAAAACAAAAATATTTCTTTATTTGCTATTCTTCTTTGTTTACCGTTATAAGTAATTATAGTTATGAAACACTAACAAAATATTATTAAACAAATTTTCTCTTAAATCAATTAAGTAATCTCTTAAATTTAACACAATAAGATATCAGTTATCACACTATTAAAAACAGTTATAAGTTTAAAAAAATGGTCCTAATATTAGGAAAAATAGCAACAATCAGATGTAATTATAGTTATGGAACGCAGTGTATATTAATATGACTGATTTTATATTATTATGTCTCCCGGTTATAAAAATTCGATTTCATGGTCAAAAAGTTGGTAAATTTATTTATTGAAGTTTTAAAGTGTATATACTTTAAAATTGTAAGTACCTAGAAGAAGAAAATTGTTGAATATAAGTTTAAAATAAGTATTTTACCAAAAATAATTAATAAAAAATTATAAAACTTTTATTTTCATAAAACATTTTTAATTTTGTTACTTTTGTTTTGCACAGCCTTATATTGGGAGCTACCATATTTTCGTTTGCCTTTTCTCAAATATTTATTGTGATCAGATGTTTTATATACTCTATTAAATAATATAAAAGATCCAACCACAGTCTTTTTTCTAACCGACTTGGAAGATGAAATATTTAAAATCAAAGATTTACGTATGTTTTGTTGGTTTGTTTTAATCGACACTGTACATATCATCAATGAAACACAACAGCGACAATTTATTTATCATGTTTAACCAGTTTGTTTCAATAAATAATTCTATATACAATTTCTTGATAAAACTATAAAAAACTAGACATGTGTGTAATAATTTAACCCTCAAACTGGCACCAGCTTCTTTGCAATAAAATGTATACCACTTGTTCGGACGAAAAATAAACAATATGTTCTTCTACTTAAAATTTTTTGGTTGCCTTTTTTAGGCAATTTCGGTCAAAATAGGTTTAGAGCGAATCACAAAAACGAATCCAAAAAATTAACAATGGCTCGATTATGGATAGCAACCGAACTTCAGTTGCGTTGTCAATTGGCAACGAAAATTGGTATTATGTACGGCAACCTTCGCCAGTTGCCAAAAAGTTATCGATAACCTTATTTTGACAGTTCAGCAACTGAAAAAATGTAAACAACTAAAAAAGGTTGACAAATGTAAATTTGTATAAAAAATATATTAATAAAAGTGTTGTGTAAAAAAATTATTTAATTAAAAATGTTGTATGTAAATGAGTATTTTTTGAGTTGTTGGACCAACAGCTCAAATTGTTTTCGGGTTGTGATTTTCACCATTTTAAAATCTACAGGTACAAATAAAATTATTTAAAATATTTATTATATGAAATATATGATGTAAAATATATATAAAATATTATTTATGTATTTATTACAAATAATTTAACCAGAACTTTTCGGTGGCCAATATAATCACAACTGAAGTTGACAACTGAAGTTGCCAGCTTCAGTTGGCAGTTGTCATACGTAATATGTATTTGGCAAGTGGCAACGCAACTGAAGTTCGGTTGCTATCCATAATCGACCCATAAGTTTAGGCATAAATTATTCCTCTTACCAAGATTTAACGTTTAACGTTTTTCGAAAAGCGCGAAATTGAGCGAAAACGCACCTAAACTGCAACATATATTGATTAAACTTAAAAGGCTTTGCTAATACTACTTAATTCACTCTTACTTTGTTTTTAGAGCCAACGGTTTCTAGGCAACATAAATATGTTTTCAAGATTTTTGAAAAATATTTATTTTTTTTTAAATTTTAGGATATTTTAACTTTAACGCTTTCTCGCTTACAAACCGGGCTATACACACAAAAAATTATTTTACAAAATATTTTGCAAATTTAGTTTTCTATCGAAATAGCTTACATATATATATTATGAACATACCCACCCTGGAGGCGGGATTGCCGATTAAAGGGTTAAAGTTAAACTATTTGTATGTATTGAATTAAAATTTCAAATAGAATCGAAACTTGTTTAAAAAAAAATCAACTTATGCAACAACAAATTTTGCAATATAAACTTATTGAGAAGCATGCAAGATTTTGAAATCAAGTTTTGAAATTAAGGTGTTAGATTAGAAAAGCAAACAAAAAATTGCGATTTGACAGATTAAATACATTTTAATTTTTAATTAATCCTTTAAAAGTAGGGTTTGCGGGTGGTATTCTTTTCAGTGTTATATAAAAAAAATTAAACGTACACATGTTAAAAAACAAAATTTGTTAGTTAGCTCTACAATGCGTATGATAAATCATATTATAAGCATTTTATTATTCAACATACGCAGTGTGGTTCTAACTAACAAATGTTTGAGTATTTGAGATGGACAATATGCAACGAATATTTTCTCCAAAACGAAGCCGAGATACACGAGATAGATAGAAAATCCTTAGCCTTTTTATCATAGACCCTTAATAACTGTTAAAGGTTAATTTTAATTAAAAAAATATCAGTTAACTAATGTTACGATGTTACATACACATAAAGACTTCTAGAGATGCCTTCTCAAAGACTCCTTATTTGATTTTTTCTAAAAAAAATCAAAAAAGCAAAAACAATTATTCACGATTTTCAATACTCAGTTAGGCGAAAAAAATAAATCTGGAAACTCTGGTGGCACTCGACATTAGAAAATTTTTTCTATTTGTTTTAAAGTTCCGTAATTTGTACGTGGCTAAAGTTTTCCCTAAATTAGTTTTAGACCATATAAATACCACAATATTTCGACAGGGTCTTGAAATAATATTTCTCCAAATGACGTTATGGCCACCCTAATATATATTTATACATTATAGATCCACATATTTAATATACTCGTTATTAATAATTATATATTTATATCAGCACTAAATGTTTTATTTTTTAATTACATTTGTTTATTGAACGTTATATTAAAGTTCGAATTAAATTTCAACAACACTTCAAAATAATAGTTTTAAGCCACATTCACACTAGAGAGCAAAACACGTATTAAAGCTCTTTATTCTATTTCAACAGTTCTTTATTCTTTTCTATAGTTTTGGCAAATTTTTATTACACAGCCTAACACCAGTGTTGCCAATGTAGATATATTTAACCATTTTTGACGATTAGTCGGAAAATTTTGGGTTTAGTCATTAGCCATAATTTGAGCCATTTTTTGAAATTTTTATCAATTTTTTAGCGTTTTTCTACGAAATATAATTTTTGAGAGGAAAATTATAACAAAATTAGATGCACTTTTTCTTTCTGTTAAATTAAACACTCAGGGAAGTTCTGCTGTAAATTTTTGTAGTTGTTTGAGTTGTAATACAGTTATTTTTAAATGAAAAAAACAGTCATTTGTAGAAGAAAATTCAGTTTTGACTACAATTATAGTTCATTTAAAAAAACAAACCACATCAAATTACTGTATTATGATTTAAATTTATTTTATACCGTAGTTTGTTTTATTTAAAAAAAATTAAACAAATAAATATTTGTTTATTTTTTACCACATATGATTGTTAATTACTATAATTGAGGTTAATTTTTCCAACAGTAAAAAACAAATGACTATGTTATGTGAATGTACTGAAATTGTAAGTAGACCTTTCTTCAAGTGAAAATTCATTTATTTTTAGCTACATTTGCAACGTAGTATTCTAAGTGAAGTAATAATAAGTGTCTATACAATTTTTAAAAGTTTTGTATGTTTTATGTAATAACGGTGCAAAAATAAATTTCTACACTTAAAGGGTCTTTAAAAAAACAGTTTTTGTTAAAAGTATAAAATTTGTATTTATTTGCGATAAAAAATATAAAACATACTGAAATGTAATTACCAGAGCAAGGAGTTTCATGCAGCTAAAGAAGGGAAATATGCGCTTTTAATTTGCAGATAAAAACGAAAAATATGCACTAAAAATATGAAAGATATGCACTCAAAACAACAAAACGAGCTTAATATTATTTTAAACGAGCTTAATATATATATATATTATTTATTTCCAATATTTCGTGTACACATTGGGCGACTTCTTCAGGGTTGATTGATACAATTTTGTTTAAACATTTAAAAATTATATATATTACACATTTTTAACGCCGTTTTAAAAAAAATTTGTTATATATAACAAAACTTTATCAATCAAATTATAATATTTTTTCCCTGAAGAAGTCACCCAATGTGACGAAATATTGGAAATAAATTATTATAATTTATAAATAAAGGATTTTAAGATCGTTTAAAAGAAAATAATTACATAAAAAATACTTAACAAGTTGAATTTGGCAACTTTATTTTCAAGAGTTACACCTTCTTACGATTTTCTTAGGCTCAGCAAGATTAAATTAATTTAATTTGAATGTAAAAATGATTTCGCTGAAATAAAAATATAAAAACGCATCAAAATTTTATTTTTTTAAACATATTAAAAAAATAGTTAAAATAAATGAAAAATATTAGTGCATAAAAATAATGTTGCAAAATATGCATTAAAATGCACAAAATATGCTTTAAAAGGCAAAATATACAAAAACACGCACTTTTGACAAAATATACAACTACAATTCTATGCAATTTCGTTATAAATTCCTGTAAATATTTAGTCTAATTAGTTTTAGATTATCGAGTAAAAACATGCATTTGCATGAAATTCCTTTTAAACGGAAACGGTATTTTAGCGGTATTGGCTGCCAGCCCTGATTTAAAATGGCTTCATATGCTAATGCAATGCAGATTTTATCTACTGATAGGCACTTACATGTTTCATTTTGCGTCACCAAAATTCTTTAGAGGAACAATGTAACAAAGTTTTGATCTTTTTCCTTTAAAAATTCAAAATTTGTCACTTCTTCCGGCCCTTCTACATTGTTCCTCTGAAGCATTTCGGTTACGCGAAATGAAACATGCATGGGCTTTAAATATTATGGAGCAAACAAAAATTTCATAACCGCAAATACACTGCCTTGCAAAACTATAATAACACATTAATTTCACTAAATTTTTAAAGTTAAAAAAAAGTAGAAGATTTTAACCGACACAAATGTAAAACCAAACGATATTACGAAACGATAGAAATTGACATTACTTTTGTTAAAAAATACATGGGAAACAACAACAAATTTTCGTTATTTTTACGGAATTTTATTTTTGTTCGTAATAGATAAACTGACAGTTTAATTTAAATTTGTTATGTACATTAGGCCGGGTCGATTTGTATGGAGGCAAAAAAATCGCTCAACGTTCAAGGAAAATCGTATTCCTGGGATCAAAATAAGAAACTTTGCCGAAGGAACCATACCTCTAAAACGAATTCTGATGTCCCGAATTTTGAAAAATTCCACTTTGACCCATTTAGAGTGCCCCAATCGAATCCAACCCCAATCGAATATAATTTATACATGCATCTGCTAGAGCGTCTTCCGGAGAAGAAATAGAGACCCTAATCTTGGAAAGACTCCTCCTACTTTCTGAAATATCTCTATCCCGAGATTTGTACATTTTGCTATAAAACCACGGTTAAAAAGGCTCTCTTTCAACTTAAATTTTAAACCTCACCTAGAATTATGATTTATGCATTAATCTGCTAGCGCGTCTCCCGGAGAAGAAGTAGCTCCCATAATCTTGGAGAGATTCCTCCTACTTTCTGAAATATCAAAGTGGGCTTTTTCAAAATTTGACCCTACGGGTCAAAAGTCGGGACATCAGAATTCGTTTTAGAGGTATGGTTCCTTCGGCAAAGTTTCTTATTTTGATCCCTAGAATACGATTTTCCTTGAACGGTGAGCGATTTTTAAATCGACCCGCCCCAATGTACATTCCTTTTTAAAAATGTTTATTTTTGTTAAAATTAACTTTTTTCTTTATCCGTACTATACTATGCAAATTATTTAAAACCAAGTTTTTACAATGAAGTCAAACACATGCGCTCGAACATGTTTTTTAAAATTTAAAACAAAAGTTTGAGGTTTATGGCTTCGTTAATAGAGCGAATACGTTTCTTAAACGGAATGTAACCAATGTTGCCAATTTAGCCATTTTCCAACTAGATCTAGACATATAATTTGTATCTGTGCGCCCCGGTAGGCTAGTTGGTAGCGTGCTGGCTTATCAGTGCGGGGGTCGTGGGTTCGATTCCCACCAGAGGCACTGGTCTGTTTTCGCTACAACGCGCAGAAGGCCATAGTAGCTAGTGATCGGGTAGGGTAATAGGATATAATTTGTTATTATATGATTATTAATAAAAAAAAAAAAAAAAAAATTTTATCTAACCAAAAAAAATGGTTAGATTGTATCTAGCCTGAAGATTTAGCCATTCAATTTTTCCCTAGCCTTTTTTTCCTAAACGCTTTGCAGTTAATTTCATACACAAGTGCTTAGAATACTACAATATTCAAAATTTTGTTACAAAATTGTCAATTTTAGACAAGTATTTTTACATGTAATTTTTACATTCGTTTTAAAATTATGTTTTTTTTTTGTAAAATTTTACGGAAAAATGTTTTAAAATTAAGAGAGACTTAAATCTTAATCTAGTGCTATAACTCAGAATTATTGATAATTTACATTCAAATTATTGAGTTTTAGTATAATTTTCCGAATTTAGCTATTTTTTCTCCGTAATTTAGCCATTTTTTCACTTCAAGAGTTGGCAACCTTGACTGTAACTCCATACAATGTGTAAAAATAGTACATACAGACTGTTTTATATACTAAACAAATGGTGACGGATTTGCGGAAAATAAATGCTGTTGAAAATAGAAATGATACGAAATTTAAAAAAAAATTACGACTTTTGTGATTTAAAATTGACTTTTATAAAGTTTTTAATATAAAAAAGAGACTTTATGAAAAGAGTGCATATCTGTTGTATCAGATCTGAAATATGCTGAACACCCGCTTTTACAATTCGGAGCTAAGCTTAACCCATTTCATACTGCAATGGTATTTTCTCATCTTCAGTCAAAAAAGTAACTTTAGCGACTGACTGGTGAATCCGCTAGAGCTAGATACTTGATATTTGGCATGCACGTTCTTTTAGAGAGGTTTAGGCGTATTATAACAATATTTTTTTGATATTTAAACGGAGATGGGAAAACAAGGACATTTTCCTTTATAACGGCCACAACCGTCCTGCACAAATCTGAAATTTGTAAAATAGGTTTCTTGTTATATACTTTTTGGAAATTCCATTGGAAACGTGCTATATAAACTTAATAGAATACTTAAGAATTTTTCCATTCTTTCACTTATTCCGATTGCCGCAAATCTAGTGTTAATTGTTAAAATCTGGGGAACGTTTGTAATCAAAACAGTGCTTTAGCCAGAATTGTTCATGGACCTAAATTTTTATAAATCCAGTTCTCTAAAATATTTAGTAGGAAATAAACAAGAATCTGGTCGAAATAACCGGTTTTCAATGTTGAGAAAAGAGAAAATTTAGTGAAATTCCTTAGGCAACTAATATAATTAGTTCTGAATTAAATTTTAATTAAACATAAGAATTAAAAATAATTAAAGAGAATTAAACATAAACTGACTTAGAAAATGTTCACAAATTTGTATTATATATAATTATGTCTCAAATGGCAGAAACCGCTTTTCATTATGAGTTATATATAATTATGTATTGGGATATATATAATTTTATATAAAATTTCAATCAAATTTATCAACCATGTATTATCATATATACATTTCAGAATAGTATTTTTCTTTTAATATATGATTGGATATGCTCCCAGCAAAACATTTTCAAAAAGGTAAGCGGGTTTGTAATCAAGCATTTTGGGCAGAACGCATTCCATACTAGATTACCTACTCGATTCTTTTAACAGGGCGTGAGACTAAAATAATTGATTCTTTAGAATTGATTATTTTTTTACCGAAGAACCATTTACTTTATATTTTTAAGAACTACATACATTTTTTAATAAAGAAATAGTTCCATTGTAAAACTACGAAGTACTTACACAAAAATAAATAAATAAATAGTTCCCTAGAAAATATAAGAAGTACTTACATTTAAAAAAAAGAAGTAGTTCCATAAGTAAATTCAACTTTTACTCACACGTGATTCTCCTAGGTCACTCAAATATAACGATCAAAACTCATACGGAAATAAAATCCTAAAAAGTGAAACATCGAATTGTTATGATAACATGGGTTTGTCATAATTTTGGAGCTATAAACCACGAAAATATAAAATTAAAAAAAAAAAAAGACAATTCAAAATTGAAAAACAAAAATATGACTCACGCACAATCACCCTCGAAATTTTTTTTTACACTCACTCACGATAACGTCAGTAATTTCAACTTCCACTCACAATTTTCTGCTCACGTGCGCTTCCCTAATTTATACCTAACCACAGTTTGACAAAATTTAGGCAACATGCAATTTCTGTTTTTAGTATTATTTTCCTGCAAATAAAAATTAGTTTGAAAAAATATATGAGATAAATTCTTTAAAATTTTATAACTTCTTTTTTTAAAATTAGGAACTACTTCCAATAACGTCCATTTATTAAGAAAAAGCATATGATTACTTCTTGATTACAAAAAGTTATACATATAGGTTAATAACATTGTTATTTCTTTTAAGTAAATAATTACATTGTTATTGAGTTCATGCTTTCTGGTTTAAATTTAAAGAATTGATTACAATACTACTTGCTTTTTTGACTCTATTGTTGGAATGCGTTTGGTATTGCAGTTACTAAATTTGGCAATGAGATATGTAAGCAAGTGTGGGCATCACCTTCTTTTTGGAATGTGTAATGTTTTCCTGGGCTTATACATACAATTTCTTTAAAAAACATTTTGATAATATTGTTATATATAAATACATATGGATATATATGCTATTTTATATAACCATATATTTTTATATTAAAGAATATATTTTTATATACAATTTTTTAATCGGATAATCATGTCATACAAAAAAGAATTGGAAATATTTCCCTCAAAGTGTCAAAAAGTTTTGATATTCCTCATACATGTATTTTAAAAATTATTCAGCTAAAATTAACAAATAGATTTTTGAAAATTTATTGCTAAAACTGATAATTAAGAGTGTTTAATTATGATCATTAAAAATATATATTTTTTAATTTAAAAGTTTTTTTTTACGTAAAAAAGAACCGGATATGGTTTTTATTGGATTTTAAATAATACCCAAAAACAACTAAAACCGGTTTTTTGAAATCTTCAGGTTTTCAGACACTCTACTTCATATCATTTCAGTGGCGTTGTGTTAATCGGGCATATAGTGTGTAGGTATATTAAAGATATCTTATCTTAATTTTTTTAATCCAATATACAATGCAATAACTATTTATGTCTATTAATTCGAAATATCGATGGTCATAAGTTGATAACTAAATAATTTTAATCAAACCTAGTTGTACACAATTCTAAATATTGGTCACCGATGGACTCAGAATCTTTTTATGTCTGTTTACACTAAGGTGTCCCTTAACCCTTTGATGACCAAACTTAAACCTTTGAAGATTTTTTGACGAAACTTCGTGGAGACTTGTATTTTGCTTTAATGCACAAATTATAATCATTTTTGTATAAACTTAAAACATTTAAACATTATAAAAACGAAAAACAAAAACGTAAAAAAGTCCTAAAAAACTAATTTTTTGACTTTGGGTTGACCTTTTTAGGCTCTGAGACTATTAGGCTAAAATATATAGGTATCGCTAAAAAGCCACATCTGGCTATTATCGATCACAAGTTTTGTTAAAATCTTTCTGCAGATTTTCCTAAAATGCCAAAAAGTAAAAATGAGACATATATTAACCATTCGTCGTCAAAGCGTTAAACAAAAAATTTTCGATTTTCACTGCTATTGCATAATATACACTCAAGAAGTTTCACAGTTACTACACAAAAATAAACCTGTAGAAATAGCAAAAATTAACGTGTAAAAATAGCAAAAAAAACTACTAAAAGTTAGTTAGAAGTAATCTTGCAGAAAAACAGCTAAAATTAGCAGATTTTTTACTAAATATTAGTAATATAGGAGTAGTAAAAATAAATCTGTTGAATTTACAAATATTTAGTTATATTTGAGCTAAAATTTAGTTAATTGAAAGTGACAAAATAAAGGGTCCGCCAAATAACTTTTTTTTTTTTGAACTCCTGAACCAATTGGACTTTGTATGCCGTCATACCAAGGTCTTTATGCAAAATTCGTCTCAATGATGTCTCCGAAATGTTCAATTGTTGAGAACGACGGTGAATTGATGTTGATGGCGCTTCACGCACACTTTCTGCCACAGCAGCAATATTCTCGGGTGTACGCACTGTTTTTGGCTTTTCACGCTTTGGTTTATCGATGAGGATGCCAGTTTCTTTCACTTTTTTCACAAGATAACGAACATATGGACCATATTCGTTCAGCGGAAGGATAAAACTAATTATCTGTCAAATCAGACATGAGCTATAAGCACTAGTTGAAAAAAAAAAACGTTAGATGGCGGACCTTTATTAGTCGACAAAAAAATCATTAAAAAGTATGAAATTTTTAAATTTTTTTTTTAATTTTTATTTAATGCGAATAAAATTCTGCCCTTATGAAATCAGCAATCGACAATTTTTGAGCAACTACTCATGTTGATTTTAGCAAAATAAATTGTTATTTGCATTCTATTAAATTTGAGGTAAATATAACTAAAATGTTATTAATATTAGAGTTTCTGTTTGCTATTTTGAGGCTATAAATATTTAGTAAAAGGTTTTGATTCTGCGTAAGTTATTTTGACGACATTGTTAGTTATTTTTACTGCATTTGTTAGTTCTTTTTCAACAGCTAAGAATTACATATTTTTTTTTGATAATTTGTCGCCTTATTACGAAATTTACCTTTGTTTTAAATAAATTTTTTAGTAGATTCGACTGTCAAACTTTTTTATGAGTATGAAATGTTACACTTAAATGGCAACAACAGAAAAACAATCGGAAAAACACAACAACTTTCAATATTAACCTCAATTCTCGGATGTCGGCAGCAAGGATTTGAAATTATTTAACTGTTACGACATATCAACTTATGACCATCGATATAGTCTTTATTAAATTTTCGAACCAGTGATAATTAGAAATAAAGTTTTAATTTAAAACTTCCATTACGACTATAAGGTTTGACGACAATCATCAAGTCGGTAATTGTTTTGAATATATAATTAATAAATTATATACTTGTGTTAAGTTTTAAATATATATTTAATATAATTGCACATAAAAACGTAATAAACAAAATAAATTAATAAATATTTCAAATAAAATAAAAAACTACCACAACAATTTATAACATAAATCAAAAAAACCCGCTCAGTCTGACTTATAACGACAAATTTGCACACAAAATAAGTTTGGAGAAAAATTAGATAAATCAATTTTGTACTTTAAATATTACACTCAAAAAAGTTTGGCAGTATAATCTACTAAAAATAACATTTAAAATAAAGGTAAATTTCGTAGAAAGGCGACAAGGTACTTACCGTTAAAATAACAAACAATTTTGTTATTTTCAACTGTCATAAAACAACTAACAAATGCAGTAAAATAACTAACAATGTCGTAAAAACAACTACAAAAATTTCCAAACAACTGTAAAAATTTGTAAGAGCTACTGTTTTTTAACAGTTATTTCTTAAACATTGTTTTTAAGCACAATTTTATAATTTTTTTGTTTTTCGATTACAACAAAAATCCAAACGGTACTCCAGTTATTACTTTTATATGCATTTTCTAATTAATAGTTGCCAACTATAAACATATCCATAATAACATAAACAAAAGAAATTAAACGAGAATTTTTAAAAACTCCACATAATCTTCTATTCTTAAACAACTAAAAAAATTAACTGTTTAATGCAATATTACTGTTTTGGTAGTTGCGCTCAGAATATTCTTACATGAACTACATGTAGGTCATTCGGATAGTAAACAGTAGTAACTGTGTTAACTGCTATTTTAGGCAGTCATTTCAAAAAATAACAAACAAAAAATACTGTACGCCTGTATCAGTTGTTTTGAGTAGTTATATGAGTATTTTAATAAACATTACTAAAACAGTAATTTTGCAGTAAACAGTTAATGTTTGTTAGTTATTTAAAAATAGACTATTATGACGAGTATTTAAAAAATTCTCATTTAGTTTATATTTGTTATTATTGATATGTTCATACCCGAACAAAAAAAAGTTACATCTCAAATACAAAATCAGATCTCATTTGGTATAGATCGATATTTATTCTTATCAAAGTTTATCTCCAAATTGGCGTATCCAATAATATCATATTAGATCCCTCAAATATATTACCGGATTAAGTTAGATCAAAATTGATCGAAAATATGGGGGAATCCAAAAATATCTAATTTAAAATTCTGATATAACCCAAAATATCCCGTGGGATGAATTAAGATCTACTTCGATCTAATTATATCCAAAAATATAAGTAATTTTTTTTTTTGGATAGCATGAAATATTTTGGGATTAAATTGGATTTACTTATATCTCATGATATATATTATTTTTAATAAAAATATAAAACAAAATTACAGAAAAATACTTTGGACATCTGTGCATATAATTATATATGGTGTTATATATTGCAATATATAATAATGTTTTATACGCATGGAAAATATTATTGATGTTGGACCATATATACCCTGCAGGAAATGTCAATAGTGAAAAAGTATTGATTCACTATTGACTCTGTCACCAGTACTACTAACCAAATATTCCCCAGGCTATGTAATTTGCTATAGACATTTAACATGTACGTGTCATTGAAAATCACTAGTGACATTAGAACTATTGACTAGGTAGTGAATAGGTAGTTCTTATGGGACCATATGTAGACATTGGAACCAAAGATTCACTAGCGACTAGGTAGTTCTTATGGCACC
The DNA here is from genome assembly GCA_021234595.1 of Delia radicum. Lineage (NCBI taxonomy): Eukaryota > Metazoa > Arthropoda > Insecta > Diptera > Anthomyiidae > Delia > Delia radicum. Next base: position 3,822,205 of record CM037854.1, on the reverse strand, counting down.
ATATTTAGGCATTAGAAACATAGATTCACTAGTGACTAGGTAGTTCTTATGGGACCATATGCAGACATTGGATCAAAGATTCACTAGTAACTCGTTAGTTCTTATAGGACCACTTGTAGACATAAGAACCATAGATTCACTAGTGACTAATTAGTTCTAATGGGACCATATGTAGACATTACATATTCCTTATTGTCTAATCAAAACGACTTTCATGGAACGCACTCTAAGAGCATCTGATTTCGATGAAATTTTTATATGTTAATGATTTTAATTATGTTTCTTATAAAGAAACTATACAGAAAATTTGTATCTTTGAAAAGAAAATTGTTAGAGCCACTCAATAGCACCACAATTTTTGGTGCATTTCTTGGCACTTTTTTGTGGTAAATTATTAAAAAAAAATATTTTGTGTAAACTTCATCATTATTTCATTATTGATTATTTTCATTATTTTAACACTTAACATACGTGTATATCAAACAAAATAATCAAAAAGAAGAAGAAGAAGCAGAACTACAAAATTCATCTGTCACAAAATGTCTCTACCCATCAAAAGCAAAGTAAAAAGTGTAGACGCTTAGTTGACAATGTCAACAAAATAGTAGACAAAAATGGAGACTTGGAGACACTTGACCCCAAGCTTCCTGCAGGGTAATCATATCTCAAACTAAATTGTTAATCTTAATGTCATATATAAATATACTTTAAAGTGCCTTATTCATATGGCACCATATATAACTATATCTTATATAACACACGAAAGAAATGTGTAAAGATATCATATATTAGTAAATATTAAATTATATAGCTTATATGTTACCATATATGATTACATATTGTGTTATATATGAGAAATATATCTATCATATCTTATTATGTATAGCATATATGCTTAATATCTTATTTAAAGAAAGTAAATATTTAACAATCGTTTTATATGTTACCCCATAAGAAATATATAATAATATATAGATATGCATGACACCATATATAATCACATATTATAATATATTTTAAGATGAAAAAATATAAGACCATATATAATTTTTTTACTCGGGTAGTTTGCAAATAATAATTAGAAAATTTCATTGTATCTCCAATGCATAAAAACGTCATAACTGGAATACCGTTTGGAAATTTGACTTTGTATTTTAAATAAGATGTAGTAAATACAAAGTTTAATTTTAAAATTTTTATATTAAAAGAACGAAATACATTTTTTTATAAAAAAATGAAATGAAATGAAAATACCGAAAAAGTAACTGTTAAAATCAGTAGTTTTTCCAACTTATGTAGTCGTTTTATGTTTATTGTTTTTATTCTTTTGTATCTCGTTTTTATGGTTTATGCATAAATTTAAGGTTAGTTGTTTTTAACTGCTTTGTTAGTCATTTTTTACTACTATTGTAGTTGTTTTATCAATAGTTAACAATTACAAATACAGTCATTGTCTTTTTGACTACATTTGTAGTCATTTCTACCTTCTTAATTTCCTGAGTGTGTTTATTAAAATACATCTGCTTCAAGCAACTGTTACAAAATTATAGTATTTTTCTTCAAATGTTTTTTTTTTTTTAATAACTGTCAAAATTTATTTGACAGTTTGTTTTATATTATTTTCAGTTAAAAACATAAACTACTGATTACTCCACAAACAACTATCGTGTAGTAACTGTAAAACATTTTTGAGTGTAATATTATTTATTATTTTAAGAGAAAATCAAAGAATCCAAAAAATAGCCAAAGTATTTCAGTTTCTCTACAAAACCTTGACCTTGACTTTTATTCAACAAAACACACAGAAAAACTTAAATTTCAACTAAAAAAGTTAACAAAACAGCATGAGAATTGAAAATAAAACAACTTTTCAGCAAGGTTGTTCAAATATTTCAACGAGAGTATTGAAAAAATCATCACAAGTCATAAATTAAACAAAATGATGTTGTACTAAAAAAAACAGTTAAGACAGTTTTACGGTTTTTGATCTCGGAAATAACCCAATTGCATTAATATTTTAATAAATCATTTCGCACGAGATTATCTTGCGTTTTTGTTTGTTTTACAACTAAACTGGCAACAAAACTAAAACGACATTTAAATCAGGTTTAGGTTAATGCCGTCTACTTTAAACGAACATTGATCTTGAATTGAATGTTTTTCATATATCTACTATTTATTTATGTATACAATATATTTTCGGTTATTTTGTAGGTACATTGTACCTAGTAGGGTATTCAATCGGTTAACCGTAACTCGATTAATCGATGAATTTTAATCAAACAATTGTTAGAGTAAACAAAAATGGCCAATTTTGAGTAACGAATAACTCGAACAATTTTGGGCGATTTTTTTTTTTTTTTTTTTAAGTACTTCATTTATTTAAAGATAATTTTTACAAATTTACAATTTGATGCCCCAGCGCCTTAAAGGCTTTATAGAGGCAAAAAGGCAACTTTATATATTACATTAAAAGAGAGAGAGAAAAAAAAAGAAAAATATATATATAAACAAATATACAATATCATTTTAAAGATATTTAGAGAAAAACAAAAAAGATTCATATACATTAGATTTCATAATTACATTAACTACATTAGAAGTGTTTCTATATTTTGAAGTAACTATTCTTTTATCTGATTTTTAAACGTTGAAATAACATTAATGTTTCGATAATTTACAGGCAATTGATTATATTCAAAAGGCCCAGAAAATGAAATTCTTTGCTTGGTCAAATCAAGGCGACATCTTGCAAAACTTAAATTATGAGCTTGTCTAGTATTTCTTTGCGTACGAGCCAAATTATGAGAAAATTGTACAGATCGATGTTCATTGTCCCTCAGAGCCTTAAACACGTACATCAAAACTTTTTGTTTATACAAGCCTCGTATTGGCAGTATATTTTTTGCATATCTTTTAAACAAATTTAACGTTGAATATCTCAGAGGTAGATTATATACAAGTTTTAAGGCTTTATTTTGGGCAGATTGAAGTGACTTTAAGGAATTATTTATTCTAAAACCATATACAGCAGGAAGATAAGTAAAATGTGAATGTACAAGAGACTGATAAATAAGTAACTTTGTATCGCAGTTAAGCTTATTTCTAAACTTATATAGTATTCCAATGCCAGGGGACACTTTTGATTTAAGTGAAAGTATATGCTCATCCCATAACAAATTTTGGTTTAAGACAACGCCTAAGTATGTTACCATATCAGATTCGTTAATAGCGATTCCATCAACATGTACAAACATCTTCTCATCATTTTTTAGATTGTATGGTTTAAATCTTACAAACTTAGTCTTGGAGGGATTAATAACAAGTCTGTTGCATTGCGAAAATTCCGTTAGTATAGCTGCATCATATTCAATCTGTGTTTTTAGAACTTGTGAGTATTTATAAGGATAAAACAAGCATACATCATCTGCATACATAAATAACTTGCCGTTAAAGCCAATATTTTTTAGATCATTAATAAAAATTTTGAACAGTAAAGGACCAAGGACACTTCCTTGCGGAACTCCACAGGTTACTGGTAACATTGTGCTTTTCGACTCACCAACTTGAACGAACTGCTTCCTGTTTGATAAATAACTTCGGAAGATGTCCAGAGTTTTGTTCGAAACTCCTATAATATTAAGTTTTTTTATTAAAATATCATGGTTAACCAGATCAAAGGCTTTAGAATAATCAAAGAACACTCCTGCCACACCGCTGCAGCCACCATCAAGCTCTCCACAAATATAATCAACCACAGTAACAACAGCTTCCTCAGTTCCAGAACCTTTTTTGAATCCGAATTGTCTTTCGAATAAAATGTTATTTATATCTAGATAGTTTGAGATTTGTTCAAAGATAAGTTTTTCAAAGACCTTGTCCACAATCGATAAAAGAGATATTGGTCGAAAACTTTGTATTTTATTTGATCCAACAATTTTAGGTATGGGAATTATCTTATGTATTTTAAGAACATCTGGATATTTTCCTTCTTCAATCATTTTATTAAACACATCAGTTAATATATTAACAATTAAATGTTTCCTTATTAGTAACATTTTTGGAGTAACGCTATCATATCCAGGAGATGTATTGCACTTTAGATTGTCTACTATACTTCCAACTTTAGCAGTATCGACTCTTTCCAAAATAAAAGTTGTTCTCTGTGGTGTTAATGTCCGAAATATGTTAATGTCGTCATTAGAATTATTTGCATTGATAGCTTGCATAGTTTGTACAGCACTAATGAAGAAATTGTTAAATTCTGAAGCTTTATCTTTTTCCTGACATAAAACAGTTCCATCTTCAGTTACAACATTTTTTATACCACGACTATTACGGCCTAACTCCTTGTTTAAAAACTGCCACGTTTTCTTAGTATCACCACAAAAGCTCTTTAGTTTATTCATGTAATACTCATTCATTAATTGGTTATTACATATTTTAATGACTTTACTTATTCTTTTAAGCCGCTCAGATACTAACTTATTTTTGCTATTTTTCCTTCGAGCTCGAAGTAAAGTTTCTTTTAAACAAATTAATGAAAGAAGGTTGTCTGTCATCCAAGGAGTAAGTTTTTTTACGTGCACACATTTGTCTATTTGAAGTTGTTGTGTGAAGTAACGCAGCCTCTGATAAAGTATTTATTAAATTCTCACAGATAATTGATGAACTATAAGTCAAATTTTCATACTGTAGATTATCATCTAAATAATGTCCCAGTTGTTCATAATCAACTTTGAAACTCTTTTCGGTTAAAACGTTCTGCCTCACTAATACAGTCCCAACCCCACAATATATTATATTATGGTCACTTAGTCCATTTTCAATAGAGTGCACAAAAACATCACGATTTATATTAGTAAAAACAAGGTCAATAGACGTTTTACTTTGAGGCCGTGTTACCATATTATGACAGGAAAACATATCAAACTCGGAAAACAGATTAAGCAATGAAATACTACTACAGTCGTTAGATAACAAATCCACATTAAAGTCTCCCACAAAAAGGTAAGGATTAACGATTAATCGAGTAAATAAAAATATTATATATTTCAGCTTGTATTTTATAAAAAAAAAAAAACTTAAATTGTTTCATATTTTTAAAAAAAAAGTTTTTTGTTCAATTAAAGTATAAAGCAATGTATAACTGATACATTACCGTTTTAATTTACATAATAAAGGGTCCGCCATCTAACGTTTTTTTTTCAACTAGTGCTTATTTCGTGAATGGTAACACTTAGCTCATGTCTGATTTGACAGATAATTAGTTTTATCCTTCCGCTGAACGAATATGGTTGTGTATACGCTTGAACAACGCTGGGAAATATTGCGACATTACTTTGAAAATCATGGTAATGTTGCAGAATGTGTGCGAAAATTCAAATCAGCCGCAGAGCTGATGTCGTTTGGCCACCTCGGAGCTGCGATTTGACAAAGTTGGACTATTATTTGTGGGGTGCCGTCAAAGATAAGTGTTACGCCAACAAGCCAGAGACAATTGACGCTTTAAAGGACAATATTCGTGAAGCCATTGGTGAAATACAGCTGCACACAATCGATAATGTGCTTAAAAATTGGACCGATCGTGTAGGCTACTGCATGGCCAGCCGAGGCAGCCATTTGAATGAAATTATTTTCCATTATTAACCGGAAGGATTGTACTTTCAAATAAATAAAGAAATTTGAGAAAATATTCAGTAGTTTTTTTTATAGCATTTTCAAAAAAAAAAAGTTATTTGGCGGACCCTTTATATTTGTGGCGCAGGGCTATCACTGTTCTACACGGCACCACGGTAGGAGCAGTACTGTACAGATAAAAATATTATTTTGGTCATTTTGGAGAAAAAAACGTTCGGCACCGAGACCAATGCCTAAAATGTCAAATTTTTTTGTAGTTTCTTAAGATATTTTTAAAGTACCCTTCAAATATTACAGACATTATTATACTCAAATGAAAAGTTTCCTATTTCCAGCAATTTAGTGAAATTTTAAAATATCTAAATATTCAACAAAAAATAAATAAAAATCGCAGCAATCGCAAAACTATTAGATTGGGTTAACATTTTCTGCAAGGTTTGAATTGTACTTAATTCATCATAATTTGTTGGTATTTCAGTTTGGATTGTGCCGATCACTCTTTTGTTTCATTCGGTTCAGTATCCAACTTAATCACATAAATTAAATATTATATATTTTGCAAAAAAAAAAAAAAATAAAATCGAACAAAAATCTGCATTCCAAATTTCAACGCATTTTTAAAGACGGCGAAAAAGTAATGTAATTTTTCTTTACGTTTTTCCAAAGCGTAGACTGCTTTTCAATATTTTTTTTTTTTTTTTTTATTAATTAATAATCATATAATTACAAATTATATACTATTACCCTAAACGAGCACTAGCTACTATGGCTTTCGGCGCGTTGCAGCGAAAACATACCAGTGGGAATCGAACCCACGACCCCCGCACTGATAAGCCAGCACGCTACTAACTAGCCTACCGGGGCGCACGCTTTTCAATATTATATTTGATATTTGCAAACAAATGCTAAAACTGATACATATCCCTATTGTTTTCTTAAAGTCAAACTTTATAAAAGCGAAAGAATAAAAAGTAAAACATTTCAATTGTATATTATTTTAGAAGTTTTTTTTTAATTTTAAATTAATTACAGAACGTATATTTTTAAATTTGATAAATATACATTTCAGAACTCGTGATTTTGTATTAATTTTGTATTTTATTATGTGTTTTTAAGAAAAAATTAATGAAATATAAATATTGAACTAATTCGAGTTACTCGATTCATTTTTAGATCTTAATCGATTAGTCGAGTAAGTTAAAAACCTCAAAATCGAGTTACTCGTTAACTCGAACAAAACCAAACCCGAGTAACTTGAATACCCTAGTACCTACTATGTATATTGTATTGATTTTGTGCCTAATGAATATGTAAATCATGTACGTGTTTTTTTTTTAGTGTAGTATGTATATTTTGAGTAATTACTAAAAAGTATGATATCAAATTTATTACACTGTTTCCAATTGGAAATTTCAAAACCTTTTGGGTCTGCCCTTTGGGCCCACAGCTATTGCATCACGCGATAGGCAGCATTGTCTTATTACCGAAAATACTCTCATAAAAGTTTTACAGTTAAGCTATGAACAGACGGTTGTCAGATCTTACAATATTGTAAGACCTGGCAATGTGCTGGCAATGTACTGGCAATGAAACATGTTTAGCAAAAGGTAAATTGTCAGTTCAGACGATTGTAAGAAAATCTTTCAATTTCATTGCCGGACAATTGTCAAACAATAAATGTATCTGCCAACGAAAATTGTCAGTTCACACGGTTGTCAGATTCTTTTATGGCAAAAATGAACGATATGGATTGAAACGGGGAATGATTGGAATCGGAACACTGTACACATTTGTGTTGTCGGTGTAGGGCTTTTTGCTAAGGTTTGCAAAAATTATGTCCATTTTGCGATATCCTGCTTAGTTTTCGAGATACAAGCCATTTTACAAAATGGCGATATTTTAAAATGTCCAGTTTCTTCAAAACTAAGCGAGATAGACCAAAACGGACAGAATTTTTGCTCCATAGGAGTATTAATAGCTAGGCTAGGTCCGAGAGAGATCCCGAGAGAAACATTTCTGTGACAATACTGCCATTGTCAGATGTATTAATTTAAACACATCTGCCAATAAAAAATTGGTTACAATATCTTGCAATTACCTGACAATGGCAAAGTAGGGTGTACACACGAATGTCAGATGTCTGACAATATTATTGTCTTACAATGTACAGACGATACTTTTTCTGACAATGTTGCAAGGCAAAAGTTGTAAGTTCACACTGTTGTTAGACATTTCCTGAACATTTACTACATGACAGTTGTTGGTGTAGTAATCATTAAATGTTATTTTTAACGACAATTACTGTTGTTTTTCTACGAAATAATAAAAAAACAACTATATTGACAGTTTTTTTTAAAAAACAACTACTGAAATATCCTGTATTGTTGCAACAGTTGTTTGTAGCAGTTATTTTAGTATTTAATAAACAACTATTAAACAGTAATTTTGAATAAACATCTAATTTTTGTTAGTTGTTTAAAATTGATATATAGTTTGCAAATAATAAGAAAATTTCTTTGTATATCCAACGCATTAAAAATTCATAACTGGGGTACCGTTTGGAGTTTCGACTTTTAAAATATCTCAAAAACAACTGTTGAAAATCAGTGGTTTTTACCAATTTTTACAGTTGTTTCTAAATTGTTGCAGTAAAAAATTATCAGCCATATTTTCAACATTCCCAATGAAAAACGTTTATATATAGTCATATATAAATTGATATAATTGTATTTAATTATATATGCGGCAATATGTAACGATATATATTTACATATCACAGCAAAAAACCGCGGTTAAAGTTGTTGAGAAAACCGTGGTTAAAGTTGACAAGAATTCCAATTTTGGATCTTTTTGAAGCCTTTTATCACACGTTTGATGTTTTCTAAGGACTCAAAATAAAGATGAGTAATTATAATGCACTTTACTCTTGAAGAGTCCGCAATAAAATTTCTAAAACAAATTGTTCAAATAGCGAAAAGATACATTTATCAAATGCCTTCTATATATATTTCATATAATCAGATATAAAGGGTGTTTTTTAAAGAGGTATATAACTTTGAAATGGAATAAAACAAAGATGAATTTTTTAAATTGACATAAAATTTACTTTATTCGAAAGATAATCTTCTAGCATTATAATTTAAATATGACTTCTGGCATATGACCGCCATGGCTGGCTCGGACGTAGTCTATTCTGGAGGTCCAATTTTCAATGACTTTTTCCAACATTTGTGGCCGTATATGGGCAATAACGCTTCGAATTTTGTTCTCCAAGTGGTCAATCGTTTCGGGTTTATCGGCGTAGACTAGCGACTTCACATATCCCCACAGAAAATACTCCCGCGGCGTGAAATCGCACGTTCTTGGAGACCAATTCATCGTTTTTTAAGAAGTATGGGCCAATGATTCCACCAGCCCATTAAGCACACCAAACAGTCAGTTTTTCTGGTTGTAACAGTGTCTCAACATACACTGGAGGATTATCATCACTCCAAATATGGCAGTTTTGTTTATTGACGTATCCATTTAACCAAAAGTAAGCTTCATCGCTAAACTAAATTCGCTTATCAAAATCGGGATCAACGGCAATCTTGATTTGGCCCTATTCACCAAATCTACGCCTCGTTAGGTGATCGTGTTTCTTCAATTGTTGCACGAGTTGGATTTTGTAAGCACGCAAACCAAAATTTTCCCGCAAAATTTTCCATAAAATTAATGGACACATATCCAATTCCTGTGCACGATGGCGGATAGTCTGATTGGGGTCTACCTCTACGCTACGCTCTACAGCAGCAATGACTTCTTCTTTACGACGTCTCTGGGGATGCATATTATCATTTAGAGTAAACGTGGTGCGAAAACATTCCGCAGTTAATCGAATTAATTGCTCTGATGGACGATTATGTTGACCGTAAAATGGACGAAGTGCGCGATACGTATTTCGAACAGAACCATGATTTTCAAAACAAATTTGCACAATTTGGATGCGTTGTTCAGCCGTTAGTCTATTTATGTTGAAATGCCAAACCAAACTAAACATAAATCACTTGACAGCTGACAAAATGGCCGCCAGTTAAAAAAGTGTTGCCAACTTAAAGTTCTATACCTGTATAAAAACACCCTTTACAATATATGCTAATATATAACATACGATATAATGATGATATACATATATTGTGATATACAATGATGAAATATTACGCCATAATAAAATGTTTTCATAAACTAAGTTCAAGATATGTATATATATCGTAATATATTGCCACACATATAAGCATCTATAATGATATCCAGTTGTATATAAGTATGTATATAGAAACTTTTTTCATCCGGTAGATATTCTACTGTCAAACATTTTTTAATTGCATATTTTATTGTTTACAAATATATTTGCAAACTTTAAGTGTATAAATTGTTTAAAGATTTACATGTGTAACCCAACCATTCAATAAATATGTGCTTGCAATATGAAATTAAGTTTAAGTTTTCAACGAAACTTTAAATGACGGTGTTTAAATAACACATCATGATGATTTGTTTAAATAAAAACAAGATTTATTTATAATTAATTTGTTGTTGTTTTTAATGTTCGTTACAGTTAACCACAATTAATTAAACAATATGGGAAAACCGAACGCATTGAGTTACGATGCCAATAATATGGCATATATTGATTTGGGATCGGCCACAATACGCATGGAACAGGAGGAACCACCACAATGGGCCTTGGAAATTGCACAAAAAGAATTACGTGAAACACCAGATGTTGTCGAAGCTGCAATTAAAAAATTTAGAGAATTGATACAAGGTACGTCTTGGTAATTTTGGAGGAATGTTTCTATTTAGGTTTGGAAATAAATGCTTTTTATTTTGCAGAGGAACAATATTTGGATTTACCTTTGGATGATGAATATATGAAGATGTTTTTAAGACCAACGCATTATTATCCAGAAAGTGCATTAAAAAGAGTAAGTACACTCACAATATTTCTTCCGTAAAGACTACTGAATATACACATTAAATTAATAGAAAATCTGTTAAAATAGTGACTACTTACTTTTCGTTTAAAACAATTGTATTTTTTAGTTTAATTTCAACTGTTAAAAAATTAATTGATAAAATCGGTAAAAACAATGGATTGTTTTCGTTTATTTCGATACTTAATATAATACAAAAATTTTTGTTTTATATATAAAATTTTAACTGAATATTTTAAATAATAACGAAAGTCGGTTTTTTTTTGTTTATTTTGTCTGTAGAATAACAGACAGAAAAGTTAAAAACTATATTTCTTTGGGAATTTAACAATATATTCAATTGAAACAACGGATTAACTTTTAAAATAACTGTTGTGAGTGTAATTTTTAAAATTTATTTCAACAAAAAACTGTTCGATGGTCACCGATCACGCGAAAATTTGGTATGAATGTCATTCAAAAGCTCATAACTATGGTTGTGTGTGTGTGAAACCAAAATTATATTTTTCAATACAAAAATGTAAAAAAGATTAAAAAATTAATTAAAAATACTCTAAGTTATGACATTGTTAGTTATTTTTACTACATTTATTAGTATTTAGTTTTTCAACAGTTAAAAACAACAACATTTTTAGTTATTTTAACGGTAATAACCGTTGTTGCCTTTTTAACTACATTTACAGTTATTTTAACTGTCATTTTCAGTAGATTCTCTTGTCAAACTTGCACTAAATAAAAAGTCTGTAAAGTCAGAAAGAAACATTGTTGCTGGGTGGAAATTGCAAATAACGGCAAAAAAGTTGCAAAATTCAGCAAATTTTTTGCTAAATTTACTTATTTTTTTGCTGATATTAGCAATTTTTCTGCAAGGATCTTCTTAGCAAAAATGTTGCTGACTTTACTGACTTTTTTTTTGAGCGTAGGCTTAATACACTGAGGGAATTGTTAAGAAAACTTCTTTAACTAAGTAAAAAATCGTATATATATTCCGATATATTTTTTTGCAATTAAATGCTTCAATGTATAAATGCATATAGTCATATATATGTTAAAGCATAAATATTTGTATCTAATCGTATATAGCTCTGTGTTGTTTCAAAAATTTTAACATGTGTGTATATATATTTTGTACAATTTGATGTATATTAGATACAATTTCATCCGAATTTTGTCCCCATACAAATTTTTGTGTTTTATACACTATTGTATCGAATTAGATATACATAATTTGAGATTTTTAGATAAAAGTTAATACAAGCCTTCGCTAGTTTTTGTCAACAATTATATCAAATAATATCTAATTTCATACAATTTTAAAAAATATTAATACGCGTTTTTAAACTAATATATTTAATTATGATTTGGTAGTTATTTAACATACTTTGACTTTTATTATTATTTTGTATTATTTTCTTAGAAAATATTATTTCATGTGGTACCACTTATATATTATTTTTTAATTGAATTCAGATATGATTACATATGGTCGAACACAAAGCCGCATTTAATTACATATGGTGGCATATAAACAATATTTTCTGTGTGATTACAATTATATAATTGCGGAGTTGTGATTTATGAGTTCGATAACTTAAAACTTTCGTAAAAGTACTGGCTATGTGCTTGTTCTCAACATAACTCTTTTTTTGATCCACGTTAGTTATGATTAATTTAACTAACTACTGAGTAATTTAGAATAAGAAGCTTAAAAAGATTTAAGCATTTTAATAGTGAAAACATCTCAGAAAACAAAATGTGTCTACAAAAAGTACACTGTCTGGAGTTAAATTGCTAAAATAGAGCCTTGATTTTTTTTTTTTGGCATCAGAGTTTCACCTTCGTAAAAAAACTGTAAAAATTATTTTAGTCAAAATACGCTAATAACTACCAATTCATAATTCAATATTCATATTATTAAAATTTTATGAAATTAGATATAATTGTTGAGAAAAACTAGTAACTGCTTGTATCATCTTTTGTCTAAAAATATAAAATTATATCTAATTCGATACAATTATATATAAAACACAAAAAATTTTATGAGTACAAAATTCGGATAATAGTGTATCTAATATACATCAAATTGTGCAAAATTGTATTTAATTGCATGGATTTAGATCTAATTATATCAAATTCTAGGCATTTCGATGTATTTTAGATACATTTTTCGGATCAATTTTCAACTCGTCGCATATCTAATTTATATATAATTTAATAAAATTTGATGATGCCTCATATCAATTTTTTTTACTTGGGTAGTTTAATGAAATTTTTTTTGTTAAAACTCGTCCAAACAATTTTCTATGTGTAGTGTTAAAAAAACTACATCAAAATGTCAAATGGTTGTGTTTTCTGAATGCTTGGCCCTTTTCGAAATTTGCAATTCAATTATATGAAGGGCTTATTGTAAAAACATGATAAGCCACATTATTTGTTTTATGGATTTTCACTGTTTTTTACACACCCATTGATTAATATTTGAAAGAAGCAAGACTTCTTATTGCTTATTACAAGTACCAAGAGTATAAACGTCCTGCGAAAGTCATATTTTTGCATTTTTTCAAAAGGTAAAAAAACTGACAAGAAAATGTGGCTTATCAAGTTTTTAAAATAAGCCCTTGATATGTATATTGTTTTTTGATCAAAATAATTTGTTATTTTTTGTAGGTGAAACATTTCTTCCACATGAAAATGAAATATGGTGAAGCTTGCTGTGATGTTTTACCTGCCAAACTACAAAATGTTTTTGAAGCCGAAGTTTTACAATTACTTCCAAATAGAGATCAACATGGACGCAGAATATTAATTCTAGAAGCTGGAAGTGAGAACTTGAGTTTAGTTTTATCTTTTAACATAATTAACATAACATACAAATCTCTTTCGTACAGAAAAATGGAAACCCTCACAAGTTCCATTGGTTGACTTGTTCCGTGGTATACAGTTAACGGTGTTAGGTTCTATGGTAGAACCGTTATCGCAAATTTGTGGTGCCATAGTCATTATTGATGTTGAAGGTTTACCCATGGGTCATATTATGCAATTTACACCAACATTTGCTTCCATGTTATTAGATTACGTCCAAGAATGTATATGCATGCGTCTAAAAGCCGTACATATTGTAAATAATTCCTATATTTTCAATATTTTATTCAATATCTTTAAACCCTTCATTAGGGAAAAACTAAGGAAAAGAGTAAGTTTAAAAAACAAACTCAATTTGAATATTGATCCATTATCATGTCTTTCAATTTCAGATATTCTTCCACGGTAAAGATTACAAAACTTTACACAGTCACATTGATCAATCAGTTTTGCCCGCTAAATATGGTGGAACTGCCACTTGGGAATTACCACCCGGCAAATTATTGGGAGAATTTTTCAATTCATATACCTCCGACTTTGCAAGTAAGTATATCATTATGATTTTCACAAGTTTGTTGTAAAAACTATTTTGGCTCTAGGTGGATCTGAAAGACTAGAAAGTAGCAATCATTTGTACCGAGCCAGACTTTCAGTTTTCGCCACTGGGATATTTAATCTTATTCAGTGGTTTTGATTTGAAATTTGAGATATAATGTCCCAGCAGTAGGGTAGAAGGGGGAGGTTTCGCCACTGGGGCACATATGCAACCCCCGACTTTCGCTGCATTTAATAGAGTTATTAAAATGTTCATTTCCGTAATTTGTGCAGTCATTTATCATCCTTTTATGTCATCAAATTTTACACTTGTACTTCACATGTGTTTTTGTGTTGTTTAGGTTGCAAAAAAAAAAATATAGAGAGTTACTATATTTGGGATAACTTTTTTATTTCGTGCATTAAAATAAAATATCCTTTAAGGTGTCGAAGAGTTGAAATTAATTTATAATATTAACACGAATTTTTTAGAATTAAACATGTAAGCGGGTGATCATGGGGCTAATACGCCTGACCACCAGATGGAGTAAGCGACGTACTAACGATCGTGCCATCGCGCACAAATGTGTCCGCTTGGCAGTGCGAATCCTGCACTGAGAGAATTTTTTGAATGATATTAATGAATTTTTGCATTAGATGTATGAAATGTATGAAATGTCACTGGAATTTGTCCATTGAATCTTTTCATTAAATTAATGCAGATCTTCATAAAATGTAATGGAAAATTTCGTAATATTTATTAAAAATTTCATGCGAATAATGCAAAATTTTCATTAAAAACAGTTTCATTTAAACTATGAGGCTTTTTCATAAAGTTTAAAAAATTTTTCATTTACATTGTGAAGAAAACTTCTTCAGTTTAGTAAAAAAATTTCATTAAAACTCGTCCATAAAATTCTTTCTGCGTGGTTTTATTAGTACTTGATGTGTTGCACGGACCAGACGTAATTTTCGTTCAATAAATTCGAAGAAAAAAAACTTTTTCATTTTACAAATTCGAAGAAAAAAAAACTTTTTTAGTGTTTATGTTTTTTGTTTTAAAATTCAATTAAATAACTAGTCAAACTCGAGGTCTTAAATTTTAATAAAATCTCAGACCACGAGTTTGACTATTTATTTAATTGGACTTTTTCATTTTTGCTAAAATTACTAATATCAATTTTTATGATTATTCAACATAAAATATAAGTTTTCCACCAGACACTGACAAATGTGCAACATCAACCTGGCGAATTTATCCCATAGGTGGGGCAGTTTAGCCGATTTGAGATAATCCGGAAATCTGTTTTTTTTTTTTTTTTTTTTATAAAGAGAAGCAACACTCAGGAAATTCTTCCTATTAATTAATGTGTTGCTTTCTTTGGAAAGGGGATAGTGGATAGATGAAAGGTGGTGAAAGATGAAGGGCTTCAAACATGGCAACACTGTAATTGCGCGAGATGATAAGTCTTAGAACAGTTGTTAATCGCCACCTGATGTAGAGTTGGCGAATTTATTGAAACTAAAAAAGTTGTTGGTTGAGTAACGACAGAGCTTTAAAAACAGAGTGCCGAGTGCTACCCCTACCACCCTACTCATAATTAAAAACACTCACTAGTAAAAGTTTATTAATTTTAATTGATTTATCAAAAGTTTTCTATATAAGATATGGTAAAGAGCACTTGCAGTTGTTGGTATATATTGTACCGAACGGGTCAAAAGGGTTAATTCTGTTATGAAAATGATAAAGTTATTCAAGTTCGAGGTCATAAATTTACTCTAAATAAAAAAAAAAAAACGTTTTCAATTTATAATTTGATTTTATGTGGTTTTCTTTAAACTTTGAGTACATATTTTCAAGTTCTCATTAACCCTTTCACTACCGACTTTTTGTTTGTGAATATATTTCTATTTTGACTTCAGATTCTTGTTAGTGGTCCTTATATTAGAAATTAAAAGGTTTAAATATATGTCCCCCTCCCCCTCCTACCCACCAAAAAATGGGTCCGAAAATCGAAAATCGCAGTCCATTTTTACCACTAAAACACTGAAATAATCAAAACTGCTGTGGTTGAGTTTGTTCTGATCATTAAATGAAGCTACCTACAAATTTCGAGTTTCAAGCTTTGCTAGTTTAGGAGATACAGCCCATTTTTTCGGAGATAAAGGCTCATTAAAATAATAGGACTTTGTTAACAAATACAGCGACTACATTGCAATGATGAACAGTTCATGCATATTGATTTCTTTTCAATGAACAATATCCAAATGAACATTTTTGAACAAAAATATAAAGTTAATTTGCTTTATAAATTTTTTTAAATTTTTTAAAAAATGTCTACACTGCACAGTGGGGTGGGCCTAGTACATTTTGCGGCATCAACTAAACCGCTAAGTTTTTATACAAGTTATGCACATGGTTGAAAAGAGGATTACTTGTAGATATCAGAAACGTGAAAAACATATTTGCGTAGTGCAAATATTTTTCGCAAATCGCAAAAAACCGAGTTCGCATACTCAACCGCTAAGTTTTTTAATAAGTTCTGCACATGGTTAAAAAGAGAATCACTTATAGATATCAGAACCGTGGAAAAATGTATTTGCGTAGTGCAAAGTTTTTCGCAAATAGCAAAAAACCAAATTCGCATACTTAACCGCTATGTTTTTATATAAGTTTTGCACATGGTTGAAAAGAGAATCACTTGTAGATATCAGAAACGTGAAAAAAAATATTTGCGTAGTGCAAATATTTTTCTCAAATCACGAAAAACCAAATTTGCATACTCAAGTACTTAGTTTTATTTTTAAGATATTCACATCGTTCAAAAGAGTATCACTTTTAGATATCAGAGACGCGAAAAAATATATTTGAGTGTTGCAAATATTTTTAGCTAATCGCAAAAAAAAATTATCATTATGGCCCCGCTTAGTTTTAATGGCTGAAAAGGGGATTACTTATAGATATTAGATACGCAAAGAGATGTATGAGCTAACTTCCAAATTCGCTAATTTAAAAAAACCAAATTCCTATCTATTTTTTTTTTCTAATAAAAAAAATGAAGTTAAGAAATAATGTATATATTTATATACATTTTAGAAGGGTACCTCTTTTGGAAAAATCAGAAATTTTACAAAGAAATATTTGAGCAAAGTTGAAAATCGAACAAGTTTGTTCTAGATCACGCCAGAGCACGGCGGGCATATTAAATTCGTAATCTAGATAGTATTAGCTTTCATATGCATACGGTTTTAGGGTCTCCCTCCCCTGCGTTCAAAATATAGGGCTATTGAAACATTAAGTTTCTCTTAATTTTTATTAAAAAACTAATCTCGTCTATGTGCTACCAGCATCTTTTTTTACAAATGTATTAACATGAAAAATTAATGATTTTGTATTACTAGTAATGATTTATTACTTAAAGGTAGTGACCTAAGTGGTTAAACACGCACAACACTGGCTTATGTTAGTACCTCTTTTTAATATGAAACATTTTTGGAAACAAAACTTTGACTTTGGCAGCTTGCCATCGTACCAATAATTAGAATATCTCAAAAAACTAAACGGAACTAGTTTCGGCAAGGTCTTATCTATTAGATTTGCCAATTAGTTTAAAAAAAATCCGAAGATTTAAAATCGGACTTTTTGCCGGAGATCCCCTTAGGCTGCCCCAACGTGCACTGTAGTGTACAAGGTTTGTGAAAGGGTTAAGTAGAACAAATGAAGAATACGAATGTTTGATGTTTGTCTACATTCAAAAAAGTTTTACAGTTACAACATGATAGTAGTAGTTGTGTAGTAATCAGTAAAAATTGCTTTTAACAGCAATTACAGTTACTTTTCTATGCAATAATACAAAACAACTATTATGACGGTTATATAAAAAACAACTGATGAAAATTACTGTTTTTTTTAACAGTTGTATGAGTCAGTTAGTTTGGTATTGTAATAAAGACTACACTCATGGAAATAAACATATAAAAGTAGCAGAAAAAGTTAAAAATTAGCTTGCAAAAAAAAACTGAAAAATTTAGTAGATTTTTTTGCTAAATACTAATAAAATAAGAACAGCAAAAATAAATCTGTTAACTTTACAAAATATTAGTTATATTCGATGTGAATTTTAGTTAATTGAAACTAGCATTTTGCTCTGTAAAATTAGCCAAAGCATTTACTAAATATTTGTAGACTAAAAATATCAAACAAAAACTGTAATATTAACAAAATTTTTGCTATAATTACCTCAAATTTAGTAGAAAGCAAATAACAGTTAATTTTGCTAAAATCAACTAATATTTTAGCTAGAAAATTGTAGGTTGCTAATTTCATAAGGGCAGACTTTTAATTGCCATTAAAAAAAACCTTTTAAAATTTAAAATTTTTTAATGATTTTTTGTCTACTAATATTTAGCAAATGTATTTACAGAACTTACCAGATTATTTTGTTACTTTCAATTAACTAAAATTTAGCTCAAGTACATATAACTAAAGATTTGTAAATTCGACAGATTTATTTTTGCTATTCTTCTATTACTTATATTTAATAAAAAAATCTGCTGATTTTAGCAGTTTTTTCTGCAAGGTCATTTGTAACTAGTTTTTAATAGCTTTTTTTTGCTATTTTTACAGGTTTATTTCTATGAGTGTATCAAAACAGTAATGTTGCAGTAACCAGTTAATTTTTTTTTAGTTATTTAAAAATAGAAGATTATACGAGTTTTTAAAAATTCTTGTTTGGTTTATATTTGTTATTATTAATATGCTCATAGTTTGCAAACAATAATTTGAAAATTTCATTGTATCTCCAACGCATTAAAACGCTATGACTGGAGTAACGTTTTTAATTTTGACTTTGCATTTTAGATAGGATATAAGAAATGCAAATTTTTGTTGTAATTTATAGAAAAAAAAAATATTTTTTTATTTAAAAAAAATATTTTTAAAATACCGAAAAAATAACTGTAGGTTTTTAGCAATTTGTACAGTCGTTTCAAAATTGTTGCTGGACAAAATTGTCAGTTGTTTTTATGTCTTCGTTGTTTTTCAACAGTTCAAAAGAACTTAATTTTTATTATCTTAACGGTAATTACCTTTGTTGCCTTTTCAACTGAAATTACAGTTGTTTTAACTGTAATTTTCAGTAGATTATACTGTAAAACTTTTTTGGCTGTAAGATTTCTACCGCTAAACGTGTTCTGAAAAAGTTCTATTAACACATTCCTCAAAGTGGAAAGAGGTATTATTGAAAATAAAATCTCTATAGATCAGGGATGGCAAAGTTGATACTATAGTACCTTTTTTGATACTATTCGATGTTCCAAAGTACCGTAGCACTCCAGCGACTCATTTGATACTATTGGACGATTTAAAGTTTTTAATTCATTTTATTTTTTAATTTTTATTAATATATAAATTTTATTCATAAATAAAGTTGTGTTAGATACTTGCACACCGTCACAATTAAATATCCACGATAACCATATTCCGCTAAACGACGTTTTTTGTGGTACGGAAGTGGATTTGTATATAAATACAAATCAGATTGAATCCGGCACTGTAAATCAGATAAAAGAAAATTCCAAAATTTTTTTTATTAAATTTTGTGAGGATTTGAAGACCAGAGTAAATTTTGATAATGAAATTTTAATTTGGTTCAGTAAGTTTTCACCTGAAAACGTTGTTTGCGGAAGAACCAATAGTATCGTGCCATTTTTGAGAACAATTTTTCCAAACGAAGAAAATAATTTTGACGCCATTAATACCCAATACAGAGAGTTGGCAGATTGGCAAGAACTAAAACTTTCTAGAAAGGAAAATATAAATATAAAATGAGTTAAAGAAATATATGTTTCCCGATATTTCCAGAATTGCTTCAGGTATTTTATCCATACCACATTTTTCTGCAAACGTTGAGAGAATTTTTTCATACCAAAATCTGATTAAAACCAAAGGCAGAAACAGACTTCATGTTCCAACAGTATCAAATGTAATACAAACCAAAGATTTATTAAATGCAACAAATTCGTGTTGTTACAATTTTAAAATCTTTAGCAAGTTATTATCAATCAATTTATAAAATTCTTCTTTATCTGTATTGATTAATTTAATTTTGATCTCATTTGGAGTTCTTTGTTCCTGTACATTAATTTAAGAAAATATACTTTTTAAAGTAAAACTTTATTTTTCTATAACTACATATAAACATAAATTTATGTTAATTAACATTTAATGTTTTTTTAATGCATTTTGTATGAATTTTAAGAAAAATAAAATACAAAATAATTTTAGTACTCTGAGAGTCGAAAAAGTACTATTTGAAAATTTTTTTGGTACCGAAACGAAATTTACATTTCCCATCCCTGCTATAGATTATTTGTTAGGACAATATCCTAAAAAAAAAAATATACTTAGAGTAAACTTATGACCTCGAACTTAAATAATTTTTAATTTTTATTATGATTTCTAAAATAATTGAATATATCTTAATATTGCGTTCTTCTATTTCTAATTTCAGAGGCCGACAGTTATGGCTTCAAGGAGGGTTACAAAATGAAAAAGTAATCGCCGTTTCAAGGATGTTATTCGCCAAATTACCAAAACTTTGTGTTTGTTAAAAGTTTTGATTTTTTTTTTTGTTAAGAAATATTATTTTAGCTGCAGTTTAAGACATTTTGTTATTTTGTTCATTTTTTTATGTATAATTTTTATGTAGTACATAATGTGTATTGTGATATTTTCGCATTAATTTGAGTATTTTTATTTTCTTTTCTTTTTTTTGTATAATATCTAAAATGTACACGTTATATAGGGATTATTTGATTAATACAATGTTAAATGATATTTTAATTTAAGATAAAAAAACAAAAAAATAATAAAATTAAAACTATATTAATGGTTTAGTGATGGAAAGTAAAACTTTTGGTTTGTAATTTAGCTTTTGCTTCACGGACTAATTGAGACAACTCAACTGGTTCAAGGACCCCCAAACATTAGGATGTTGCATATTATATTTATTTCAGTATTCTAGTTAAATTTTAAATATTGTTATAATTTTTGATATAATTTTTATTAAAAATAAAAAATTTTTAATAAAAATTATATCAAAGTACCGTCTAGGTTTACTCCCCCTGTGTTGTTTATAAACTAAACAAAATATAAAAAGGAGAGAGAAAAACAAAAAACGTGTATTGAATATCCACCAGAGGCGGACCTTACACATAACAAATAATGTTTCAATTTATTTTTTGATCAATGGTTATAAACTTTAACTTCAACCTCATATATTAGTTCTCATGTAGTGAGTAAACTAGTTTATATGAATGTTTGATGTTTGGCATGGGATTGTTACCTCTTTCAAAACGTGTTCTGATGATGGGAACCTAGTAAATTTCCGAAATAGATCTATCAACACATTCCTGAAAGAGTCAAAGAATAAATTTGAAAACAAAAACTCTATAGATTATTTGTTAGGACAATATCCTAATAAAGAAATATAGAGTATGGCCTCGAACTTGAATAATTTTCATTGTTATAATTATTTTTGTTTTCTGTGATATTTTTATTTTTGTTTTCTGGGATATTTTTATTTTTTCATATTGACAGGTAATATTTTTGATTTGCCGCCATTTAAAAAAAAAATTGTTATATATAGGTTTTTAATTCTTAAAACAAAAATTTTATCAATCAAATTATGACAATACTTTCCCTGAAGAAGTCACCCAATGTGGAGACGAAATATTGGAAATAATTAATTATAATTTAGAAATAAAAGATCTTAAGCTCGTTTAAAGGAAAATCATTAAAAAAAACGGCTCCATGAAATAACCCCCCTGGAAGTAACTCCCCAAATAAGAAATGAAATAAATCCCCAAAAATGTATATAGAAGACAACAACAACGACATTTTGGGGAGTTATTTCCACTTCTGGGGATTTATTTCCTTTTTTATTTGGAGATTTATTTCGTAATGAAATAAGTCCCCAAAATTTCAAAATGTACTTCAAAATGTACTTCCCCAGTAATTATTTTTGGGTAGTTATTTCGTTTTCTATAAAATTAAAACAAATGACTTGGTGAAAAAAAATATTCTTCAATCGCAAAGACAATATTTAACGGATGCATCGTTTAAAATTGTTTCGCAAGGATGTTTTAAGCAGCTATTAGTAATTTATATTGACTACTTTGAAGAGGTAAAGTAAAATAATTATTTTGTAAATAAAATTAATATGTTTGATAATTTATTTGTTTAGATCTTTCGGATGTTTTTCATTTCGATGGATAAAAAACAAATGAAATATATAGTGCACTGCTGCATTATATAAAGAACAATATTTTCGATTTGGACTCAGCTGTGTTTGTAACCGACTATGAACACGGAATGAGAAAAGCAATTAATTTGGTTTTCCTCCGAGCAAAAACTGTGGGATGCTGGTGAGTGTAAAGGTGACATGTCATAACGTCCAATGACATAATGTCCATGGACGTTATGTCACTCGAAAAGTGTCATAATGTCCATGGACTTTATGACAATTTGGAATATTATTTTTTTGGATATTATGTCACTTTCAAATGTGGCATAGCGTCCAGACTTTTTAAAATAGAAAGATTAATAATATTTAGTATATCAATACAATTCTTTTAAATATTCTTTAGTAGTATATCACAAAATAAAACTAAATTTATAAATCGTATAAACGCACGCAGAAAAAAAACCCCTAAGAGCGGCCAAAGGCCGCCACACAGAAAAACTTATTTTTACAAATTACTTGATGTCTTAAAAATAAAAGATTTCAACGGATTCGACATCTGATTTGAAAAACAAGTTCTTCTGGGTGGCGGCCTCCGGCCGGTCTTAGGGGTTTTTTCCTCCGTAGAACGCGGCTTCGCGAAATAAAGTTTTTTCTGCGTGAACTTATAAATCCCCGAAAAATGGGGGGTTATTTCATTCCCGATTGGGGATTTATTTTATTTCGTTGGGGTATTATTTCATATGGAAATAAATCCCCATTTTTGGGGATTTTTATCATTTTTGTTTTGGGGGGTTATTTTCTGGGGGGGGGGGGGGGGGTTATTTCATAGAGCCAAAAAACTTTTAAAATACTACAGTATTGTCTTTGTTTGCAGTTATTTATTAAAAAAATTATAAACTTTTCTAAAATTAAAACGTTTCAAAAATCGAAGGGGGGAAAAAGTGCAAAGTGCAATCTAAAATTGCACTAGCATTATGAATGCATTTTCGCAAAACAGTGTTTTTTTTTTATTTAAAAAACGTAAAGTAGACAATTCAACTCAAATGGCTGGAGGCCAAAAAATTGCCTTTTTTGAACGTTCTCTCATGGAATAGACGATATATAAGTATATATTGTAATATATATTGTACAATAAAACCAAATAAATTCTATCACTTTTATATTTAATAATATGTGGCATCACATATAATATATGTGCTAAAATTAAAAGGAAAAATTCTATCACTCTAATAAAAGTAAAAAACTTAGGCAAGCTACACTCACTAAGAATATTCTAACAGTAACTACATGCAGGTCATTCGGTTAGTAAACAGTAGTAGTTGTTTTTACTGCTTTTGAAATAATTTTTCTATGAGAAAATGTAAAACGACTAACTTACGCAGTCATTTTAAAAAATAAGTAACCAAAAGTACTGTGTTTCGGTAACAGTTGTTTTGAGTAGCTATTTTAGTATTTTAATAAACAACTACCAAAACGGTAATTTTGCAGTAAGCCGTCAGTTTTTGTTAGTTGTTTAAAAATTGAAGATTATGCCGAGTTTTTAAAATTTCTCATTTATTTATTAATTAAAAATTTTTTTTTTAACAAAAAACCGTGCAATGTTTATTTATTAATTAAAAATTTTTTTTTTTAATTTTTTTTTTTATTAATTATTAATCATATAATTACAAATTATATACTATTACCCTAACTGATACCGGAATCGATATGCCATCTAGCATACCGGGCGCACCTTTTTTTAATTAATAAATAAGAATGCACGGTTTTTTGTTTAACAGAAAACAAATGATCTTAAACTTGAATAATCTTGCTCACATCATAATTTATGATAAAAAATAATCTTTTGTTTTTAATTTTTTAAAATTTTAAAACATTAGTAAAATATATTTTAAAATAGCAAACAAATAACTGTAAAAAACAGTAGTTTTTACAACTTATGTATTCGTTTTATGTTCATTGTTTTAATTGTTTTTTTTTCTCGTTTTTATGGTTAATGCATTCATTTAAGGTTAGTTGTTTTTGACCCCTTCGATAGTCATTTTTACTACCATTGTAGTTGTTTTATGAATAGTTAAAAATTACTACATTTGTAGTCATATTAACTGTCATTTTCAGTAATTTCTTCATTCTTAAATTCCTGAGTGCACAGCCACAATTTTATTATTTTCGATACAAAAGTAGTTTAAAAACAATATATGTCTCTTAAGGTACCCATACACTTTGCAATATTATTGCAAATATAAATGTCAGTATTATTGTCATTTTTGCCTCACACGCTGCAATAAGATGTACAATACTTTTGCGC
Source organism: Delia radicum (assembly GCA_021234595.1). NCBI lineage: Eukaryota > Metazoa > Arthropoda > Insecta > Diptera > Anthomyiidae > Delia > Delia radicum. The sequence goes on along the minus strand of CM037854.1, from coordinate 3,797,642 downwards.
AAAATATGACACCACTATTTTGTTCTGTTGAGGATATAAAAATTGCACAATATTGCCAACACACTATTAAATATTTTTCACATTTCTTGCTAGCGCAATAAGAACCAACATCTTTTTGATTTTATACAATATATTGTATTACACTGGTAATATTTTGCACAATAGCAAAAATTGCACAAGAACATTGAGCAGTGTATGGAAACATTTAAAGCCTAAATTTACTTCTAAATTTAATCTAAATTTTAGTCTAAGTTTAGGTCTAAATTTTAGACATAGATTAACTTTACGAGCAGTAAACAAGATTAACATTCTACGGGTTTACAATGTCCGGATTTAAACAAAGATTGTCGAGTCAGCCTAATTTTCATTTTAATAGTATTGACATCACTGATTGGCTGTGGTGAAAAAAAAACACTAAATGTAAAGAATAACAGTATTGTATTTGTGTGGTCAGAGCCCCTAACGTTAAATTTATATTCCCCTTTGTCAAGGTCTATGCTAAATACACCTTAGCGTTAGTATATCCCCATTGTTGCATTATTGCCATCAGAGCCTCCAAACGTGAAATAATATTTCACAAGCAATCAAAAACATTTAGCAGTGTATTCGTTTATTGGCAAATTTATTAATAGTCCAACAGCCATATTTAAATGTTTTAATTGAATATTTTATTAATAAATTTACAAAAAAAAAACTATAGCGGTAATCACTCTTGATAGAAAACTTTTTCTTGGAGGAAACATTATCGATTTCTTTTTCATTAAAGAGTGAGCGTCTTTTTTAGCAAGTTTGTTTTCAACACTGTCAGCTGATCTTTGTTTACATTTGTTCTAGGCTGAACACGTTTTTTCACCAAATGTAATTAAAAGTTAAATAAGCAAAATGCCAAAAAACATCAGAAAAAATTAAAATAATTAAATTTATAGTGGAAAATGCAATAACACAAATAGATTTTATGCAGCATTTTCAACTTGGAGGTAAATTTTATTAATATATAAACATATATATAATTCACAATTTATTTAAAAAATATGAAATTATCTTGTGACGCTTAAAATCAGTTGTTCTTCTGTCAAAAGAAGTTTTTCTTGTTTTCTACTACAACTTACTCAAGGTTTGAGTCAAAGAAATTTCCTATCAAGAAAAGGAGAATCGAAGAAAACGAGAAAAAACAAATCCCATACATTTTGTTGTTGTATCTGTCAAAAGTTTTCTTCTTTTCTCGTTTTCTTCGATTCTTCTTTACTTTTCTATCAAGAGTGATTACCGCTTATAATCCTAAATTTAACATAAATTCATATTATTTCTTTGTTTTTGTTTTGATATTTTGAATTTTCAAAAAATTGACACGTGAGTAGCTCCATCTCTTACAAATTTTTGGAACTAAAACAGGAATGGGAGTTTTGTTTTATCTTCGCATTTGACATCTTTGAAGCAATGCTGCCAGAAGTCCCGATTTCATATAATTTTTGAAGTTAACTATAGTTGGTAAAGACCACCAAAATAGTAGTCAAAAAATAGGAATTAATTAACATAGTGTCCACATTAGACATTAACTTTAATATAATATGTGAAAGAACATCAGCAGAATAACGGAATTAAATTATCTATGTTCATATTAATGTTTGGGGTGGAGAACACACATTCATGTTTATATCATGTCTTCTAATAATTTTCTGTCTTCCGTTGAGTAAAGACGTCCGTTTATTCATTCAATTTTCAACTATGCAATTAAAAAATAACTTTCAATTGATTTATAACAGTTAAACAATTTTTAATACACGTTTTCCTCTTGTTTTTTTTTTAATTTTAGGCGTTTAACTTTTATTTTTTTTTATTTTTATTTATATTTTTGTTTACAATGTTTTATTTATGTGTGTGTGTGTTTTGACAGCTCATATCATAATATTGTTGTTTGGAGATTTATCATAACAACACTATTTTGATATCAGATATATCAGATACTAACAGTAATGTGTGGTCCATACGTAATATAATTCTGTTTGAGATTGAATTTGAGGTTTGCTGACACAAAAATATTAAAATTAATATCTAGTGTGGACACCATGTAAAAAACCTTCAAACAAAAATTTAAATATCAATGTTAGTTAAAACAAAAAATAAAGCAACGATGGTAATCGATTCGATGCGGTTACCGGTAGGGCTAACGCTATTTTCTTTTATTTCGATAACGGTACTTTAGGCGCAACGATATTTCAGTTATTTCGGTAAGGGTTTTTTAGCGTTAACGGTATTTTACTTATTTCGGTAACGGTATTTTAGCGGTAACGCGATTTTCTTTTATTTCGGTAACATTATTTTTGGGATAACGGTCTTTCAGTTATTTAGGTAACGATATTTTAAAGATGAAGTTATTTAAGTTATTCAGGTAATATAATTTTAGCCCCATCATGACCGAACTCCAATGCCTAGCTAGCGATAATTTTTTTCGGATTTTGTCGTATTATTTCGTTACCGGTATTTTAAGGATAACGCTATTTCTATTTCGGTAACGGTATTTTAGTTATTTCGGTAACGGTATTTTAAGGGTATTGATAGTTTAGTTATATTGGTAACGGTATTTTAACGCTAACGGTATTTAAATTATTTCTGTAACGGTATTTTAGGGATAGACAGTTTAAAGGGTTTTGAATCGGTAACGGTATTTTATGGATATTGCCTGCCATCCCTGAAATAAAGCTATTATGCGTAAATTATTCATAAAATAAGTACAACCAAGTTAAAACTTGCGAATAAAATTTATTAGATAAAATCCTCCTAACTACTTATAAATAATTTTTTTGTATGTAATAGGGAGTTTAGACTGAAAAGTTAATCTAGTATAAATTGGATTAGCTGAATATGTTTGGACTGAAATTAAACAGTTAATCTACTTTTTACAAGATTTACATTGCAGTCTAAACTCCCTATAACCTAAAATACTCAAACCAGTTGTACACAACAATCATACAGATGCACGACCGTGTTGATTAGGGATGCCAAACGGGAAATCCCGAATCCCGATATCCCGGGATTTTTCGGGATTAACAAATCCCGATTCCCGGGATTTTTTTTTTCAATCCCGGGATTTTGTTGTTTACTTTTGTTTATAAAATATAGCGCATCATTTTTTCTCCAACACTATTTTTTAATTTTTGTTTCATATTTTTTACCTAAGTTTTATATTTTTATGTTATTATATATACTACCATTTTTTTTTTGCGTGTAACACTTAAAAGATTAATGAGTATTTGGTACACCCTGTTAACAAATAATACAAAGGTAAGCTATTTTGGCAACTTTGTCACTTTTCATTAAAAAAAAACAATTACTGAAAGCAAAACAAATCAATTGAAAAGAAAAATATAAATTTCTATGTACTTTTGCCACTTAATTAAATAAAAATGAATTTTGTGGAACATAAATCTAAAAATAAAGATAAAAGTTCTGTGTGGTATCATTTTTTGGTGGAGTCAAAAGGAACACCGCATGCCAAATGCAAAATATGCAAAAAAGTGTTGAAAACCAATGGCGGCTCGACAAAAGGTCTTATTACGCATCTAAGTGTAAGTGATTAAACAAAAATTTGACTGCATTTAATAATACTGTATTTTATATTTTTTAGATTCACATGATAAAGTTGCAGAAAAATGATTGCGATGAGCCACACAACAAAATTTTAGAAATTACCGATTATGGTTCTCCACAACAGGAGGAATCACTGTCTGCAGTTATTGCTCGGTTGGTGGCGCTTGATGGATTACCATTATCAATATTTATAACTTCTACCGAACTACAGAAATCAATAAAATCACGTGGGTTTGACGTTCCAAAATCCAGAGAAACCATAAAAACTAAATTTATTCAATTTCATTTAAAATGTAAAGAAAAGATGATAAATGAAATTAGTAAAATTAAGCTAAAAGAGGATAAGTTCAGCCTAACGTTCGACGAATGGACATCAACGTCAACTAAGCGTTACATTAACATTATTGTTCACACAAATGGAAAAATTTTTAACATTGGTTTGGTAAGATTAAAGAAGTCTGGCACTGCTGCTAATCGCATCCAGTATATAGAAGATAGACTGAGAGAATTTGGACTGTCACTTTCTAACGACATAGTTGGCTTTACCACCGATGGAGCGTCCACTATGCAGAAAATTGGGAAGCTTATAGCTCCAAAACAGCAGTTGTGTTTGGCACATGGTTTACATCTTGCTTTAGTGGATGTATTTTACAAACGTATACCCACATCTAGTGTCTCACATGAATTATCTTCTTCAGAAGACGACGACGATTCATTTGAATCTTTTGAAATAGGCTTGAGAGAAAACCAGCACACCGTAACTGAAAATGTTCAAATAAAACCTGTCATTGAAAAAGTACGAAAAATAGCAAAGATGTTTAGAAAATCTCCAACGAAAAACGACCTTTTGCAAACATACGTAAAACAAGAGAAAGGAAAAGAGCTAAAATTGATTTTAGATCGCAAAACACGATGGAATACTCATTTCGACATGTGTCAGCGGTTTTCCGAACTAGAAATACCTGTAAAAAAAGCTTTAATTGATTTGAAATCGCAGCCTTTCTATGATGAAGAATTTCTTTTGCTTAAACAAATAATTAACATATTAAATCCAATAAAAATTACACTAGAAGCTCTTTGTCGTAGAGATATGACTTTGTGTAAGGCAGATGCTGCTTTGGCGTTCATGTTGAATGAGATTTCAACAATGGAATGTGATTTAAGTAACGATTTATATAGATCTCTTCGGAAGAGAATAGAAGAAATTAGAACAGTATACTCTACTCTTTTAAACTTTCTACAAAATCCGAAAATTAAATCCGATTTCGATAACAATTTGGATATGATTCTGTTAAAAGCTGAATTAAAACTTTTAATATCGCGTTTTTCAAAAATTCAAATGATTTGATATTACACGAAATTGATGACAGCATATCAGATGAAGACTTAGAAGAAGACCATGATATTTCCATTGTGCAAAAATTAAACGATGCTATCGAAAAATGTAAAAGCCCAATGAAATCAGTTCAGGGACATAATAATGATTTAGACACACAACTTGGTATAGAAATTGACCTGTTTGTTTCAGGAGGTATAAGAGCTAAATATTTGCAAACTGCATACAGCTTTTTGCAAACCATTTTACCCACAAGTGTAGATAGCGAAAGATGCTTCTCAACGGCGGCGTATGTAGGCAACAAAATCCGTTCAAGATTGGCTGATGAAACCTTAGACGCTTTGATCTTCCTAAGAAGCTATTTAAAACAGTAAACAGTATTATTTAATTATATTTATTCACCATTTGAAAAATCAATGGAAAAAACGTCATACAAAAAAACAAATTTAAATCAAATTTGCTGCATTCTTTTGTTATTTGAAATCAAACAATCAAATGTGATTAATCAATTATAAATTGATATGAAATAGTCTTAAGTTTTGTTTTGTTATTTTTTTTTTAAATTACATAAAATGTAATCTTTTGTTTTTGTACATCTATTCTTTTCAAATATACATAAAATATGTATTGTAAAAGAACTATATTAAATAAATATGAATTAAATGCATTTAATATAAATAATTTTTTTTTATTTAAAGAAATAATATTAAAAAATAAATAAATCCCGAAATCCCGAAAAATCCCGAAATCCCGTTAAATCCCGGGATCCCAAAAAATCCCGAAATCCCGAAAATCCCGGGATCTCGGGATCGGGATTTCAAAATCCCGAATCCCGGGATTTTTAAATATCAATCCCGATTGGCATCCCTAGTGTTGATAGATAAGTTTGTAGCAACAAGTACGTGCGTGAGCAACATGTGTTTTTATGTTTATATGTTTTCTGACGACTTTCATTGATGTTATTGATACATTCTGACGATTTTCGATAAAAAATATAGTCTGGCACCACCACCTTTTTATTAGAAATGACAATAAAAAACGCGCGAATTATACAAAGTATAATAAACAAAAATACAAATTTTCTATCAAATTGTTTAAAAATATAAACAATTCATTAAAGTTTTATAGAAAATATATTCAAGATGGATCAATATCCAGATGAAAATGAAGAATTTGAATTGCAATATCAAGAAGAATTGGAATTGATGAATGATTTTCCAGCAGAGGAGCAGAATGGTAAGTTAGGAGAATTTCACAATACATCTTCCAATAATACTCCAACAAATATTTTACAGATTTTCAACCAGCCAATACGAATTTAAAACCCCCCTTGAGTGAAATTACCTTAAATTCTTCCCAACTATCACAGATAACTTTTGGCGGCGATGATTCGCAAATTACAACGGGCAGTGGGGCCCAAGTAAATCGTCGTTTATTTGGTACCCCAAAACAGCCACACACTAGAGGTGCCTCCACACCTCTAGTACAGAAAACTAAAGCAATGGCTCCCATACTGGAAGTGGTCAATTTGGCGGATGATCATTATGAGGAAATTGATGATTTAGACATGAGACCTTCGACGGCAAATAAAGCTCTAGAAGAATTGCAAAGAGTCTCCAGTAAACGTAAACGTTTAGAAAGAGATCTATTTGGCAACATAGATGATTTGTTTGGCAATGAATCTTATGAAGATCCAGAAGCTAAAAAAGCACGCACCGAAGAAGAAAAAGACTTGGAAGCCATTGAAAAGATTTTGGAAGCCAGAAAAAAAACTTCAAGAACAAAATAAAGCTGTACGTAAAGATTTTTTATCTCGTTTGGAAGCTTTGCATGCATTCAAAATGCGTAATCTTTCCTACACTATACCACAATGGCCATTTCTACCCCTGAGACGTAGTGACGATGAACGCGTTTATGTACGATTTCATTCCGAGGAATACGAAACAAAAGCTATTAATGAACTGAAAGCAGCCCCCGCAATAGGCAGCCTTCTGGGAGAGGATAAAGAGAAAATATGGGATGAAGCGAATGAGTTAATGCTTAAAAGACTTAGCAGTAAAACTGCACCTACGCAAGAGCAGGCTCTCATTGTTGTGGAACCTACTACCAATAAGGACACTCGCCTATGGGTAGAAAAATATAAACCACGTAAATACATCGATCTGCTGTCGGATGAAATGACCAATAGAAGTCTCTTGTATTGGTTAAAAATGTGGGATAAAGTCGTATTTGGCAAGTAAGCATTTTTTTTTACATACATATTCTATTTCTTTCTTCTGCGACATAGGAGACAAAACTTTTCTCTTTGCATGCTAAAACTTTACACTGTTTTATAAAAATATATCTTGTGCCACCTTAAGCTAATTTTTCCTTTGAAAGTCCGTTTTTCATTCACACAAATAGAACAAATGTTCCCTTTTTAAATTATTTTAAAGGGATCTATGCAGTCTTTTTATGGAAAAATTTGACACTTTTTTTGCTTTCAATCAGTTTTGGTGTTAATTTTTAAGTTTTCCATTTTTTTTGTTTCCCAGCGTTTATAACACGAAAATTATATTTGAAAAAATTCAGATTTTGATGAAGAAAACTAAAACCAACTTACAATGAAGGTCTTTTATGAGATAATCTCCGACTTTGATGAAATTAGGATATTTTGTAGAGAAAAAAATTTTAAGGTTGGGGTGTCTAAGATTATCGGCCATAGGGATTTAAGGGGTTAAAAGTGTGAACAAATATGACACATTTTTTGGTTTTTGAATTTATTTTGCATTTGATCCAAAGAAACTTTATATAAATTTTATATTTTCGGGAAGGAACTTTCAAAAGCAATCTCCTGGTAGCTTTTTTGGTACTTTTTTTGTTGTTGTATAGTTTGTATTGTAAAAAAGTGCTATTTTTAGGGTACTTTATATGGACATATATAGTTGAACGAGTGTCAAATTCACATATATTGATCCTTATTAAGTATAAGCGGACACGTTTTTTTTCTTTTTTCGACATTCCAGCTTCTTCGGGTTTTGTCGGGTTTTTTCCGAAATCCTATATTTTGCATTATGGTGTCGAGCCTGTGGCTCAAATATTGGCAATATGGTTATCAAACTTCATATTTTTTAGTGTGCTCTGCGGCCATGTAAAAAAGATAAAAAATTCGCAAATTTAAGGTAGGCTGCCATTTAAAAGTCAGTAAAAAAAACAGTTTTTTGCATTTTATATATTTTTCTAATATGCGACGAGGTAATTATTTTTTCGCTAGATTGTGCCTTTTTCAATAAAATTTCCAACGATGTATAAAATGATATAAAAATAATTAACTTTAGATACAAAAAATTAAAAAAAAAACTAAAATTACCATATAAAAAGGTACCAAAAGGTACTGTTTAAATTAAATTGGCCGATAATTTTAGACACCTCAACCGTAATTTTTTTTCTCTACAAAATATCCAACTTTCATTTAAATCGGAGATTATCTCATGAATACCTTCATTGTTAGTTATAAATAATACGCTGTGTGATGAATTTCAATTTCGATCGAAAGCAAAATTTCACATCTTATTATTTCGCAAAATTTTAATTTTAAACAACACTAAGGCCTGTTAACTTATCTCAGAATAACCAAAGTTTCAGACAGAAAAATACGAACTGCAAAGCGTTGGCCTAGTACTTTTAAAGGTGTTATTAGAGTTGGCAGAGTGTTGGATTGCTGGATATGCCAACACTGGCATAACGTTTGTTGAAAGTAACTTACCAACACTGGAAAATCAAATAAAAAGTTGGTCTGGAAAAGATGTTTCACAAACATAAAAAAAGCACAATGTTACTATTTTTTTTTTTAAAAGTGTCGTAAATTTTTTTAAAATCAATGCTTTAAAAGCACTTTTTACTAAGGTTATCAAAGCTTTCTAAATCAGGACTTTGCCAGTGCTTTAATTTTTTTAAAGATTGTAAATTTTATAAATCAAGTACTGACAAAGCACATTTTGACAACGTTGGGAAAGCGTTGCAAATAAGGACTTTGCCAGTGCTTTAATTTGAATCTCTTTGAAGAATTCATTTAATTTGGGAATGAATTCCCTAAAATTGAATTACATTTTTTATTCGATGAATGAATTCTTTAATAAAAAAATATTATGAATGAAGTCCTGTGAATTAATTCAAATTTAAAGAATGAATTCCTTGACTAAAACATTAAGAGCATTAAAATTAAGGAATTCATTCAACAACAATTCATTCAAATTCAGTTAATTCAACTTTTAATCAGGGAATTCATTACCTAGGGAACGAATTAATTTGGAATTCATTCCATTTTCGTTTAATTCCCTTAGGGAATTACCTTTTTTGTTTAATTCCCTAAGGACTTAACTTTTTGGTTAAAGTCCCTAGGAACTTAACTTTTTTGTTTAATTCCGTTAGGCCTAGTTTTTTTGGATCAGTTTTCAGTTCTCGTTTAAGAAATGTCAAATTACATGATGATGCCACATTGATTGTGACAATTCCAATTGGAATAATCATAAAATGGTGGTAAAGTTATATATTTTCTTTATAAAAACGTTGCAATGCGGCATCACCTAAACAAATTATTGGCTAACAGCTGTTTTTTGTTGACTAATTTATAATTTAGTTTAACGGGCCAAGGCATGGTTAAACCTTAATTAAAATCTTTATAAACCACATCTGAAAAACAAAATTCTAGGTTTAACTAGCGCTTAACTAACTATTCTATTCTTGTTGAAATAAAAAGGTACAGCCTTGATTAAAGTTTTAATCCAATTCAATTTATTAATTTAATTTAATTAAGAAGAATAAGTAAGTATGACTATCTTTATGGTTTGAAGTATATAACAAGAAGAAAATATCAGAATTTCGAGAGACGCCTAGAAGCGTGTCTGTTAAGATGGTATGTAAAACTTATGATATTGAAGATGCCAGATTGTTGAATCTTATTAAGTTACAATAGTTCTCCCACGCTAATAGGACACTTCATGCATCAGATACATAGTCATCGAGATAAACTGGTACACGACGTAGTCTAGCAGTTCTTCGAAGAGGTTGTGGCTCAGCAGGAACTGTTGTATTTGAAGAGTCAGCGTATGAGCTTTCAGCGCTTAGATTTTCAGCATTCCCTAAGTTAACTGGAACTTGTATTAAATCCTGTAAATCCGCACTCGGAACTATTGGATCTGGATTCTGTTGTATACGTTCTTTAATTTCGGGTTGTTCAATAAAAGTTGAACGAAGTTGATTTATGTGACGTTTGAAAATATGACCATTATCTAATTTTACTAGGTAATGGAGATGACCAAATTTTTTTATGATTATTCCCAACTTCCACAAATTGTTATTGTTGGAATAATAACGAGCTTGCACCCTGTCTCCCACGCTTAATTGACGAGCCTTGCATTGTTCTACAGGGTCTTGCTTTTGAATTTTTGGAGGCTTCAGGGCATCTAGTTGAATACGGATTTGCCTGTTTAAGTATTGCTCCGATGGCGTTTTACCATTTGTAAGAGGTGTTGCACGATAACGAAAAAGAATTTCTCTTACCTTCTCACGTATAGAACGAGAATCATTTGCCATTGATTTTAGGCGATGTTTTAGGGTTTGAACGTTTCGTTCGGCTAGCCCGTTCGTAGCCGGGTGTCCTGGTGAAATAAATTTCTGAAAAATGCCACGGCTTGTACAAAACGATTGAAACTCTTCACTGGTAAATATTGTGGCATTGTCGGACACGATGACGTCTGGGTAACCGTGTCTAGCAAATAAATCAAGCAACATTTCTTTTGTGGTGTAAGATGACGGAGCAGAAGGAGTTATCCCAATTTCAGCCCACTTGGACTTAGCATCCATAACGACTAGATAATAATATCCTTGAAAAACACCAGCATAATCGATATGGATTCGTTGCCAGTTATGTTCTGGTTCCTCCCAAGTGTGTAATTTAACTTTGGGGGGACTTGATTTAACAATAGCACAGGATACGCACTCCTTTACCAGTCTTTCTATGTCCTTATCAATTGATTTCCAATAGACGTACCTGCGAGCTAATTGCTTCATCTTTGATATTCCAATATGTGTTTGGTGAAGTTCCGCTAAAACTGCCTGTTGTAGGGCTAAGGGTACTACTATACGATGACCTCTAAACACGATATCATTGTTGATTGTAAACATAGTGTCTTCAACTCGATTGTTTTTCATATTTTGCAAAAGCGTTGACAGTATTTTATCATTTTTTGTTTCAGTTTGCAGAGTTTTGAAATTTAGAGTTAACGTTGAAATTTGTTGTATGGCTGATTCACACAGTTGATTTACTTCATTGTTGATAGCTGTGTCTGCTAACTTTTGTGACTTGACTGGAGCACGGGATAAACAATCGGCATTAACGTTTTCAATGCCTTTTTTGTAAAAAACTTGATAATTAAACCCCGAAAGGAAAACAGCATATCTTTGTAGACGCGAAAAAGTCATTTGTGGTAACTTTGCATTCTGATGAAAAATTCGAACTAAGGGTTGATTATCTGTTATTAGTATAAACGGTCTGCCATATAAATATTGGTAAAAATGGTCCACTGAAAAAACAATGGCCAATGCCTCACGATCAATTTGAGAGTAATTTCTTTCCGCTTCTGTTAATGATCTTGAGGCGAATGAAATTGGACGTTCTTGATCATTAATAATGTGAGATAAGACTCCCGCAATCCCTGTTGGACTGGCGTCACAAGCTAATTGCACTGGATGTTTCGGATCGTAAGGTACAAGTACTCTATCACTAGCAATTTCTTTTTTAATTTTTTTAAAAGCTGTATCACATTGGGCATTCCAATTAAATTTTGAATTTTTCTTGATGAGATTACGTAAAGGGTATGTAATGGAAGAACAATTTGGAATAAACCGTGAATAGTACGTAACCATTCCTAAAAATCTCCTTACATCTTCAACCGACTCCGGCTTCGGAAGATCGGTGATAGCCGATATTTTAGTTTTTGATTTTAAAATTTCATTATGTTTAATGGTGTGACCCAGAAATTCAATTTCTTCTTGAAAAAAACTACATTTATTTTCATTTAGGTGTAAATCATATTTTTGTAGTTGTTGTAAACATTTCGATAAATTTTCTGTACATTCTAATTTTGATGCACCATGTATAATGATATCATCAAAATACGCTTCCGCTTTGGGAACGTTCTGTAAAATTTGATTAATTATTCGGTTTAAACTCCGAAGGTGCTGTTTTTATACCGAATGATAACCGGTTCACCTTATAGGTACCCCGATGCGTTGACATCGTTTGTATTTTACTTGATTCTTCATCTACTGGTATATGTAAATAAGCCTTGTACAGGTCCAACCTACAAAAGTATTTCGAATTACGCAGGCAATTGAAAATATCTTGAGTTTTTCTTATAGGACCATGGGCGTCTACAGACGTTCGTTTACCCCCACTTTATAATCAACGCATAAACGTACACCTCCATCAGATTTTGGTATTACAACCAGAGGGGAGCCCCAATCACTGATTTCGGTTTTTGAAATTACACCATCCGTTTCCAGTTGGTCGAGTTCATGGTTGACTTTTTCGATTAATGCAAACGGTATTTCACGTTCCCTATTAAATATAGGGTTTGCATCCTTGCGTAGTTCTAGCGATATTGTATATTGCTTAACACAACCAATTTTTGGTTGGAAAATATCGTTAAATTTGTCTTTAATAAAATTGATTTCATTTTCTACGTTTACGGTGTTTATTGACGGTATCGAATTAACTGAATTGAACGTTAGTATTTTAAATTTTCGAATCCAACTACGACCAAGAAGAGCTGTATACTCTTCCGGAACAATATATATATCATCGATTATAGTCCTACCTTCATATTCTCCTTTGACTTGAATTTTCCCATCAGGGGTGAAAACATCTTTTGTATATGATCGAAATGCAATATTTGTTGGCAAAAACGGAACATTTATTTTAAGATTTGTAAATTGATCCCTTGGTAAAAAGGTATAACCTGATCCCGAATCGATCTCAAATTTAACTGGCTTACCTTGAACATTAACTGTAGCAAAAAATCGATCACAATCCCTTGAATTGTTTTGATACACATCTGTTATGTTTAAAACTCCGTCTTGTATGTCCAAAATTTGATTTGCTGACCCTTGATTAAATTTGGATTTCATGCGTGCTTTTATGCATACTTTGAGTACATGACCCGTCTTACCACATTCGGAACACTTCAGGTTATTTTTATTGCTGTGACACTCTTTGGCATAGTGATTATTCCTACCGCATCTCAGACAAAGCCCATCTATGCCCAAAGCTTTAAAATCAACATCGTATGTTTCACGTTTTGATTTATTTCGATTTGCTTTACTGTTGTTTTTCTGGTTGTTCTTTTTAGCAGAAATTTGTTAATTTCACCAGACGTAGACGGCATTGTTATTGTTGGAATAATAACGAGCTTGCACAAACAAACAAATTTAATATACATCCTAAAAACTAGGCCTAAGGGACTTTACTTTTTTTTAATTCCGAACATCAGCTAAACTAGCAAAACCCAAATTGGTTTTTGTTAGTTTCGATAAGTACTTTGAAAAACCGCACACGAGATGGAGTTTGCATTTTATGTGTTGCACTGTGTAACAAAAACAAAATGATGTGATTATTTCGACTTTTGTATTCAAAAAGCTGTTTCCAATAGTTTATCAACCAACACCGTTTTAGGAAAATTTCATTTACTTAATGAATTTTTCATTAATTTAATGAAAATTATTCATTAACTCAATGAATCCAACTTTATGAAAGACATACATTAATCGTACGAAGGAAAATTCTATTACTGTACATTTATTTGAATTATTGGCAAACTACTGAATTCCATTGCTGTGGCAACGATAGAAAATAACTACTATAAAAGTTAAAAGTTGCCAGAGTATGCACTACCGTCTCCAGCACCGCGCCAGCACTGGCCCGTTCGAATTTTATTATTATTTCGTTAAGATTTTAAAGTAATCGGCATTTTAATTTGTTATGTTACACTCAAAAAAATAAGTTAGTAGAAAAGTTAGTAAAACGTCCTGTAAATCTAGTGTACTATTTTCCAGAAAATTTTTTGCTGAAATTGTGTTTTCAGCTAAAATTTTAGTTATACATATTCAGCACTTAACTGCTTTGAACTAATATCTTACTAATATTTTATTAATGCTTTACTAATTTCTTTTGCTAAAAAAATTGTGCTGATAAACACATTAAAAGTGCGGACGACAACCAGATTAAAATAATGATACTAAAAAGTACAACTCTTGTAAGACATATAAAAAAATCAACCATGGAAGATTTTTATATCTGTTTTTCATACATAATAAAACAAAAGGACGCCAACAATCTGTATCATATACATATAAATTGCGGATTAAAAAAATTAAAATTTTTTGTTGTCACCGGCTTGTCAAAGTAATTGTGTATTAATTAAATTAAAAACAAAATAAAATACTTGAATTTAATCAAGATTAAATGTGTATTTGCAAACTAAATGATTATAATGACTATTTATGTAGTGTGGTCAAATTGTAAACAAATATACGTTCAGGTAACCAGACTAAAGCGAAAGACAAGGACACATACCTTATGTAATTGTTTCCTTTTTTTCTGCAACACATGTGTTTTGTATTTTGTTATTTCTTTTTATTTCGTTTCTAGTTTCTAGTAGTTGCAAGATAATTTATTTATGTTAATTATAATTAATTCTACATATTTTCAGATATTACTTCATTCTGCGTATATCTTTTAATCTGGGTTTTGTACACGCTTTTAATGTGCACAATTGTTTTTAGCAAAATAAATCAGTAAAACATTAGTAAAATTTTAGTAAAACATTAGTTCGAAACAGTTAAGTGCTGAATATGTATAACTAAAATTTTAGCTGAAAACACAATTTCAGCAAACAATTTTCTGAAAAATAGAATTGGGGTTTTTTAACAAGTTTATTCTAAACTTTTAACTTTCTTAATGTCAAAGAATTTGTTTGCCAGAAAAAAAAATTAATTTTCGACTGATTTTTTTTGATTGAAAGAATTTGCGTTGGCAAAATAAAATTTTTGTGCGAAACCTCTTTTTTGTTGACCAAAAACAAATTGCGACCCAAAAATTGTTATAGAAATTCTTTTTATAAAAAAAAAATTAGTCGAAAATTATTTTTTTTCTAGCAAACAAATTTTTGACATTAAGGCCAGGTTTTTAAGATGTAGATTATCTTTAAACTTAGGTTATCGAATGGAATACTGCTTTTGAAATGTGGTTTATTTTGCGTTATTATGATAAAGACCAAAATTTTAAACAATATGAATTGGTACCGACAATTTTTTGTTAACAAACTTGGAAATGGCAGACAAAATTCGTCAGCGGTTTAACTACTCCAAAAACTCGGCCTAAAAGTTTAGAATAAACTTTATAAAGAAACACAATCCATTAACTGTAACGCCCGATTAAAAAAAATTAATATGATGCAATAAAGAAATGTATCAAACTGGATATAGCTTTATATCTAATTGAAATACAATTTGATCCGAAAAATGAGGGACCATATTGTATATAAATGAAAAAAAAACAAAAAACAATATTTAGAAAATAAAAGCTTTGTCCCACGTACGTTACCGAGGGTGTCAAATTTTTTCATAACCTGTTTTTATTGTCGAAATTGTTTCTATTGTGAAAATTGTTGTTGCACCCGCGGTAACGACGTCGAATAGACCTAAATTGTATCATGAGAAAAAAAAAAAACAATTTCGTGTGAAAAAAATAAAGCGAATTTTCTTTGGTTTTCCTGAAAAGAAAACATTTTTAAGCCAAGAAAATTATTAGAAATGTGATGTCCGAATATTTTTTACACTTTTTTTCTTATTGATTCTTATAGAGAATTTAAAGCGTTGCAGGCCAATGCTAACAATAATGGTGAACTAAACAGCTTCAACAAACGTACAGGAAAATTTGAATCAACCGGTGGTTGGCGGTCTCGTAAAGCGAAACAATTTCTCAATACCAACGTCGACGAAATGGGTAGACCAATGCAAAAAGTGGCTTTATTGTGTGGTCCACCTGGTTTAGGTAAAACAACATTGGCCCATACAATAGCGCGACATGCTGGCTATAATGTGCGTGAAATTAATGCTTCCGATGATCGAAGTCCAGAAGCCTTTAAACTGGCTTTGGAAAATGGCACACAAATGTCTTCTGTAATGAACGAATCTAGAAAACCTAATTGCATTATATTGGGTAAAGTAATCAAAAATATTTTTTTTGCTTGAAAAAAATCTTCAATTATCCCTCTATATTTTCAGATGAAATTGATGGTGCTCCCAGGCAGTCAATAGAATTTCTTGTTAAATTTGTAACTGATAGTGTTCAAAGTAAAGCTAGACCTAAGGCTGGAGGTAAAGCAGCTCATAATATTTTGAAACGTCCCATCATTTGTATTTGTAATGATGTTTATGATCCCGCTTTAAGACCTCTACGACAAATAGCTTTTGTTGTTACCTTCCCCCCAATTGATTCGGCACGTTTAGCCGAACGTTTGATACAAGTAGCTCATACAGAACGTTTAAAAACTGATTTTGGTACTTTGATAGCATTAGCTGAAAAATCTAGTAATGATGTACGTTGTTGTATATCAACTATGCAATTCTTTAGGTTGGTATAAAATGAAATAATTTGTTAAGAAACAAAAATATGAATTAAACACTTTGTAATATCTTTTGATGGATAGCGCACAAAAGAAGGCTTTAACACTACACGATGTTCTTAATAATAATCTTGGTCAAAAGGATCGTCATCAAGGTTTATTTGATGTTTGGGGTTCTATATTTAGAGTAAGTTGTAATTATTAATATAGAGTTGTCAAATATTCGATCTATTTGAAAAACCCGGTTTTCGAATACTTAACAAAAAACTCCTTTTTCAAAAACGGTTTTCGGGTTGACATTTAAAACTGCGCAGAAATTCTTTCTAAAGAGCCTTTTTAGTTCATTTCAAAATAAAATGAGTCTTGCGGAAATCTAAAAGTTTGGTCATCGTAAAATAAAAAAAATTGTTAAATTACAGTGGAAGAAAAAATAATACAAAGCCTTGCGATTCATTCAGGGTTATAAATTGAACTTTTTTAAATTTAAAGCATGCCGATAATTCAATACCTTTTCGATTAAACTTATTTAGAAGAAAGTATATTTGGCTGACATGGACTGGATTAAAATCACAAAAAGTCGAACGATTTAATACCTTTGATCGAAATTGATGGATGCAAAATCAGTTTAGCCTTCAAAGTTCTTTATTTGTTGTTGCATTTTTACTGACATTTCCATTTTTTCTGTTATTTTTTAATTTTTCACTTTTCATTTTGGAGTTTAAAAATAGCTTTTTCTTAAACTTTTTGAGCTTTAAATTTGCATTTTTCATTTATTTTTCTATTTAAATGCTTTTTCCTCATCATTTTTTACTTTTTCTTTAAAAAAGTCCAATTTGTTTTGTAGTTTTGCTATTTTTAGCTTTTTTCCAATATTTTAGTGCCATAAACACAATGGATTTTGCCATTTTTTGTCTTCTCTGGTTATTTTAGTTCATTTCGTTTACAACTTATTAATTTTCAAATGATCTTTTCTAAATTGCGTTCATTATATTCAGAATTGTCAAACAAACCATTGAGCAATATAATTTTATAATTTTATGCCCAATTAGCAGCCAAAAATGAGCAAAAGTTTGTTTTTTATTTTAAATGTTTGAACTTTTTAGACTTAATATAAGTTTTGATCATGAAATTATATATTATATATATAATTATTATACGTTTTTAGAATATTTTTTGATATTTTCTTATTTTAACTTATTTTGCAAATATTAGCTACTCTTTCACTTTTTCTTTAAAAATTAAGCTTATTTTAGCTTTTTTCTTTTAAAAATAGCTTTTGCTATTTTTAGCAATCGGTATTTTAAAGTATTTTTTTAAATTGAAAGTTGAAAATGTTACATGTTGTGTTAGTTTATCAAACAATATTTTAATACAACCAATTTTTAAGAAAAAAAAAAATATCTACATATATTGTAATTTTTTTGCGATTAAACTTTTTAGTTGAAATGCTCCTTATAACTTGGCAACGATTTTTTTTGTGTGTAGGAATTTTAAATAAATTTAATTTGTAGAAACGATTTTAATGATATTAAAGTCTTATTTTTAAATTAAACGCCTTACTTTTATATTTAAACGACTTATTTTCAAGTTTTTCGATTTTTTTTCCCACTTAATACATTGTTTTTAAAGCTCTTTTTTTGGTTGCCCTACTTATGAACAATTGAAACATTTGACGAATGGGCGAGTTAAGCTGCGAACTATAATGCTCTATTCTAAAAATTATTATTAGGGCAAACAAAAATAAGCGAATGCTTCTTGATCAAATCTTGTATTTTAAATATATTAAATTAAAATACAAGTTTTTATCATGAAATTATGAAAATTTTATGGTATATTTGTTAGCTTGTTATTAAGCTTGTTTTAGCTTTTTTGTTAAATAGAGTTTTTTTTTTGCTATTTTTTAGCAATATGAATTTTAATTGTTTATTTATTTTTAAGTTGAAAATTTAATGTTACATGTTGTGGGTTTATCACAAAATAATTTGATAAACCAATTTGAAAATTTGTTTTTAGAGCTGTTTTTGGTTGTCCTTGTTATTATTATTATATCCGAGAAGACAACTAAGCAAAATATAATCTACTAGCTGACCAGGCAAACGTTGTTTTGCCTTCAAATTTGAATTGTAATTAATTCTTTAAATCAAGAAATTTCTTTTACGCAAATAAATAATTAAAAAAATAAATTCACATTAGTAAATCATTTTAAAATTTGAATTTCATGGGAAGCCCAACGCGGATTCATGTTTACTTCTTTACCTTTTTTATTTGTTCTAGGACTATGAGGAACGCTAAAACAATTTTTGAACAACATTATTAAATAACCTTGCAAAAAGTCTTGAATGTGATGATTTATTTTAATGCTTATTTGTTTTTTGCTTTTGGTACCACGCCCATTTATCCCATTCCGCCCATTTTCAGTTCGACTACTAATATTTGTAAGTGATGGACTCGTACAAAATTTGAAGTCTATATAGCTAATATAGAACCCTAGATATTTAATATTAATATTAATTTTGTATATGAGCTAAATAATCACTTTGTATGGGAGCTGCCACGCCCACTGGTATGATCCCGCCCAATTTTCCCATGATTATTCATAATATAATCAACGTGCACAAATTTCTAAGACTCTGGCTATTATAGAACTGTAGATATATGATATTAAATATTTACTTTGTATGGGAGCTGACACGCCCACTAATCCGATCACGCCCATTTTTCCCATGACTATTCACATTAACAAATAATCAACGTGCACAAATTTCTAAAACTATGGCTGTTATAGTACTGTAGATATATGATATTAAATATTTACTTTGTATGGGAGCTGCCACTCCCACTGGTCCGATTCCGCCCATTTTTTCTCTGATTATTCAATTTATGTGGGAGGGGCCACGCCCACTTGAAATATATATATAGCCGAAAACCTAATTTGAACTATAACCTTTCAAATGAAACCGGTTTGGGCCAAATGGGTTGGATAGTTTTCGAGTCTATAGAGGACAAACATACAAACATTGTATTTTATATATATAGATTGAAAGCAGATTAATTATAATTTAAGGTAAAATGGGGCGAAAAAGGGTTATTTGGTAATTAAAAAATGTATGGCTACCAAAAAGTATTTTGTATAGCAAACATTGTTAGTGGTATAAGTAAGTATCTGAATTAAAACAAAAGGTGGCGGTGAAGTGGGCGTGGTTCATAGTTATATGGCGACGTTAACAGTATTAAGAGCATTATACTACCAAATAAAAAAAAAATCCGTTGGAAAGAACAAATTTCTACAGAGAACAAAAAGTTTAAAACTTTCAAACTAAATTTGGTGTGAAAAGGGGCGTGAAAGGGGGCGTGGCGTAAGAAATGTTTATTTCTACCTCGCCTGGAGTATAATGTGTATACAATTTGAAGTAAATCTGTTAAAAACTATATGGAAGCGATTACATAATTTTAAAAAAAGTGGGCGTAAAAGTGGGCGTGGTCGAAAAAAAGTACCCTATTAATCATGCCAGAGTCCCAGTTAAATGGAGTAAAAATTTCAGGAAGATCAGTCCAGAGGTTTGGTCTCCTATAAGGTACAAACAAACAAATAAACAAACACAAATTCAATTTTATATATATAGATAGAAGAAGATAGATTTAATGCTAAAATATATTGTTAAAAGCGAAAGTAAAAAAAATAGAACTTTTTAAATAAAAAAATAGCACTTTTTTAATTCAAAGTTAATAGAAAAAATAATATGTTTGCATGCGTACATTTCTAGCAAACCTAGTAAAAAAAAATTAAATTAAAAAGTTGTTAAAATATTCAAAAGTAAATGAAAAAAATGGTATAAATATTAAATCAACAAAAAAACGGTAAAAAACGGACAAAAACATTCGCGGAGATTAAACTTTAAAGCGAATCACTAAAATTAATAAGTTTAATAACGATTCGCATAAAAATGTGCTAAATTTTTATCATTTGGTCAACTTTAGAAACATGTTACTATTTTTGCTGAAGGCAATTTTTCTAGTAAAAACTAATAAAATTTCCCCTTAAAATGTTTACTCGAGCGGTTTTTTGAGTAAATCTAATAAAAATGGCAAAACTAGTAAAAAATATCATGTAAACAAACGCACTTTTATAAGTAAAAAACATTTTAAGTCAGGAAATCTTTAAAAAAAAATCTTAAGAAAAAGTTTTTAAAGCTCAATATCGGATAATCCGAATATAACAAAAAAAAAAACATACAC